>CM029677.1:14480729-15680729 GCA_017311315.1 Dendrocalamus latiflorus | reverse complement strand
GATCTTTTTTCGTCATAAATGAGTTCTAGTGGTCATTTTTCCGCTCGTCACTAATACTCAAGTCACAACTAATATAGTAACGAATTTTCATTCCCCACAAATAACCGTGTCATTAGTGATTGAAAAAAGTCACTGATAATAAGTACATTAGAGAGAGAGAGAGATATGTCATCACAATGCCGTATAATGAAGGCAAAGGAACTTTGGTGCGAGTTACCGCTGCCATGGAAGAGGATTCGCCGCTTCCACGGGATGCCAAAATCACGTCGACGACAATGCGGCCGCCCACAACGAACGCAATGGCCTCCCCTTCCTGACAGTAGCCGAATCCAAAGAAAGCAGAGGAGAGGAGAGCACATGTACCCGTGGACGGTGGCACAGTAGCAGAAGTTGTGAGTCATATGTCGCTCCACTCTCAAGGTTTATTGGATTGAGGGCAATGGCTGCTAGGGTTCTGCGTTGGGTGCAAGATGTGGATTGTGATTTGTGAGGACTGAGGAGGTTCCAATGTTAGCAGGCGGGTGGCACCAAAAAACAGACAAATGGCCGAAATAATTACTAAGAAACTAAAATGAGTTGATTCCAAGCAGTGGATGAGGATGTTATCAAGATGCAAATTAATTTGGTTGAAATGTTTTGATTTTTTTTGGCTTGAATGCCAATGGCATTTGCGTGCTCAGTTGAAGAACAAAGAGCTATTCAATTCAGCAAAATGAGGAGAGACGGGACAAGGAATAAGAGAGAAAAAGAAAGAGAGAACAAGGGAAAGAAAACGAAAGGAGTTCTGGCAGCTGCTGGAGGTTAAACGCTAGGGTTAAGCATGCTGCAGTTATTATAGAATTCACTGTAGTTAGAGTATAATTCGAATGTGTGACCTCTCGGGAATTCTTTTTTGAATTTTAAATCCTTTTTAAATTAGAAATACTAGGAAATTTTCAAAAAGCTTAGAAAAAGCAAATAAAGCCTAAAAATTTAAAAAATCACAAAAATTTCTGAAGCTATTTTGAACTTAGGAAAATTATTACCAACTTAAAGTTGGTCTTTACATTTTTACACAAAATACCTTTTTTTTACTTTGAAATTGATTTTTTTAAACTCCAGAAATTCACAAAAAACCAAATAATACCAAATACTTCCATATAATTAATTTGAATTAGGATTTTTACAAAAATTCAAATTATCCTCTTTTCAATATTTTTATTTTTTTTTCAAATAGAAGCCTTTTAAAAGCTAAAAAAGGCAAATGAAATGTCAAAACTCAGGCAAACCAAATACCACTTTGTAGGACCGAAATGGCGACAGAGGGGGGGTGAATGTCGCTCGCTTAAAAACGCCCCCGAGAAATCGAACACTGATTTCTCACCAGATGCAAAACAACGCAACTCACAGAAAACTTAAAATTAATTTCTCTGAATTTTGGAACGCAAGCGACACCAAAAAATTCACCATAAATCAGAGATCATCCAGTAAAAATTTCAACTGAAAATATCGCTGTTTGATCTGCATGCAAAAAGGATGAAAACAGCAAAGAGGAGAAATTTCCTTGTACAAATGCCCAATCGTGAGAATAGTGTACAGAGGGAATGCTACTTGCTGTCCTGGCCGAATGCGAAACTGAAAAAGCACCTCCTGGACAAAAGCTTAAAAGAAAAGACTAATAAAGGAACTACTACTTGCCCAAGAAAAGCACAAATCGTGAAGCTTCATGTACTGACCGAAAGCAACATCCATCACAGAGAGGACTGCAAGTAGTTGGCCGAACTACCACAAGGGAACAAAAGCTGGCTGCTCCTTTAATGAACACACTTATGGCACTGCAGTTCCCAAACACAAAAGAAATGCATTGCCATGATTAATCAACAAGGAATGCAATTCACGTATGGTCCAAAAGGTGCATGCCGCATGCATCTTTTGATTAATGGAGAAATCTGTTGATCGGCCAAGGGAAAAAAATTCAATTCGGCAGACTCAAGAAAGACAAGAAAACAGAGCACAAACTAGGAATTAAACTTCAACCTTTCATTCCAAATCAAAAGAGGAGTCACGATACCCCGATTACATATAGATGGATGATTACAAAACTCTCAATCCATCCTCTCCCTCTCAATCCTCAAGAACACCAAGAGCTACACATGCTTCTTGGGAGGAACACACACATACACACATGGAGAGACCCAAATGGAACCCTAACTTTTACACTCACTCTCTCAAATTTCAGCACACCATCTCCCTCTCTATTTATACCCTCCACTAATGGGTTCACCAAGTGCTTTACCCATTTAGCTTTTGCGCTTTACCCATAATCCACTTCCTTTAGTGCAGCTTTGCGTTTTTACCGAAACGCCCCTCGCGCACCTTCCAGGAAGTTTCCTCATTCCTTGCCCTGCAAGCCACGCAGTTTCGCCGTCTTCGGCACACCTCGACCGTTCTGACCTCAGCGCCACCTGCGCCTAGTCCGGTCCACCGTGCCTCGCCACGACTCCACCTTGAGTCCACGTCGTCTTCGACACATCCCGACCGTTCTGACCTCAACGCCACCTGCGCCTAGTCCGGTCCTCCGTGTCTCACCACGACTCCGTCTCGATGTCCTGCAGCCAACACAGACAAGAAACACATCGCATAGCACGGTACAAAACATGTAAACATGGTTAGCACCTACAAATCCTACTCAAGCGAGAAATGACCCACGTGGCCAACCGGGACGACGCCCACGCGTCAAATTTGTCTAGTCACGACCCGACCTCGCCAAATGCCAAAAAGGCACGAATCACTCAAACTAAACTCACTCTAACCAAACCACGAGTCAATTACTCATCACCAACACGGGATTTAAACCACATGGTCTCTCAATCTCCCCCTTGATGAGTATATTGACAAACTCAGAAAAAGCACGAAGTTGAGTTTGAGTTTGAAGAATCCAACATGGTCCAAAGAATGAAGCTTATGACCATGTCGACAGAAGGAACCACTAGAGCAACAACTGAAAGAGCAAATTGATCTCCAAAGCTCTAAAATGATCCCAACAGACTTTTTCTTCTCTATTCTCCCCCTTTTGGCAATAAACACATCAAGATGCAATAGAGAGAATATGACATGTCAATGGATGAATATGGCTGAAGTTTGTTTATTTAAGCATTTAGAGCCATGAGAATTATCCATAATGACCATAATGTAATACACCAAGCCATAACTCAATAAAACACTATCTAGATCATGACAACATATATATAAACCAGCTAGAACGTACACATAGATGATAATCTGAAATGTAGTGCATTTTGTGAGCAAGTCACGTCATCAATGAGTAAAGTCTAGCTAGAGACATCCAAGGATGATGCAGGCCATGTCAATAAGCTAAGCGGAACAAAGAAGCTAACATTGAGTCCAAATAGAGTGCTATAAGCTCAAGATTGAAACATTGGTTAAAATACTTGGTTCTGATTGTAGATTAAGCAAATTGAGCACATTAAACATTGTCTTTTGAAAGCATATGGTTGTTTTCAACCCAATTTTTGTTTATGTGCTAGATCTCAAGCCTTATGCGACTACTCCAAGCAATAAGCTTAAGAAGATAGTCTAGGTCATCCAAAACTCCCCCTGAGTTCATGCCTAGTGCAATGGCAAGCTGTCTCATGAGAAGGAATTGGTGAAATCAGTTTTTTCGCATAAATATGGTGGTTGTCAACCAACATTTTGTTTTATCATGTGCTAGATCTCAAGCCTTATGCGACTACTCCAAGCAAGAAGCTTAAGAAGATAGTCTAGGTCATCCAAAACTCCCCCTAAGTTCATGCCAAGTGCAATGGCAAGCCGTCTTATAGGAAAGAATTGGTGAGATCAGTTTTTTCGCACAAAAGAGATCTTTTTGCTTTTTAACACATTGTACTAACTCATGTATCATCAGGAGACTAAAACAGCTCAAACTAAGGCTCAATATAGATTCAACGCTCTACTCAGCCTATTTGACATGGCATGAATCATAAAAGGATAGCTCAAGAAAGACTAAACTCAAATGCTAGCATGACAAGTTTAATTTAAGTTGATCAATTTTACTTAACTTATCATGGCAAACGCTAGTCTACACATATGAAGTCATGATAAATTTAGCAAGCTAAGCACAAGTCATGGCAAGGTGTAAAGCACTGAAGCATGTCATAACAGGATAATAATCAAGGCTCAATGTAGTTATATTACAATGCGAAATGCTAAAATGCAGAAAAATCCAGCTCCCCCTCAACATGACATGCAACTTTTAGTTCAAGTTGAGTTAAGTCACAATTAAGCTCCAGAAGCTCCCAAATGAACTCTCCCTGAACCAAAGCAATAACTCGAGAAGCTAGCAAATAAAACCAAAACAGGTAGTCCTTAAAGCATAGATAAGATATAGAGACAACTATGGCTCAGACTGACTCTCATCTACCCCATATGACTCCAGGACAATCGGCTAACAGTAAATCACACACTAGAGAGCAAACACGTACCCTGTCTACCCGAGGGTGGCCCAACCCTCGCTAGAACCTACAAGAAGTGAGTGAGCTCGACCTAGTGAGATAAGAAGCAGCTAATCCTGGAAGCACAAGATAAGAGTTAGAAGTCTAAGCATCTCGGCAAGAGAAGCACTCTAACCTATGCTGGAAGGACTAAACTCAAATGCACCCCGAGTGCAATGCAACAGAAATAAGACAGAAGCATAAACAATAGTAAAGCAGTAAAGCCCAAAGCTCCCCCTCACTACAATCCGTAAGGACACACCACCCCAAGCTCTCCCCGCAGAGCTGAAAACCTCGAACTATCCAAAGGCTTGGTGAAGATGTCAGCCAACTGGTGGTCACTCTCCACAAACTGGAGCACTATATCGCCCTTCTCTACATGGTCTCTAAGGAAGTGAAAACGGATATCGATGTGCTTGGTCCGAGAGTGTTGCACTGGGTTCTTAGCAATATTAATCGCAGAAGTGTTATCACAAAAGAGTGGAACACTGTCGATAACTAACCCAAAGTCCCGCAGGGTCGAAGCCATCCAGAGTACCTGACTGCAGCAGCTGGCTGCAGCAACATACTCGGCCTCTGCGGTGGACTGCGCAACACCGGACTGCTTCCTCGAAGACCAAGAAACGAGAGAAGTGCCAATGAATTGGCAAGTGCCAGAAGTGCTCTTCCTATCTATCCTACAGCCAGCAAAGTCTGCATCCGAAAAGGCTCTCAAGGAAAGACAGGATGAGGAAGAGTACCAGATACCATAGTCAATGGTAGCTCGAAGGTACCGAAAGATGCGCTTCACCGCCTGGCGGTGAGATACGCGAGGAGAAGCCTGAAAACGAGCACACAGACACACAGAGAAATGTATGTCTGGTCTCGAGGCAGTGAGGTAAAGAAGGGAGCCGATCATACTTCTGAACTCTTTCTGATCAACTGGCTCGCCGTCCTCATCTGGGTCAAGATAGGCTGTAGAAGCCACGGGAGTTGACACAGGCTTACCATCACTCATGTCGAAGCGTCTCAGGAGGTCACGAGTGTACTTTCCCTGATGAAGAAATGTACCCTCCCGAGTCTGCTTGATTTGGAAGCCAAGAAAGAAGGTCAACTCGCCCATCATACTCATCTCAAACTCGGTGCTCATGACATCCGAGAACTGTGAAACCAGAGTATGGGAAGAGCCGCCAAAGATGATGTCATCGACATAGATCTGGACGAGCAGAAGGTCATTGCCATGACGGCGGATGAACAAGGTCTTGTCTACTTTACCCATGTCAAACCCATGACTTAACAAGTAGGACTTAAGCCTCTCATACCAAGCTCTGGGGGCCTGCTTAAGTCCATACAACGCTTTGGAAAGCTTGAAGACATGGTGTGGGTATTTGGGGTTCTCGAAACCTGGAGGCTGTCTGACGTAAACTTCTTCCTCAATGACTCCATTAAGGAAGGCACTCTTGACGTCCATCTGGTAGAGCTTGAAACCCTTAGAAGCTGCAAAGGCAAGCAGGATTCTAATGGCCTCAAGTCGAGCTACAGGGGCAAAGGTCTCCTCGAAGTCTAGACCCTCAACCTGGGAAAACCCCTGAGCTACCAGTCTAGCCTTGTTTCGAATAACCACTCCATCCTCGCTCTGCTTGTTCTTGAACACCCACTTAGTCCCAATAATATTGTGACCTCGCGGGGGCTCGACAAGCGACTAGACCTTGTTTCTCTCAAAATTTTCTAGCTCCTCATGCATGGCATTGACCCAAGACTCATCGGAAAGAGCATGAGAAATATCGTTGGGCTCAAAGGAGGCAATGAAAGCAGAATGGAGACAGAATTGAGATAAGCCAGATTTTGAGCGGGTAACACGCTCGAACAGGTCTCCAATCATCTGCTCAGAAGGATGCCTTTTCTGGATATGTCGGGGAGGTCCTGGATGAGACGAAGAAGTGGCCTCTACCTCGTGTGCAGACGAGGTAGGAACAGAGCCACTAGCTCCGGAGGAAGCAGTAGGCAAGGGCTGATCACCTTGAGGTACCGTGGAAGAATGCACCTCAAGGGGAGGATGAGGAGCTGGATCAGGTAAATAACCATCGTCTCCATCGTCCTCATCATCCACAAAGATGGTCTCGGACTGCTCTAAAGAACCTGAGATATCTGGCCTAGTCCCCGGACTGGCCTCGTCAAAGGTCACCTCACAGGTCTCTACCATTTTGCTAGACTCGCAGTTCCAGACCCTATAAGCCCGCGAAGAAGGCGAGTAACCTAGAAAGATCCCATCACAGGAACGTGCCTCGAACTTATCTAGGTTCCCGGACTTCAGAATAAAACACTTGCAACCAAAAACACGAAAATGAGAGACGCTGGGCTTTCGCCCGTATCTCAACTCATAAGAAGTACGGTGCAAGTGTGCCCTAAGAAAGACTCGATTTGAGACATGGCACGCGGTGGCTATAGCCTCAGCCCAAAACTTCCGCGGTGTAGAGTACTCATCAAGCATCGTCCTGGCCATCTCGACCAAGGTACGGTTCTTCCTCTCCACGACGCCATTCTGCTGTGGGACGTGCGGAGAAGAGAACTGGTGCTCTACACCTGTCTCACCACAGAAACTCTCAAAGTAGGAATTCTTGAACTCCGTGCCATTGTCACTGCGGATCGCTCGTAAGGCACCTGGAAGCTCAACAGAAAGCCTACTAAAAAGACCTCGGAAATGTGAAAATGTCTCATCCTTCGAGGCTAAGAAAAACACCCAAGAATACCTCGAGAAGTCATCGACCACGACAAGAACATACCACTTCCCTCCTGCTGACTGCACTCGAGCTGGTCCAACAGTGTCCATATGGAGCAGCTGTCCCGGTGCATTGGTCATAGTAACTGTGACCGGAGGGTGAGAAGCGGCAACCATCTTGCCGTGCCGGCATGGAGCGCAAATAAGATCTTTGACCATCTTGAGTTTCGGCAGACCACGAATGAGATCGTGGCCGCTAACTCGGGTCAAATGGTCAAAGCCTATATGACCAAGTCTCCTATGCCAGAAGGAAAGGTCGCGGGACTCAGAAGCAACTAAACACCTGAGAGGATCGCTAGAAGACTCAGAAAAATCAGCACGAAAGATCCTCCCATAACGAGAAATCCCGCAAACCAGACTACCCGAAGAATCAAGAATTTTACAAGCATTTTTCTTAAAGCTTACCTCGAAACCGTCATCGGTAAGCTGAGAAACTGAAAGCAAATTGTACTGCAACTTACTAACCAAGGCTACATCTTTTAAAATGAAAGAATCATTAATGCGCACAGTACCTTTGGCGATGACGCGCCCAGACGAAGCGTCTCCGAAGGTGATCGTCTCATCACCTGGAGCGCGGGCTAGGGAGGAGAACCAACGGGAGTCTCCGGTCATGTGTCGTGAACACCCGGAGTCTACGAGCCAAACCTTTCCCTTCCCTACCCGGCGAACCTGAGTCAAACAGAGAGTAAAGTCTCAGTACTGGGGTAAATCAAGAGAGATTTTGGCACCCAATACTGAACACGTCGAGCAGATGAAATAGTCAAGCACGACTGACCTCTATCTACCCTACGCTCTCTGTTACTCAAAGCAGAAGGTCTGTGAGCAGACCTGAAGCTGTTGCGGGGTCCGACTGCTACGGGAGAGCGAGTTAGAACACCGGCAACACGCTGATCACGCCGTGGGTAACTGTCTCGACGGAGGAAACGAGATGTACCCTCAGGACGGCGGAAGTCATGACCCGGAGCAGCATGAGGACGAAAACCAGAAGACTCAGAAAAACCAAGTCCTCGATGCTGCCCAAACCTGTCAGAAGCAAACCTGGACATCGTGCTAGTCTTAGGTGCACTCAGGATCTGGGGCTGACCGTGAATACGCCTAAGTGCCTCCGCACGGTCTCTACGCGCAATCCTAGCGCGCCTGAAGCATCGATCGACTGTGTGTCCATCCTTCTGACAGAAGGTGCAGTGGTACTTCACCTTCTGAGAGGTAGAAGTAGCACGGGGAGGCTTCGCCTTCTGAGAGGCCGAAGCTGCAGGTGGACTCACCTTGCTGTCAGAGATCCCTTGGACAAAGCCCGCTGATTTGAATTTATCCTCATCAGATCTAGGCTCGACCTCGATCACACCTCCTACTATGGGTCGGAGAATAGCAGGTGGATGATTCCTCATATCCTCATAAAAATCATATCCTAGACCTTGATTGAACTTGCAAATCTTGGATTGGTCTAGAATAAGATTAAGTTTCTTCTTGCCGCCTACAAATCTCTCGAGAGTGTTCATAAGATAATGACACTCCCGGAAGAGAGAGGTGCAAGAAGAGCAGGGGGAAGAGGGAACAGCAGGAGGTAAGGAAGCAGATGAAGAACCAATAGCAGAGGAACGAATGGCTTGTGCACGCACAGCCGACTCAGAATGGACAGTCCTACTGCTAGCAGGTTGGTTCACGTCACTAAGCGTCTCAACCTTACCCTGGGGCTTCTCCCCCTTCTCAGCACAGACAATACCAGCAGATGGTGGCTTCTCTAGTAGGTCCTTAGTTAGCTTCACACATTTCTCATCCAATGCAACCAAGTCAGATTTTAGTTTGTTACAATTAATGCATAGTGAGCTAACAGGGTCCTTAGAAGCATACTGAGCCAACTTCCTATCATGATCAATCATTTCTTGAAACTGTTTGGAGACAGCTTCAAGTTCAGCAATTAACTTGGGACAGTTCAAGCATGAATCAATCGGCTCAAGTAAAGAAGCTTGGAGTTCAGCAATTTTATGATCTGCCCGTTTTAAGTTCATCTTCAAGTTATTGCAATTTTTACAAGGATCGGGCAGATCAAGGAGCATGGCATAAGGTCCTCTAGCAGCAATGTCCTTATCCTCATATGAGGTGGGAGAAGTAGTCTCATCAGTAGTAAGTAGGGTAACAGCCATCCTACTCAACTCTAACTCAGCAAGCAGACTAACATTCTCCACCTTAACAATATCAAGCTCGGAGGACATACTATCATGAGAGGTCCTTAATTTCTCCATGTCATCAAGCAAGGCACAGCATGTATCACAGTCGTCACGAGAGGGAGCAGATGTAAGTGAAGTAATCTCCCGTGACAGTCTATCTACTTCCTTCTCTAACTCGGTACACTTAGACCTAGCTCTAGCATGAAATCCACCTAGCTTAAGAAAAGCATCATTTAGCTGGTCATAAGAAGGGAGTACCTCATCCGAGTCGGAGTACAGCTCGCTGTCGCTGAGTTCGCCCTCGAGGGCCATGAAGCACATGCCGGAGAAGTCGTCGCCGCCATCCTTGGGCTCTTGGTCACCTGTCCCGTCGTCGTCGCTCCATCCCTCCACCTCGCTGAGGTCGAGGTCGTCGAAGGCGGTGAGGACGCGGTGGAAGAGCTTCTTGGCCTTCCCGAAGTTGCGGAACTTCTTCTTTCCCGGAGCAGGTGCTGAAGGCTTCGTGTTGCGGTTCTTGTCGGTGTAGTCGTTCTTGCCCGAACCGCCGTAGTCACCTTTACCCTTCCCAAGCTTGGGGCAGTTTGCTCGGATGTGGTTGGGGCCACCACACTCGAAGCAAATCACAGGTCCTCCCCTCTTTCTGTCTCTCCTACCCTTGTAGGCATGTGAAAACCTTCGGGCTAGGAGGGCCAGCTGATCATCCGCAAGCTGCTCTAACTGATCATCAGTTATGTCACAGAGAGCAGCGAGGGAAAAACCGCAAGAAGAATCAGAAGAGAGACCAGAAGCAGAACTGGGATCGGTGACCAAGGCCATCGACTGTGACTTCGACCGACGAGAGACAACGTCAATCTCGTGAGTCTTGAGGCGCGAGTACAGCGCGTCAAGAGTCAGGGTCGAGAGGTCTGTCGTGTCTTTGATGGTGGTCACTTTCATCTCCCAAACACGAAGTTCGAGTGCAGCGAGCATCTGACGAGCGTTGTCCGAGTCGGGGTATGTGAGACCGACCGCTCGGAGGTTGCTCAAGATCTTGTGAAATCGCGCAAAGCACTCATCTAAGGACTCGCCAGCGTGCATTTCGAACTTGTTGTACTCACGCTTGAACTGGTCCTGTCTCACCGTCTTTATTTGGGTGGTGCCCTCATGGTAAGCATCGAGGGTCTCCCAAATATCGAAGGCGGACGAAAGATGAGAGATGCGGTCAAACTCGCTACGACTCAGGCCCTGGATAATGATGTTCCTTGTCTTAGCGTTTGCCTCAACATCAGTCATGTTATTGACATTGATGTTCTCATCGGCAGGAACAGCAAACCGGACCTTGACCTTGCGCCAGATGGCATACCCCTGAGCCTGGATGTATGTCTCCATTCGGCTCTTCCAGAAGGGGTAATCCATGCCATCGAAAACAGGCGGCTTGGTCGAGTACTTGTCCGTCGCCATGGCTAAAAAGCACCTCCTGGACAAAAGCTTAAAAGAAAAGACTAATAAAGGAACTACTACTTGCCCAAGAAAAGCACAAATCGTGAAGCTTCATGTACTGACCGAAAGCAACATCCATCATAGAGAGGACTGCAAGTAGTTGGCTGAACTACCACAAGGGAACAAAAGCTGGCTGCTCCTTTAATGAACACACTTATGGCACTGCAGTTCCCAAACACAAAAGAAATGCATTGCCATGATTAATCAACAAGGAATGCAATTCACGTATGGTCCAAAAGGTGCATGCCGCATGCATCTTTTGATTAATGGAGAAATCTGTTGATCGGCCAAGGGAAAAAAAATTCAATTCGGCAGACTCAAGAAAGACAAGAAAACAGAGCATAAACTAGGAATTAAACTTCAACCTTTCATTCCAAATCAAAAGAGGAGTCACGATACCCCGATTACATATAGATGGATGATTACAAAACTCTCAATCCATCCTCTCCCTCTCAATCCTCAAGAACACCAAGAGCTACACATGCTTCTTGGGAGGAACACACACATACACACATGGAGAGACCCAAATGGAACCCTAACTTTTACACTCACTCTCTCAAATTTCAGCACACCATCTCCCTCTCTATTTATACCCTCCACTAATGGGTTCACCAAGTGCTTTACCCATTTAGCTTTTGCGCTTTACCCATAATCCACTTCCTTTAGTGCAGCTTTGCGTTTTTACCGAAACGCCCCTCGCGCACCTTCCAGGAAGTTTCCTCATTCCTTGCCCTGCAAGCCACGCAGTTTCGCCGTCTTCGGCACACCTCGACCGTTCTGACCTCAGCGCCACCTGCGCCTAGTCCAGTCCACCGTGCCTCGCCACGACTCCACCTTGAGTCCACGTCGTCTTCGACACATCCCGACCGTTCTGACCTCAACGCCACCTGCGCCTAGTCCGGTCCTCCGTGTCTCACCACGACTCCGTCTCGATGTCCTGCAGCCAACACAGACAAGAAACACATCGCATAGCACGGTACAAAACATGTAAACATGGTTAGCACCTACAAATCCTACTCAAGCGAGAAATGACCCACGTGGCCAACCGGGACGACGCCCACGCGTCAAATTTGTCTAGTCACGACCCGACCTCACCAAATGCCAAAAAGGCACGAATCACTCAAACTAAACTCACTCTAACCAAACCACGAGTCAATTACTCATCACCAACACGGGATTTAAACCACATGGTCTCTCACACTTGTTTTTATTTTAGATTAAATTACTTTTTAATCACTAATTTTGAAATAAACAACTAGGTTGTGACATTTCCCCTCAGCTTTGCTACCACACCCAACTAGGCTTTGCTACAGTATGCGTCGCATCTTTTTTCGTTCTCTACGTGCACCATTCCCTCAACTCCACTACCACACCATATATATGATGCATCAAACACACGAACAATATATAATGTATGTTTTAGTTCATACTATTACTCATTTCATCAGAAATGTAAGTAAAATATTTAAATTAAACAACTTTGATCAAAATTCTCACAAACTACATTGAATAGGCAAAAAATGTGCACGTTCAATCAAAAGTCACAAGATTCCTATTACAATTAGCATAATCTTGATTAAAACTAAAAACAAAACCCGGGTTTTTAGCTATACTAAATCGCCAGGTAGTTTATCAGTTTCATCATTCTCCACAAACTTCACCCAATCACCTACAACCCAGTCAACGTACACCTGAGTTCATATCTTAGTAGTTGATGCAAATACAATTTAGAATTTATAGGTAAGCAACTAATTGGGGATTTTTTTAAAAAAAGGAACCAAGACATGTAAAATGAAACAACTACGAAAGAAACAAAATTAAAGACTTAACATGACATGCAAAGAATACATGGGCAATCTGGAAAGCCCAGGTCAGGGTGTTATGCATTTTCTCAAATAGCTGGAAGGGGTGTGTGTCCTTCCCCCCTTTGCTTTAGAATAGACACTTATTTACTATGGTGCTAGATGAGGAAGAAGGATGAAGGGAACGACGACTATACGAGAAGTCAGGCCCTGCACCCATGCCACTATTTTCCAACTAGGCCTTACGGTTGTGACGATGACCCACTGGACGTTGAGGTTGGGTTCACGAATGATAGTATGACACTGCAATGATTCTGTCCATTAGCCTGTCAGCCGGTAGCATCTATGGCAGCATGAAAGCTGATCTATTCTCTGGGCTCTTGGCTATAGGCCAGGTATTAAGGTGAAATAGGGAGCGATCGATAGGTGGCTTGATCCAAGAAGAGGAGGGAGTTGGGGACAAGGTGAATCGGGATTGAGGGAAAGGGTAGGGCATGGATCAGTGGGTTGTTGCCTTGTTGGTTAGATCAAAGAAAGGGGCAGTGTTGTTAAACAAATCACTGTCGCCCTTGCATGAGAAGCGGAGAGGAGTGCAAAGGAGTTGCGCATGGGAGACTCCCACATGTCCGTGCCAATTTTCTCTGTGAGGGGAGAGAGGAAGATTAACCACTACTGCCAACTCTTTTTAAGTAGTATCACTACTACAAAAGAGGCTATAATAGATGGCTACATCACAGACGATTCATATAGAACCGTCTGTATTGTAATTATCATAGACGATTTTATAAGCGTGATTGTATATCGTCAGTGATACACAACTATCATAGACGGTTTATACGAATAACCGTCTGTGATATTTTCACAGATGGTTATTCATACTAACCGTCTACGATAGTGAAAGACATCATAGACGGTTCCTATTAATAACCAAATGTGATAATTCACAGACGATTATTTATACAAACCGTCCGTGATAGTGGCAGACATCACAGGTGGTTTGTATGAATAACCGTCTATGATAGTTCACAGATGGTTATTAATAAAAACCATCTGTCATAGTTTTGTATCACGGACAGTTTGTGGTTGGAGCCGTTTGGGATACGCCGCGTTATTAAACAACCAGTGTGGTCTCGGTAGGTCTGTCTTCATTGCGCTGCGTTGAAGGGGGCAATCGACTTTGGGAAGTTTGGTGAAAACATACCGCTTGTAGATCGATTTGTTCTTGGTGATTAGATATTAGTATTTGCTTCTAATAACTTCTATGCCTTGTAATAGAGAGAGAGAGATGATAGCTAGGTTTTTAGATCTAGCTAGCTAGCTAGGTTTAGAGAGAGATGGTAGTTTGCTCCAATTTAAGAATGGGTTGGTACTCCTAGTTTACTTCAATGTATTCTTGCTTGATATTGCTTCATGAATACGTGGCTAGCTACTTAACTTAGTTATGAACAATTTATTATAAGGCAAATGATAATTATATGTACGTGTAAGTAGCTAGGTTGATTAGCTATAGTGGCATTAATAATCCAATTTGATACTAATTTGTTACATGTGTAGTGTAGACGGACCAAATCTGGATGTACGTTGAGAACCATGTGAGTGAACAGTACATTAATGGCGTAGCTGCTTTTAGAAGAGCGGCCGAGCTGGATATGTTGAAGAAGGGGATAGAATATATGTACTGTCCATACATTGATTGCAATAATCTGGAGATGTTTACCAACTCAGGGCAGAGCGAAACTCACTTGATTCAAAGGGGTTTCAAAAAGAGGTATACATGTTGGACCAGTCACGGTGAAGAGAAGATTATACAAGAAGGTAATTATAATATTGTTGAGAGAGATAATGATATGCTGATTGTGGACTGTGCTTTCAATGAGGATAGGTCGTAGGATGACAATCTGGATCAGATGCTACACGATGCAAAAGGAAACTACAGTGAGAGAGTTTGGTAAATTTGAGAGTTTGATGTAGGACTCGGAGAAACCTTTGTTCTAGGGCTGTAAGCTGCAATATACATACAAGGTTGCCATCCATTCTAGAACTGCTAAAATTGAAGGCAAACAAAGGTTAGTCCGATGAGAGTTTCACAACATTATTAGATCTCTTAGCAAATATCCTTCCAGAGGGAAATGTGTTGCCGAGAACCGCCTACCAAGCTAAGAATGTTCTTTGTTCATTGGGAATACAAGTAGAAAAAAATACTTGCATGTCCAAATATTCTATCCTCTACCGTAAGGAGTATGCAAGCTTACATGTTTCTCCAATGTGCAAAGCATCCCAATACAAGCGTAAAATTGACTCTGATGATGGAGAGGGCATCGAGGTGAAGCAACGACCTCCTGCTAAGATGTTGTGGTATCTCCCCAATTGAAGCATTTGTTTGCAAACCGAAAGGATGCAAGATTGCTACGTTGGCACTCGACGCAGCATAAGAAAGATGGAATGATAAGACACACTGGTGATTCTACCCAGTGGAGGAACATCGATAGGATGTTTGTAGATTTCGGTGCAGAACCGAGGAATATAAGCTTTGGGTTGAGTACAGATTGAATGAATCCTTTCGGTAACATGAGAAGTCGACATAACACCTGGCCCATGAATATATGCATGTACAGCCTTCCTCCTTGGCTATGTATGAAGCGGAAGTACATTTTAATGTTACTATTTATCCAAGGGCCGAAGCAACTTAAGAACGATATTGATGTGTACCTAGCACCATTGGTGGAAGATCTTGTGATACTGTAGAATGAAGGGATACAGGTATATGATGCCGACAAACGGAAGAACTTCACTCTGCGCACCATGTTGCTCTGTACCATCAATGATTTTTCTGTTCTTGGTAACCTGTCAGGGTTGAATACAAAAGGAGTCAAAGTCTGTCCGCACTGCTTACATTATACCGAGAGTGTGTGGTTAAACAACTTGCGCAAAACTGTATATATGCGTCACCGTAGGTTCCTTCCAAAGTATCACCCATATCGCAAGATGAAGAAATAATTTGATAAAAAAAGAAAATGACTCAATACCAAGGTTTTTTTAGCGGAAAAGAGGTCTATGATATGGTCAAAGATATCGATGTTGTATTGGAAAGGGATGTAAGTTGAGGACCCTTCAAAAGAACATGTGGAAGAAGATATCAATATTTTAGGACTTACCTTATTGGGGGCACTTAGAAGTTCGCAATTGCATCGATGTCATGCACGTAGAGAAAAAAATATATGTGATAGCTTAATTGGTCCCATACTAAACATTCATGGCAAAACAAAGGATGGTGTCAGCGCAATACGTGACTTGGTAGCTATGAACATTAGGATCGAATTAGCACCGAAAGAGACCGATAAAGGCCGGATGTACCTTCCTCCAGCTTGCTACGCTCTGTCTAAGTCTGAGAGAACTGAACTGTATCAGTGCTTGCATGGTGTGAAAGTTCCGTCCGGTCACTCCGCCAGCATGAGAAAACTTGTTTCCATGGAAGATTTGAAATTAATTGGCATGAAGTCTCATGACTGTCATGTGCTAATGACACAAATGCTTCCTATTGCAATTAGAAGTATTTTGTTGAATAAGGATCGAGTGACAATCACGAGGCTGTGATATTTTTTAACGCAATTGCTCAGAAGGTCATTGATCCCAATGGACTAGATGCTCTGCAGATCGAGGTGGTGACGACTCTATATCATTTTGAGATGTATTTTCCTCCGTTATTTTTTGATATCATGGCCCATCTCATTGTCCACTTTGTGAAAGAGATAAAGATATGGAGTCCCGTATTTCTACGTCATATGTACCCGTTCGAGAGGTATATGGGAATTCTCAAGTCATATGTACACAATCGATCTTGGCCAGATGATAGCATCATCGAAGGTTATGTAACCGAAGGGGGAAGCGGAGGCGGAGGGAGGCGCGAGGCGGAGAGGTGAGGGGCAGGGGGAGAAGAGGGAAGCGGAGGCGGCGGGATCCTGGAGACGGTGGTGGTGAGGGAGAGAATGAGAAGTGAGACCCATATGTCAGTTGTAGTGGAATGGATTTGAGGGCTTAAATTTGAGGGGTGCTGTTGGAGTAGATACAAAAAAAACAGGGCCCTCAAAAGTAGGGGGTGCCCTCAAATGAAAAGTAGGGGCCCTGTTTTGAGGGCTACTGCTGGAGTTGCTCTAAGATTTCTTATGATGACATAATAATTTATCACTAATTATAAATGAAGGTATGAAGACGTGGCAGTTTTGTCACTGTAAAGTCATCAATACTAAGATTTCATGAGAGACTTGTGTTGCTTTTGTAATCTTGTTTGCCATGTCAAAATAGTGGAAGAGAGGGGATGGGCCCAACTGATGAGCTAGTCTATGGTCCACAAGGTAAGCTGGGACAAAAACATTATCAGGCGCTGTGAGGGGCGATTTGATTTGGGATTACAAGTACATAGGTTTATATATCTGGTTTCGTAGTATATAGGATGAATCCGACCAATTTAAATGTATAGGTATTAAATATAAACGTTTTTTCAAAAATATATGCAATATTATTGTGCAACTATTGGTATGTTTTAATATATGTGTGAACGAAGGAAGGTGTGATTTGGTGGCAGAGGAAGCCTGTCCAACTGGGTCGCTTTCCAGAGAAGAGCTAATGTTGTTCTTGGAGAAGTTGCGAAGTGGTAGCCTTGTAGGAAAGAGTTTTGAGTGAGTGTAATTTTAGTTGCTTTAAGTTTAGTTGTGGCTCATTCCCAAGTTATGACGTAACTTAGGGGGCAAATGCGTGAAGTGTGTATTTGTGCAAATATCAAGTTGACAGTGGTTTAAATATGAAAACAAGTGAAAAATCAAACGTGGGAGTTTCCAAAAAAAAAACCGAAAACCACCTTCACGTTTTGTTTCCACGGAATTTTCATGTTAAGTCATTTTGACATGATACGCCGCCGGCCGTGTGTATCTAATCTACCTATGGTGTCCATATGCTTGTTTAGAAACATCTTTACATGTGTATGTAACGACGATGGTTAAATAACAACATACACTACACTCCCTAATAAATCAAATTAAGTCTCTGTTGATTGTCGGTCCTAGGACTGGAGCAGTCCATTTTGTGCTCTTTGTCCACATTTAAATCTTGCTCCAAACAGTTTTGGATTTTGGTTTCTGATGTATTGTTTATGTTTCTTTTTGCTTTTTTTCTCGCTTTTTAGTCTTTGTATTGTTCGTGTTGATATAACATTTTTATTTGTATATTTAATTACACAGAATAAGCTAATAATAGCATAAACTTTTGGTTTATAAGCTACTTACAGCAGACCCTTAATCTACACTCAAAACTGTCCCAAGATGAGTACTTGGAGGTTGAACATGGAAGGAGTCATATGAGCTCCTAACAAAACAGTTGGTTCAAAATAAGGCATCCCATGTTTGATCCAAATTGTTCAAAAGAAAGTAGGATATAATGGTCAATTTCACTTGCCATTTTCTTGATCTTGCGACGTCCTCAATCGAATCGAAGTGCATGACCAAGATACACCTTAAGAAAAGAAATAGAGCGAGTAAATTTCACCTCCTCTCTCATATCACTGTCGTACCCTTGAGGATTAAGCCAAGAATGCACGACCTACTGAGCTGAACTAGTCATGAGCCGTTGATAAACTTCACTTTAATTTTTTTTAGAAAAACTGAATTTCCTAAACAAATGTTAATAATCTCTAAAATTGACCAGACTAATCTTACATACACTTGGGTGCCGCTCGGTTGCGCTGAAATAAGCTGGCTTATGGCTGAAATTGCATTGTAGCTAACTGAAATTATACTGTGGCCCTGTTCGGCAGGGCACAAGCCGGGCGGCTTTTGACAGCCGCTACAGTACCTAACTTTTAAACGGAGTATTTTCTCAAGATGAGGTCTACAAGTTAAACGTAGTACACGTTAAAAGCCCAACATCTGTACCAGTCAAAATAGTAAGTGAGTATCGATCTCTCCGTAATCTGTACCGTAAACAGCCAAAATTCAAAAAATTCAACCAAAAGACATAAGTCGCAGCTAAAAAGAACAGACCCTATAGCTAATGGTGGCTTATTTGATATAACTAAATTTTAAAAAATTAAAAATAGAAAAAAACAGGTTAGCCCATCACGGACAACGCAAACGAATACGGGAAAAAAGAACCGGCAAAAAAGCTCAAAAAAGCTAAAAAGACAAAAGGACAAAATTTAGAGATAGTAAAAAATAAGCTAGAAGCCAGAAACTCAAACCAAAATGAACGGAACCTTGATACGAATAGAAAATGACGTGTGCCCACTAGAGATGGCAATGGGTACCCGAAACCCGGTGGGTTTTTACTCTATTAGGATATGGGGTCTGAGTCAATTTCTTAACCCATGGATCTTTTAACGGGCAAAAAGCCCAACTCATCGGGTATGCCGGGTTCGGGCACGTTCCTATAGTACCCAAACCCGTAAACCCATGGTTATATAAACCCAATCCATAGGAGTTATAAACCCAGGCTCCCAGCCTCCCAGGCAAACCAGCCCAACCCATAGCTCATTAGCCATTTAGCCCCAAGCCCCCAATGCGGCAATGCCCCATACGGCCATACGGTATAACCCTAGCTAGCACTCAGACTCACTTGGTCACTACTCACTCCTCCTCACCTCGATTCAACAGCCGCTGCAGCGGCGGCGCATCTAGCGCTCCGCGCTCGGTCTCTAGCACTCCGCTCGCTCTCCACGCTGGCCCTCCCGTCCCGCCCCTGCTCTCGCCACTCTCGCCGCACGCTCGTCCTCCTGCACGCCCTCGCCGTCGCCTTCTAGTTCAGCCCGCCACCCCCATGCCGCAGCCAACGCACATCGCAGCAATAGGCCCTTGGCCATGGCGCTGCCCTCCGGCTCCAACGAAGATGGCCGGTGAACTTTTTCCTCCTCTCCATTAACCATTGTTGCAGCTCGCATTACCGACCCCACAGCCGACTGTCCCTTTTTGAAGGGGCGCATCCGAAGCTGACCGACCGACACTGGACCTGAAGAAGAAAGGCAAGGATGGCCACCAAGTAGATCCGCAAGCTGTTGCCCCAGTTCTTCCACCACAAGTTCGTCCTATCCAAGCCGGAGACTCGCCGCCACCGGCCACCCCTCCGTCCCAAGCTTTAATTGTCGGTGTCGGCCCCTCCAATTCGAAGCAGCGTGCCCACGTGGGAGTGACCAAGCCAAAGCCTGGCGTAGTTGCTGAGAAGAACGGACGCCTCGTCAAGCCAATGATATGCTATGCCAGTAAATTATGAACTGAGAATTGATGGAGTGAACTAGTGATGTGCATTGTGGATTTGTCGTTGTTTGTTTCATGTATAGTAGCATATAAATTGAATTTACTGTTGACTTGCTAAGCACTGCACTGTCTGCAATCTGCACAGCTGTTGTCGGGCACGGGCGACCCGTGGGTACCTGTTACCTGAGTGGGCATGGGCCTGGGCAAAAATCTACACCCGTCACGGGCATGGATTTTTTAGCGGGCATGTCCAACTTTCGTAGGCACGGATTTAGAATAGCAAAATATAGCGGATTTATGCCCGTTGCCATCTCTAGTGCCCACACGGCCATTTTGATAATTTGATAGGCACCTAGCCACCAACCTAACATTATTAATGGTACAAGGTCAAACCTAGATCATAGCTGACCGTGGGCTCAGGCAATCTTAAAGCGCTGGGCCCACTGCGGTACAGAATTTCACAAACACACAGGAAATTGCACACCCCCGTGAGAGACACGGTGGGCCCACCCGGTCCCCCTCTGTCTCCGCTCGTGAACAAATCGGCGGTCAAAGCACACACTAGGCGACCAGACCCACCAGAGGCGAGGGCTCCAAGCCTACACGCTGACTGATACCTCGTCCCCACCTTTCCGACCCCACCTGTCATGGACTACGACGCCGAAATAAATGAGACGCTCACGAATTCGGCGGAAGTACGTCTCTGTCACTGACAGCAAGGGGGCACACAGTGTACCGAGCTCCTGGCCAACACAACACGTCAGCGAGAAAACACCTCTCCACGCGGCACCTCCGCACTCTCTGCCCCACCGGTCATAGAACGCAAGCGCGGAAGCATCCCGCGGTAGGGAATACTCCCCATATTATGCCCCGCGGAATGCGCGCGCGGAGAGCCCCGCCACGTCGCCCCCGCGCGCGCTTCGGCCGGCGCGTGACGGGGGAATCTTCGTACGGTCGGCCGACCTCTTATGCGAAAAAGCCTCTCTATTTTTCTGAAATTACATAAAGGTCCTTAATTCTTGCGAAAAGGCCCCTGCCGGTTTTTTTGAAAGCGTTTTTTCTGAAAACACCCCTCCACTTTTGTATACTTTGCAGGATAGCGCCCCACGGTTTTCTAAATTACGTTCGGGTGCTCGTTTAGTTACGTACAAGTCCTCGATTTTTACGAAAAAAAACCTTTGCCTTTTTCAAAAATACACATACGCCCTCGATTTTTTTAAAAAAGCTCCTCACGCGGTTTTCTAAATTAGATATTTGGCTTTTCCGAAAATACACATGTGCCCTCAATTTTTTTTAAAAGACTCCTCACAAATTATCGTCTCTTTTACTTCGGTACACACGGTGGCTGGCGCAGCGTGACGCCGCGCCTATGAGGCTAGTAGCCTCAAGTACGAATATAAATTCATATTTCTAAAATAAATATAAATTTAAATATTTTTGAATATGAATATGAATCGAATATCGTAACGGATACGAATTCGAATCGAATATGTATTTAATTCGGTCAAATACAAATATCATTTTATAACTTCTGTAACAAATCTCGATAAAATAAATTCCTAGCGGTTTTGCCGGTTTTTAACCGGTTATCGGAACACTTATCGGTTTTAAACTGTCCAAATTCAAATTTTGAATCACAAAATTTATCCTGGTTTTTTTGGAATTTCCGCTTGGCTGCTTGGCTAGGCCGACCGGTCAATAGGCATAGGAAATAGATCGAATACGAATCGAATAGTCTCGAATATGAATAGCCTCGAATACGAATACGAATATTCTCAAATACCGATATGAATATTCTCGAATACAAATATGAACATTTTCGAATATGGATTTTGCTTACCACATTCGCGTTTTCTCAGATATGAATATCGGATAAAATGGATTATTCGAGACCGTTTTCCACCCCTACCCGCAGGAGACGCATTAAACTAAGGAATGAGTTTGAACTCATTCCTTAGATTTCCTTAGCTTAAAATCCGATTTAAATAACACTCCTGCACCCGAAATACAAAACCTAACATTTGATTCTTGAACTTTACAATCTAATTTAAATAACACTCTTATCCGATTTTATATAGTGGTATTGCTTAAATGGCACGATAAGTGAGCGACTTTACCATGTAAAAATAACACGCTGGCCAAATTGGATTAGCGACATATAGAGCCCACAAGAGCTTCTCCCAAAAGAGTTCATAGTCGTGCTCCTATAGCCACTGCCACCTGTAATTCCCTATATCTGTTTCGATTTTCTTATGATCTTACCTGTTATTCACTTAAACTTAATTAACATGTTATTTCACGTGGTACAATCGTCTATTTATCGTGCTACGTGGATAATACTGCTATCTAAAATCAGATTAGGATGTTATTTAAATTAGATTACAAAGTTTGACGTCAAATATATTATTTCTATTTCATATTATTTGACTGATTTTCGAGCAAATCTTGAAGGTGCGATATGGGCTTTTTTTAATTAAGCAGTTGAATAAAAACCTTACATCACTAACACCTGGGCCCAACAATTATTTTCCCCCACATGTCTGTGTTGAGATCTGCCCGGTGCATCAAAGCCGCTCTCACGGACCGAGCAGTTTTAACCCCGCTCTCCCCCACCGTCCCCTCCCCTCCCCTCCCCAAGAGCTCACGAGCCGAGTTCAAAAAAAAAAAAAAAAAGAGCTCACGAGCCAGCGGCCGCACCGCCGTTTCCGCGGCACGCAGATCCGCCCAATCCGTGGAGCCCCAGGCGAGCGCGCCGGTACGGACGCCGTGAACCCTACCCTCCCCCACCCCGCCGGCTGGTCCCCTCCCGAATCGCGCGTCGTCTGCCGTCCCCCCGCGCGAAGCCGGTCCGATTCGACCAAATCCAGTGGAATTCGGCCAAGCGTCGGTTGCAATCGGGCGGGTTTGATCGGGGTTCGTGGGGGGGTTGATGGATTTGGAGGTTGGGTGGCCAGAGGGAGAGGTTGGGGGATGGCGGCGGAGGAGGTGGATCTAGGGTTAGGTTTTGGTGCGGTGGCGTGAGGGGATGGCGGACGGGGGGATGATGAAGGGCATGGAGGGCGGCGGCGGGGGAACCGGGAATGGGGAGGTGAGGGAGGAGG
This sequence comes from Dendrocalamus latiflorus, assembly GCA_017311315.1. Classification (NCBI taxonomy): domain Eukaryota; kingdom Viridiplantae; phylum Streptophyta; class Magnoliopsida; order Poales; family Poaceae; genus Dendrocalamus; species Dendrocalamus latiflorus. The sequence goes on along the minus strand of CM029677.1, from coordinate 15,657,693 downwards.
AGGCGCGGGAGGAGCTGGAGCTCGCGCTTTCGCTGGGGCGGCGGGGGTGGCACCTGCCACCGGCGCGGCAGGAGCCGGTGCCGCCACCTGCATTGAGGTGGACGATGGTTTTCCCGACGTGGGACCCTGAGGCGGCGGGGAGCTCGCGGTCTGCGGAGAGGGCTTGGGACTCGCGACCTGTTCCGCCGCTCAGGCTCTGTGACATGTGGCGAGGCGGCCGTGCTGACGGTGATGCAGGGCGCGCTGTGGATGCTGCGGAGGAGGACGAGGGCTATGAGGATGGAGATAGGGACCTGCAGAATAAACGGCCCAAAGTGCGCGGCTTTGGCGAGTATGTTGCTTAAAAATTGCCCCTTTTTCCTTTTACTGTTTGGTTGTCTTTAGATTCGTAGCAAAGTTGTTTTGTGGATTTCATGGTGCTAGTATTCTGTAGGTAAACCTATCACATTGAACTAGAAAATAAGTATACAATTCATGGAGGACATAACTGAGGTCGAGTTAGTGGTTTTAGGTAAGGACTTCTTCAAGTAGTACAGCTACGATGGTCATTCTGCAAAAACCAGGAGGGAGATGGGGTAGAAAAGTGCACTTTCATATGTTTTCTACTTGTTGCTAGAAATGCTGAGACCCCTTGGATGGGTAATGATAATGAACGAACTGCTTTGCCAGCAGTGGAGAGAGTGCTTCCCTCTAGTTATGTTAGCACATATTTCCTTAGTCTATCCAATTTTATTGGGCCTAAGTGACTTCTCTGAGTTGTAAAGCAATCCTAGATTGAATCTTGCACTTGGTAAGGCAATTCATGTAGTCGCCCTTTGTACTTCATTCTTCTTTTCTGATTGACAACCTAGGCCACATTTATTCTGCATTACAAAAACATAGAAGATGAACAATGAAAATAGGTAGATTGTAGGCATGCTGCAGGAAAGAACTAGCATTCTGTAATTTCATGGACTTGAGGCTGTTCTATTTTTATGCTATTATTGTTTAGCAACCAGGAAAAAGACCTAAAAAAGAAGATAAGTCCTCAATACAACAAGCAGGATATTAATTTGCATGTTTCATAGATTTCTGTTATCTAAAATATGCTTAAAAAAAAGGAGATGGCTATAACACAAAATACTTTTATACACAAAAAGTTTTCAAGGTTTTTCTTCCCCTACATTTTCCCACTTCCACTGCTCATGTAAAAAGTTTGTAAAGTGCATACAGGACAATTTCATGCACCAATCCATGACGAATAATATTTTGATTATTTCTTCCACTTCCACATCTCTTCTGTTATGTAGATTATTCCAGATGTATCCTGCATGATTTGCATAGTGTTGTATTTTAGTGCTACCCTTATCTCTGGTATAGGCGAGGAAAACGATTACCATATATTTTCCTGGGCACTAGTGATATCTTCTTTGAACATGGATAGTTGATATGGGCAGATTTCGGTGAGGATTTTCAGTGGGTTGAGAGGGGTGGAAGATGGAATTGGGAACTGGGGTTTGATCGTAGGGGATAACGAGGGGGCTTCAGCTCAGGATTTTCACCGGCCAGGACTTAAGTTTTGAGAATCAGGAAAAAGAAGATTGTTTCTTTCTTGCCTTCTTGTTACAGCATGAATCCCATTATATAGGATTCGTTACAGACCGACTCCAAAAGTATCGTTCCTAATATCATATATAAGTGATTCTTCTAATCAGAATCGGAACCCTATCTCTTAATGGATTCTGACTTCCTAAATATCAACCACCAATCCTTTCCTAACTCCTTTTATTGCCTTCTCTGCTAAAAACTACTTGGCCGCCCTTGTCAACATGCTAATTGTAGCACATCATTGCTTGCTGGTTGCCAACTCTCTGCATTGCACGTCCAATTGTTCAGCAATCGCAGACTGCCCTGAGCGAATTCTTCTGGTATAATGCCTTCCCCAATATGAGCACAACATTTCCCCCTTTTGCTGAAACAACTCGTCCTCGAGCTGGAAATCAGGGTATTGCTCACGAAATTCATTAAGAGGAATCCATGAAGCTTCAGAAGACAAACAACCAGTCCATTGAACTAGCACCTCCCACTGATCACGATGACGACAAGCACGCGAAACCATCAAAGGGTGTGGAAGAACCTGACCATGATGAGTGTCCGGTAATGGAGGTATGTTTGCTGGAGGTTCCCCATGGAAAGGTTTGAGCAACGCCACATGGAAAACATTGTGAAGTTTGGCTTGTGCAAGCAACCGAAGACAATAAGCCACAGACCCAATTTTTTCAATGATCTGAAAAGGTCCATAGAACTTTGGAGCCAACTTTGGCACCACACGGCCAATGAGCGATGAAGCTAACCAATGAGTTAATCATATCCAAACCCATTGATTCACTTCAAATTGGACCTCGCGATGATAGAGATCATGTCGCTGCTTCATGATAGCTTGTGCTTGTAACAAACATTCATGAATCTCTTCTAAAAATTCATCCCGATCAGCAAGATGTTCAACCGCAGCCACACGCGTCGCACCAGGTTCATTAACCAATAACGTTGGTGGGTCACGCCCATACACAACCCGGAATGGTGTTGTGCATAAAGTAGTCTGGTACAAAGAGTTATAACAATACTCGGCCCATAGAAGCCACTAAACACATTGCTTCGGACGATTTCCACACAAACATCACAGATACATCGTAATGATGCGATTCACGACCTCCGACTGACCATTAGATTGGGGATGAAAAATTGGATCACGATCACTGACAATGGATGAAGGAATTCCATGCAAATGGACAGTTTCGTCAAAGAAAACATAAGCAACGGTGCTGGCAGTATATGGATGAGACTGCGCAATGAAATGTGCATATTTTGAAATTTTGCCTACCACTATCAAAATAACTAATTTCCCATGAACCTTTGGCAATCATTCGACAAAATCAATTGCAATATCAGCCCATATTGATTGTGGAACTTCTAAAGGTTGTAAAAGTCCAGCCGGCTGGAGATGATCAGTTTTATGACGTTGGCACATTGAACACCCCTTGATAAACTCTCGAACCAGCCGCGGCAATCCCGAAACATGGAAGTGAGCCCGAATCTGATGTAACATTTTCTGCACACCTTCATGTCCTGCCCCATGAATTGCTGATAACACTAGCTGCACAAGAAGGGATTCAGCAAATATGAATACTCGACTATTATATAGAATGAGCTCATCTGCCACTGACCATGATAGTCCTTGACCAGCCAAAACACATGCTCGGAAGGCCGACTGTGCCAGAGAGGAATCAATTTCACTTCTCAGTTGATAATACCAATCAAACAAGGGTCTAGAGAGTGCACAGGCCTTTGCTTCATCTTCATGTCGACACGACAGCGCATCTGTAGCCGCATGTTGCCGATCCGGCCTGTTTTCCACCGCAAAATCATAGCCAAACAATTTACTAACCCAATGGTGTTGTGGAATAGTAGAAAGGCGCTGATCCAATAGAAACTCTAAACTATAGTGATCTGTTCGTATTAAGAAGGTGCGACTCTAAAGATACGGTCGCTAGTGCCTCATTGCCTTGACCAATCCAATGGGTTCTCGTTCGTACGCTGCTAACTTCGCGTGATGAGATGCAACTGGACGGCTAAAGAAAGCGACATGCCTCTCACCTTGATGTAGAACGACACCAAACCTGGAATCGGAGGCATCACAATCTACCACAAAAGGTTTGGAAAAATCTGGCAATTGTAAAACCGATGCCGAGGTAACAACCGATTTTAAGGTAGTGAACGCCTCCTCTGCCTTAGAAGACCACATAAACCCTACCTCTTCAACAACTTAGTGAGAGGAGCAGCCACTATGTAATTCTAAACAAATTTGCGGTAGTAACCTTTCAGGCTAAGGAAAGCCCTCAAGGCCCTTACTGACCGTGGAACAGGCTGGCCCAAAACCACAACAACCTTCTTTGGATCCATTGCCACACCGTCACGCGAGATGATATGTCCCAAGTAAGTTACTAAAGTTGCCCCAAAGGAGCACTTTGATCTTTTAAGAGCCAATTTGTGAGCACACAACACCTGAAATATTTGCCGAACATGTTGCAAATGTTCAAACCACGAGGCAGTATAAATGAGGATATCATCGAAGAAAACCAAAACGAAGCATCGGAGAAATGGTTGCAATATCTCATTCATGAGTGCCTAAAAAGTTGATGACGCGTTCATAAGGCCGAAGGACATGACCAAGAACTCAAAATGCCCATGGTGTGTACTTAACACCATCTTTGTCTATATCGTTCGAGTGCATGCGCACCTAATGATAACCACTCCTCAAATCAAGCTTCGTGAAGTAGCGTGCTCCTTGTAACATCGAGAAGCTCATCAAAGACCGGAATTGAAAATTTAGCCTTCACAGTTTGTGCATTCAATGCCCTGTAATCCACATAAAAATGCCAAGTGTCATCTTGTTTCTTGACCAGTAAGACTTGTGGTGAAAATGCCGACGTGCTGGGCCTGATTATGTCATGGGCCAACATGTCGTCACATTGTCGCTCGATCTCATTTTTGAGAAGATGTACGTAACGGTATGGATGCACCACCACTGCGGATGCACCTGGCAATAGACGGACTCTATGATCCTGTCGCCTCTCCAGAGATAAGCCGTGTGGTTCCTTAAAAAAGGTCATAAAATTCCTGTAACAATTCTACCAATTGGCCCTGCCCCGTAACACTGAAAGCCCCTGAGACAATTATGGCGGGCCCGACGCCATGCCAAGTCACATGGTGATCCGTGCGCCAAAACGACATGGTGAGGAGTTCAAAGTCCCAAATAATTGGATCGAGAGTACGCAGCCATTGAATGCCAAGAACGATACCAAAGTCCCCAGCGGAATGCCAAACGAATCCATCGAGAACACTTCCTTGTCAATGGTCAAAGGCACCTGCTCACACATACCTGCACATGTGACATGATCACCATTAGCCATGGCCACCCTCATGCCAGGACAGTGGACAACCTTCAGTCCGAGTCGCTGAGCCATGTTTGCATCAATAAAGGTATGGGTAGAGCCAGTGTCCACCAGTGCACGCAAAGAATGACCCGCAACAGCCACCTGTAACTGCATAGTTCGGCTAGCATGAACGCCCGTAAGAGCATGTAATGAAATCTCCACCTCGATTTTCTCTGCTTGATCGTCTTCGTCGTCTTCCAACTCAAGCAAATAGATACCTTTCATGGAGCACTTGTGATTGGTCCGAGCTTCTCCGGAGTCCGGACAATTAAAACACAACCCTTTCGCCCTGTGGTCTGCCATCTCAGCAGTGGACAACCGCTTACACCGAGTTTGCGGAGGCCTAGGAAGCAAGGGATGTGTAGGTGTCGCTGCCGTAGGCCCCTGTAGTCTTGACGTTGGGGTGGGCTTTGGGATTATTGGCGTCGTCGCACTGGACTGTGATACGAATACTTGCTCGGGCTGCTAACATAGGCCTTGGCGCCCTAACATCAACTGGCTCCACGATCCGTTGCTCATATGCTCGAGCTAGGCCCATTGCCGTCTAGAGATTGCTTGGATTTTGTAGTTCCACATCTGTACTAAGAGGCTTTAAGAGGCCTGCCGTAAAGAGCTGAACTTGCTGACTCGGCGACAATGGTTCCATGCTGCACAACAAAGCCAAGAACTGACGTTGATATTCTTCGACAGTTCACGTGCTTCATGACTATGCAAGTTCTCCAAAGTGATTGCTTCTAATTGGAGGACCGAAGCGCATATTCATGAAATCCGCGAAGCGGTTCCATGACACTATGCCCTCATCACATTCCAATTGATAATACTATTGTTGTGCAACTTCTGTTAAATGATACGCTGCCAACCATACTTTCTCTTCTTCTAGAGTGTGCTGACCGCGGAAAAATTGCTCACATCAATTGAGCCAAGGTAGTGGATCCTCGTCTCCACCATACGTTGGAAAATTTAACTTGTGAAAACATGGTGCACTCCTTCTACCCTCTTCCTTCCGGTCTCCCTTGCCAAGAGCTCCCTCGGGCATGAGGCTCTTGCCGCTGGAGCTCAACACAAATGCATCCTCATCTTGTTGCAGCCACACCACCACTTTGTGGTCCACTGCTTGCTTGTGTTTAATCTCACTGATATCCTTCATCAGAATGGCAATCATCTTGCCGAGATCTGTTGTTTTCGGTTCTTCCATGGGAAGAGTGGCGGTGGATGGCTCTGATAGCAAGTTGATATGGGCAGATTTCGGTGAGGATTTTCGATGGGTTGAGAGTGGTGGCAGAAGATGGAATTGGGAACTGGGGTTTGATCGTATGGGATAATGAGGGTCTCCACCCTGGGATTTTCACTGGCCAGGACATAAGTTCTGAGACTTAGGAAAAAGAAGATTGTTTCTTTCTTGCCTTCTTGTTACAGCATGAATCCCATTATATAGGATTCGTTACAGACCAACTCCAAAACATATCCTTCCTAATATCATATATAAGTATAACTGATTCTTCTAATCAGAATCGGAACCCTATCTCTTAACGGACTCTGACTTCCTAAATATAAACCACCAATCCTTTCCTAACTCCTTTTATTGCCTTCTCTGCTGAAAACTGCTTGGCTGCCCTTGTCAACATGCTAATTGTAGCACATCATTGCTTGTCGGTTGCCGCCTCTCTGCATTGCACATCCGACTATTCAGCAAGTGCAGGCTGCCCTGAGCGAATTCTTCTGGTATAATGCCTTCCCCAATGAGTCTATATTTTTATTTGTAGAAGCGGCAATGACCTTTATGAAATTCTCTTCACTCGTTAATCAAATATGTCCCTGACCACTCTTCTCTCGATTACTAGTCTTTATGTACATTTCAAGTTAAAAGGTTCTTCCTTTTTTCAGAGAAAGTCCACAACATTCCGGTGTCAATGCAGCCTTATTTGGCTTCGATTCACCACATTTGCATGCTTCCGACGAACATGAGCATTTCAAGATGTCCCGTTGTCCAGAACATGAACTGGATTTTGGCTTGTTGCTTTTCCCAAATGATGGTGGTAATGAGATTCCAAGGGACACCAACAATGAGAGGGTTGGTGATGTCGAAAAATTAGGTGGAAGAAATTCTGAAGATGTTGAAATAAGAATGGATCTTTCTGATGATCTCTTGCACCTGGTGCGCCATGAATTTCTTTTGCTAATTGTTCTCTATATGCAAATATTGTACTAATTTGTTAGATATGCTATTGCAGATATTCTCCTTCTTGGGTCAAAAGGATATATGCAGAGCAGGTGCTACCTGCAAACAGTGGCGATCTGCCAGTATGCATGAAGATTTTTGGGAATGTTTGAACTTTGAAAACACTAGAATATCTCTGCGGAACTGTATGTCTTTTGCTTGGTTATGTTCTGCTTTATTTTTATTTTTTAGTGCACATGCATACGGTGTATTATAATTCTTGTTTGAAATGTATTTAAATATTGTGTATGTTGGGGACTGCCAATATATGTGTGAGATAGGTGTTCTGTATATTTGTGTCTTTGGGTGGTTGGCTCAGACAATTTTCAATCTGTTATCCCAATTGCCATGTTTCTTGGAAATGCTTAATAGGTTAGAAGAAACACTCCTTGTGTTTAAGTAATGCTAGAAAGGCCTGAATGGATGTATTAGTTTTGAAATTGTATTAGTTAGCCCTTCGGAGGACATGCTTGACCTTTACAAGTTCAAGAGGTGCCACTTTCATGATTTCATCTATATGACACTTCCATGATGTTAATGACTGAGCATTCTCTTACCTTCACGCTGATGAAAATACCAATGTAAGGAGAGTGGTAGTGTGGAGTCCATGGTAGTGACTGTTACAAATTTACATTCACCTGCACTGAGATTTTAAGCCCTTGTCATAAAAGTAAATTATCAAGCAACTATAATTTTGTTTGTATTAGGACAAAGCCTGTTGTTTGGAACCCTTTGACTATAATTTTATAGCTTTTTATTAATAAATGTGGGATTGCTGTATTGAGCTGTTCAGTTAAACTAAACATCTCTTCTTTTTAAATGCTACATTGCTACATATTGCAACTAATTTAGCTATATTCATTTCATTCTGTGATGTCCTTTTGTGACCCCACTGGATTATTACCTGATGTTGCTTACATGTTTTACTTACCACTCTGCTGCTTTTGCAGTTGTTGATATTTGCCATCGTTACCAGAATGTTACAGATCTCAATTTGTCTGGTGTCATGGATGCAGAAATACTAGTGATGGAAGCGATAATGTTCTTAAGGTTTTCTTCTCATTCATTTTCTTTTTCCTTTGTTGTTGTATTGTTCTTAATGTATTTATCAAATTCGCTGGCTTTCAGGCATCTTAAGACATTAACAATGGGCAAGGGGCAACTGGGAGAAGCATTTTTTCAAGCTTTGGCTGAATGTCCATTGTTGACTACTCTAACAATTAGTGATGCATCTCTTGGGAGTGGCATCCACGAAGTTGCAATTAATCATGATGGATTGCATGAACTTCAAATTTTGAAGTGCCGTGTACTCAGAATATCTGTCAGGTGATGAACTTTTTGGTGCAATTATTTTTCTTCTGTAAATAGGTTCATATGTCCTTTTAACTAATATATGTTGTGTTATCATCCAGATGTTCCCAGCTTCGAATACTGTCCTTGAGGCGAACTGGCATGGCTCATGTATCACTCAACTGTCCTCAATTGCTTGAATTGGACTTTCAATCCTGCCATAAGCTTTCTGACAATGCAATCCGTCAAGCTGCTACAGCTTGTCCACTGCTAGTGTCACTAGACATGTCATCTTGCTCCTGTGTTACTGATGAGACATTGCGTGACATAGCTAGTTCATGTCCAAATCTTTCTGTTCTTGATGCATCTAACTGCCCTAACATTTCATTTGAGGTACTTCTCTATGCCGTGTGCTCTTTTATGTGTTTGACTGATCTTACCTGCCACTGACATGTTCTCTTTATTTGTCTCGGTATGAAGTCGGTGAGGCTTCCAATGTTGATAGACTTGAGGCTACTAAGTTGTGAGGGAATCACATCTGCGTCCATGGCTGCAATATCTTATAGTCGTGTGCTTGAGGTAGTGATTCAGTTTTCTTTAGGTAATGTTTTGTGTACCTTTTAAGAACTAATCTCCTCCTTTTGCAATCATTCTAGGTATTGCAACTTGATAATTGCAGCCTTTTGACATCTGTGTCTCTGGATTTGCCACATCTCAAGAATATAAGTCTTGTTCACCTGCGCAAGTGAGGATTGCTTTTGCTTTATCTTTGTTAATTGTCATTGTTGTTTATGTTGTACAATTGTTCACCTTGTTCATTACTTGCCATGTTAGGTTTGCTGATTTAAATTTGCGAAGTCCTGTGCTTTCTTACATTAAAGTTTCCAGATGTTCAGCACTTCATCGTGTTAGCATAACATCGAATGCTCTTCAGGTCAGCTCCTAGGTTTAGTGAAGGGCTCAATTTTGTTATTCTTTTTATCGTTTTATGTGGATATTTTTTTAGCATTACCATGTGCTGAATTTATGACTGGCTGCAGAAATTGGTGCTACAAAAACAAGAGAGCCTATCTGGTTTGTCATTGCAATGCCACAATTTGATTGATGTGGATCTTAGTGATTGTGAATCATTAACAAATGCAATTTGCAAAGTTTTCAGTGATGGAGGTGGTTGCCCTATGCTCAGATCATTGATTCTTGATAACTGTGAGGTATGGCACGTGCACCCTCCTACCAGTAACAGTCAACAAATGCAATAGCACAGGATAGTGATTCTGACTATCTCTCTGCCAGAACTCTTTATGTATTTAGAGAAAAAATTGTTATTTAAATGCATAAGGTGACATTTTCTTTTATCCTGTTAAAAAATTAGTGTCATTTCCCCATCATTTGGTGCTAACTGACAATCAATGTATTCCTTTTTTTTTTGTGTTTTTTCAAGATAAGAGTAGTGAGTAGTGACATGTTGCTTCATTATATTTCAGTTCTGTTGATTTTTTCCCCTCTTATCCCAGAGTTTGAGCATTGTGGAACTGAATAGTAGTTCCTTGGTTAATCTCTCGCTTGCTGGTTGCCGTTCCATGACAATCCTAAAACTTTCATGCCCAAATCTGCAAAAGGTGAATCTTGATGGTTGTGATCATCTTGAAAGAACATCATTTTGTCCGGTAAGTGAAGTATTGCTCTTGGTAAGAATTCCAGGATGTGTGACATTCTTTCAGGCCTCCAAAAAGTAAGAATAGTTTGTAATTTGCACCTTAGACTTGGCCCATTACCACAAGTCGCATTCATTGTGCTCTATCAATATATGAACCATAAAATGGTGTGTAAAAAGGATATTAATTGTTCAATATTGGGCGTATAACTTGATTTGTCTGATTACCCTTCTGGGAAACTTGCAATTGCTATTTGATTTGTGGTCTATTTAGAAAGATAAGTTGGGTGGTTCTGCTAAACATTGTTATGAAAGGATACAGTTGTGGTCTTGTGGAACAAATATGAAGCACAAAATGTGTAATAAACTGAATTAATACAAACGAATTTTTATCTGTTTAATTGCCTACATAAACCAATATTCCTGTACTTCCTGACATTGGCTTCTTTTGTAGGTTGGTCTTGAATTCCTAAACCTTGGAATTTGTCCAAAATTGAGTGTTCTACACATTGAGGCCCCAAAGATGTCTATATTGGAGCTGAAGGGTTGTGGTGTGCTTTCCCAGGCCTCAATTAATTGCCCTCACTTGATATCTTTAGATGCCTCTTTCTGCAGGTTGTACCGTGCCTCCTATATTTCTGATAAACATTATTGACTGGTACTAATTGTTACTGTACTTTATTTTGCATGTTCAGGCAGCTTATGGATGATTCACTGTCTCGGACAGCAGAGGCTTGCCCTCTTATTGAACATCTTATCCTGTCGTCATGTCTATCCATTGACATCAATGGATTGTCTTCTTTGCATTGCCTTCATAAGCTGACCTTGCTTGACCTGTCATACACATTTTTGATCAACTTGAAGCCTGTTTTTGACAGCTGTCCACAGTTAAAGGTAGGTGCTTGATTTGTGTCTATTTAAATCATTTGCTACTGTTGTACATACGACAATTGTTATGTGTAATAGTTAATATTAGCAAGTCATGCCCCATGACCTGTGTATTTATTCGTATGTGGATAAATCACTGTTGTACGTTTGAAAATTGTTGTCATTTTGTGTAATATTAATGTCGTATGCAAGAACGTGTGATGGGTATATGATCTGTTGCATTTATTGATTGGAGCTTCTGTCGTAGATCCGTAGTTAACTTTTATGCTATTATTTTATTTTATTTTTCTAGTATTTTGAAGTTTCTATTATGAGATATGCATTGGAAATGCATAATTTTGGAATTGAATACTGTAAGGGAGAGGTGTAGTAGGTATATAATGATGGATTGAAATTACTGCTTTCTTACCATATCTGCTTTCTTTGGCAGGTCTTAAAACTTTCAGCTTGCAAGTATCTAAGTGATTCATCTTTAGATGCCTTCTACAGAGAGGGTGCTCTTCCAATGCTCGTTGAGCTAGATCTGTCCTACTCATCAATTGGGCAGACTGCAATAGAGGAGCTTCTTGCATGTTGTACAAATTTAGTTAACATAAATTTGAACGGATGTACAAACTTGCATGAATTGGTGTGTCGGTCAGATGATTGCAGTTCTGTTGAGATGCCAGTTGATGTTTGCCCACCTGATTCTGCACCAGTCAAGAGTAAAGAGATTAGTGAGAGATCTGATCGTCTGCTTGAAGTTCTCAACTGTACTGGCTGCCCAAATATTAAGAAAGTTGTTATTCCTTCAATGGCAAACTATCTACATTTGTCAAAAATCAATCTTAATCTATCTACAAACTTGAAGGAAGTGGATTTGAAATGCTCCAATCTTTACACTTTAAACGTGAGGTAATATCAATGTGCATTTCTGTACTGTCTGAAGATTATCTGTGTAGCGTGTTCTATATTTACAGCATTTACTTTTGTTTTTTCAGCAATTGTAGCTCACTGGAGGTTCTGAAGCTCGATTGCCCAAGATTGACTAACCTTCTACTTCTGGTACTATTCTTAATGCAACTTTCGAAACTTTTTTGAACTTGTTGGCTGGCATAGGTACTTAGCGGATAGGAATATAATGTTAAGTTCTAACTTCATCGCATATACTCCGTCCGCCCCGAAATATAAGCCGTTTTTGGCATTTTGCAGTCTCCAATGCAAGATTTTGACCATTATTTTTTAATCATAATATACTTATAAATTAATAAAAAATATATATTATGAAAGTAGTTTCGAAAAGAATCTAATAGCATTATTTTCGTGGGGTCAATCCATATACTTTTACATGTATTAGTGAAAGATTCAAAAGATGGATCACATGGATCCATGGCAACCAATATTTAGAGACATAGGGAGTATTGTACAAGTTTAGTTCAGTTTTATCTAACTTCTGTTAATTGCATTAATGCTGTTTGGGCTGTTGTCAAGTTCTTTGCGTCAGCTCTTAAAAGCACAATAATAATGGAAATTTTGTTCCTGCCACTCCAAATGTGTGCCATATCGTTTCTGCCATGAAAAATTTTGCTCTTTTTGTTTTTGCCACTCCAAAACTAGGTTTCATTTCATTTTTGCCACTCCCGTTAGTCAAGGCCACTGTCAACCTAACGGACATGGTAAAAGACTATGCTGCCCCTAGTTGCCCTGGAGAAGGCCACATGCATGCCTTGGTATTCTCTTTGATGCCTTTATGAGTGATATGTGAGTTCTGTCATTTCTGAATTTTTGATAATCTTCTAGAATGCCATTTATTTTTTATTGTTTTCTATTATTATTATGGATTTTTAAGTGCCTTCTCCAATTTTCTGAATTTGAAAAGTATTTGTTGTGATTAAATAGAAGTTAATCACGAGCTAAAATAATTTATTAAAATTAAAAATGCTTTATTTGGAATCTTTGGTTTTCTAAGATTTTTTTGGAGTTAATTTGATTTGACTAGGGCCTGACAGGGTTATTTTGGTTTTTCTGTCAAAGTTCAGCAGCTTAGTCACGGTCTAAACTTGCAAGGAATGCAGTCAACTAATGGTTTGTAACAGGATTGGCAAAAATGAAATGACACCCGATTTTGGAGTGGCAAAAATGAAAAAAGAACTTTTGCCGTTAGAAACAATATTGCACACATTTGTAGTGGAAAAACAAAATTCTTTAATAATATATATTGCAGTAAATGCCTGTAATACCTCTAAGGTATTTCATAAAACTTTCGTCCAGTTGCAATGAGTTGTGGCAGTACTCACTAGTCACTACTGAGTTCTTTACATATATGTGCACTCACACATCGTGTTATCTGCACATTGTGTTATCAAAGTAGGTCTGGGTTTGGGCCTTTGCGTCGTATCTCACTTGAATTCATTAATTAGTAACTTCCATGGTCCATGATGTGTGTTTATGTATTACCCAGCTTAGTTAATCTTATTGCTTTATCTGGTACTGTCGCATGTACTTAACTCTGCCAATATCATTATTATAGGCATGCACCATGTTGCAAGAGGAGGAACTAGAATCTGCAATATCCCTCTGTGTCACGTTGGAGATCCTCAATATACAGTCTTGCCCAAAGGTAAGCTTTTGCATTGGATGTGCGCTATTTTTTGTGTATCTGTTATGTGTATATTTCATATCCTAATCTGTCCAGTTTGATTCTGAACAGATAAATGTGCCGGATTTTGGCAGACTACGTGCGGTTTGTCCAACCCTCAAGCACATCCAGAGCAGCCTTATCACATAACATGAAGGCTGCTGTCACCTGGAGTGCTATTCAGGCACTAGTTTGCGTTCATGCGCCCTTCCTTGATGGTCCTGGGTAATTCTAATTTAGATTGGGAAAAAAAAAGCCTTTCATGGCACTCTTGTACATACTCCCTCAGCATCGCCAATATATTGCATGGCAGCGTATATTAGGAGCCTGTAGGCGATGCGAGCCCATTTCTCCAGTCGATTCTTGTGCGGTAATAAGTATTTAGCTGAATCTGGATTGGTGTTGGAACGTGGAACCGTTTTTGTTTATTTGTTTGTATTGCTTCTAAAGTGCACTGATGGAGCAAGCGAATCTGTACTCCGGTTTATATGCATTAATAATTATCTTGTCGGATCTGAACTAGTAAATACTGGATGCTTGATTGGTTATTTGGTGTGCTACTTTGTATAGCCTCCGTTTAATGTTTCTTTAGGGCAGTATACGGTCTCTTTGCTGTCACAAGCTGCGCTGATTGTTCTTTGCCTCTTATCTGTATGAATCTTAGATGTGACAATGCAAGACAAGACAAGCTCACGGAGGGCTTCTTTTTCCTAGCAGCTAGGGCCCTGATTTGTTTCTTGACCCCCCTCAGGCTTGTTTGGATACCACGTGATTTGACTCAGATCCCTTCGGATTAACAGTGAATTTGAACTAAAATCTTTTCCAATCCGAAAGGATTGGTCTAATCCCTCCCTATCTAAACAAGCCTGGGGATCTTGCCCTATTCATTTCGGCTTTGTTTTTTTAGCTTCTAGCTTTCAGAAGCTCAAATGAAAGTGTTTGTTTCTTAGTTTCCTTTTTTCTTTTAATTTAGTTTTTTCTTTTCTTAATGTTTTGCTTATTTTTTCTTTTGTTCTTTGTATTGTTTATAAAGATATAACAGTGTTTCTTTTTTTCCTCATTACTCTTTATTTTTCCTTGACTGAATGATTCCGAAAGAGTAAACCTCTAAAAAAAAGCTGGAATGAATTAGGCCTAAAATAATGGCGTTGCACCAGGCCTTTTTTTTTTAAAAAAAAAGCCTGGTTTGTACTTTTGGTCCCTAAAGTCCCATTGATGAGAACTGAGAAGGACGCGGATGCGTATCCCCTGTGCTTGTAGGGATGAGCAAATCCAAGATAGATCGCATAAGGTGTGTGCAATCTTTGACTGAATCCCATCATCGCTCTGTTCTGTGCTGTTGCTAGGCTGGCTGCTGAAAAACACGCAGCATCTATCCGTATCTCTGTTCTTGCATCCCTGTGTCCCTAGCGTCTGTCACACATACCATATGATTGGCCTTGCTTCTCGATGCTGCAGCTAGACTTGCTAGTTGCTCGCTCGCTTGCTCACCCCCTCGTCCTGCACGGCCCAGTAAAAATCATAAACCATCATCAAAATAAACATCCCCTAAAAGTTCCAAGCAAACTAAAATAAAAAAAGCTTTTCACAAGCCGCAGCCTGCAGCAACACCAAACGATGGGCATGTTAATATTGGATTTTGACTTTAGTTTATAAATAGAAACAATTTGTAGAGAGAGATCTTTATGTACGATTTTGACGAATATAAATAAAGTCATTACAGTACGTACTACAATCGACTAGTAAATCTTCCTTTAAAAAAATACTTTGTTTAAAAATTAGATACTATAGAAAAACTATTTACTATAAAAAACAAGTTTTAGAAACTAATACAACAAGATGAAGCCTGTACGAAAACAAACTTTCCACATCAGTGTTACAATGGTGGCTGCCACTCGTATTTGCATTGTACATTGTTTAACGAGCCGCATGGTCGCTGGATGTTTTGAAGAGATGTCCAGAGTAGGGCTGTAAAAAAAGCTCGAGGCTCGCGAGCTGCTCGAGTTTGACTCGCTCTAGACTCGATTCGAGCTTGGCTCGAGCTCCAAACAAGCCGAATTCGAGCTTCATCCTAAGCTCGCGAGCTTTAACGAGCCGAGCTCGAATAGCTCGCGAGTTTAAGATTTTTTACCCCTCCTTAATTTCCCCCCGGCCCCACCCCTCCCTCCCGCCTCTCCTCTCAAATTCACCCCCAGCCCCAGGCCCCCCGCCGCCACCCGCGGGCCCCCACCCGCGGCCCCGCCCCCGCCGCCACCCGCAGGCCCCCGCCGCCGCCCGCCCCCCACCCCCGTCCCCCTCGTCGCCTCCCTCCTCTCCCCCGCCGCCGCCCCTCCTCGCCCCCCTGGCCCCCCGCCGCCGACCCCCTCTCCCGCCCCCGTCCCCTTCCTCTCCCCCGCCGCCGCCTCCCCGTCCCCCTCCCTCCTCTCCCCCGCCGCTGCCCCTCCTCCCCCCATCCCCCTCCTCTCCCCCGCCCCCCCCCCGTCCCCCTCCTCGCCCCTCCTCCCCCCGCCGGCGCCCCTCCTCTCCCCCCATTCCCCTCCTCGCCTCTCGCCCCGCCGCCGCCCCCTCTCCCGCCCCACGTCCCCTTCCTCTCCCTCGCCCCCACCGGCCGCCGCCTCTCCTCGCCCCCGCCGCCGCCCCTCCTCTCCCCCGCCACCGACGCCTCTCCTCCCCCGGCGCCCCTCCTCCCCCACCGACGCCGCCCCTCCTCGACCGGGATTCGGCCACGCAGGTACGCACCGAGCCTACATGAGCCGAGCTCGAGCGAGCTCAGTAGAAACTCGAGCCGAGCTCGAGCCCAGCTTAAAGTTCGTTGTTGATCTTAGGCTCGCTCGAGCTCGGCTCGAGTTTCTACCGAGCTCGAGCTTGCTAGGTCAAACTCGCTCGAGCTCGACTCGTTTATAGCCCTAGTCCAGAGCCGTGTCAAAGAGAAAACTACGAATTATCTGATCATCCTAACATTGGCAATTTTCAGTAAATCTGCCTGGTTTTAAAAGAAGCTGGCTGTCACCGATCATTTGGACCGTACTTATCATCGACAATAAAGAAAGAAGGGGAAAAGACTAATGAACTACCCTATTCTTGCTTTACAGCTAAAGGAAATTATGCGCACCTCCCATACTGTTTTCTCAACGAAGATTGGAATTTTGTTAAAATCGAAGCTCAAAACACAAGGTCCACCGATTTTATCCCAGCTGCATCGATTCCAACCTACTAGTGGGGCTCCGATTGGTTTGGCTTTAATTTGGAAACAGGAGCCGAAAGCTCGCGCTAATCACCCATACTAACCAGCTTCGTTAGGATTTTTATAGCCCTGGACAAACTATGCTTTAGCAGTTAATGCCATGTAAGAGGAAGAGAATACCCTGTGTTTTGACCTCTCCTAGCACCTTTGTTAATGTAAGCAAATGGTCATCCAAATCATGGTCTCGCTGAATATAGAGCTATCTAAATAGTCTAGACTAACCGTGCTAGCCCGTGTTAGACCTACCTAGGCACGACACAGCCTATGGATAAACAAATTATGCTAGTCCGACCCAACCAGTCGTATTGTGTTTTGGCCGACACCTCAGCATAGTGGGCTAGCCCACCTTGACGCTATAGTACCATGTTCGGCTAGACATGGCCCAGCCGGCCTCTCCCCTCTATCTTTCTTAGCCGTGCTCAGCGTCCCCTCCCCTCTCCATTGGTTCGCCCCTCCCCCGTGCCCAACCATCCCCACCATTCTCACCAGCTGCCGTCCCCTCCCCTCCCTCTCTCGGCTACCGCTCCCCCTCCCCTGTCGACTTGTTACCCTCCCTTTCCCTGTGCCCAGCAGCCCCTGTTGGCCGCATCCTCCTCCCCCTCGGCTCCTTCCTCCCCTCCGCCACACCTCTCTCTCTCTCTGACTTCTCGCTCCCCTCCAGCAACAGGCAGCGCCTTTGAGGCGGCTGACGATCGGCAAGCAAGGAAAAGCCTGCGGCAACAGCGGCGTCCTCGACGAGCATGGAGGATACGGTGACGTGGTGCTTACCTACTTCTCCGCCGTCGATGGGCACTGCTGCCAGCCAAAATAGTTCAACTTCCTCACCGCTGACCAGATCCGAAGCTCGCGCTCTTTGGCACTATTGGGATTAAGTCATAGACTCCTAGTCTTCACCACTGGCCAGATCTGACCCTCAGCCACATTGGGCATCGTCCACACGAGTGAGATGAAGTCCTCGTCTGTGTCACTGGTCCGGGTCTCCTCATCATTGTCGATTGCCTGGGTTCAATGTTGAGCCCTTGAACCGGCATGGCACGAAAGTTTAGTTAGCTGGGCTAACCATGCCGTGTTTAGTCGGACCATGGCGGCGTCCATTTGGCGGCCAGGTCTAGCTAAATATAATATGAGAGAGAGATGTTGTGGGGTCCAAAGGAGAGAAAAAGGAGGCAGCAGCCAGGCTGGCCAAAGGAGGAGTGGAGGTTGAGATTAACCTCTCTCCCTCAGACCCCGCCGAACTCAGCTAAAATAACACCACCACCATCGCAACCAATGACAACAACAGAGGAGAATAACAAAAGCACGAACACGAACAGGGCGAAAGGAGAGGAGCAGGACAGAGAGAGGAGAACAAAATCTCCACGACGATCCTCTCGTTTCAATTCTCAGCCTGTCTCGCACAAGAGAGGTGAGGAGTAGAGAGAGAGAGAGAGAGAGAGAGAGAGAACGAGATCGGGACGAACATCTCTTAACTATCTTGTGCTCTCTCTCTTCTTCCGTCAGGAATTTCTCGTCCTGTTCTTGATCACTTTGGTCAAGGGAAAAGATGAGTCTCTTCGGCCTTGGAAGCAAGTATGACCTGCCTCTCGTTCCTGTTCTGTTTTACTTAATTTTGTGCTTCAAAGCCAGTTTTCTGTAGCCTATATAAGCATGTCTTATTTCTTGTTTTTGCATCAGTATCTATTTTCCCTTCTCATTGTTTTGCATATTGTTTATATATTACAATTCTCGTTCCTTTTCTTGAGAAGGTTTGCATATCTGTTATGTGTTGATGTGATTTAGATATGCGTCCAAGTTTGGTTTGTGATCACCTAAATTTACAAAAAAAAATATATGGAGGAATGAACAACGAAATTTGACCTAGAGAGCAATAAGGCTTCCATTTTCTTATTGCTATTATCTTTGAGTATTTTTTTTTTATGTTTGTCCTTTGATTTAATTCAACGACACAATATAATTCTCGATTGTTTACCGGCCATTGCATCCTCCGTTTATTATTTGTTTCCTTAAACGCCCTTAACAAATGCTTAGTTGTACGTATCTGATCAATCTTTCTTCGGGTATGTTTGATGGGCAGCAGGAACCAGAAGACATTTAGGCCCAAGAAGAATGCACCATCTAGCAATAAGGTCCGTAATGTATCTGCTAATGATTAATTTCAATTTTCCATGCTTGCACCATCCCATGGTGATCATAAAACTCCTCACAATCTTTTCAGATATAGAAAAAGCGAACAAGTGCAACATCTCAAAATGTTACATCAAAGTAAAGAATTAGACAAATGGTCTACTCAAGAATTATAAGACAATTGGAATTATACATAATAACATTGTATGGACAAAATATCCAGAACATCAGATTCTTGCAAAGTGCAGATAAATGTTTCTTCCGATTGAATTTGTTGGGGCTAAAGGCATACTTTTTTGGATACGTATGATGCAGGGTGTGCAGCTGAAAAAGCACATTGATGCAACCTTAGGAAGTGGGAATTTGAGAGAGGCAGTTCGGCTGCCTCCTGGAGAAGATCTTAATGAATGGCTAGCCGTTAACAGTAAGTCTCTAATCATTATCTGTTCTTAGGAAAGTCATACCATGTAAGTGCCTCATGTACTAATAGCTTAATTTTTGGTTCTTCACAGCTGTCGATTTCTTCAACCAGGTGAACATCTTATATGGCACTCTGATGGAGTTCTGCACACCAACTACATGCCCAACAATGTCAGCTGGACCCAAGTAAGATATATGCCCCTTTGAATTTTTGAAACAAACATGAGACATCTATCCGTTTAAGTACTGATGGAATTCTTCTGAACTCCTAATTTGATTGGCAAGAGTACTCGCTTGATGACAACAAAAAATTTCAGGTTTGAGTACAGATGGGCTGATGGAGTGCAGATCAAGAAACCCATCGAGGTTTCAGCACCAAAATATGTTGAGTATTTGATGGACTGGATTGAGGTCCAGCTCGACGATGAATCCATTTTCCCTCAGAAACTTGGTACTTCACATCTCATGAGATATCATCTGGTTCAGAAGCTACATTTATCTGATTAACTTGGAGTTAGGAGTGGTACTTTGTGTGGGGGAGTGGTACTTTTTGTGGATTGATTGCTTTGAACTACATTGCAGGAACCCCTTTCCCACAAAATTTTCTGGAGGTTGTGAAGACAATATTCAAGCGTCTTTTCCGTGTTTACGCCCATATTTACCACTCACATTTCCAGAAGATTGTGAGCCTCAAGGAAGAGGCCCACCTTAATACCTGTTTCAAGCATTTTACATTGTTCACCTGTGTAAGTTTCCTCTTTGTCTCCCCTTTCATCCTGCCTTAGATGCAGTTTGTTCAGTAGGAGGATGCATTCTGATTAGTTAGTAACTCAGTGCAGGATTTGGTGTTGTTCAAAATAGTTTTTGCATCTCATTTGATTATGGAGGAGTGAATTTGAACTGAGATGTAGAAGGAGATAAATCACCGATAAATTTTATTGTCTGTATTTTCAACCGATGCCATCTTACCGTGCATGTTATTTGGCATATATGCCCTTTCTAGTTAGTCAATGATTCAGTGCCACATTTCTTTTGATCAGAGTTCTTCTTGGTCTGAGTTGATAATGTGAAATGAATGAATTATCTCTTAACGCTAGTTCTTTCTAATTACAACTGTAATGTTCTTTGTGCAGGAATTCAAATTGATCGACAAGGCTGAGCTTGCCCCGCTTATTGATCTAATCGAGTCCATTGTTTCAGTTTATTAAGGGGACATCATGGAGTGTGTAACCTTTTTTTCCCTTGTTTTGCCTTTTTTTTTTCCCGGGTACAGCGAAGTGTGCAGAAAGAGGGAGAGTGAGGCCAAAAGAAATGGCCAAATAAGTTATTTTTCTTCATGTAATGTTTTTGCGTCTGCCCCATGAATTTAAGACGATGCTTGTCTTATGAACCCCTAGATAAACTACTTGGGGACTAGACGAGATTGTTGTTGCTTCTCTGCTTTGTGGTGCATCCTTATTCTCTTCACTCTGAAAACTATACTGATGTAACTTAGAAGACACTAGCAAGAATTTATTTTCCTTTACCCAAAAACTTTTTTCCTTAACTCAGCAGTATAATCCTCACTACTCGGATGCATCTTCAGCCAAACACCTGAAAAGAGGTTAATGGTAATAGCCAAGAAACTTATTATTATCCAAGATCATTGTATCTTAAGTGGTGTTTGGAACTTGCGTCTTATGAACCTGACAGTTTGTAAAAACTACTTTTCCAAGATAGAGAAAATAAGAAAGTTCAATATCTAAGAACTCAATATTTAGATTTTTTTTGGCAATATCTAGGAGTTTTGGAATATTCACTCAAGACGTATTTTCATGAAAAAATAATACTATTCATCAAGATTTTTTTTACCAAATCCAAATAACACATCTAAAATTGATTCTTTACACTAAGTCTGGACTTTTCGAATCAAGCACGATAAAGGTTTCTCAAAACTAAATCTAAGATATAAAGGAGTATGTTCGACAAGCAAAGCAGAACTAATTACAACAAATTGTTTGTAATATGAAAATTCGAAAACCTTTTCCTTTTAACAAAAGGCTAAAGATTGAAACCCTTTCCATTTATTATTTTTAGGCACATAAGTTAAAAAATATTTGCATACCAACATGAAATACCTGATGGAACATAGTATATCACGTGTAAATTGAAACCAGGGCGAGAATATGCAGAGCTCAAAAGTCAAAACCACAAGTGACTAAAGGATGTTTATGTTGTTGTATTGCCTGGATCAAGGTTGTCACGGCACTCTGGCAAATCGAGGCAAGCCCGGAGCGCCTGGACGCCTAGTCGACTAGGCCCCGCCATGGCGATAGTTAGACGATAGTAATTAGACGGTAGTAATAAATACAAGTAATACCTCAATTGACATACAATTAAACACTTAATAATAAGGTCCATAACAGCAAATAGCATTAATATAACAAGGTCCATATTCCACATGACAACATAAGATTAAGAGACAAAATATGATAGTAGCATGACTGCATGAGTGCATCACATGACAATAACATAACTCAAAAGTCTTCAACTTTCATCCTAATCTTTCATTCATCATCCAACTCTAGCTTATTCCCATGCACAAGCTCAATTTGAGTATGTTCTTCACCACTCTCATGAGAAGGTGGTGGTTGTCCAAACTCATCTTCAACATCATCATCATCACACACCATCATATCTTCTTCCTCATGATCACGAGTAGATGGAGATGTACGTCGACTATAAACTTGAACATCCACATAAGCTCTCCTAGGAAAATTACGCCCACGAAGCGAGGATGTTGCATTGACAGCCTCATCAACATGTGACCATAGAAGATCATCCTCACCGGCATGCACTTGGTCAGCTAATGCGGCATCCTTGTCGACCCACTCATTATCCCATTGGAACTCTTCTAGAAATAAAGGGTTAGATTTGTTACCTTGTTCACTAAGTCTTTGAAACCTAGATGCAATCTTTTTGTTATATGAGATATAAACCAAATCATTCAATCTTTTAAACTCCAACCGGTTCCTCTTCTTAGTATGAAGCTACAAAATGGAAACAAAAATAGCCCATAAATGAAAGTATGAATCATGATTAATGAATTTTATTTGCTTTACTTAATACTTACAAACTCAAATGTACTCCAATTGCGTTCACAACCGGATGAGGAACAACAAAGCCCAACAATGCGCTTTGCAACTTTTTGTAATGGGATAGCTAGGCCACCGTTTGATTTCCACCAATCCACTAAAAGGTAAAGTGTAAAACATAAAACCCCATATTAGAAAAATTAAGAATGGAGTAAAGAACTAAGTGAACCATAAACTATCAAGTTTGAGGACTCACAATGACTCTTCTTTTTTTCCTTTGCATCCTGGCAAGTGTGGTATCGAAGCTACCACGAGTTTGCTCATAGTCATCAGCTAGGACATCAATTTTGGAGAGCAATTGTTTATCACCACTAAACATCTTCATCATCAACCCATGCCCATACTGCCCAATTGCTTCAACCATCTCCTCATAGCTCTTCGAGTTTACAGCATTGAATGGAATGCCGTTCTCATAAAAGAACTTAGCAATGTACTTGATCGATGTATGCCTTTCTTCCTTGCTCTTTCCACTCCTATACATGCTGATTTGGTTAACTCATAGGGTATGTCTTAGTTTTACTACTTCTGTTGGAGACTTCAATATCATGCAGGGATTTTAGCTTGCTTTGATGGCCCTGGCTTCTTCAATAAGGCAGTAGTTGCAGCCTTCCTTTTGGAGGCTGTCCTGGAGCTTGGAGTCACCTTTGTTGTTGCCAGAAATGGACATGAGGCCTTGGAGGAGACCTGCTCTTGCTGCACCTCCTAGTCCTCATCATCACCATCCTCCTCCCCTCCACTCTCTTCTTCAATGGTGACTGGCACCTTTCGAATGGTCTTACTCATCCATTCTTGCATTTCTCTCATTATCTCAGTAATTGTTTTAGGGCACTTCACAATATCCCCAAAGCCCCCAATGAGATGTTGCTTTAGACTCTTGATGCCCGAGTGCACATGCCTCCCACAAAGGGTACATTCCACGAGATCTTTGTCTTCAGTTGGCCAAAATGCGTATTTCCATCCTGAATCCTTCGACTTGGCCTTTCTCTTTGGATCCTTGGATAGATCATAAGTCTCACTCTCACCGCCTTCCCCACCTTGCGTAGATGACATATGTTACTCTATAAGCACACAAAGAACACAAGCCATAAGCACATTTGCACAAAATCGCATTGCCAAAATCTTGTAGTAATAACATGGTGAACATAAAAAAATTTTGCCGTAAACATAAAGTTTTTTTTGCCAAAACTAAAAACACATCTGCACTGTTCACTTCAGGCAAGTATTCACAGTGGGCTGCGGCCATTTTTAGTGTGCTGCGGCCAGTGCAGCAGTGCTTATAGAGTTATAGCCTTATATTCGGTGCCTCGGTGGAGCCCTCGAGCGACGACGCATTCCACTTCCACATCTCGGTGCGCATCAGGAGCGGAGGAGCCAGCGCCCAGCGGCGGAGGAGTCAAGAGGGGAGGAGCCGGCGGCGGGCCGCAGAAGAAATCAAGAAGCTGATGGCAGAGGAGTCAGGCGGCGGAGGAGCCGACGGCGGAGGAGCCGGGAGCGGAGGAGCCGGCTGCGGAGGAGTCAGGAGCGGAGGAGAAAGCAGAGCACAGGAGCGGGAGATGAGGAGATTACCTGAGCTGCGAGCCTGCGACCGCTGGAGAGGGAACCAGTGGCGGGAGGAGCCAGAAGCTGTTGATCCGCGGTGGGAGGAGCCAGCAGTTCGGACTTGGGCGTCGGCAACCCGGCAGCGGCAGGAGAAACCCTAGAGGCGGCTACTGGACTCCAGTCAGAGGTTAGTGAGTAGTGAGTAGTGACCCCCGGTCGGGTAATGTCCGTGTTGAGTAGTGAACCCCCCTCGCGGCGCGCCCAGGCGGCCGCCACGGCGCAGTAGGCGTCGCCTGGACGCCTGGGCATCACCCGGCGTCGCCTAACTGAGCAGGAACTGGGCAATGGGCCACGACATCCACCGTCGGCCGCCGAGACGCAGCGACGCCTTGGTAACCTTGGCTTGGATGATCTTCTTATGTCTCTAGGGTTCTTCTTCTTGTATTCTTAAGCAACTTGCTTCCATTAATGGTACAATTTCTCTGAATTGTCGTCGAATGAATTGTTGGAATTTTTCAACCAAGCGCTAATCAACTTAAGTTTGTTCTCCTTTTTGTCCAATTCTTGAGATTGGCTCATTTTTTTACTGGTATTGCTCCACTCTCCATTATTCACTATTTGTTCAATGATTGGTTGTGCCACATGCATTGGACATGTTTTTTTAACTGCAGGTAGGAGTGCTACACAGAATTAATTAAGAGGAAGAACAAAGTTAGTTACAAAGGGGTTCCGCTCAAGGAGCGGGATGCCACCACAAGGTGAAAGCATCTAGGCCCCTAAAAAGATTGGTTTTGGTAATTAATGACATTATATGAACATGGGACTAATATGTGTGTTAAGTGTTTCAAAGGATTAGTCCCGAAGGCAAAGTAAGAGATGCACAAAAAGATTTCATGAGATTCAAGGAACTCCAAGACAACAAGGTAAATAGTTTACGGTTCTTTTATTTTACCGGTCTTAGGAGAAAGGTTGGAAGACCGGATTATATGTTAGATGCCGTACAATTAAGAGGGACCATGATTAAGTGCTTGATTACATGTTTCTGTTCCTTATGGATCAATTTAGGATCATGCATGCACTTTAAAATAAAATTGAATGTTAACACTATGCATTGCCAGAAATATCGGAAGTACCAGCGTTTAAAAAGAGGAACTTCCGATCGGCCGGAAGTACCGGAGTTAAAATCGTGGAACTTCCGATCGGCCGGAAGTACCGGTATCCAGAGCGGAACATTTTTTCTAGAGAGCGACCGTGAGTAAACTTAGTTTCTCGGAAATCGGAAGTACCGCCAGTTCAACGGTGGAACTTCCGCTAGGTCGGAAGTTCCAGCAAATGTGAGCGGAACGTTTTTTCCAGAGAGCAACCTTTTCAAAACTTAACATCGTGGACATCAAAAGTTCTGGGCCTCTATCGGAACTTCCGGAAAACCAAAAGTACCGCATTTAATGTCAACGGATACTTCTGACTCTCTGACATAGCCATTCTGAAGCCTCTGCAGAAAAACAGAAGTTCCAAAATTTGTACTGCAGAACTTCCGATTTCCCTGAATTTTCAGAGTTAAGTGTTGCAACGGCTAGTTTTGTTTGGTGGGGGTATAAATTCGACCCCACCAGCACAAGGCGTGGGGTGGAGCGGGGCCCAGCGGCCGGGGGGAAAGGCGGAAGTGGGGGCGGGGGCCCGCTGGCAGTGGCGGCGTGCGCTGGAGCGGGCTGGGTCGCTTCGGCCGTGCGGGGGAGTAGGGATGCGGGGAGAGGGGGTTGGGCCGGGCTGTGGCCGGCCTGACCTCCTTGTTGTTTTTTTATTTAGTGTGTGTGTATACATATGTTTATACAAGTATGTATACATGTATGTATAGTATATATATATTATTTTATTTATTTCTATTTTTGTATGTGCACATATATATTTATTTTACTCACATACATATATATGTATTCTTTCTTATTTATCTATTTAGTCATTTGCACCTTCATTTTTATACACAAGTATATATTTCCTTTTTGCCTATATATTATTTTTTTGTTGCCCTTTTATACTATTACTTTTAAGATGAATTTTTATATTTTAGTTTTAAGTTTCTCCCTCCCTTTTAGATTTGAATTTGGAATTTTTGAGTTCCCATTATTTGCATACTTCCTTTTATGGCATTATTAATATTAGTTTTATTTGTTTGAATCTTTTCTTAAATTTTGGATCCTCCACCAAAAATTCAGAAAGTCGCCATAACATCCAAATTTCAACATAACATATTGTAAAATATTTTAAGAACTTTATATTTTCAAATTCGAATTTTTCAGGATGTTACAAACCTACCCCCCTTAAATGAATCTCGAT
The DNA here is from genome assembly GCA_017311315.1 of Dendrocalamus latiflorus. Lineage (NCBI taxonomy): Eukaryota > Viridiplantae > Streptophyta > Magnoliopsida > Poales > Poaceae > Dendrocalamus > Dendrocalamus latiflorus. The sequence continues at coordinate 15,631,258 of CM029677.1, read as the reverse complement.
CCCGAGATTCCGGTAGAGTAGAAAGAAGCAGGTGAGGTTAAATTGGCTAGCAATAGATTTCAGAGTCCTGCCCAACATATCAATCTTTTACTTAGCGTAGACAGAAGGGAGAGAATCTGTACTTAGAGGCGAAAGGGAAGGGGGAGATCTTTATTCTTCAGGATAAATCGTCGACTTCAGGGTGCTAGCTCCTTGACTCTGCTGTAGTTCCTCGATATTTTGTCTCATAGTGCTACCCCCCTTAAATAAATGACGATTGCCATTATTCATCCATTGTACTCTAGCTACCTTGGTCAGCAACAGATTCAAGGATCAATCATTGGGGCAAGAGTCTTGTTCTTCGCAGAAATAGGTGGCCTTGCTCAGTGGACACTCTCCTGGCGGCGGTCTTCATCACAGTGATGTTGTTTTCCTTAAATAATGGAAGGTTGAAAAGTCTTCGCTTCTTCTTGATTGCCCAGGTTATGGGTTACTTGTTATTTTTTTCCTTTGGATCCAATGGGGTTTTCAGCAAGAGGTGAGAGGAAATAGCATGAGGTAAGAATAGAATCGTGGGGGTAAGGTAATCCAACCCATTCTAATTTTTAAAGAAAGCACATCCAGGAAACTGGAGTGATACTAAACCACACAAATTTTTAAAAGCAAGCTTTTCCTGTGACTGCGAAATAGAGCGCCCGAGGGCAAGAAGATAGTGCACCGGGTCCAAATAAAATCTTGCAACAATACATCGTCTACTCGGGGAGCACACATAAGATGCACATGGTTCATATGCATAGTTGGTTTAAAACGAAACCACCTTATCTTCATGAATATCTTCAACGTTTCTAACCTTAAAATTTGAAGTAGGGGTATGAGAAGAGAAACAAAATTTTCCTTTTAAATAAATAGACATAAGAGGAGAGTATTTGGGGGCAATTTGGTTGATATTAGCACTCTCTTGTGTTATTGTTTTGACTTTGGGGTAAGAGAGCTCTAGAAGTAAAAATGGCTAAGGCAGCATTTAGATGAGAGGGAATCATCTAAGAGAGATGAGAATGAGCAATACTACTTATATTTTTGGAAATAGAATTTTTAAGAAATAATTCTAGTTATGAAACTATCGGCCAGACTAACTAGGTCACGACCTGCAGTCTATATGCTCTGATACCATCCCTGTCAGACCCAGATTTTATAATCCGGAATCTACTATGTTTAGCTGCACTATTCCCTGGATCAATAGATAGTGCACACAGTTACAGTAATAGACATTAAATTACATATCACGCGGAAGCATAATTAAAACAATAGACTTACTCACGGGCCGATTAGGCCGAAATTATTAAATTGCAGCAGCGGAAGAACGAAGCACGCAAGTGGTACCTTCAGGACATGCCCACAGGCAGCCAACTGGAGGTTCGCGACCTAGTCCTTGACGTCTTCATCATCTTTGCCACCATGACCAATAGTGTTGCTGAAGCGTAATGATCTGATTCCTGCTTCTGGATTTGTTATGAGAGCGAGTGTGAGCACACTAACCACCGTGCTCCGCGAGCCAATACACAGGATGCAAATAAATAGCATGCATGGCTTATCAAAGGAGAGGCTTGGGTTATTTTATTTGCCAAAAGTTGTTTTTAGTAGCATTATTATTGTTAAATCATAGTGTTATTAATTCTACCTATACTCCGCACGGCGATTGCCATAATTGACTTAATCTACCTAAGACACACTTTCCTTACTGATTGCTGTCTAAGACTCCAACAACGAGTGACATCATTTAATTAATTTACCAATCATATTCTTTCTATATTGATTGCTGTCTAACTCCAAACAGCGACTAACATCATTTAGTTAATCCACTGATCATATACTTGCTATATTGTTTGCTGTCTAAAACTCCAAACAGCTAATGTAATCATTTATTGAATCCACCGAACACACACTTTCTATATTGGGTGCTGTCTAAAACTCCAAACAGCGAATATCATCAATTATACAATCCACCAATATCTTTTGTATTCCAAATTCGTAACAACCCATTCCTTTTTCTATTGATCCATAACCACAATTTGATCTTCTAGTAATCAACCTTATTTTTCATTATCTATCTCTAACTAATCCACTGGTATACCTCCACCAAAAATATCATTGATCAAGTTTACGATTCACTAGTATACATCCACCAAGAATATCATTGATCCAATCTATACTCCAATTATCATATCTCCAAATTCCCAAAAATTCAATTGACTCATCTAGTAATCGATCAAATCCTATTAATCCCATTATCTCCACTATCTCCCAAAAATTAGTCCAGCAATTACCTTTGCACTTCCTAATTCTCCAAAAATCATTTAAATCATCTATCTAGCCTATCTACTCATTTAGAATCTGCTAACTTATTTCTCCCAAAATTCACAATATCGTTTACTTTTTATGATCGACATGAATCCACCGACAACTTTATGTATTTACCACAAACATCCATCTTCTTTTACTCACGGCTCTATTTATTCTTCCTGACATTTTATTTTGTACGAAGAAAAAACATTTTACTTTTGAAATATGATACATAAAAATTTCCTGAGACCTAGCAGTTTTGGAACAAAAACATAATGTGTAGAGAATGCAATAATAATAGTGATCCAGATTCTATCCACCGTTACATGGCATCTGCACCATATAGCATCTTTCAGCGTTATAGCCGCTTAACTTACCACTGGGACGACACCCAGGACAATTCAAACTAGGGCTTTCCACTGCCCTTCACTTTTCTAATCCCACCCATAAAGCATTTTGAAATAGAACTATATCTGGTTAAGTTCCCATGTCCGCCCTTAACCGTGGGCACGGCTATTCGAATAGTTTTGACTCTGCAGAGTTTGTACACTTTCAGCACAAGAGATAATCAACTCATTGCCCCACACGATTCCTTAGAAGTGTGGTTGAGCAGACCATCACAGTGACTTTTCAAAGTATCTAGTCCCTTTTCTCATCTCACTTTATGGGCTTCTCCCACTTGCGATGGGTCCCATCTATGCACGGGATGTTTCCCCACAGTTACTAACGCAGCTGGGCTTCTCAACTCCCCACAACGCTTAGAACAGCTGGAAAAACTTCACCCTCCACTGGTGTCCCTTAGGGCCCCCTTGCCCGTGCGTATCCACTACCGGTGAGATGAGTCCAGAAATTTTGATAAATTTACTTAGCCAAGTTGTACTTTACAGACTGGTGGTTGTACTGTTTTACACAAGAGGTCATGACAAGATTCGGTCCTTAGTGGTATCTGGACGGTCTACCACTAACCCACTTTGTGCATCCATTGCACCACACTCACACCCTCGAACCATCCGCCCAGATATATAAGCAAGTTGGGGTTTTTGGGAACATAAAGTAATCATACTAACATATACCAGTCATTACCACCACGACTTCCCAAACAATTTCTCATGATTGAAATTGATAATGATGCTTGGGGCATTTCAGCGCCCCGTGTATCTATGCAGGGCTAAGCACAGCGTATAATTACAGACTTACTTTTGAAAAGTTACTATTATAATTTTGCTAGGGTGACAAGGTTCACATATTCAAGTATTCCAAAGGAGGTGTAATATTATTCAAGGCAAACAATAGGCATATAACTAGAATCTTAAATTAAACATGTATTCGCATATAAAATAACAACATGCAATTTGATAATTTAAAACAAAGTAATTTGCAGAAAATGTAGGTTCAACATGATCAAAGTATTGACTCGCCTGACGCGGTTTACCGCGGTGTTGAGCTCACTCAAAGCTATCTCATTTGATGGCCTTGGGCTTCTGGTCTTTATCTCCACTTTGATCTTGATCTTGTTTGATCCATTGATTCTTCGGGACTCCAGCTTCTAACTATGCGATAAGCGACTGAATCCAAATACAAGCAAATAACTCAAAAAGATCCAAATAAATCCGAATAAACTCAATTTATTTTTATTATGAGTTAATGGGTGATTTAGGTTATTTGAGTTAAGGTCAATGGTAGAGTACGATGACTGGATCTTTTTATTAACAATTTCTTTTATTATTTTGGTATTTATCAAGGAAGTTCCATGAGTTAGGTTAAACCTATGAGTTGGTGTATTTTGTTGAGTGCTAATGTTCAGGACATATGATATATGTATATATATAAGTAATGTTTGCAAATTTTAGCTATCTGAGCAAAACTGGATATGTATCATTTTATGTGACCCTAGTTACTTGCGATAATGGTTACATGTTTACTTTAGAGTATTTATATGTCCGTGAGATTATTTGGATACTTGATGACCTAGAGCTATTGTATCTTAGCACCTACATATTATTATGACCTCTTAATTTGAGTGCTCTATGAAAACTACTGATACCGATATTTTATCCTTTTACAAGTCAAGCCTGCTATACATGAGTACATGTTGTTATCATTATTAACTAAAGTTACTATTTGAGATTTCATGACTAGCGGTATATTAACGATAGCATTTACATATGTATATATTTTAGTGAGATCTATGGTGACCGCAAAATTGCACTGTTATTTTTAATAATGAGGTGCACACATGCCATCCACATTTCTCTAATCACCTATTTATATATATATTCCTTAGAAAGTCTCTACATTTTAGTTGTTATTAGCTTTAATTAAAATATATTTATCTAGCAAAGTTATATTCCAATATTTGATAATTAGCAAATCCTACCACTAGAGTTCATTTAATGGTGACATCCAAATTACTAGGCACAAATCTTAATTTTAATTAATGGAAATATCTATTTGGTCATTTACCACAAGTTGTTTTCCTTTATTGAAGCCTTTAACTAATATTTACTCCTTTAGATAATTATTCAAATAGGATTAGTTATTCAAACATAATAACTTAATCCGCATTCATATACTAATCAATTTGGTTTTATGACCCAATTAAATATTTAATCTACATTAGTTGCTCATGCAATAAACAACCGGATATTAAATTTTAAGAAACCTTATTTTACATCCTAACTAAATCTATTATATTCTCTAGATTACTCCCCATTTTTTCCCTTGATTTTTATTGATTAACGTGAGCTACAAAAATGAAAATAAGGTGTGGGTGAAAAATTGCGGTCGGCCGGAATCGAACCCAAAACCTCAGACTAGAACATGTTAACGCTCAGCCTAGTTAACCAACTAACCAAACGGTGTTTCTTGTCTTACTGGAGGAGGAGTAGACTGATAAAGCAACGAGGCTAAGAACTCACAGAGGCAACACCGGCCGAAACAGAGGAGTTGGGGCGCGCGGCCGGCGGCGGAAGCTCTGACGAGGAGTGGCCGGTGAGGGTCGGGTGGGGCTAAAACGCGTCGTGCATGCCGAGGTGAGGCCGGTGGAGGCGTTGGCGGGGACCGGGGACCTCCGGAGCGGGCCGGTAGCGAGCGGCGGCGGCGACTTGGGGAAGACTTCGACGCCGGCGAAGTACGGCCCACGGGAGACTTGGGGAAAGCCAGGAGCAAGTTCGCAGCGCTCTGGAGATGGTTCGGGAGGCGGAAATTAGGTTCTCTCGGCGGAAATTGGAAGAAATGCCCGGTGGCCGGCCGTGGGGAAGAAGGCGCGCCGACGAGGTTGGAGAGGGCGGGAGCTCAATCGGGCGGCAGGAGGGAACTAGGAGAGTGTGGGGAGGGTGCTGGTGGGCTCGGTGGTGCTTATAGCAGAGCGGGTAAGGCTGGCATCGGGACTCCACCCGTGAGGTCGTGTCGAAGAGTGGCGGGAGCAGGCGGCGGGGTTGGAGATCCACCGGGCAAAAACTTGGCACGGGGCTTGGTGTATGTCCGGGGCGGCGCAGCGCAGGGAGATCACAAAGAATCCGGGCGTGATGATGGCGCCGCGCGCGTGCTGAGGCCGAGAGCGGGTAGGCGCAGAGGGAGGCGTGGAACGAGCTCAGCCGCGCAACGGGAAAAAGAAAAAGGGGAAGGAAAGAAGAAGCGGGTGTGGGGGGAGAGAGGAAAGGGGGAGCGGGCAGGGGCGTTCGGGTCCACGGACCAGAGGGCGAAGGCGCGGGGTGGAGCGGGGCCCAGCGGCAGAGGGGAAAGGTGGAAGTGGGGGCGGGGTCCGCTGGCAGTGGCGGCGTGCGCTGGAGCGGGCTGGGCCGCTTCGGCCGTGCGGGGGAGTAGGGATGCGGGGAGAGGGGGTTGGGCCGGGCTGTGGCCGGCCTGACCTCCTTGCTGTTTTTTATTTAGTGTGTGTGTATACATATGTTTATACAAGTATGTATACATGTATGTATAGTATATATATTATTTTATTTATTTCTATTTTTGTATGTGCACATATATATTTATTTTACTCACATACATATATATACATATATATGTATTCTTTCTTATTTATCTATTTATTCATTTGCACCTTCATTTTTATACACAAGTATATATTTCCTTTTTGCCTATATATTATTATTTTTTTGTTGCCCTTTTATACTATTACTTTTAAGATGAAATTTTATATTTTAGTTTTAATTTTCTCCCTCCCTTTTAGATTTGAATTTGGAATTTTTGAGTTCCCATTATTTGATACTTCCTTTTATGGCATTATTAATATTAGTTTTATTTGTTTGAATCTTTTCTTAAATTTTGGATCCTCCACCAAAAATTCAGAAAGTCGCCATAACATCCAAATTTCAACATAACATATTGTAAAATATTTTAAGAACTTTATATTTTCAAATTCGAATTTTTCAGGATGTTACAACCCCGTTCGAGGTGAACCTCCAAACGACGGTGTCCTCTTGGTCATCCTGAAGGGTTGTCACGGATGTCATGACCCAAATGATAACTAGCTCTTGGATGTGTTGAACAGTTATGCCATTAGAGAAGTCTAGGTCCTAAAGCCATCTGTTTTGGGTAAGGCCCTAGTGCAGTGTGCGATTCTTTCTTTTGGAGGCGTTGTAGGTGGCCGGTGTAAGGTCTCCTAGTCGGTTTCCTATGCCTAGACGGAGTTCAGAAGGACACCTTCTTCCCATTGCCGATGATGATGGTGGTAGCCATGGTAAAGAGCTCTCGGTGTTGCTCATCGCATGGTGTCCCCATCCCTTGCCATGGCTTGGCTTTGGCTGTCCATTCAGCAGGCATTGGACATGTTGAGCCTGAATCATGTGAAGTGTGGATGTCCACAACACCAGCCAAGTTAATACTTCAACTGGGGATGATGACCAGCGTACCATAGCTCCACCAAACACTCCGTGTGGAGAATTCCTGAAATCAGCTTGGTAAGGGACACCACGAAAGGTTGAGGTATGCAGAAAGCGATGATAATTTGTTGGAGAAGAAAATTGAAAGTAATTTTGTGAATATGGAGGCTGGAAATGTCAGCCATATTGAGTGTGGGAAATCTCTAGAAAATTGATATGGTAGAACATTATGACAGCTTTTGCGTTTTTGTATTTTCTTGTTCTTGCTCGATTTTGAAGGATGCAGTAAATGGGTGAAATTTACTAATGATGTGTGGCCCATATTTTTTATCGAAGTGTGGTGAATGCATTGTTGTAACTTGTAAAGCATCAACTTGCCGGTGGTCAGATTGCAACGGCCATAAGCCGAATTTGCTTAAAGGGAGTGTCTAAGTATCATCCGGATATTTTCTTTCTAAGTATCATCTAAATTTGTGACCCTTGGATTAGAAATCAAAGGGCTCTTTATTTTTGAAGGGGGAGATTTTTTCAAAGGAGGGGGTAGAATTCAAGAGGGAGGGGCCGAGGCGGATCCAGGATTTCATATCAATGGTGTCATCATGGCCACCGACGGGCCGAGCATTATCCAAATAAAAGGCTGTGGGCTGCTTTTAGAGAGACATTGAGGTCACATGACAGGCTGGGCTACTGTCATCAATACAAAATGAGAGAGGGGTACACAGGCCTGGTCCAAAAACATTGCTGTCCTGTGACAGCACTGCTTGCACTTGGATCCGCCCCTAGGGAGGGGGGAGAATTCATAACCATTAGATCTCTAATCGAACAATTATAAATCTACATGATAGTTTGGAAGAAAATATCTAGATAATATTTAAGAAAACCCTTGCTTAAATGTTGCTACTTCCAATGTTTGGAGGCAGCCACTTAAGTGCTCTCTCCCCTTCTTGGCTTAGATGAGTTCAATGAGGGTTTCAATGTCGTCCAGTTCCTTTTTGCTTTTTTAAGCGATTTTTTATTTTTTATTTTTTTAATAATCACTATCTATTAAATTGATAAGTACAGTCTAAAAAGAACATGTTAACTGATAAGACCTCCGGGCTAACGAAACTGACCTGTGAGACCTGTGATTCGTGTCAGTGTGCCCACCGGCCACCGCGGATAAGAACCAACTCCTCTCCTTCCCCTCTCTTCCCTCCACCTCCAAGCACCCGTCCATGGCGCAAACCCTCCTCTTGTTCTCTCCTCCTAGCCTCCATCTCGCCGCCACCACGCCAGGTTGTTACTCGCTCACTCATCACCTCTCTCTCTCTCTCTCTCTCTCTCTCTCCCCGTACTGTTCTTGCTTGTCAAACCAGATTCTTGGCGCCGTTTCAGTGATTCTTGGGCCAATCTGTTGCTGTTTTATACTCCTCTCTTTTCTTTGGCTGTTGGGATAAGAAAAATTGGTGATTTCTGAATTCTCCCGGCAGGTAATGGCGTTTCCCGCTTGTCCGTGACGTCAGCACGCTCTGCTGTTCGTGGTAACGAATTGAACCTCCCCCCCCCCCCCCCCCCCCCTCTTTCTTCTCGGATTATCTTCTTCACTTCCTCTTATCCGAGTTGGCGCCAGTGTTAATTTCATCCCAATTTAGCTTCGGCCTGCGTATCAGCACACTGACCAGTAAGAGTCGGCATTTCGATTGCTCGTGCAGCGTGTCCAGTGAGCAGGAGGAACGTGAGGTTGAAATCCTTGAGCGTTCGGTGCGAGCAGGGCGGCGGCGGCGGCGGGGGGTTGGACGTGTGGCTCAGCCGCGGCGCGATGCTCGGCTTCGTCGGGGCGATCACGGTGGAGCTGACGACCGGCAAAGGGGTGCTTCAGGTAGGTGCATAAAAGCTACACATGCTCTCGTCCGAAGACAAATACTTTCTCGAGCCACTATTTTGGCCTCGTTTTGCAACACTGCAATTTTGCGGGAATTGAACTGTTACTGCGTTCCAAACGCGGCTTACATCGTTTTGCTCCAACAATTTTACTGACCAGTGCAAGCCCTTAATCATCAGAATTCATCATCAGAGTGAACATATAATTTGGTTGTGTTCCTGGTTTGAAGGGGGGGGGGGGGGGGGGGAAGGGATTTGTGAGTCTGTGGCTGTTGTGTAACAGTGTGTCTTGATTCTGCAGAATGTGGGGCTGGCAGCGCCATTGCCGACGGTGGCGCTGGTGCTCACCGGGGTGGTCGGAGTTGCCACCGCGTTCGTCATCTTCCAGTCCGCGTCGCGAGATTGATCATCGTCTTGTGAAAATCTCAAGAAAGGAGTTCTTGGGTGCCTTCCTTCCTTTCTTCCCAGAAGGTGTCTCTCAGTCTACGTAGTCTGTATGTGTGTGCGCATTTAGTTGTGTTTCAGGGCAGAGATTGAGGGGAACGTCATAGAGGAAATTGTACCGATCATAAATTAATGTCGCCGATAGTTTCTTACAAGTACAGATACTCATTTGGTAAGTCTTTTCTCCTACCTTGCTAAGCTCTTCTTTCTTCTCACGGATGATGACAGATTCACATCGCGGAATGCTGATGATAGCAGACAGCAAGAAGTCCATTTTTACCTTAGGAATAAATCCATTTTACTCTTCTTAACTGTTAGCTAAATCCAGAAAACAACATCTTAACTTCAAAACTGTTTACTTTTCACCCTCCAGATATCAAAACCGGTGCAAAACACCCACCTCAGTCTAAACCACTCTGGTTTTTGGGTGACATGGTATTTACATGTTCAAGTTTTGCTGACTTGGAGCATTACATGGACCAACGAAGCACATTTAGCCAAAAAAAAAAACACTTGAATTTTCACCACTAATATCATCCATCCATTCATCTAAAGAGATTCAATCCGACATATCTATATCTAAGTGTACTCTTCATCTATTAGGATGCTACGTAAATCAAAACTAGTGATGTAGCGGCCAACGTAGTAAAAATCACTGATGAAACTAACCTAGGATGAAAAATAATCGGTTGCGATGTTGGAAATATGCCCTAGAGACATTCATGGAGATGATTTTGTTTCGTTATTTTCATGATTTATTGGATAATTTATTATCTTGTTCCTTGAATGACATTGTCAATATTTATTATCAAGTGTGTGACTTGATTGTGAAACTCTATATTTCTACGATGATTATTCTTAAATGCTCCCTAGTCAAACATATGAGGACACATATGAATAGACTAGCATATGTATTGGTTGATGACCATGTTTCACGGGTCATAAATATAAAGATATTGAACCAATAATATGGACACATGTTAGAGAACATAGAGTTGGATCGACCCACCATGAAACACTGTGAGAATGTTGCATTCGTACTGTCATCAGTTGGTTTCATTTACAAAGCGTATGCTATGTCCTTAAGACTTGAGATCGTCGCACGTACTCAAGATGCATAATGACTGACTTAGGGGTTGTCAAACACTACTCCGTGACTGGGTAGTCATAAAGGTAGCTTTCGGGTTTTGTCATGATGTATGCTTTGAGGCATGGTCGATCAAGATAGGATTTGCCCCTCCATGCAACAGGAGAGATATCTCTAGGCCTCTCGAGTGATTGGATTCCAGAAATGCATGGCCATGCTATTCACGGTTAAAGAGTTAACCGTAGTCGGGAATTCAAGTCACGCAATCGAGAAAGAGTGGTTGAGCTAACCAAACAAGGATGACACGTAATCGCCTTGAGTTTAACCGATATCGTGAGGCAAAGGGAAATGCATGAGTTTTGTTGAGGTTCGTCCGATATGATTTTTTGCATATACTTGGGAGTCGGTATGTCTTGCTAGGGGCCGCTGCCGATTAGTGGACGAGTAGGAGTACTCGTGCCATGTCTAAGTGTATGTGAACCTATAGGGTCGCACACTTAAAGGGCTGGGATTTAATTCGGATAGTGATCCGAATTCTTATGGGCCATGAGTTCCTAATGGGCCTCCAGTTCGAGACCCATTATGATGGATGCCTATAAATAGAGGGGAGGTGGCATAGGGTTGAGGGTGAGAATTTCGGAATTCCCGAAACCCTAGTTGCCACACCTTCCTCATCTAATACCGCGCAGCCGGCGCTAGCACTCCGGCGCGTGGTGTTCCTGCCTCGTACGTGTGGATACCTTGGAGGTGTTGATACGAAGCTTCAACACTAGGACGATCCGCAACTTGTGACGATTACAAGGAACTGAAGGAGGAGACGTTCTGCTAGTACGACTACAACTGCATCAACGCGCTACATCGACTCTACTTCCGCTACGAGTCTGCGCGTCTAGTGGTAATCCCGTGATCTATTACTAGAGGAGATCCCCTTTTACGCGGTAGAATTTTTGAAATTATGCTTGCATAGCCTACCCGTAGATCTTCATGCGATAGTTGGAGAGTGAACCGTTTTGAAATAGGAGATCGTTATCTAGACTTGGGCAATAGTTGAGATGTGTAAAATGAATTTGTTTTTTTAACTTATGGTCTGGTATAATTTTTGACTTAATTTTAAAACTATTTACATTTCACCCTTAAACTCTAAAACCCGTGCAAAGTACCTGCTTGGCCCGAAACTATCATGGTTTTTTACTTTTTTGCTGATATGTTTTTATTGACGTGGACGCCCACTCCTATTAGATAGTATACTCGAAGTCAACAAATAAAATAATAAAAAATAATGAAAATAGAGTGACCCCATAAATCCTATAAAATTCATGTGTTTGAAACGGCAAAAAAATTCATCACGCATGGCATGTTCAGGTGTCATCAATCAAGTTTCTTCATAGTTGACAGCATCTCTGCACGAAGAGATGCCTGCAGTCCTGCACTGTGTTCTGTCTTACTCGAGACCATTAAACCACAGATTGGATTCTTTTTTTAGAGATGATCACAGATTTAACTTGCTACAAGCGAGAGCCGAGAAGTGAAGCCCGGTAAAAAGTAAATTACATTTAGGGTGGTTCTTTTCCACTTATATGTAGATTTTAGTTTTACAATAACTAGCTTTTAAACGATGTATTTTTTTAAAAAAGAGATCTACAGAAAAATTATAGTAGACACTATATCGATGAGAGACCATGCGGTCGTGACTCTATGTGAATGATGAGTATTTGACGTTGGTCTAAGTGAGTCGAGTTTGGTTTGCGTAGTTCGGAGTCGAGTCGTTGCATGGCGCAGTCGGGCTCGGTCGGACTTGGTCATTCCTGGTCGTATGAGTTTATGTTCATTTTTCGATGATTCGACAGGTTTGAACTTCATTATGGTAAGTATTATGGTATTTACGCTTTCATGTATCGAGCGGTGCTATTTGATGTGTTCTTTGTCTGTGTGGCTGCAGGACATCGGGTGGAGTCGTGGCGAGACACGTGGACCGGACTAGGCGCAGGTGGCGTTGAGGTCAGAACGGTCGAGATGTGTCGAAGACGACGTAGACTCGAGGTGGTTGCGAGGCGTGCGAGGCAAGGAGCGCGGAAGCTTCCCGGAAGGTGCAGGAGGGGCGAATCGGGAAATTCGCGAGGCTGCACAAGCGGGAGCGGGCGCCGTTGGATTTAGCAGGCGTAACGGGGCGGAGACCCGTTAGCCAAGGCTATAAATAGGATTGGGGGGCTGCATGCCCACTTGAGCATTTTTGGAGGGAATTAGGGTTAACTCTAGTCAAAAGAGGCTTTAGGAGTTGGTTTCTTCTTTAGTCTTTAGTGGTTGGAGAGGCAGAGTTAGTGCTCCCTCTGTCCCCTACGTAGAGTTCTTGAGAGAACAGAGTGTGTTCATCCTCCTCTAAGCATTCATGGTTGATGTTTGAGAGGTTGGAGAGTGTGTGAGGGTCATGTAATCATTCCTCGTTCTAATGTACATGCGTATCGTGATTCCTCGCATTTCCTCTTGGTGAAATCAATGAAAATCTGAAGTTTCATCATTTTCTTGCTCTCTGTTCTACGATGCCTTCTTTTGTGGATTTCTTGATTTTGTGATTTTTGAGTCCTTGCTTGCTGGTTTTGGCCAAAATGGGTTGCTACGACATGGGTGAAGCCTAAAAGCCATTTGGCTAGTCAATCCCCATAGCAAACTGAGGTTAATTCCAGTTTCTTGATTTTGGCCCTCTCTGTTCAAGTTTCAGCCAGTTCTAGGGTTTCAGGGAAAAATGTTTTTACTCCTCAATCTGACTTGAGATTTGGTCTGAGGGATCATCTAGGTATTGCTCTTATATCCCTAAAATCTCATGTGCAAAAGATCTCTGTGGAAGGAGTAATTTGATTTTGTTTGAAGCTCTTCTCTGAAGATTCCAGTTTCTGTCATTTCTAGGGTTTGGGTTATTTCCTTGATTCCTTTCTTGGCTTGAGGTGATATTTGGCCTGGGAGTTCCCCTTGCTATTGCTCTCATATCCCCAAAGTTTCAGCTCCAAAGGATCAAAGGGTTAAAGGGAATTGAAGTTTTCATGGTTGCTCTCTGTAATTTCAGATTTTGGCCTCAAATCTGAAATTCTGATTTCTAAGGTGAATTCTCTTGGTTTCCAGGCTTCTCATGTTATTTGGTTTAGTGTCTTGATGCTCTGGGTCCAAAAGTTTGAGAGCAATCCTTTAATTTTCCCAAGTTTTTGAAGTTGTGCTGCATTTTCAGTATTCCCTGTCTTCAGTCTTCAGTTCGGCTGAATTCCAGTGCTTGCGGCCAGCTACAGTTCATTGACTTTGATGCTACCTCCTGCAGCATGGACACTCCCCTTAGTGCTTGTCTTTTTATTCTTTTGCTAATCTTTGCCAATTTTGCTTGCATATCAAACAGCGGTATTTTCTGATGAAATTTTTACTGGATGATCTCTGATTTATGCTGAATTTTTTGGTGCCTCATGCGTTCCAAATTTCAGCAGAATTAATTTTAAGTTTTCTGTGAGTTGCGTTGTTTTGCATCTTTTGAAAAATCAGTGTTCGTTTTCTCGGGGGCGATTTTAAGCGAGCGACATTCACCCCCCCTCTGTCGCCATTCCGGTCCTACAATTGGTATCAGAGCCGGTTAGCTCTAATCAATAGATCTTAACCGGTCTCAAGAGTCATGGCGACGGACAAGTACTCGACCAAGCCACCCGTTTTCGATGGCATGGATTACCCCTTCTGGAAGAGCCGAATGGAGACATATATCCAGGCTCAGGGGTACGCCATCTGGCGCAAGGTCAAGGTCCGGTTTGTTGTTCCTGCCGATGAGAACATCAATGCTGGAAATATGCATGATGTTGAGGCGAACGCTAAGGCAAGGAACATCATTATCCAGGGCCTGAGTCGTAGTGAGTTTGACCGCATATCTCATCTTTCGTCCGCCTTCGATATCTGGGAGACCCTCGATGCATACCATGAGGGCACCACCCAGATTAAGACGGTGAGACAGGACCAGTTCAAGCGTGACTACAACAAATTTGAGATGCTTGCTGGTGAGTCTTTGGATGAGTGTTTTGCGCGTTTTCATAAGATTCTGAGCAACCTCCGAGCGGTCGGTCTCACGTACCCCGACTCGGATAACGCTCGACAGATGCTCGCTGCACTCGACCTTCGTGTTTGGGAGATGAAGGTGACTACCATCAAGGACACCACGGACCTCTCGACTTTGACTCTTGATGCGCTGTATTCGCGCCTCAAGACTCACGAGATTGACATTGTCTCTCGCAAGTCGAAGTCACAGTCGATGGCCCTAGTCACCGATCCCATGTTGGCTTCCGGTTCTTCTGAGTCTACTTGCGGATTCTCCCTTGCTGCTCTCTGTGACATAACTGATGATCAGTTAGAGCAGCTTGCGGATGAGCAGCTAGCCCTCCTTGCTCGAAGATTCTCCCATGCTTACAAGAGGAGGAGGGACAGAAAGAGAGGAGGGCCCGTGATTTGCTTCGAGTGTGGTGGCCCCAACCACATCCGAGCAAACTGCCCCAAGCTGGGAAAGGGCAAAGGTGACTACGGCGGTTCGGGCAAGAACGACTACACCGACAAGAACCGCAACACGAAGCCTTCAGCACCTGCTCCGGGAAAGAAGAAGTTCCGCAACTTCGGGAAGGCCAAGAAGCTCTTCCACCGCGTCCTCACCGCCTTCGACGACCTCGACCTCAGCGAGGTGGAGGGATGGAGCGACGACGACGGGACGGGTGACCAAGAGCCTAAGGATGGCGGCGACGACTTCTCCGGCATGTGCTTCATGGCCCTCGAGGGCGAACTCAGCGACAGCGAGCTGTACTCCGACTCGGATGAGGTACTCCCTTCTTATGACCAGCTAAATGATGCTTTTCTTAAGCTAGGTGGATTTCATGCTAGAGCTAGGTCTAGGTGTACCGAGTTAGAGAAGGAAGTAGATAGACTGTCACGGGAGATTACTTCACTTACATCTGCTCCCTCCCGTGACGACTGTGATACATGCTGTGCCTTGCTTGATGACATGGAGAAATTAAGGACCTCTCATGATAGTGTGTCCTCCGAGCTTGATATTGTTAAGGTGGAGAATGTTAGTCTGCTTGCTGAGTTAGAGTTGAGTAGGATGACTGTTACCCTACTTACTACTGATGAGACTACTTCTCCCACCTCATGTGAGGATAAGGACATTGCTGCTAGAGGACCTTATGCCATGCTCCTTGATCTGCCCAATCCTTGTAAAAATTGCAATAACTTGAAGATGAACTTAAAACGGGCAGATCATAAAATTGCTGAACTCCAAGCTTCTTTACTTGAGCCAATTGATTCATGCTTGAACTGTCCCAAGTTAACTGCTGAACTTGAAGCTGTCTCCAAACAGTTTCAAGAAATGATTGATCATGATAGGAAAATGGCTCAGTATGCTTCTAAGGACCCTGTTAGCTCACCATGTATTAACTGTAACAAACTAAAATATGATTTGATTGCATTGGATGAGAAATGTGTGAAGCTGACTAAGGACCTACTAGAGAAGCAACCCTCTGCTTGTATTGTCTGTGCTGAGAAGGGGGAGAAGCCCCAGGGTAAGGTGGAGACGCCTAGGAACGTGAACCCACTGACTAACAGTAGGACTGTCCATTCAGAGTCGGCTGTGCGTGCACAAGCCATTCTTCCCTCTGCTGTTGGTTCTTCATCTGCTCCCTTACCTCCTGCTGTTCCCTCTTCCCCCTGCTCTTCTTGCACCTCTCTCTTTCGGGAGTGTCAGTACCTTATGAACACTCTCGAGAGATTTGTAGGCGGCAAGAAGAAGCTTAATCTTATTCTAGACCAGTCCAAGATTTGCAGATTTAATCAGGGTCTAGGATATGACTATTATGAGGATATGAGGAAGCATCCACCTGCTGTGCTCAGACCCATAGCACCAGGTGTGATCGAGACCGAGCCCAGGACCGAGAAAGTCCAATTTAAGTCAGCGGGCTATGTCCAGGGGATTTCTGACAGCAAGGTGATTGCACCTGCTGCTTCGGCCTCTCAGAAGGCGAAGCCTGACCGTGCTACTTCTACCTCTCAGAGGATAAAGTATCACTGCACCTTCTGTCAGAAGGATGGACACACGGTTGATCGATGCTTCAGGCGCGCCAAGATCGCGCGTAGAGACCGTGTTGAGTCTCCTAGGCGTATTCAGGGTCAGCCCCAGATCCTGAGTGCACCTAGGACCAGCACGAGGTCTAGGTTTACTGCTGTTGATGGGTTTGGGCAGCATCGAGGACTTGGTTTTTCTGAATCTTCTGTTTTTCGTCCTCATGCTGCTCCTGGTCATGACTTCCGCCGTCCTGAGGGTACATCTCGTTTCCCCCGTCGAGACAGTTACCCGCGGCGTGTTCAGCGTGTTGCCGATGTTCCGACTCGCTCTCCCGTAGCAGTCGGACCCCGCAACAGCTTCAGGTCTGCTCACAGACCTTCTGCTGTGAGTGACAGAGAGCGTAGGGTAGATAGAGGTCAGTCGTGCTTGACTACTTCATCTGCTCGACGTGTTGTTCAGTATTGGGTGCCAAAATCACTCTTGATTTACCCCAGTACTGAGATTTTACTCTCTGTTTGACTCAGGTTCGCCGGGCAGGGAAGGGAAAGGTTTGGCTTGTAGACTCCGGGTGTTCACGACACATGACCGGAGACTCCCGTTGGTTTTCTTCCCTTGCCCGTGCTCCAGGTGATGAGACGATCACCTTCGGAGATGCTTCATCTGGGCGCGTCATCGCCAAAGGTACAGTGCGCATTAATGACTCTTTCATTTTGAAAGATGTAGCCTTGGTTAGTAAGCTGCAGTACAATTTACTTTCCGTTTCTCAGCTTACCGATGACAGTTTCGTGGTGAGCTTCAAGAAAAATAATTGCAAAATTCTTGATTCTTCGGGTAGTCTGGTTTGCGGGATTTCTCGTTTTGGAAGGATCTTTCGTGCTAATTTTTCTGAGTCTTCTGGTGATCCTCTCAGGTGTTTAGTTGCTTCTGAGTCCCGCGACCTCTCTTTCTGGCATAGGAGACTTGGTCATATTGGATTTGACCATTTGACCCGAGTTAGCGGCCACGATCTCATTCGTGGTCTACCGAAGCTCAAAATGGTCAAAGATCTAGTTTGTGCTCCATGCCGGCACGGCAAGATGGTTGCCGCTTCTCACCCTCCAGTCACAGTTACTATGACCGATGCACCGGGACAGCTGCTCCACATGGATACAGTGGGACCAGCTCGAGTGCAGTCAGCAGGAGGGAAGTGGTATGTTCTTGTCGTAGTCGATGACTATTCGAGGTTTTCTTGGGTGTTTTTCTTAGCCTCGAAGGATGAGACGTTTTCACTTTTTCGAGGTCTTTTCGGTAGGCTTTCTGTTGAGCTCCCGGGTGCCTTACGAGCGATCCGCAGTGACAATGGCACGGAGTTCAAGAATTCCTACTTTGAGAGTTTCTGTGGTGAGACAGGTGTAGAGCATCAGTTCTCCTCTCCGCACGTCCCACAGCAAAATGGCGTTGTGGAGAGAAAGAACCGTACCTTGGTCGAGATGGCCAGGACGATGCTTGATGAGTACTCTACACCGCGGAAGTTTTGGGCTGAGGCTATAGCCACCGCGTGCCATGTCTCAAATCGAGTCTTTCTTAGGGCACACTTGCACCGCACTTCTTATGAGTTGAGATACGGGCGAAAGCCTAGCGTCTCTCATTTTCATGTGTTTGGTTGCAAGTGCTTTATTCTGAAGTCCGGGAACCTAGATAAGTTCGAGTCACGTTCTTGTGATGGGATCTTTCTAGGTTACTCGCCTTCTTCGCGGGCTTATAGGGTCTGGAACTGCGAGTCTAGCAAAATGGTAGAGACCTGTGAGGTGACCTTTGACGAGGCCAGTCCGGGGACTAGGCCTGATATCGCAGGTTCTTTAGAGCAGTCCGAGACCATCTTCGTGGATGACGAGGATGATGGAGATGAGAGTTGTCTACCCGATCCAGTCCCTTATCCACCCCTTGAGGTGCCGTCTTCTACCGCACCTCCAGGTGATCAGCCCATGCCTTCTGCTTCCTCTGGAGCTAGTGGCTCTGTTCCTACCTCGTCAGCTCACGAGGTAGAGGCCACTTCTTCATCTCATCCTGGACCTCCCCGACATATCCAGAAAAGGCATCCTTCTGAGCAGATGATTGGAGACCTGTTCGAGCGTGTTACCCGCTCAAAATCTGGCTTATCTCAATTCTGTCTCCACTCTGCTTTCATTGCCTCCTTTGAGCCCAAGGATATTTCTCATGCTCTTTCCGATGAGTCTTGGGTCAATGCCATGCATGAGGAGTTAGAAAATTTCGAGAGGAACAAGGTCTGGTCGCTTGTCGAGCCCCCGCGAGGTCACAATATTATTGGGACTAAGTGGGTGTTCAAGAACAAGCAGAGCGAGGATGGAGTGGTTATTCGAAACAAGGCTAGACTGGTAGCTTAGGGGTTTTCCCAGGTTAAGGGTCTAGACTTCGAGTAGACCTTTGCCCCTGTAGCTCGACTTGAGGCCATTAGAATCCTGCTTGCCTTTGCAGCTTCTAAGGGTTTCAAGCTCTACCAGATGGACGTCAAGAGTGCCTTCCTTAATGGCGTTATTGAGGAAGAAGTTTACGTCAGACAGCCTCCAGGTTTCGAGAACCCCAAATACCCACACCATGTCTTCAAGCTTTCCAAAGCGTTGTATGGACTTAAGCAGGCCCCCAGAGCTTGGTATGAGAGGCTTAAGTCCTACTTGTTGAGTCATGGGTTTGAGATGGGTAAAGTAGACAAGACTTTGTTTATCTGTAGGTTTGGTAGTGACCTTCTGCTCGTCCAAATCTATGTCGATGACATCATCTGTGGCGGCTCTTCCCATGCTCTGGTTTCTCAGTTCTCGGATGTCATGAGCACCGAGTTTGAGATGAGCATGATGGGTGAGTTGACTTTCTTCCTTGGCTTCCAAATCAAGCAGTCTCGGGAGGGTACTTTTCTACATCAGGGCAAGTACACTCGTGACCTCCTGAGACGCTTCGATATGAGTGATGGGAAGCCGGTGTCAACTCCGATGGCTTCTACGGCCTATCTTGACCCAGATGAGGATGGCGAGCCAGTTGATCAGAAAGAATACAGAAGTATGATCGGCTCCCTTCTTTACCTCACTGCCTCGAGACCAGACATACACTTCTCAGTGTGTCTGTGTGCTCGTTTTCAGGCTTCTCCTCGCGTATCTCACCGCCAGGCGGTGAAGCGCATCTTTCGGTACCTTCGAGCTACCATTGACTATGGTATCTGGTACTCTTCCTCATCCTGTCTTTCCTTGAGAGCCTTCTCGGATGCAGACTTTGCCGGCTGTAGGATAGATAGGAAGAGCACCTCTGGCACCTGCCAATTCATTGGCACTTCTCTCGTTTCCTGGTCTTCGAGGAAGCAGTCCGGTGTTGCACAGTCCACTGCAGAGGCCGAGTACGTTGCTGCTGCCAGTTGCTGCAGCCAGGTACTTTGGATGGTTTCGACCCTTGAAAGATCAAGCTCCGTTTAAATTGATTAAGGGGGAGATTGAAAGATCAACCTCCGATTAAGTTGGTTTTGGTGTTAATGACAAATGCCATTATGAGATGTTGTTGTTAATGACAAATGTATATATGAGACTAATATATTTGTCTAAGCTTATTTATGTTTAGTCTCATTTGGAAGGAATGGTGAAATCAAAGAGGTATGCATTCAAAATCACTTTCTCACTTACTAATGCATTTCTTAGATCCAAAATATAGATTGAACTCCTCAAATAGTTCAAACGAATATGTGCATATGTTTTTCTTCACATAGACTTGTATGCACACATTTAGGGGGAGCTCTCTCTCTGTGTTTTGGAGTTTCACTAGTATTGATCCATGTTTCCTTTTATACATACAATGGGATCATACTAGGATCATGCATTCATCAAAAATCCATTTTAAAACTAAGTTTGTGCTCTGTCTGGATGAGCGGTAGTACCGCAGTTTTGAACGTCGGAACTACCGGAGAGCGGTAGTTCCGCGCCCAGAAGCGGTAGTACCGGCGAGCGGAAGATCCGGTTTTCGAGCGGATCCTTTTTTCCAGAGAGCACCCTCCGGATGCATTTGAGTTTTCGCGGGATCGGAAGTACCGGCGATTTGAACGCCGGAACTACCGCAGGTTGCGGTAGTTCCGCAGTATAGAGCGGTACTTCCGGAGTCCGGAAGCTCCGGAGGTAGAGCGGAGCCTTTTTTACAGAGAGCGCCAAGTTTGGTTCCGGCTCAAGCGGTAGTACCGCGCCGACTTTGCGGAACTACCGGAGAGCGGTAGTACCGCAAATTACAACGGCGGTAGTACCGCACTTTGAATTCAAATGAGTTTATATTCAATTTATTATCTCATTATTTGTTGAGATTGTTATCAATTACCAAAAGGGAAAGATTGAGAATCTAGTCCCTCCATTATGAGTTAATGGTGAGTTTTGGTAATTAATGACAATCGATTTGTGGACTAACATTTTCCATGAGTTGGATGAATAGGTTATGTTCCACAAATGATGATGACTTGAGATGACTTCATGAGTTGAAGGTTATCAAGAAGAGGATGCATCATGTGTTGATGCACATCAAGATTCCGAAGTGAGGATGTTCATGTGTTGATCATCAAGTCAAGAAAGACCATCATGTGTTGATGGAATTGATGAAAAGGATGCATCATGAGTTGATGCATATCAAGACGATGACTCAAGGCAAAGGTATGACTAGCTAGGGCTAAGGATGTATTCCTAGTCTTTTACCGGTCTTGGTGTTTGGTTGGAAGACCGGATTGCTAGTATAAGTTGCCGTACTATTAAGAGGGGTCATGTCTAGTAGTTTGAGTCTCATCATGTGTTGATAGCTCAACCTCACTTGCTCTAGCTCATCTTGGCATGAGGCTTGCATTTGCGAATGTGTTTTGCAAATGGTTGAAGCCCATGTGGCAAATCCTTGTAACATGTGACTATACTTTGCAAATGTGTTTTGCAAAAGGTTGAAGTCCATGTACCTACTCCTTGTGACATGATCTAAGTTTGCAAATGTGTTTTGCAAAGGTTGAAGATCATGTATTATCTCTTGGCATGGTCTAAGATTGCTTATTGCTATTTTCTTTGAACATAGACCATGAGAGTGACTCTTTTGGATCTCTTTTGATTTATGCATTGATCTAATATGTTTGAGATCATGCAAATAGATGGATTGTGTAGCCCTCTGAATTAGCTTTCCATAGAGTCCAAGATCACTCAATTCCGACATCGGAGTCAAAAGTTATGACCATTTTTCCGAGGGCTGTCTGTGCTGAAAATAGAGGTGCGGTAGTACCGCAAATTGTGCGGTAGTACCGCACTGCGGTAGTACCGCGGTTATAACGGCGGTAGTACCGATTTTTTCAGTGATTTAGCCCTAACGGCTAGTTTGACTTAGCCGTTACTTCGTGCTACAGTAGAATGCGGTAGTACCGCACTTTGTACGGCGGTAGTACCGATTTCCCTGATTTTTTCAGGGTTTTGGCTCCAACGGCTAGTTTTTGTGTGTGGGGTATAAATACTCACTTGTGGCCGGTTGGAGAGTTATCTTTGGCACCTCATTTCACTTCCTTGAGCTAGTGTGAGCTTCTCTACTCCATTGTGCATGTGTTGCACCTTGTGAGCAAGAAGAGAGGTCTCTAGTTGCATGTGTTGCATCTAGAGTTGGATTTAGCATCCATTTGAGCTTGTGCATTCGTTGCACGTGGTGGGAGTCAAGCGAGGGGCTTGGCTTGTTACTCTTGGAGTTTGCCGACTCCTAGACGGCGTTGGAGGCGTCGTGCGCGGTGATCTTCTCAAAGAAGGTTGTGAGAAGACCCGGCGTGTTGTGAAGGTTGGAGCTCACCTACCCGGAGCGGAAAAGAGCTACCACTAGTGGATTTGAGGTGTTTGGCTTAATTCGTGGAGCCGGTCCAATTCGTTTGGGCTTACCTCAACGTGGATTAGGGGAGACCGGCAAGTCTCTGAACACCACGGTAAAAAGAGAACGTGTCATTTGTGGTTTGCTTTCTTGTGATCTTTTTACATTCAAGCAATTTACTTACTTAGCATTATTTTGATTGCTTGTAAACCTAGGATTGCAAACTTTGACATAGGCTAGAATTATTAGTGCACTTAGGCGAATTTATTTGTTCTAGGCGCTATTTGAGCTAAACCAAATTGATTTAAGCTTCCGCATTATATACTTGGTTTAGATAAATATAAAAGGTCTTGAATTGCTAATATTAATTTGTAGAGAATTTTTAGACCGCCTATTCACCCCCCCTCTAGTCGGCCTCCTCGATCTTACAAGTGGTATCAGAGCTTTGTCTCTCATTTATTAGGCTTAACCACCTAGAGAGTATAAAGGATGGCGACTAGTGGAATTGTGCACCTAGATGACACACCTCTATTTGATGGCACAAATTATGATAGTTGGAAAATCCGCATGACATGCTATTTTAAGGCCATGAGCCCAAAAATATGGCGGATTGTAGATGTTGGCTTTTCTCCTCCATTGGATCCTCTAGCTCCAACTATTGAGGAAGAGAAATGCCTACATCTCGACGCTCAAGCAACTAACGCTTTATTTAGTGCTTTGAGTGTAGAGGTGTTCAATGAAATATGCAATCTCAATAGCGCTCATGACATGTGGACTAAAATTCAAGACAAATATGAGATGTCCACATCAAGTGATGAAGATTGCATACAAGAGTGGATGTCGGGAGAAGAATGCTCAACTTCTAGCTCCGACGATGAAGAGTCCACCATTCCCTCCACATCAACTCGATGCTTCATGGCAAAAGGTAAAAAGAAAGAAAATTTCGATAATGATGATGATGCACCTTCTTATGATGAGTTGATGGATATGCTAGAAGAGCTTAATAAATTCCTTAGGAAAGAAAAGGCTAAATTTAAAGTTTTGAAGAAAGAATATGTTTCTCTTCAAAATAATTATGATGTGCTAAAAGAAGAACACGAGTCTCTTCTATTCAAGGAATATACTAAACCTAGCATGAATATAGGAATTACATGTAATTTGCTAGATGATATACCATGTGTAATTCCTAGCTCTAGCATTTCATCTAAAATCAATGCTTCCACTTCATGTGAGGATTTAATAGATGATATGCCATGTGTAGCTTCTAGCTCTAGCAACTCATCTAAAATTAGTGTTTCTACTTCATGTGATGATTTGCTAGATTTACCTTGTTTCTCAAAATTAGATGCTTCTACCTCCTCTATGCATTGTGAGACTAACCTTGTAGAGGAGAATAATGAGCTCAAGGCCCAAGTCATAAGTTTGAAAAATGACTTGGAGAAAAGCTACAAAGGGAAGGTCTCTCTTGACAAGATATTGGGTAGTCAAAGAAAATCTAATGACAAGAGTGGTATTGGTTTCATCTCCAAGAAGAAGGAGAATAGCAAAACAAGGCACAATGCAAGGCATACGAAGAATGTCAAGTGCCATGGTTGCAATGAAACGGGTCACTTCGCCTCCAAGTGTCCCAATAAGGTGGAAAACAAGAAAAATCCATCAAAGAAGAGGCAAACCGGCAATGAGCAAGGCAAGAAGATAAGAAGGGGAAATAATTGCCAAACTTGCTACAATTGTCGGAAAAAGGGACATGTAAGTAAAGATTGTCCCAAAGGTACCATTCCTAAGCCCTCTTTATTCAATGAACAATATTTGCTTAGGAAAGATAGAAATGACAATGTGTTTGCTAGGAATGTTAGTTCACATAAATTTAATGTTAGGGCCATTTGGGTGCCCAAATATATTGTGGCTAACATTCATGGACCCAACCAAGTTTTGGGTACCAAAATGCGTGTCAATGCTTAATAGGTACTTGAAGAGGCATTGGGGGCTTGGCTCATTCATGAAGAGGTGAATTCCACCATGGGCAAAACGAAAGCCAAGTTTGAGGATGATCTTGCCACACCATGAACCAATGCTATCTCGGTAACAAGTTTCTACATTTGAATTTGTATAGCCCCTAGCCTTGTGTAGGTTGCATTGCATGAAAATCATTTAAAAGGGGTGTTCTTGCTCTTGTGCTAAAATTTCATTATTGTAAATTATGAGCAAGATGTGTGTGGCACATTAAGGGGGAGTGCTAAATCATATTCATGTATATCACATCCCTAAGTGTGTCCATATTAATTAAGTGCTAGAATTGTTTTTCAAAATTGAGCCATTTAGCCAAAAGTCAAAAATTTTGAAATTATTAGTATATCTTTGAAAAACTAGTTGGAAAATATATACAAATGCTTTTCAAAGTGTTTACAAAAGTTTTTGGCTTTAGAAATCTTATTTCAAGTAAAAGTGAGTTTGTAACCCAAAACTATCAATTTAGTATCTTGTTTTGGCTTTAAACTCAAAAATTCCCCAAAATCAATTCTAAAAGGAATTTGAAAATATGTTCAATACCAAAAACCTAGAGTTGGCTATTTCAAACATTATTGGTATTCAAAAGTTTTCCAAAAGGCCAACCAATCAAAAGTTATTTGGTTTTGAAACTCGCCCAAAAACTTAAGTTGACCTATGTGGTCACAATCTAGCACTTAAGTGAGTTTTACCATTTGAGCTAAAACTATTGACATATATTGGCTCACAAGGGTATTAACAACTCATACATACAATTGAATGCTTAATATACCCCCAAATGCTCATTTTTGCAATCTTGAAGGATTTATTGAAAATGAGTTTGTTTTTGAAAATTGAAAGATTAATTTGCTAAAAGCTATGTTAAAAGAGTTTTTAATCTTGGCTTATAGTTGGAAATGCTCCACAAGTGGTTTATGCTTCTTTGTGAAAAACTTTGGAGCAATATACAACACTATATCAAACCTCTCCTCAAAAATCAAAATTCTTGGCAAACTCACAGAAAAATCGGAACTACCGGCAGTTATTCTGCGGT
This sequence comes from Dendrocalamus latiflorus, assembly GCA_017311315.1. Lineage (NCBI taxonomy): Eukaryota > Viridiplantae > Streptophyta > Magnoliopsida > Poales > Poaceae > Dendrocalamus > Dendrocalamus latiflorus. The sequence goes on along the minus strand of CM029677.1, from coordinate 15,605,768 downwards.
ACTTCCGGGTATCGGAACTACCGGCAGTGAAACTGCGGTACTACCGACATTTCTGGAGAGTGGCTGATTTGATTCAAAAATTGATTCCCAATTTCCTCAGCCATTTGCTCTTGCTCCTCAAAGTCAAGATGATCAATTTTATCCTTGCTAGCTACCCTCATGTATTTCTTGACCTCACATGCCACATTAATCCTTTGCTTTTCATAAAGTGGCATTATCTCAAAAGAGTGGTAGACTTTTAGTCATCTTGACATCGACATGTACTTCACTCCAATCTTATCAAGTGATATCATCCATTTTCTTCAAGTGGTATCTCTTAGTTGTGAAAATTAAGTGATATCCTTATTCCTTCAATTGATGTCTCTTGGATTGATATCCTTTTCATCTTGGCAAGCAAATATTTCTTAACCAAGCTCTTCACATATATGATATCATCGTCTTCCAAGTGGTATCCACCTTTACAAGTGGTGTATCCTCTAAATGATATCATCCTCCTCCTCCAAGTGCTATTTCAAATGACATTTCTATCTACAAGTGACATATTCCCACAAGTGGTATCTAATGGTCAATCAAAGGAGGAAGAGATAAGAAAAGAGAAGAAAAACAAGAAAAAGAGGAGAATCTTTTGTGTGTCAAAGGAGAAGAAAGGATTGCCAAGAAGAGACTTTTGTGTAGAAGGAGTTTTACTTTGTGAAAAACATATATAATACTTTTGTGCTTACTAAAGCAAAAAGGGTAAAAATATTACTATTGGGAAAATTATTTTACTTATTTGCCCAAAAATTGATTTATGGTTCTTGGAATGAATGTGTTTCATTCTCTTTGGCTATTCATGGAGTAATAATCAAATGATATGCAAGATTATCTTTTCAAAAGAGCCTCTTTAGTCAAAAATCCAAAATCTTGTTTAAAAGGCTAAAAGTTGTGAAAAACTAAATAAAAGTACTTAATTATGTATTTCAAATGATTTCAAAGGCTTTTGAGTAAAAATTTCTATTTTAGAAATCAAAAAGAAGATTTGGCCCAAAAAGGATCTTATATGATCTTGTTTTTGTATTAAATGACATATTTCCTTATATCAAAATCTATTGAGTTTTTGGAAAAGTGGTTAATGCCAAACTCGTATGGTTGGTCATTTCAAACATTTCTCTAGTTCAAAGCTTTTACAAAAGACCAATCATTAAAAAGTTATATTCATTTGAATCTTATTCAAAAACTTCATTTGACCCAAAATGACCTATTCTTGCATATAATGAGTTTTGCTAATTGAGCAAGATTTCTTTGTGTATCTTGGCTTGAAATAGTATCTATAACTCATATGAAGCTAAGAAAACAAAATACTCCATGAAAATCCAATTAGTTTGGATTTTATGCCTTCAATGCAAAATCAACTCAAACTCTTGCTCTCAAAGCGCATTTGGGCATATCTTTTGAAAGAAAACTTCTTTTTCAAAAATTCCTGTTGGAAAAGGTCACAAATAGCATCAAGTTCAAATCTGCAAAGTTTGAAAATGTTTCAAGCTGATTTGAAAAAGTTGTGACTTTTTCTCTCTTGGGCAAAATGCTGAAAATTTCAGAATCTCCATGATTCTGAGCCGATTTGTGATTTTTATATCTTCAAATGGGTTCCGATTTAGAGGAAGTCACAATAATGAAAATTTATCCTCTATAGTTGGTCTTCATTGTCAAATTTCCTCAGAATTTATAAAGAGCATTTGATCAATTTTTCAGCTCTCTCTAGAAGGTCAAGTGAGATGCAAAAGTCTGAAATTTCAGACTTTCAGACTTCTGAAACTCATGTTTTGAGCTGATTTATGATTTATGTATCTTTTAATGTGCTCATAATATGAGGAAGATATAATTATGACTTTTGATCCTCAGATATTAAACTATACTGACAAATTTTCTCAGATTTATTGGACATTTGTAAGTCAGTTTTTCAGGAAGCTTTTGAATGCCACTTGGAATGCAAAATCAGGAAATGATCCACATGTTACAAGTGCTTTATATACAAGTGGTATCAACTCAAGTGGTATAACATCAAGTGGTATCAAATACCAAACAAAGAAAACTTCAAAAGCCTTCAAGGAGCTCTCATGAGTAAGATTATTTGAATGTGTTTCAAATATCTTTAGCTATTTTAAGTGGTTTCAATTGGTCATTTGTATTTAGTTTCATATTTCTTCATGACCATATTAAGTTAAATCAAATTGATATCAAACTCCTCATAATAACAATACAATTGGTATCAAGCTCCTCATGATAAAATATCTCCTTTCATGGCTTAACTTGTATTCTTCCCTTGTCTTTAATGCTAATCAATGCTATTTGGTGCTAATTGTCTCTTTTTGGTGCTTAATGCCAAATGGGGGAGAAATTTGTGATAATAGCATTGAGATGTGTGATAATAGCCTTGGATAATGGGGGAGAGAAATTTAAAATTGTGATAAATGTCAAATGGGAGAGAAATAATAGAAATGCCAATGCTAATGGGGGAGAAATGTGATAACATATTTATTGGGGAGAAATTAAAATTTTTCATATCTATATGTTGAATAATGCTTTCACCTTCTCTCATGCACTTAATTGCCTATCATTTAGTCACTTTCACCTATGTGCTATTATCATAAATGGATTTGTCATCAATCACCAAAAAGGGGGAGATTGAAAGATCAAGCTCCGTTTAAATTGATTAAGGGGGAGATTGAAAGATCAACCTCCGATTAAGTTGGTTTTGGTGTTAATGACAAATGCCATTATGAGATGTTGTTGTTAATGACAAATGTATATATGAGACTAATATATTTGTCTAAGCTTATTTATGTTTAGTCTCATTTGGAAGGAATGGTGAAATCAAAGAGGTATGCATTCAAAATCACTTTCTCACTTACTAATGCATTCCTTAGATCCAAAATATAGATTGAACTCCTCAAATAGTTCAAACGAATATGTGCATATGTTTTTCTTCACATAGACTTGTATGCACACATTTAGGGGGAGCTCTTTCTCTGTGTTTTGGAGTTTCACTAGTATTGATCCATGTTTCCTTTTATACATACAATGGGATCATATTAGGATCATGCATTCATCAAAAATCCATTTTAAAACTAAGTTTGTGCTCTGTCTGGATGAGCGGTAGTACCGCAGTTTTGAACGTCGGAACTACCGGAGAGCGGTAGTTCCGCGCCCAGAAGCGGTAGTACCGGCGAGCGGAAGATCCGGTTTTCGAGCGGATCCTTTTTTCCAGAGAGCACCCTCCGGATGCATTTGAGTTTTCGCGGGATCGGAAGTACCGGCGATTTGAACGCCGGAACTACCGCAGGTTGCGGTAGTTCCGCAGTATAGAGCGGTACTTCCGGAGTCCGGAAGCTCCGGAGGTAGAGCGGAGCCTTTTTTACAGAGAGCGCCAAGTTTGGTTCCGGCTCAAGCGGTAGTACCGCGCCGACTTTGCGGAACTACCGGAGAGCGGTAGTACCGCAAATTACAACGGCGGTAGTACCGCACTTTGAATTCAAATGAGTTTATATTCAATTTATTATCTCATTATTTGTTGAGATTGTTATCAATTACCAAAAGGGAAAGATTGAGAATCTAGTCCCTCCATTATGAGTTAATGGTGAGTTTTGGTAATTAATGACAATCGATTTGTGGACTAACATTTTCCATGAGTTGGATGAATAGGTTATGTTCCACAAATGATGATGACTTGAGATTACTTCATGAGTTGAAGGTTATCAAGAAGAGGATGCATCATGTGTTGATGCACATCAAGATTCCGAAGTGAGGATGTTCATGTGTTGATCATCAAGTCAAGAAAGACCATCATGTGTTGATGGAATTGATGAAAAGGATGCATCATGAGTTGATGCATATCAAGACGATGACTCAAGGCAAAGGTATGACTAGCTAGGGCTAAGGATGTATTCCTAGTCTTTTACCGGTCTTGGTGTTTGGTTGGAAGACCGGATTGCTAGTATAAGTTGCCGTACTATTAAGAGGGGTCATGTCTAGTAGTTTGAGTCTCATCATGTGTTGATAGCTCAACCTCACTTGCTCTAGCTCATCTTGGCATGAGGCTTGCATTTGCGAATGTGTTTTGCAAATGGTTGAAGCCCATGTGGCAAATCCTTGTAACATGTGACTATACTTTGCAAATGTGTTTTGCAAAAGGTTGAAGTCCATGTACCTACTCCTTGTGACATGATCTAAGTTTGCAAATGTGTTTTGCAAAGGTTGAAGATCATGTATTATCTCTTGGCATGGTCTAAGATTGCTTATTGCTATTTTCTTTGAACATAGACCATGAGAGTGACTCTTTTGGATCTCTTTTGATTTATGCATTGATCTAATATGTTTGAGATCATGCAAATAGATGGATTGTGTAGCCCTCTGAATTAGCTTTCCATAGAGTCCAAGATCACTCAATTCCGACATCGGAGTCAAAAGTTATGACCATTTTTCCGAGGGCTGTCTGTGCTGAAAATAGAGGTGCGGTAGTACCGCAAATTGTGCGGTAGTACCGCACTGCGGTAGTACCGCGGTTATAACGGCGGTAGTACCGATTTTTTCAGTGATTTAGCCCTAACGGCTAGTTTGACTTAGCCGTTACTTCGTGCTACAGTAGAATGCGGTAGTACCGCACTTTGTACGGCGGTAGTACCGATTTCCCTGATTTTTTCAGGGTTTTGGCTCCAACGGCTAGTTTTTGTGTGTGGGGTATAAATACTCACTTGTGGCCGGTTGGAGAGTTATCTTTGGCACCTCATTTCACTTCCTTGAGCTAGTGTGAGCTTCTCTACTCCATTGTGCATGTGTTGCACCTTGTGAGCAAGAAGAGAGGTCTCTAGTTGCATGTGTTGCATCTAGAGTTGGATTTAGCATCCATTTGAGCTTGTGCATTCGTTGCACGTGGTGGGAGTCAAGCGAGGGGCTTGGCTTGTTACTCTTGGAGTTTGCCGACTCCTAGACGGCGTTGGAGGCGTCGTGCGCGGTGATCTTCTCAAAGAAGGTTGTGAGAAGACCCGGCGTGTTGTGAAGGTTGGAGCTCACCTACCCGGAGCGGAAAAGAGCTACCACTAGTGGATTTGAGGTGTTTGGCTTAATTCGTGGAGCCGGTCCAATTCGTTTGGGCTTACCTCAACGTGGATTAGGGGAGACTGGCAAGTCTCCGAACACCACGGTAAAAAGAGAACGTGTCATTTGTGGTTTGCTTTCTTGTGATCTTTTTACATTCAAGCAATTTACTTACTTAGCATTATTTTGATTGCTTGTAAACCTAGGATTGCAAACTTTGACATAGGCTAGAATTATTAGTGCACTTAGGCGAATTTATTTGTTCTAGGCGCTATTTGAGCTAAACCAAATTGATTTAAGCTTCCGCATTATATACTTGGTTTAGATAAATATAAAAGGTCTTGAATTGCTAATATTAATTTGTAGAGAATTTTTAGACCGCCTATTCACCCCCCCTCTAGTCGGCCTCCTCGATCTTACAACCCTGCGGGACTTTGGGTTAGCCTTAGACAGTGTTCCACTCTTTTGTGATAACACGTCTGCTATCAATATTGCTAAAAACCCAGTGCAGCACTCTCGGACCAAGCACATTGATATCCGATACCACTTCCTTAGAGACCATGTAGAGAAGGGTGATATAGTGCTCCAGTTTGTGGAGAGTGACCACCAGTTGGCTGACATCTTCACCAAGCCTTTGGATAGTTCGAGGTTTTCAGCTCTGCGGGGAGAGCTTGGGGTGGTGTGTCCTTACGGATTGTAGTGAGAGGGAGCTTTGGGCTTTACTGCTTTACTATATTGATTATGCTTCTGTCTCATTTCTGTTGCATTGCACTCGGGGTGCATGTGGGTTTAGTCCTTCCAGCATAGGTTAGAGTGCTTCTCTTGCCGAGATGCTTAGACTTCTAACTCTTATCTTGTGCTTCCAGGATTAGCTGCTTCTTATCTCACTAGGTCGAGCTCACTCACTTCTTGCAGGTTCTAGCGAGGGTTGGGCCACCCTCGGGTAGACAGGGTACGTGTTTGCTCTCTAGTGTGTGATTTACTGTCAGCTGATTGTCCTGGAGTCATATGGGGTAGATGAGAGTCAGTCTGAGCCATAGTTATCTCTTTATCTTATCTATGCTTTAAGGACTGCCCGTTTGGATTTTCTTTGCCAGCTTCTCGAATTTATTGCTTTGGTTCAGGGGGAGTTCATTTGGGAGCTTCTGGAGCTTAATATTGACTTAACTCAACTTGAACTAAAAGTTGCATGTCATGTTGAGGGGGAGCTGGATTTTTCTGCATTTTAGCATTTCGCATTGTAATATAACTACATTGAGCCTTGATTATTATCCTGTTATGACATGTTTACAATGCTTTACACCTTGCCATGATTTGTGCTTTATATGCTAGATTGATCATGACTTCATATGTGTAGACTAGCTTTTACCATGATAAGTTAATTAAAATTGCCCAACTTGAAGTAAAACTTGTCATGCTAGCATTTGAGTTTAGTCTTTCTGGAATTGTCTCTTTATGATTCATGCCATGTCAACTAGGCTTAGCTGAGCGTTGAATCTTTTATTGAGCCTTAGATTGAGGTATTTTAGTCTCTTGATGTAGCATGAGGTAGTACAATATGTTTAAAAAAAGGGATCTCTTTTGTGCGAAAAAAATGATTTCACCAATTCTTTCTCATGAGACGGCTTGCCATTGCACTAGGTATGAACTCAGTGGGAGTTTTGGATGACCTAGACTATCTTCTTAAGCTTCTCGCTTGGAGTAGTCGCATAAGGCTTGAGATCTAGCACAAAAAAAAATCTCTTTTGTGCGAAAAAACTGATTTCACCAATTCTTTCTCATGAGACGGCTTGCCATTGCACTAGGCATGAACTCAGGGGAGTTTTGGATGACCTAGACTATCTTCTTAAGCTTATTGCTTGGAGTAGTCGCATGAGGCTTGAGATCTAGCACATAAACAAAATTTGGGTTAGAATCGACCTTGAGCTTTAAAAAGACAATGTCTTATGTGCTCAATTTGCTTAAGCTACAAAAAGAACCAAGTACTTGCGCCAATGTTTCATTCTTGAGCATAGCACTCTAGTTGGTCTCAATATTAGCTTCTTGGTTCCGCTTAGCTTACTTGACATGGCCGGCATCATCCTTGGGTATCTCTAGTTAGACTTTACCTCTTGATGACTTGACATTCTCACTTAATGCACTATATTTCATATTGTCATCTATGTGTTTTAGCTAGCTTATACATGTCATGTCATGATCTAGATAGCTTTTTATAGAGTTATGGCTTGGTGCATCTCATTATGGTCAATATGGATAATTCTCATGGCTCTAAATGCTTAAAATAAACAATCTTCAGTCATTTTCATCCTTTGTCGTGTCATATTCTCTCGTTTGCATCTTGATGTGTTTATTGCCAAAAGGGGGAGAATAGAGAAGAAAAAGTCATTTGGGAGCTTTTTAGAGCGTTGGAGAAAAATTTGCTCTTTCAGCTTGCTGCTCTAGTGCTTCCTTCGGTCGACATGGTCATTAGTTTCATTCCCGTCTTTGGACCATGTTGGACTTTGCAAATCAAACTCTATTTCATGCTTTTTCGGAGTTTGTCAATATACTCATCAAGGGGGAGATTGAGAGACCATGCGGTCGTGACTCCATGTGAATGATGAGTATTTGACGTTGGTCTAAGTGAGTCGAGTTTGGTTTGCGTAGTTCGGAGTCGAGTCGTTGCATGGCGCAGTCGGGCTCGGTCGGACTTGGTCATTCCTGGTCGTATGGGTTTATGTTCATTTTTCGATGATTCGACAGGTTTGAACTTCATTATGGTAAGTATTATGGTATTTACGCTTTCATGTATCGAGCGGTGCTATTTGATGTGTTCTTTGTCTGTGTGGCTGCAGGACATCGGGTGGAGTCGTGGCGAGACACGTGGACCGGACTAGGCGCAGGTGGCGTTGAGGTCAGAACGGTCGAGATGTGTCGAAGACGACGTAGACTCGAGGTGGTTGCGAGGCGTGCGAGGCAAGGAGCGCGGAAGCTTCCCGGAAGGTGCAGGAGGGGCGAATCGGGAAATTCGCGAGGCTGCACAAGCGGGAGCGGGCGCCGTTGGATTTAGCAGGCGTAACGGGGCGGAGACCCGTTAGCCAAGGCTATAAATAGGATTGGGGGGCTGCATGCCCACTTGAGCATTTTTGGAGGGAATTAGGGTTAACTCTAGTCAAAAGAGGCTTTAGGAGTTGGTTTCTTCTTTAGTCTTTAGTGGTTGGAGAGGCAGAGTTAGTGCTCCCTCTGTCCCCTACGTAGAGTTCTTGAGAGAACAGAGTGTGTTCATCCTCCTCTAAGCATTCATGGTTGATGTTTGAGAGGTTGGAGAGTGTGTGAGGGTCATGTAATCATTCCTCGTTCTAATGTACATGCGTATCGTGATTCCTCGCATTTCCTCTTGGTGAAATCAATGAAAATCTGAAGTTTCATCATTTTCTTGCTCTCTGTTCTACGATGCCTTCTTTTGTGGATTTCTTGATTTTGTGATTTTTGAGTCCTTGCTTGCTGGTTTTGGCCAAAATGGGTTGCTATGACATGGGTGAAGCCTAAAAGCCATTTGGCTAGTCAATCCCCATAGCAAACTGAGGTTAATTCCAGTTTCTTGATTTTGGCCCTCTCTGTTCAAGTTTCAGCCAGTTCTAGGGTTTCAGGGAAAAATGTTTTTACTCCTCAATCTGACTTGAGATTTGGTCTGAGGGATCATCTAGGTATTGCTCTTATATCCCTAAAATCTCATGTGCAAAAGATCTCTGTGGAAGGAGTAATTTGATTTTGTTTGAAGCTCTTCTCTGAAGATTCCAGTTTCTGTCATTTCTAGGGTTTGGGTTATTTCCTTGATTCCTTTCTTGGCTTGAGGTGATATTTGGCCTAGGAGTTCCCCTTGCTATTGCTCTCATATCCCCAAAGTTTCAGCTCCAAAGGATCAAAGGGTTAAAGGGAATTGAAGTTTTCATGGTTGCTCTCTGTAATTTCAGATTTTGGCCTCAAATCTGAAATTCTGATTTCTAAGGTGAATTCTCTTGGTTTCCAGGCTTCTCATGTTATTTGGTTTAGTGTCTTGATGCTCTGGGTCCAAAAGTTTGAGAGCAATCCTTTAATTTTCCCAAGTTTTTGAAGTTGTGCTGCATTTTCAGTATTCCCTGTCTCCAGTCTTCAGTTCGGCTGAATTCCAGTGCTTGCGGCCAGCTACAGTTCATTGACTTTGATGCTACCTCCTGCAGCATGGACACTCCCCTTAGTGCTTGTCTTTTTATTCTTTTGCTAATCTTTGCCAATTTTGCTTGCATATCAAACAACGGTATTTTCTGATGAAATTTTTACTGGATGATCTCTGATTTATGCTGAATTTTTTGGTGCCTCATGCGTTCCAAATTTCAGCAGAATTAATTTTAAGTTTTCTGTGAGTTGCGTTATTTTGCATCTTTTGAAAAATCAGTGTTCGTTTTCTCGGGGGCGATTTTAAGCGAGCGACATTCACCCCCCCTCTGTCGCCATTCCGGTCCTACAATCGAATTCAGATATAGCTGCCAAAAACGTCTGCAACTATTTCCCTTCACATCTTATCTCTCATGAACAGTTAAAATTCAAAAATATAAGTTAAAAGCCAAAACTATAGCCTAAAAGAATCCTTCCCAGTAGGATTTTTGATACACCACCCTCACCCTCACCCCACCCAAACTAAACTTCTACCAAGTTTCACGCTTTGCTAAGTTTGCTGCTACCCGAATTGACAAAATTTTCTCAAACCTGATACTTTTAATTAAGATAAAAAGAAAGTGATCTAGAACGCTTGTTTTAGTGAGTCCAAATTATAGTAGCGTAAACTGATTAAATATAGATATTACATCTATTATAATTGAATGACAGGTACGACTACCTATCTATATATCTTATCTATACTATACTAGCTGGAGGCTCCTCCAGAAGGCCTCATGTTAATCCTCGTTACCACATTAATCAGGGAAATATAGAAAATCTCATATTAATCATGGAAAAAGATAACATCTTATCCATCCATCCGTCTAATCTACGGTGTGCATTGAGTCCATGCTGTATTATGTGATGTGTATCGTGTCCTTGCGTTCTTGATTCAAACACGACACATCAATTACCAAACAGGATTTGCAGCTTGATAATACGGCGTGGACTCAATGCACACCGTAGAAAAGAGGACCTATATCTTATATTCTGATTTTGAATCTGAATATTTTCCTTGCTCACAGTGCAGTATAAATTTAAATCTAGCGTTCACATAGCGTGTTAGAAGTACAAGTTTGAATTGAAGTTGAATTAATAGGAGAGATAAATTTAAAATTCAGATTCAAAATCAGAATTAGGATATGTAAATCTAAATTAGGAAATAAAATTAAATTAGAACAAGATTAAATTTAAAAATAAAATAAAACTGGAATCTAAAATAATTTTTTATTCAGTTAAGAATATATACAAATTTAACTTTGAAATCTATAGGAGCTGATATAGCAATCAAAGGGGCGATTATGCCTTCAAATTCAACCTCCCCAAATGGTATTCAAAAATCTTCACACCACTAGTTACCGAAATCTAGGAAGATCAGATTAACTCATCGATAAAGAACTCACAAAAGCGCAAAAGCAAAACGAAGTTCAACTCCTCAGCACTGGTCTGATCGCTATGGACAGAGCAGTTTGACCAGCCTAGAGCTGGCGGTTTGAGCACCTGGAGGACTGGTCTAACCGTACGTCGGTTTGACCACTGGAGTTGGACGGTCTAACCGTTCCCCTGATCCAGACCTTGAAATCAGTCCAAGTCAAAACCTAAAATGGCATAGTCCTTAAAATACAAGTCTAAATGACTCGAGACTTTACACACACATTGCCAAGAATATCAGTAATCTAATCCATCTAAGAACCGTATGGATCTTGGCCAAAATTCTAGCCTTTCTTGAGATAAGTAATATTGCACTAAAACCGAGCAAAACTTAACAACGACGACTTGCTCGTGGGTTTGATATGGCCAAGATGACTCTAGATATGTTCCAACATATCACAACAAGAAAGAGCATCCAAAGATTCATGACCAAAATACTAGGAACACGATTTCATAAGAAAGGCTCCAAATCGAATCAAACGAGGTAATCTCCAAGATCTTGTTACAGCTAGTCCATAGATGGATGGTAAATGATCTTCATGAATCATATCCATCTCTAACACATTCTTGGAACTAGCAAGACCAAGATAGAGGAGAGAGGGCAAAAACATCAACCAAAATAAAGAGCAAAATCAACAAGATCAAGAACATACCATGGTAGATGAAAAAGATTAATCTATTGCAATTTATAGATGTTTGATTTATAGCTACTCCACAGTAGAGGACAGAGCTATCTCACCCCAAAAGCACACACCCCACAAGCCTCCCCTTCAAGGAAACATCTCTCATAAACCCTAGAAGAGATGGCCGTTTATTTCCCCTTTTGGCCTTCTTAACCCTAGTCACCAACATCTCCAACTCAAATAGATGGAGCAATTAGCCCATATTTAACCCTAATGGATACTACCATTAGCACAATTGGAGAAACCCATTAACCCAATACACACCAGGTTTTACACCCACATATGACTTATGCATGCTTCTTAAAGCATATAAGCCCAAACGCCGCTAAGGAGCAAGCTTCCATCCACTTGGCCTTCTCAGCACCTCCTTGATCTAAAACTCTCTCCAAACGACGCGGTTCTGGTCCTTTCGCAGTTTCTTGTATTTTGACTACCCCACCAAAATACTCTCGCTTTGACCGTGGACTTCACCCTGTTCTCCGAGCCTAATCCATGGTCATCTTCTCCTTTGCAAGCAATCCGCATATGTGCAATGTGTAAGTTCACTGATGGCTCACGCATCGGCAAATCCTTTCATGTCGGTTCTCCCGACCACGTCTCACTTGCACTGACCACACAATTCGATGAACTGTTACTTGAACCTTTCTTTCGATATTTCTTATCTTCTCCTATGCCTTGCTTGAGCCCAATCATCCTGCCCAGCTTCCTTGATCGTATCTCAACTCATCCCAAGCTTAGTCTCGGTCCACACTGTCGACCATGGCTGCCTCTAAGCACCATGCATACCAAAGACCAAGAAACTATTTTCAGATACAAGTTCTTCATAACTTGACCCACGTTAGTCCAAACACACATCATACAACATGAATGCAATGACCTATAACCCAAAAACTCGACCCATGACCAATTTTCATAAATTCCCCAAAACCTCTCAGCCACTTCCAGAGATGGCCGATCTGACTACCATTGGGTGGTCGGTAGACCACCAGCCTAGTATGACCGCTTCCCTTAAGTTGGTCAAACCGTCAGGGCAGCGCACCAGAAACATCCAATCTGAAAATTTGTTATTTTGCTATCTAATTTTAGCTCAGACCTCTATTTGTGGTGGCACCTAGTGCAAACACATCTCAAGACACTTCTATGAGAGTGTTTGGTGTCCAAGAGCCAAAAACACATAGTGTTGGTTTGATCGCTTGACCCAAGCTGGTCAGACTGCCCTTGGCAAAATGCCCGAGGGGTAACTAGTTGGTTTGACCGGCTCTACAGAGCGGTCAAAACACATCTGCACAGTAGTCAGATCGCTCTTGGCAGGCAGCTCTGCAAATTGCAAACTTTTGCAAATTTTAATTCGATACAATTGCCAATTGCTAATTGTTCAGTACAAATAAACCATAAATATTCTCAACATGGTTGTTCGGAATCTAAAATTGTCACATTAAAAAATGTAATTGTATTGGAATTAAAATTTCAAATTCTAAACATTAATTTGGAACCTAAGACTATGTCATCCCAATATAGCTTTTATACTGGTATTAAAATATGCAACTCAAATTTAAAGCTTATAAAGTTCATATCAAGATTTTAGTTAAAATTTTAAATCTAAACATTGCTATTGGAATGTTTATAAATTCGGAAACAAAAGTTCTAAAGACAAAATATTTTTAGGCTTATGCAGATTTTTGAATATGAGACTACTGTATGGATCATATACAAAAAAAAGATTTAGATAAGAAATTGTAGAATAAAACTATGCCGCTTACATACATACATACATACATACATACATACATACATACATACATACATACATACATACATACATACATACATACATACATACATACATACATACATACATACATACATACATACATACTCAGACCTTACCAAATATATTTAGGTTTTGTAAATTATAAATTTTTGATATGTTCAAACTAATTGAAGGTGGTTCTTAATGTTTTGTCCTAATTGACTATCTCTTTAATAATATAAGTATTGTCGCCGATCGAGTCGTCGATCTTATGAGTAATATGAGAAAGGAGGCTGAATTCTTTAGAATAATTCAGCAAGAGAAATGGAATAATCTTTATTGCTATGAACTAATTACAAATGGGCTTACAAAAGGAACTTAACTAGCTCTAATTTATAATTTTCCACTACTCAGAAGATTCTAGTTGCCTTAACTTGTTCTTTGAACTATTGTTTTGATTCGGGATCCATCCACTTCCATATTATCTTGTCAACCTTTAAATATTGTTGAAGAAGTGCCAGTTATCTGTACGAGGAGTCGTCTCGTGGAACCAAGGAGCTTGATCGGAGGGGTGGTTGCTGTCAGAAAGAGATGTCCAATGATATCTGATCTTCAATTGTTGTCAGTAAGAGCTAATCATAGGAACAACTGTATGATGGTTGTTATAAGAGATACATACTCGAAACGTCGTGTTGTTTAGGACGAATAAAACACGTATTTTATTCATTGCACAGGAGTAGTTCCTTGGAAGCGGGCCTTCATACCTGTTCATGAACTCTTCGAGTGGTATACTGGTCGGGCAAAATGCACAGCAGTTCTTTGACCAGGATACTTAGAGAATAGCTTTGGAAGGCTTACGGCCACGAGGATCTTAGAACCTTAATTAAGTATTAAGTCATATTTAATGAATATCTTAATCAACGTCAAGTATGTTTCTTCATATTAAAAAATATTACTTAAAACAGGTAACCCACCCAGTCTTTAAATAATCCAAATATGTTTTTTCGTCTTAGAAAATATTACTTGAAACATGTAACCCGCATGGGTGTAACCACAGACATTAGACATACACAGTAGCAGTAGATACAGCCGTACTTTTAAATTTAGGCTCACAATTAAACATGCAACTGGCGAGTTAATACCAACCGCTTATTGCTCGTGACGGAAGGCGTACGCATATGTTCCGACGCGGCTGCGAACCGCAAGGATTCCAACGGTCAAGTAGCCTGACATGCGGCCGTCCGAACGCAACTCTCGCCATTTCCGTCGCTTACCCGCCTCCACCTCCCGCTCCTCCAAATGACCAATCCCACCACCCCAAACCCCCCACACTGCGCACCACCGCCTTCTCGCCGCCGCCATGCGCTTCCGCCCCGGCACCGCCGTGTGGGTGGAGCACCCGGACCTCGCCTGGGTCGAGGGCGAGGTCGCGTCGCCCCCCTCCTCCCCGTCCTCCGTCACGGTCACCCTCTCCAGCGGCGTCAAGGTAACCGAGCGCTGCCCCCTACCTGTTCGCCGCAATGCCGATCGCCACGTGCGGCCTAGGTGTTTGTTGGATTGCTTGGCCGTGCGGTGGTTAACTTTTGGTCTTGTCAGGTTGTGGTCGATGGGAGGAAAGTCCTGCCCAGGGACACGGAGGCCGACCTCGGGGGCGTCGACGACATGACCAAGCTGGTCTACCTCCACGAGCCCGGGGTACTCTGCAACCTTGCGCGGCGGTACGCGCTCAACGAGATCTATGTGAGTGTTCCCCTTTTCTTGTTCTCTCTCTCTCTCTCTCTCTCTTGTAATGTTCATCCCTTGCGTTTTAGCTGTCTTCTGTAGTATCTTAGGGGAGTGTCTAGGCATCTTCTTTCTAACTATCATTTAAATTTATGACCCTTGGATTAGAGACCAAGGGGCTCCTTGTTTTTAAAAGTAGGAGATTTTTTTTAAGGGGAAGAAGGTAGAATTCAAGGGGGATGAGGGAGCATTTATGGCCATTGGATCTCTAATCCAACGGACCTAAATTTGGATGATAGTTAGAAAGAAAACATTTGGATGATGTTTAACAAAACGCATATCTTAGTTGTTTTGGCAGATAAGTTTCCTTTTGTAATATCACGTGGGTAATGTATCTGGAACGGGAAACATGGCTCCTTATCGATCCGTGCAAGTAAATGTTATGTTTTGTATGTGGGAAGATTCATGCTTAGATCAACAACCACAACGCTACCTGTTGTGATGTACCATGCTCAGTTGCATACGAGCAAGAGTACAATATCCGTTACCTGAATAAATTTCTACACGTAAAGCATCTGTGTTGGTTCTATTGCTGCAGTTTTAATATGTGGCAAGTCATATTTGATTCTATGGTTCATAAAATAGTGCACGTATTAGCATACTGAAATTGTTTCATGGGGTGCATGGAAATCTTGCTCATGGTCTCTTATGTGCATGGGAAGCAAAGCTTGTATTATTTGCTTGATCAATTGCTGATCTGTGGTTTTATGTATGTTACCTGCTACTTTGGATCACTATGCTGATGCTTCCGTTGGTACCTGATAGACATACACTGGGCGCATCTTAATCGCAATAAATCCCTTTGCGAAGCTGCCTCATCTCTATGATATGCATATGATGGAGCAGTACAAAGGCGTTCAGTTTGGTGAATTGAGTCCACATGTTTTCGCCATTGCTGATGCATCATACAGGTATAAAACATGGGAAACTTTCTTTCAGAATTTAGAACATGGACTGTGGAGTAACACTGTCCCCTCTCTTTCTTGTAGAGCTATGGTTAGCGAAGACCGCAGCCAGTCCATATTAGTCAGTGGAGAAAGCGGTGCTGGGAAAACAGAGACCACCAAGCTCATTATGCGATATCTTACTTTTGTTGGGGGCCGTGCAACTGGTGATATCCGTTCTGTGGAGCAACAAGTTCTAGAAGTAAATTTTCAGATTTGTCATGAAATATGTTTCCTAGGGCAACTAGAAGGGTCTTGAAAACCGGAACCTGGTCAAAACCGGATCCTGGCCGATTCCATGAAACCAGCTGAAAACCGGCTAGTTTTTTTTTTGCTAAATCCCGAGTGGTTTTTTGGAACATGTCTTAGAAGCAATAAAACACCTATTTCAATGGAAGAAGGGAGCAAAAGTGGGGATTTTGGGGGGTGAACCGGTCCAGGGTTCTGAAAACCAGAACTAGGCCAGTTCCAGTTTACTTGTTGAACCCTGGCAATTAGTGAGCCTTCACAAAGGCTTTATGTTTCTTTAACAGTTTAACATGACTGTACATTGTCTTACATGTACATCTGTTTTGGTATCATTTTAATGCAGTCAAATCCACTGTTGGAGGCTTTTGGTAATGCACGGACAGTAAGAAACGATAACTCCAGGTGAGCTTTGTTTAAGAATTTGTCTAAAGCCAATCAATTTGTTTGTCTCGGTTGTGCAGCACAACTAGATACATGAATCCTCTCATGGTTATATGACTTGGAAAAGAGCAGTTACTTTAGTTCTGAATTGGGCAAAAAGTGCAACCAATTTAGGTGTATTATCCCTTATTAACAGAAGAAGGAAGCTTAAGCTAGGAGCTCTTGTCAGTCACTCAAAAGCGAGCAAGCTATGCTATATGCAAAGGGGTGGGGGAAAGGTTGTAGATAAGCATGATAGCTCCACTTGGTGGTGCAATGTTTTCTTGTTCCATACCCTTATGTTTTTACTTATTCTTTTTTTTTAATTTTGTTGCAGTCGCTTCGGGAAATTTGTTGAGATTCAATTTGACAAATCAGGTAGAATATCCGGGGCTGCAGTTCGAACTTATCTCCTGGAAAGGTCTCGTGTTGTACAAATATCTGAATCTGAAAGGAATTACCACTGTTTTTACCAACTTTGTGCATCTGGGCAGGTTTGTCTATTTACTAACAGTTGATTGTGTTAGTTTGTTATTACTCAAAACTAATATTGATGTCCCCATAATATGAAGTTGCAAAAATTAGAGCTACAAATATCATGGTAGTCTTGGATGATCTTACCAAAAGGCCAAAATTTTCCATTGCAGTCTTGATGATTTTACCAAAAGGCAACATTTTATGCATGTCCTTGTAAAGATGAATACAGTGTCATAGTTCATCTCAAGCTTTTAAGGGAATTTTTTTCCATTGCAGTCTTGATAATTTTACCAAAAAGCGAACATTTTATACATGTTCTTGTAAAGATGTATGTAGTGTCATAATTCATCTCGAGCTTTTAAGGCAATTTTTTTCTCCATTGCAGTCTTGATAATTTTAACAAATGGCGAACATTTTATACATGTTCTTGTAAAGATGAATATAGTGTCATCTCAAGCTTTTATTGAGAATGAGAAGGAATGGAACATTGATGTAGCACTCAAAACAACTAATAAAGAGAAACTATGTTTGATGAATCATTAGAAGAAGTAAAACAATTTTGAGATTTTAATCTTAGCACCACCATGTCACCTTCCCTTGTGTAAATTTTCCCAGGGCTGGAATATTTCATGACCAGTGATTTTTGTAAACCACACAGTGATAAAATGAGAAGTGTTCAGTCTACAGAATAATTTTGTTCTCCACTTTGCATTGGACTTTGGTATTTTTGTATTCATGTTAATTAGTCAACTACATCATTAGTGAGAAACATCCAGACCCTATTACACCTTTCCTAAGTACTGAATCTTCTGTTGGGTTGAACTTATATCCACCTCAAAATCTTTCATGTATTAATCCTGTTATCTTCACTTATTATTATTTTACTGTGCCACACTTGAGAGTTATTTTGCTCATAATTGATGGCTATGGCATTTAAAAATTTGTATAATCAGGATGCGGATAAATACAAACTTGCTCACCCTAGGAACTTTAACTACCTTAACCAAAGCCATACGTATGAGTTACAAGGGGTCAGCGATGTGGACCAATATTTGAAAACGCGGAGAGCAATGGATATTGTTGGTATATGTTATACTGATCAGGTTAATCTTGACCTCATTCCTACCCCTGACAAGAAAGTTATTTAATTAGTGTTCTCTTGATAAATAACATTGACTAACAAAACTTCCTTGCGCTCCCAGGAAGCCATATTCCGAACTGTGGCTGCTATCCTTCATCTAGGAAACATTGAATTTTCTCCTGGGAAGGAGTTTGATTCATCTGCTGTCAAGGATGAAAAGTCTAAATTCCATCTTCAGATGGCTGCTGATTTGCTCGTGTGAGTGTTTTTGTTAATCTCTATATGACATATGTAGTCTTCTGGACCTGCTCCTGCTGTCTATCACAAAGTTGCAAGTTCGAAGAAGTTATTTTTTTTATATATATGGTGTTCTACATGGTAAACTCATGATGCTAAATTGCTAATGCTGTAAGACAAACTTATGTGCTTAGTGTTTGCTCCGTCTTGTTCATTCTGTTTTCCCAGCTTTTGACAAACCATCCCATAGATTGCTGGAAGGTGTTGACCCCTTTGCATCAGAAGTTCAGAACCCATATATTCTCCTATAGAGTAATAGCCCAGATCCAAAGGGATATGACCCCAACTTTATACTCTCGCCATACTTGGATATATTTCATGTCTTCTCGTAGTTAGGTCCTTTCTATTTATCCGTCTTTTACTCCTATGGTTCATACTCAGTTTGATTTAGCCATTCGTGTCTTTCATGTGGACACTCCTATAGAGCTTCACCTTCAGCTTCGTCCTACTGACGATACTCCTCTCGAGGATCCCACTCGCTATCACCACCTTGTTGGGAGCTTAGTTTACCTTGGTGTCACTCGTCCTGACATCTCTCATGCTATTCACATTTTGAGTTTGTTTCTGCTCCTACCCAGCTTCACTATAGTCACCTCCTGCGTGTTTTTGTGATATCTTTGTGAGACCATCACTCGACGTCTTTTCTTCCCTCGCTCGAACTCCTTACAGCTTTAGGCGTGCTCTGATGCGACCTGAGCTAGTGATCCTTCTGACCGTCGGTCTCTCTCTGTTTTTGTGTGTCTTTCTTGGTTCTTCCTTGATTGTCTGGAAGACTAAAAAGCAGATTGCAGCTTCCCATTCGAGTGATGAGGTTGAGTTGAGGGTTTTGGTGTCTATGACAGCTGAGATTATCTAGCTACAGTGGCTCCTTGAAGACTTTGATATTTCGGTTTATGCACCGACTACATCAGACACAACAGTGCGATTAGTATTGCTCAAGATCCAGTGAAGCATGAGCTCACCAAGCACATTAGGGTTGATGCTTCCTACAGGCGGTCGCAGGTGCAACAACAAGTTGTCGCTTTTTAGTTTGTGACTTTAGAGTTTCAGCTAGTTGACTTCTTGATGAAGGCGCAGACTAGGGCTTAGCGTAGCTTCTATCTCTCTAAGCTCAGTCTTGTTGATTCATCATGAGTTTAAGGGGGGTGTTAGAAGTATATTTATATAGTCATGTATAGGGGTTTTTCTACTATTTTGTTCATGCCTTATACATGCTTATAATGGCCCATTTGGCCCATGGAATGAAATTGGCTCATTCCAAAACATGCTAGAACTTCAGGTATTGCTTTCATCTTCATCACTTCACCTATCTATACTTTTGCTTGGGCAAAAATGATACTGACAGTACTGAATACTCGTATGCTTACAGTTCTAGCAGCTTGATTTTATTAATTGTTCAGGAACATCACCTATAAATTTTATTGACAATAAAACATTACCATTACCTATAAAATATGTAATTTCTAGACACCATTGTATATTAATTCTTGTTTGTTTGTTTGCAGGGTTGATGAAGGCCTTTTGCTTTCAACTCTGTGCTATCGCACAATTAAAACTCCTGAAGGAAACATAATCAAGGCAGTTGACAGTTCTGCAGCTGTAATCGGTCGTGATGCTTTGGCAAAGACTGTTTATGCTCGATTATTTGATTGGTACAACCTTCTCTATCCACGACCTGTTTTACATTGTTGAATGAGATGCTTATACCATGGTTACTGCAGGCTTGTTGACAACATTAATAAGTCCATTGGGCAGGACATGGAGTCGAGAGCGCAGATTGGGGTATTGGACATCTATGGTTTTGAGTGCTTCAAATATAACAGGTCAGCTTTTCAGCCCTTTCTGTCAAAGATGGCAAGCAAAGGTGTATTTCTGTTCGCTTGCCACAAAGCAGACTAACCAAAATTTGAAGTTTATGTTTGTGTTCGTTCTTCAAGGGGCTGCATGATTCAGAATAATACGAGCACAAGTATTTATGCCATGCTAATTTTTGATATTTCCTCCAAACCCAAGTAGTGCCAATTGGGGTTACCTAAATACCCAGTGTAGACCTCAAAAATACAAACATTAAGGTGTAATAGCACTTCTAATGGAACATCAGCTAAGGTGATATGGTCGGTGTTGTTTGGGTACGGGTCCAAGGACCGAGGGTAGGGCACTCGCCCTTGAACGGCAGGCCATACCGCTGTCAAGGTTTTGAGGCTTAGTTGAAGAAGAGGGGGAGAGACTAGGAACTTTGTTTATTCACTGCTTGATTATCTCTTTATATCGATGAGTTTAGCCTCTAACAATATGGAAATTAACACGATCTA
Source organism: Dendrocalamus latiflorus (assembly GCA_017311315.1). NCBI lineage: Eukaryota > Viridiplantae > Streptophyta > Magnoliopsida > Poales > Poaceae > Dendrocalamus > Dendrocalamus latiflorus. The sequence continues at coordinate 15,585,093 of CM029677.1, read as the reverse complement.
ATGCAACCAATCAATTAAAGATAATATCATACCCATACTATCTAAATATAAAGATATGCATATATCTCTTTCTAATATGAAGATACATATTTAATTATTCCTAATATGAAGATATGCATCTAACTATTCCTAATATAAAGATATGCATCTAGCAATTCCTAATCCCATAGTACAGTGCCACGTACTATTCACGGCTACAGTGCCGCGCACTGTTCACACCATGCTTCGTGCCTCGCTGGGATCATAGACCATAACATTACACCCCTCATGGCGAGACAACTTGTTCTCGAGCTGGCAGATGGCGGCCATAGTTGAAGTCCTTCGTAACCCTATGTCGACGAAAGGGCACAATGATGACGTCGTGCAGCGTGAAAGATGATCAGCAAAGCCCTGTTGCACAACAACGAGGATACCAATCCTCTAGAGTTGGTTGACGTCGCAGAAGTCGCCGGAGGTAAGGGCAAATGCCGTAGGGTAGCAGCATCCTTCTTGCCCCGAGATGCAACGGTTGTGGAAGAGATGCAACAACGTCGCTGACCCCCACGTGACAGCTGTTGCGCTCCGCATCTTCGAAAGCACAGTGTCAGCCAACCGCGTGAAGACCATCGTTGGATAGCGGCAACATTCCTCCTTGGCAAAGGCAGCAGAGGTACAGCCAAGGATAGCGAAGTCTGGAGAGGAGTCGTCGTTGGTGAAGGTAGTAACAAGACCAACGCTGGTGACGGTGATGGCAGCGCCGCTATTGCAATGGCAGGTGTCGCCTCTTGCTGCTCCTCTATGTTGGACATGGTTGCAACCTATGGTGATGGTGACTCAGAAACCGCAGCAACATGCTGCGCCTTCTTCTCCATCTTGGCCATGAACTCTTTCATCCAGACCATCAAGTTGGTGTAGATCTCAGTAGAGGATAACTCAGTATCGGAAGCCACGATAGTTGGTTCGGTGGAGATGACGTGCGGGTGGAGACGACATGATGGTGGTGCAAAACAGAGGTTGACATCTTTAATAAAACTTGGCTATCTCTGCACCCTGAGTGCACACTCTAGCTACCGGTACCATAGGGCGGCATTCCCTATCAGGTGGTGGGATGGCAACCACTCATCTTCCTCCATTGTCTGCTGTTCCTTGAGGAATTACTCAAAGCGATTCAACCAAAGTTGTGGATCTTCTTTGCCGTCGAAGGTCGGAAGCTCTAGGTGGTGGAATCGTGAAGCTTGGGCCTTCATGGGATCAAAACCCTTGCTGCTTGCCATGGATGGCGAAGCAGCAGTTGGCTCTGATACCAAATGATATGGTCGGTGTTGGTTGGGTATGGGTCCAAGCACTAAGGGTAGGGCACTTGCCCTTGAACAGCCGGCTATACCGCCGCCAAGGCTTTGAGGCTTAGTTGAAGAAGAGGAGAGACCAGGAGTTTTGTTTATTCACTGCTTGATTATGAATGGTTCAGCTCCTCTCTTTATATAGATGAGGTTAGCCCATAACAATATGGAAATTAATACGATCTAATACAACCAATCAACTAAAGATAATATCATACCTATACTATCTAAACATAAAGGTATGCATCTATCTATTTCTAATATGAAGATACGCATTTAATTATTCGTAATACGAAGATATGCATATAACTATTCTTAATATGAAGACATGCATATGTCAATTCCTAATCCCGCACTACAATACCGTGTACTGTTCTTGGCTACAATACTACACACTGTTCACGTCATGCTATGTGCCTTGCTGGGATTATAGACCATAACACAAGTTAATGGAAGAGAAGATATCTTATTGCACCATTTTACTGGTTCTTTGTAGATATTTAGTTTATTGACAAAAACTGTAATCATTATGGCCTGAAGCTGGCTGGCATTTCCATATGATATGTCACCATTTAGTTGATAATACTGCAGTGCACGGCAAAATTCAGGTGTTTTTTGGGTACATACATTTTGGTTATAGGAGTTATTTCAGCAAAAAACTGTAACATGTGCTTAAAGGCAAGACACACACAAAAAAAGTAGGGTGGAAATCTACAAAGTAGTTCAGTGCAATTCCAAACCTACACAGCAGTTTTGCTTCACATGCAGATTCTCTGACTCTATTGTCAATACTGTTGGTAATTTCTCTTTATTTAATCCATTTTATCTTTGTGGATTTGCTGACGACCTTTCTTTCTGCTAGCTTTGAGCAGTTGTGCATCAACTTTGCTAATGAAAAGCTTCAACAGCATTTTAATAAGGTTTTTTCTGACATTTCCTCTCTCTGTCTCTCCCCCTCCCCCTCCCTCCCACACAGACACACACACACACCCACACACCCCTACCTGAGGACACACACACATTTGATCTATTTCCTCTCTCAATCCAGCATGTTTTCAAGATGGAGCAGGAGGAATACAAAACAGAAGAAATCAATTGGAGCTATATTGAATTTGTTGATAACCAAGATATATTGGATCTCATTGAGAAGGTCTAAACTTTCTAAGACTTGACAAACCCATAAATTTACCTTTGAAAAATTGTGCCGCAATTTTTCTCTGTTATGCCACGGTGATATGATTGTCAGTGCTTGTTTCAAAAATATGATTGTCATTGCTGTATTACTTGCTCACTCATTAGAACAATCCTTGGCTTCTTGCCCTCCTTGCGCAGTTGTGCTGCTTGCGAATTATGTGCTAGGTTGCACTGACACTTGTATTAGGTTCAATACCAGTGTGCACTATGCACACACTTTGAACATCCAGCATGGTCTTATGTCTGTGGCATGTGTCAATGGAGTATTGGTTCATTTTGTACTCATAAAATCGGTTTACACAGAATGTCACAAAACTGGCACCTAGCAGCATGGTTATTTGATGTACCGCTATCAACTTGACTATATTTTCGTTTTTTTATTGCTGTGACACTGCACCTAATACCTGTATTGATGTCCACAGCTGTGTGACATGTAGTAACTTGTTTAACATCTTTCAAGTTGATTGCTTAGCTGAATACTGAGCTATTAGCCTTACCTGTATACTCAATATGGAAATGATGCTAGTTGATTTAAGGCATACTACACTCACTTCACTCATTTGCCTTTATCTTTTTATTACTATTTCCTCTACTTAATGGATAACCATTTTCTACCAATTGGGGAATTGCTTCTCATTTCCAATTTAGATGATTGGACTTGCACCAAAGGCAACCAGAAATTCTATATACCATAAAATCTAGAATAGAGCTTCTCTATCCTATTGATTGCTACTGACCATGGGTACTTCTAAGGGTGAAAACGGATTGAATATGAATCGAATAGTGCTCTTACCACATTCGTATTTGTATTTTATAAAGGAATACAAATATGAATCCGGATATTCTCGAATACAAATACAAATCAAATATTGTAATGAATACAAATTCGAATCGAATATCTATTCAATTCGGTCGGATCTGAATATCCTCATAACTTATGTAGTATGAAGACATTAATGACATTTTATTATCGTACAATCACGCTTAATCATTCTAATTCATTTACTTCATCTAAAAAAACACGAATTCATGTTCAATTAAAAAAGTTGTCCAACTAATTAGTCGTATTTTAATAAAATATACATATTGTTTCGTCGAGTACGAATACGGATATGGATAGTCCAAATAAAATAACATTTTGAATGATAAAAGTCCATACCATATTCGCATCCATATTTTTTATGCGAATTCGAATACAAATAGGATAGAAATTGTTAATCGGATGAGAAGATCTATACCATATTCGCATGCTATTGAATATGGTAATCGGATAATACGGATAATTCGTATCCATATTTCACCCCTAGGTACTTCAAAAATTGTTTTATTTGTTTGAACTCATTATCTAAATAAGATGCACATACACCCTAGCACATGTTCCTTGACACTGAGGACATCCCTTAAGCGTGGCCGATTTTCTAGTATTTCGTATTGACCATTTTACTAGCATTGAATAGGATATTTATACTTGCTGTTTTCTAGCATTGAAATTTTTGAATATTTATACTTGATGTTTTACTAAGGCATTATTATGGCCAAGGATCGAAAACCGGAACCGGGGCAAATCCCGGCCGCCGGGCGGTATCGGATTTAAACCGGATAAAATTTGCCAAATGAATTTTTTGGGCGGGGCGGGAGGAGACCAGTAACCGGCCGGTTACTGGAAAAACAGGTGAAAAAACTGGAAAAACCGGTGGAATGAAGAATTTGAGGGTAATTTTCTAACATTTGCTGTTGCTGCTGTCTGCCGCTGCTGCTGGCTACCGCTACTGCTGCTGGCTGTCGCTGCTGTTGCTGCTCGTTGCTGCTGGCTGCTGCTCGCTACTGCTCGTTGCTGCTGGCTGCTGCTCGCTATTGCTCTGCCGCTGCTGTTGCTGCTCGCTACTGCTCTGCCGCCGCCGCTGCTGCTGCCATGATGACTAGGGAGTAGGGTGTTGTGGACGCTTTTGTTGGCAAAGTTTATACTCGCCGTAACAAGAAAGCCATGTCCACAACAGAGGGTTAGAGAGAGAGGATAAGTTGTTAGAGAGTTGTGGTGAGGCTGTCATGTTTGTTAGAAAGTTGGGTGAGGTTGTCAGGAGATGAGTTGGAAAAAGGGGATAGAGTAATGAGTAGAAATGAGTTGGCCTAATGGCTATATATACATGTAATGCCTTGATGGAAAGATATCATAGAAGAAAGAAAGAAAGAAAGTTCTGAGTCTCAATACCATAACAGCTTTGGTATCAGAGCTGTCCCCCACCCACTCTCGTCCATCACGCCTTTTCTCTTCTCCACCGAAGCTTTCACACGCCGTCCTTCGCACCAGATCGGCGGGCGTGTTCCTTCGCACCAGATCGCCGCTCGTGCTCTCCCACCACTCCTCTCCCTTCGTTATCGCCTTCCCTCTCCCCTTCAGCGTCTTCCCCCTCTGTTCCTCCGCCGCGTGACTCCTCTCCCGTCTCCCTCGTGCGCTTGATCATGGCGTCCCCTCTCTCTGCCGCCGACTTCAAATCGGCCATGGAGAAGCTCTTCGGTGAGATCCAGTCGGTCAAAGAGGATCTCGCGACGCACAAGAACGACCAGAGCCGCCTCTGGGTCGCCGTTAATCGCCTCCAGACCACCCAGCTCGAGCTCGGCGACGTCTCCGACAAGGGCAAGGCGAAGCCCGAGTCCGAGGTGCCGTCATCGCCTCCTCCTCCCTACCAGTCCTCCCACAAGCTGCGGTTTCCGCGCTACGACGGCTCCACCGACCCCATCGTCTGGTTGCACAAGGCGGAGCAGTTCTTCTGCGCCCACCGCACGCCAGAGGAAGAGAAGGTCTGGCTCGCCTCTTTCTACATGGAGGGCTCGGCTCAGGATTGGTACTACCGCATGGAGCAGAATCGCGGAGTACCCACCTGGCCTCAGCTCCTCGACAGGGTGCAACGCCGATTCGGGCCACCGGTTCGAAGCAACGTGCTCGGCGCCCTCATGAAGCTCCGCCGCACGGGATCGGTCGAGGAATACCAGGAGCGTTTCCTTCCTCTCCTGGCGCGCTGCAGAAATGTCACCGAACAGCAGCAGATCGACATCTTCACCGCAGGCCTGCGGAATCCTCTTCAGACCGATGTGGAGCTCCAGAGCCCAGAGACCCTCGACGACGCCATGGCGCTAGCACGAGCCTTCGAACGCCGCCTGGAACTCGACGACGACGACGACCAGAGCGGCTCCAGGGGGCCTCCGCGCTCGTTCTCGTCGCATCGTGTGGCGGCGCCAGCGGCGACCATGACGCCACGTCCGGCTGCGCCAGGGGGGCGGGCGCCCCTCCCTACTCCACCGGCTCCGGTTAAAAGTGCGCCGGCCGCCGGCACCCGCTTCAAGCGCCTGACGCCACAAGAGATGGCGCAGCGCAGAGCGGATGGGCTTTGCTTCAATTGCCCGGAGAAATTCTCAAGGGAGCACATCAAGCAGTGCTCGATGAAAGGGCTCTATCTGATGGAATTGGACGACAGTGCGCCTGTGGAGGGTACCGTGGAAGATGATGACGCTACCGAAGATGAGGTTGAAATCTCTCTCCATGCTCTCACCGGCATCAAGACTGGGGATACAATGCGCCTCTCTGTGTCCGTCGTCACGACACAGTTGCGCGCCCTCGTGGATTCCGGTTCCACCCATTCGTTCATATCCTCTGCCACGGCCGCTCGCCTCAGCCTCACAATGGAGCCACGGCCGGGACTTACGGTGGGCGTCGCGAACGGAGATCGCGTACGGTCACCAGGTGTCTGCCAACAAGTCCCGGTTGCCATTAACAATGAACATTTCCTCATCAACCTCTACGTCCTGCCATTGGAAGACTACGAGCTTGTGTTAGGCTGCCAGTGGCTGAAGACGCTCGGACCAATTTTGTGGGACTTCGAGCAGCATACCATGGCCTTTTGGCGGCACGATCATCCTATCAAATGGCGCGGCCTGGAAGCTCCATCTCCGCCGTCGCTATGTGCCATGGCCCGATTGGATCTGTTATCACTTCTGCTGGCCGAGTTCGCCGATCTGTTTGAAGCTCCTTCTGGCCTACCTCCTCAACGTCATATGGACCACCGGATCACGCTGCTCCCTGACACGGCCCCAATTGTGGTCAGGCCGTATCGCTATCCTCAGCTGCTTAAGGATGAACTCGAGCGGCAGTGTGCTGACATGCTGCAACAAGGCCTCATCCGCCCGAGCACGTCGGCATTCTCTTCGCCGGTGCTCTTGGTCCGTAAGAAGGACGCTAGTTGGCGCTTCTGCGTCGACTACCGGGCCCTCAACGCCAAGACAGTGCGCGACGTCTTCCCAATACCCGTTGTCGACGAACTGCTGGATGAACTCAAGGGGGCTTCCTTCTTCACAAAGCTGGACCTCAGGAGCGGTTATCACCAGATTCGGATGCATCCAGACGACATCGCCAAGACGGCTTTTCGTACTCACCACGGCCACTTCGAGTTCGTGGTTATGTCCTTCGGACTAACCAACGCACCTTCGACGTTCCAGGCCATGATGAATGAAGTGCTGCGACCATTCCTTCGGCGATCGGTCCTGGTATTTTTCGACGACATTCTGATTTACAGTTCGTCATGGTCGGAGCATCTTCAGCACGTCCGCGCCGTCCTTCAAGCACTCCGCACTCACACCCTCTTCCTTAAGCGCTCCAAATGCACTTTTGCGGAACGCTCTGTGGCATACCTGGGCCATATCATTTCGGCGGACGGCGTCGCCATGGATCCATCCAAGGTTGAGGCTGTGTTGAAGTGGCCGCAACCGCGCACCCTTCGCGCACTTCGCGGTTTTCTCGGCCTCACCGGCTACTACCGGCGATTCATCAACAACTATGGGGTCATGGCGGCTCCTCTGACAGCCTTGCTGAAGAAGGACGCGTTCTGTTGGTCTCCGACGGCGACTACTGCCTTCGAGGAGCTCAAGGCTGCTCTGACCACAGGACCGGTCCTCCAGCTTCCAGATTTCTCCTCCGCCTTCGTGGTGGAATGCGACGCTTCAGGCTCAGGCTTCGGGGCGGTGCTCCACCAAGGCGCCGGCCCTATCGCCTTCTTCAGCCGAGCGGTCGCCCCCCAGCATGCCAAATTAGCTGCCTATGAGCGGGAGCTAATCGGCCTGGTCAAGGCGGTGCGACACTGGAGACCTTATATCTGGGCACGGCCGTTCACAGTGCGCACAGACCATTTCGCCTTGAAGTTCCTGCTGGATCAGCGCCTCTCCACCATTCCGCAGCATACTTGGGTCAGCCGCCTCTTCGGGTACGATTTCACGGTGGAGTTCAAGCCTGGTCGGTTGAACGCAGCTGCTGATGCTCTCTCGCGCCGTGATGAAGATGCGGTGGGCGCTGCGGTATACTCCCTAACCCGACCCGATCTCCAACTCTTCGACGACCTTCGCCGTGAGGCCGAGCATCTTCCGAATCTCATCGCCAAGCGCATGGAGGTTAATCAGGGCATGGCGGGTGCGTCCTGGACGGCGGTGGATGGACTTGTTCTTCACCGCGGCCGCATATTCGTGCCCGATTCGTCGGCCCTCTGGCCGGCCATTCTTGCCGCAGCTCATGGCGCAGGACATGAGGGTGTCCAGAAGACTCTGCATCGTCTCCGCGCCTCATTTTACAACCCCCACACCAATCGGCTTGTTCGCGATTTCGTCCAAAGCTGCGCCATCTGTCAGAGGAACAAAACAGAGCATCTTCATCCAACGGGTCTTCTACAGCCGCTTGCAGTCCCCACCTCGGTCTGGGCCGACATCGCTATGGATTTTGTGGAGGGCTTTCCCAAGGTCAGTGGCAAATCAGTGGTGCTCACGGTGGTGGATCGCTTCTCCAAGTACGGACATTTCATTGCTATTGGGCATCCGTATTCCGCAACTTCTGTGGCGCGCATCTTCTTCGACCAGATTGTCCGACTTCACGGCATCCCCTGCTCCATAGTCAGCGACCGCGACCCAGTCTTCACCAGCACCTTCTGGAAGGAGCTCTTCGCGCTGTCCGGAGCCGAATTGCGCCTCAGCTCCGCCTTCCATCCTCAGACTGATGGGCAATCGGAGGTAACCAACCGTGTGCTTGGCGTCTACCTCCGGTGCCTCGCCAGCGACCGTCCGCGCAGCTGGCTCCGTTGGCTCCCTTGGGCGGAATTCTGCTATAACTCTTCCTTCCAAACAGCACTGCGGACCACTCCATTCCAGGTCGTCTATGGTCGTCCGCCTCCGACGATGATGTCCTATCATCCGGGCTTGTCGCGAGTGGCAGCAGTCGACAAGCAGCTGGCAGAACGGGATGTCTTTTTGGCAGAAATCCGGGACCGCTTGCTGCATGCCCAGGACCATATGAAGCACTCCTATGATCAGCAACATCGTGATGTTCAGTTCGCCACCAATGATTGGGTATGGTTACGCTTGCATCACCGCTCAGCTGCGGGCATTGTTGACAAAACTGGAGGGAAGCTGGCTCCCCGCTACTATGGCCCGTATCAAGTATTGGAGCGTGTTGGTCCTGTTGCTTATCGCCTCCGCCTTCCTCCCAGAGCCAAGCTACATGATGTTTTCCATGTGGTTTTCCTCAAACCGTTCCATGGCAACCCTCCAACAGAAGTGGTGCCGCTTCCGCCGGTGGTTCACGGCCGTGCAGTTCCTACACCGGCCGCGGTCGCCCGTGCACGCCTCAACAGGGGTGTCTGGGAGCTCTTGGTTCGTTGGGTGGGCTCCCCCGATTCTGAAGCAACATGGGAGAAGCTCGAGGAATTCAAAGAGGCGCATCCGGCGTTCCAGCTCGAGGACGAGCTGTTTCTCCAGGAGGGCGGAAGTGTTGTGGACGCTTTTGTTGGCAAAGTTTATACTCGCCGTAACAAGAAAGCCATGTCCACAACATAGGGTTAGAGAGAGAGGATAAGTTGTTAGAGAGTTGTGGTGAGGCTGTCATGTTTGTTAGAAAGTTGGGTGAGGTTGTCAGGAGATGAGTTGGAAAAAGGGGATAGAGTAATGAGTAGAAATGAGTTGGCCTAATGGCTATATATACATGTAATGCCTTGATGGAAAGATATCATAGAAGAAAGAAAGAAAGAAAGTTCTGAGTTTCAATACCATAACATAGGGACTATATATAACGAATGACAGATTTATGAGCCCAACAAGCAGAAGTAGGTATAATCCTAGTTGTGTGTTGAATAATAAAATCCACGATGCGATGTGGTCAGGGAAAATGAACTTTTTTTAACAAACTGGCCATGCATGTGAAACCAAATGGTTGTGGCATTAGCAAATGGAACCTAAGGAAATGAATACAAAGTAAATGTAAACCCGGCCGGTATTTTCGGGAGAACCGGTTACCGGCCGGTTACCGGCCGGTAACCGCCGGTAAGCCGAACCCTGATTATGGCTATATTAAAACTTTGATCTTCAAGACATTTTCCATTTTGTGCATAAAAACCAAACATTATAAATAAATATAGCATCAGATACAGTGATAATAAGATTGAAAACATATATGTCTTTTACTTTTTGCTGTATATGTAGATGTGTCGTTGAATTCTTGAAAATGATGGTGTGTCACTGCCTATGTGTTATGTAGTACCAGAGTCATTTTTTTGTTTCACTGCTGATGTAATCCCGCTCCCCCCGTTTATGTTTCATGCTATTAACTGCAACAGTGTTATATTTATCTATAATCAATGGCATGAGTGAAAAAATCATAAAAATAACTATGCCTTCAATAAGTTACTATCGCTCTTAGAAGACATTGTGACTATTGACCTGTTTATCCAAATCAAGATAAAAAAATCGGTGGTAATTGGCCGTACCAGCCTAGACCGGTAAAAAAGTTCAAAAAAGTTCTAAATTTAAAATTTGAATTTAAATTGATGAACAGTAATTCCAGGTGATAACTGGCTGGTAATGGTCAAAAAGGTGGTAATCGGCCGAAAACTGGCCTAATTCAAATTTTGAGTTTAATTTTATGTTTGATAAAATTTGGTCAGTTTAAAACCGGTAACCGTCGATAACATCCCGTAACAGGTAACAGAGGGGGTCCGATATTTTCCCATTTCTGGTTACTAATTTTGCATGTGTCTAAGAAGCATATTTAAGTAAACTCACATATTTGCTACGAGATTTTGTACTCCTTTTACCAAACTTGCAGAAAATGAAACGTTGCAGCCTTAGAGGAGTGCATCTTGAAATATGCACCTAGTGCTGAATTTTTCTACTATTTTTATGCTATTTTATCTCTATGGATTAAGTTGATTATGGTAATGCTATTCTGTCATGCAGAAACCAATTGGCATAGTTTCACTGTTGGATGAAGCATGGTAAGATGTTCACTTTTAGTTATCATGCACTTATGAGTTCCACATTCTGATTTCTTTCTAGTCTCGTTATACAGCATGCTTGGAAAATCAACACATGAGACTTTTGCAATGAAGTTATTTCAGAATTTCAAGGCGCACCCGAGACTAGAAAAGCCAAAGCTCTCAAAGACAGATTTTGCCCTATTTCATTTCGCTGGAAAGGCATGTCCTTTGAACCAACATTTCTTGTAAGACATGCTTGTAGTTTTGTTGCTTTTGAATAGGTTAGAACATGTAGCATTGACTGGTCTAAAACTCTTTTAGGTGATATACCAAACTGATTTATTTTTGGACAAGAACCGAGATTACGTAATTGCAGAGCATCAGAATCTTCTGTCTTCTTCAAAATGCTCATTCATTTCTGGGCTCTTTGCTTCACAACAAGACGATCCATCAAAATCATCTTACAAATTTTCTTCTGTAGCTTCTCGGTTCAAGGTATAGGCCTTTCACATTATTATTTTGTTACCTTCTTCTAACTCAAAATTAAATGCTATTCCTTTCTATCTACTGGACAATTGATGGCCCTTACTGTTGCCATTCCTTAGGGTTCCTTGTCTTTGTTTTTCTGATCAGTGTGGTATCACATATTTATTTACAGCTTTGTGCAAGGTTCAAATAATCTGTAGCAACGGCAGCACTAGTGATTTTGGAATGCCGCTAGCATTTCTTTTCGTCCCATTTTTAAATTTTCTGCAGTCCTCTTGGTTGTCTTCTAACTTTAAGGGTAATAAGATGATAACATGAAGCCAATAAAGGAAGACAGGAAAGAAAAGGACTTAAGGAATTTTAAAAGATCCTGTGAAAAAAATATTTGACTTGCAACATAAATCAACCTCTCTGTCTCTCCCTCTGTGTGCACACGCCTAGGGATAAAAAACCTGTGGACCGTCGGTTACCAGAAAAACCGGTGGGAATCGGGAGGGAAAAAACCTGCCGAAAATTTTCAAATGTAAATTTAAATTTATAACTGCATAATGCACTTTCTAGGTTGGTTTAGGCCTTTTCTGTGCTAAATTACCTATTGTATGAACTAAATATGCATTAATTATTATACTCCCATGCAGAGAGAAATCTCGGAACCGGATAAAATCTAGCCATCAAGTTCCTTACAAATTTCTAACTAGACATCAAGCTCCTTATGTATCAGTCTTGTTACTTCATTAAACACTTTCTAATTAATATTTGCATTATTCTAATTGCTAATTACCTATAATCGGTTCTCTAGCTTTTCTCGGTTTTGGTAGTGATTTTCCCCTTTTTTCAGCGGGTTTTCCAATTTTTGCCCCGTAACCGGAATGGTTACTGGTTTTCAAACAGCCCAAATTCAAAATTTGATACCTGAATTTCATCCAGTTTTTTCTTGGGTTTTTTGGTAACCGTTACGGCGTTACTGCCCGCCGGCCGGGTTTTCCCCCGGTTCCGAGATTTCTATCCCTGTGCACGCCCACAAGTGGATCTGACACTAAGGGGGTGTTTGGTTGCCAGCCACAGTTTACCACGCCTAAGGTTAGGCAAGTTTGACCAACTTTGGGAGCTGTTTGGTTGCAGCCACAGTTGTGGCAAGATTCTCTTCCAGCAAACTAGGTCCCACGCGTCAATGACTCAAAAAAGTGTGGCAAGATTCCCTTAGGCTTGCTAAGGTCTAGCAAAGAATTTGAGCACCTCAACTTAGGCAAGTGTGGCAATTTTTGTTGGCAAAGTGTGGCTAGCAACCAAACAGCCCCTAAGTTCTTTGATTCTATTGATATCGTAAGAAAAATACATATTTATCTGTAAAGTTAATTTTATTTGATTTTACTTGTGATGTGGTCAGTTGTCTACTCTCCACAGCAACAACTCCAAGCGCTTATGGAAACACTTAGCTCAACAGAACCTCACTATGTCCGCTGCATAAAGCCAAATTCTCTGAACTATCCACAGAAATTCGAAAATGGCAGTGTACTACAGCAACTGCGTAGCGGGGTTAGTACCATTGATTTTCCCCCACACACTAATGTATGATGTCATCTGATTCATGTCAACAGTATCTCCATTCTGCTCAACTCTTATTCTTGTTCCGATACGCTTTATCAAGATCATGTGATTTATTTAATTGAGTTAATTTCTTGTATTTCACTCCAGGGTGTCCTTGAGGCTATTAGGATAAGTCTTGCTGGTTATCCCACAAGGAGAACATATACTGAATTTGTTGATCGCTTTGGACTTCTTGTGCCAGAACATATAGATGAAAGGTAATTCAATAGCATCCTTGAAGAGTACTTGTCAACCTCCTTGACATATGGCGTCTTGCAATAGTATAACTTTCTTTCTTTACAACAATAACATGGAATTCCCGGAATTGAGTGTACCAGGTGTAGACAATTTGAACTGTTTAAACATTTCCAGTCACCTAATTTGTTGGAAAAGGAAGAAAAATCAGATATTGATCTTTTATAGGAGAGCAATAGGTTGCGCAAGTTACATATTCAATGTAATACTGCTTACCTAAATTTCATTATAAGGATCAGCAGCATGGGTTAGGGAAGCTATCTGACTTATATGTGGCATGCTATGATTTATGGCTCAATGTGCTACAGATAGTAGTTACTTATCTGTGGCAACATGTATCTTATGGCTTAGTATGCTAGATGGCATGCAATTATTGTTGTACATAATATCTGCAACTCCTGTCTATTAATCTTTTTGCCTATATGTACACTATGTTGCACTTTGGTCCCGATTGTTAAATGTGAGCTGGGGGGGGGGGGGTTCAAATCCAGCTTGGCCCAAAAATCTAGGGGTAGCCTCGATCTGTAAAGCCACACACAGAAGAAGTCAATCCAGCTTTTGATATAGACTACACAATTGAGGATGTAGGCATACGGGCCTTTACGACACTAGCTTTAAGTGCTTACTATCAGGGCTGCTCTGTGCACACAGAGCTGAGCGAATGAAAGTGACTTGCACTGTTGCACATGAAGTTTCTTATATTCATGCCATATGGTCAGAACATGTGAGATATCAATACATCTTTTCTTGGGAATCTGTCTTGTCTCACCTGTCGTGTGGAACTGTGATTTGAGAATCATTTCCACAAATCCATCCCCATAGACTTATATAGTTATATTCTTAACCAATCCATGTTGGCTCAAAAACAGTGGTTATCGCACTCCTGCTGTGAATCCATCATTCCATTGTTCTGAGAAAGTTTGACCTGTCTCCCCAGATGTGCTAACAAAGCTGACTTCCCATGTTTTATAGGAAAAAGATGATCAGACATGCTAATTTATATACACTTAATTTGGTTTAAAGAGGTCAAATTTGGTTTAAAGAGGTCACTAATGATACATCGTGTATGAGACAAATAATGTTCATACTCAAATCTACTATTGTTACCTTCTGTTGTACCCACCTTTTCTTGCGTTCCATTGAGAGCTTGGTGTTATGTTTTGCTTTGCACAATTTTTTCTCTGTATGTGATTACAGAGTGATGAATAATCAATCTTGCATTTCCTTTTGCTGATGCAGGTCTAATGAGAAATTGCTGACAGCGAGAATCCTAAAGGAATTTAGTCTCGAGAACTTTCAAGTACAGTATCCTAATTCTATCCAGCCTTATACTATGAAAGTTTTTTATTTTGTTGGGGATAGGTACCCTTTTTGTATTAATCATGGTGTTGAGTCTATTTTAACTCTCCAGCATTCAACTAGCTCCAATCAATCCTTCAATTACCATTTTATCATTATTTCTTTGTCTATGTTCTTTTTTGCCTTTTAGCCAAAAAAAAAGGATATAGGGTTATTTGTGCACGATTTTCAGTTCAAGTCTTACGACGAAACTGGTTATGGTGTTCAAGAACCAGGAGGTACATAGCTCTTTTGTTAATGTAGATCACCAACAGAACTAGGCATATAACCAAAGAGGCAATTGTTGCATGGGTTGCATATGAATCATTTAAGCACGTTATCCTGGATTAAATTTCCATGTAAAGTAAATATTTCCGTGGGCAAATGCTTTGCCTCCGCGCTGCTTTCGCTGCAAGGAGCTCAACCATCTGGCCAAAGACTGCAAGAGACCAAGATCGTCATCGTCCTCCTCTGAGTCGTCCCGCAGAAGCCTCCCCGCGGGAGGAGGATCTCGCTTCTTGTCCTCTGGGCCTATTCTAGGAAATTTCCCACTGTGAGCCCCCCCGGCTGGGAGCACCCGCCAGGCAAGCAGTCGCTGTTGTTGGAAATATGGACTTCATCTATTCCCATGGGCCAAGAGGCCAAATATATACAAATGACATTATGCAATAAGCCTCCTATACAATGTGATAACCTTGCACTCCTACATTTCTAACACCCCCCTCAAACTCATGGTGGATCAGAAACACCGAGTTTGGAGAGATAAAAACTATGATGAGAGCTTGTTTGTGCCTTGGTGAAGAAGTCTGCCAACTGAATCTCGGAAGGCATATACTGAAGAGCAACCACCTGTGCCTGCACTTGGGATCTTATGTAAGAAGCATCAACACCAATATGCTTTGTGAGCTCATGCTTCACTGGATCACGAGCAATACTGATCGCACCCGTACTATCTGACAAGAGAGAAGTCGGTGCAGAAACAGAAACACCAAAGTCTGCGAGAAGCCATTGTAACCAAGTGATCTCAGTAGTCAGCAATGCCATAGCCCTCAACTCAGCCTCAGCACTCGAACGAGAAACTGCAGTCCGCTTCTTAGTCTTCCATGCAATAAGAGAGGAGCCAAGAAAAACACAGTAGGCAGAAAGAGACCGGCGATCAGAATGATCACTGGCCCAGGTCGCATCAGAGTAGGCCTGAAGCTGTAAGGAGCTAGAATTGGGAAAGAAAAGACGACGAGAGATGGTCCCACGAAGATATCGCAGACCACGAAGAAGGTGGCTATAGACTCAAGATGTGGACAGAGTGGGAAATATCCGGTCTAGTGATCCCAAGATAGACTATACTACCAACAAGGTGACGGTATCGAGTAGGGTCCTTAAGTGGCTCACCATCAATGGGTCGAAGATGGACTCCAAGCTCCATAGGAGTATCCACCGTGCGCTGATCAGTGAGACCAGCACGAGCAAGAAGATCCTAAATGTACTTCTCCTGGGAGAGGTAATAGTCAGGCGTAGAAAAAAACTTAATCCCTAGGAAGTAATGAAGAGGACCAAGATCAGACATCAAGAAGTGCTCACCAAGACGCTTCTTCACAGAAACAATATGGTGGGGATCATCTCCAGTGATAATCATGTCATCCACCAGAGAAGAAGAAGCGTACGACCACGAGAACTGTGAACAAAAAGAGCAGGGTTGTGATCGCTAGCGGTGAAACCGGCAGCAGCGATGACAGAAGAAAAGCTTGCAAACCAAGCGCAAGGAGCTTGCTTGAGCCCATAGAGAGAGCGACGAAGGCGACAAACCATCCCAGCAGGGATATAATACCTAGGAGGCGGCTGCATATAAACCTCACATAGCTCGGCCAGCTCCCCATGGAGAAAAGCATTCTTGACGTCCAACTGAGAGATGGACCACTGACGAACAGAAGCCACAGCAAGGAGAGTGCGAACAATGGTCATATGAGCAACAGGGAGCAAAGGTCTCATTATAGTCACGACCGTTCTCCTGCTGAAAACCACATGCCACAAGACGAGCCTTGTAGCGCTCAAGGGAACCATCCGAGCGAGTCTTGATCTTGTACACCCACTTGCACGTGATGGGAGTGGTATGAATAGGTAGGGGAACAAGGTCCCAAGTACCAGTACGCTCCAGAGCAGCAATCTCCTTTGCTATCGCGTGCTGCCACTCCGGATGGGCAACAGCCTCACGGTAAGTTGTAGGCTCAGCAAGAGCAGTGGCCACAAAACCATAGCACTCAGGAGGCCTAACTGAATGTCGATCACAAAGATCATACCGAGGAGTAAAGACTGGAGCAGGACCTAGCAGGGACGGAAGAAGAAGACACACCTGAGGGTATGTCTGGTCGAAGACGTTGAGAGTAGTGTAGCGGGAAAGGAGGGATGACCTCAACAAAAGAGGTAGTAGGAGCAGGAACAAGAGAGTTTGAAGAGGAAGGAACAGATGGAGGTGGAAGGGATGAGGGCGACAAAGGAAAAGTCGGAGGAGGAAGTGGAGAGTTAGGAAAAATCAGAAAAGAAAGCGCGTCAGAAGACGCTGAACTGGTGGAGGAAGGCCGAGGGTAGTAAGGAGGAGACTCATCAAAAGTGACATCTCGAGATATTCTCATCCTACGAGCGATAGGGTCATAACAACGATAACCCTTATGTTCAGAACTGTAGCCAAGAAAAACACATTCAACTGATTGAGTAGTCAGCTTGGTGCACTCGCGAGGAGAGAGAAGGACAAAACAGACACAAGCAAAACAATGGAGATGACTGTACTGAGGAGGCCTACTAGAAAGACGCTCAAGCGGAGTACACCCCTGAAGCGCAGATGAAGGCTGTAGATTGACAAGATAAGCAGCTGTAGAAACTGCCTCAGCCTAGAAATGAGGTGGAACATGAGATGCAAGCATCAAAGTATGAGCGGTCTCAAGTAAGTGGCGATGTTTACGTTCAGAAACACCATTCTGCGCATGAGCACCAGGACAAGAGTACTGGGGAAGAATACTCTGGTCAACAAGGAAACGAGGAAGGGCAGCAGATAAATACTCACCAACAGAGTCAGCACGAAGAACACGAATGGCTGAATCAAACTGAGTAAGAACCATACTGCCGAAAGACTGATAAATAGAAAGAACCTGACTACGAGAAGTCATAAGATAGATCCAAGTATATCGAGAATAATCATCAATAAAAATGACATAGTAGCGATGATCCCCTTTCGAAACGAAGGGAGCCGGACTCCATACATCAGAATGAACAAGATCAAAAGACCTGAGAGATACAAAATCACTAGAATGGTAGGAGAGCTGCAACTGTTTGCCAAGCTTGCAACCCGTACAATGTAGGGAAGTGTCACCAGACACGAACACCACTCCGAACTAATGAAGACAGGCGAGAACCTCCGATGTGACCCAAACGATAATGCCACTGGACGAAGGTAGCAGTAGAGGAAGCGACTGAAGCGGAGGCGGTGGAGGGAACCGACTAGCTGATGGAGGCAGCAGAAGGAAGGTGCAGCCAGTCAAAGCTCCCAGAGACGCTGCGAGTCACGACGCCTAGGGCCAGTCCCAACCAGAGTCCCGGTGCGACGATTCTGAACACAACACGAGTCAGAGTCAAGAATGATACGACAACCATGATCAGTGATCTGACCAGTGGACATAAGCTGCATAGCTAGTTTGGGAACATGAGATACTGCAGGAACAAGAAAGGACGAAGTAGAAAGAGTGCCTCGTCCTGCCACAGGAAGGGAGGTACCATCTGCAGTCATAACTGTATGAGGAAGAACGGGAGACCTCACAGAGGTGAGATGAGTAGAATTTGGTTTCATATGAAACGAAGCACTAGTATCCAGAATCCAAGGCAATGAGATACCTGAGGAGGGAGGTGGTGGTGGGGAAGCATGAGAAGACTGAGCAGCAGAACCAACTGAACCGAACGAAGCTGAGGCAGTAAGGCGTCGAAGCAGAGTGAGTATCTCCTGCTGAACCTCAGTAGCGGAGCTCTGGCGTGACCCTGACTGAGAAGAGCCACCAGTGCCCTTGGGAGGGCGACTACCCCTACGGCCTTGATTCTTCCGCTTGTAGCACTGCTGAAACGTGTGACCATTGCAATCACAAAAGGTACAGTGAAGACCCGTAGTAGAAGCCGCTGCCACGGGTGCAGTGGGAGCAAGTGCTGGAGTAGACACTCGAGCAGCCAGAACAGAGGCGGGCTGCAGCTGACCTACGCTGCGAAGACGAGTCTCCTCAGCACGAACAGCCTTAAGAGCCTCTAGCACGGACGGACGCGGCTGACGAGTCAGGAGGTGAGCACGGATAGGCACAAACTCTGACTGAAGACGTGTCAGGAACTCGTAGAGATGATGAGTCTCTAGATGAGCACGCTGATGCACACAGCAGGGACAGGTCCGACAGACGTTCGGTCCTAAAGAGTCAAGCTGACGCCACACCGCAGACATCTGTTGGTAGAAGTTGTCCACAGTGGCATCAAGTTGCTGAAGAGAGTGCGCCTGATGTACGACCGAGAGATACATAGCATCACTCGTCGGCTCGTAGTGGACACGAAGGCGCTCCCACATTAGCTGAGATGTTGGCAGCTCCACTACATCCATGAAGATAGCGACGGTCATGCTACCCACCAGAATGGCAGAAGCACGTGCCTCGTTGTCCTGCCATCTCTCATAGGCGTGAAGCTAAGCTTGGTACAATTCCATGGCCTCCTCAAAGGCCGTGGTCGCAGCTTTCTGGGCTGCTTCATCAGCAGATGGAGGGATGTGAGGGGCAGTTGGTAGCGGAGGGCAAGGCAGACACTGCCTCTCGCTTGTAAGATGGCCCCAAAGATGTTGTCTCCTTATGTGGATCCGCATGTGCATGGCCTACTCACGATAGTTCATCCCATCGAAGATGATCTTCGGAAGTGGAATAGCAGTGTGAGTGGCCATCATATTTTTTTTACACCGGCCGCCGCTTCACGCTCGTCTGCAACCAGAGGGCAGCGCAACTCGAGCGGTCGAAGGTGCAGGCGACGGGCGACGACGTAGAGGGTGTCAAATCTGGTGGTGGGGAGGCTGGATCCGGCGGCAGAGAGGCTGGATACGGGCTGGTCAGCGGTGGAGACGGCTGGATACGTGGCGGCGGTCACCGAATCCCAGGCTGCGGCTGTCACCGGCGAAAACACGTGGGAGTTGGCGCAAGCGATGGCGCGGAGGCGCTCCTCGAAGCCAGGCACGGCGAGATCCGACGGTGGCGGCGGCAGCTAGGGTGGGAAACCCTAGCCTTCTCCAGCCAGCGCGGGCGGCCAAGTACGTGAGGAGGAAGGTGGTGAGAGGAGAAGCGGTGGCGGCCGGCGGTAGCGGCAGCGGCGATGGCTAGGGTTTCTCTGGCTCTGATACCATGTTGGAAATATGGACTTCATCTATTCCAATGGGCCAAGAGGCCAAATATATACAAATGACATTATGCAATAAGCCCCCTATAGAATGTGATAACCCTGCACTCCTACATTTCTAACAACTGTTGGGTTAGATTTAGTCTCACATGAGTTGTGGAAAAGGAAAAAGTAAAACTTGTAAATGTGAGGGAGTCTTCACCCATTGGACTAGTATTTTGGGGGAGAAATCTTAATACCATTTATAAGGTTGTTGTTTCAATGAACTTATAGAAGTGCAACCCATAGGCTTAGGTGTCCAGTCCACTGGTTCTATGGCTCAGATAGTAAAAGCCTGGTCAAACCCAGGGGTCCGGTCTGACAGTCGCAACATCAACGCTGTAGCCCCTCCAATCTCCCCGCCAAGCTTTTCACCTCCGGGACCCCAAGGTACAAGGGCATCGTCGTCGCCAGGCTGCCCGGTCGTGCTTACCTGCCACGTCCTGTGGTTTGTTCGCTCTGGTGGCTTACCAGGCAAGCTCAGAATGCCCCATCAACCTTGCCAATGCTATTCAGGCCGTCCGACTAGAGCTGCAACAATCACAACAAACCTTCTCTGTGCGCCGCTTCGATCGTTGTGCTCTGCTGTTCACCTTCCGCACTGGTGCCGATAGGGACTTGATCCTCCGCTGCAATAGCATGGTCGTGGACGGCAAGAAGATCTTCAGGCCGTGGACAAGGCAATTCCAGGCCGATTCCTCCAGGCAGTGTGCTTCCGGGTCCCCATTGCGTTGGAAGGACTCCCTGCCCATGTATGGACCAAACCCACGGCGGACATCATCCTATCCTCCTGCTGGGTTGAGCGTGTCAGGCCAGCTCCACATGACAGATCGGTTGATCCAAGCGAGACGACATTGTTCCATGTCCAAGCTTGGACCGCCGATCCCAGTTCCTTCCCCTCACATCCCTCAAGGTTTTCATTGCTGAGCCGACGGCACAGGTCATCCATGCCGATTCTTGCTTGCAAAGCACCTTCGCCGGGGTGCACCCCTACCTCCGGGAGAAGGAAGGGTTGCTCTACAATGTTTCCGTCCATGTGCTGCGGGTGGCCGACTTTCGCTCGCGTTCGCTGTCCACTGAGAGAGATCATCGCCTCCCTCTCAAGATCCGGATGATGGTCATGACGGACACCCGGACAGAGGCAACGGTGAATACCCGGGGCATGGCCCGGTTCTCAGAAGGCTTTGCTCCGGCGGCGGCTCATCCCGCACCGGCGGCAACCATGGTCGTCCAACTACGTCCGATGCCTCCCTCGGGCGTCAGACCGTTTCCGATGGTCCCCCGCAATTCCCATCACGAGGCGGCCCATGCCATCAGCTCAGCCAGTTCTATCCGCCAAGTTGCCGCAGGATTCCCGCGGTGCAAGGCTCAAGGGGGACAAGTCCAGGAATGCTGCAACGCAGCAGATGGCCATTTCTAGCAAAGGCCTTCCCACCCTCGCGAGCCTGCAGCGACCCTGGGCACCCCCCCGAAGAGTTAATCCCGGAGCGGTCGCTGCCCTGGTCCAAACAATGGGACCCGCTCGATTTCTCGGCAGAGGCTACGCAATCTTCAAAAGATTGCACTGCCTTGAATTTCCCGCTTACCGTTGCCCAGCAAGCTAGATCAATGCCTGTGACGTACAGTAGGCAGAGGCTACGACCGGCAACTCCCCAGGAGGCCAGGACCTTCCGGACCTTGAACAGAATCATTAAGTCCTTTTGGACCCTCGTGGCTTTCATGCCATTATGTATCTCTATTTTTTCTTAATGAATGAAACGCAAACCTCGTGTGTTTTCGAGAAAAAAGTAAATATTTGACTTATTTTAACTTGACCTACGTGAATCTGAGTATCTGACTATGTTCTTCAGCTTGGCAGAACAAAAGTTTTCCTCCGTGCTGGCCAGATTGCTGTTTTGGACTCCAAACGTACTCAGATTCTGGAAAATGCTGCCAGGACCATTCAGGGTCACTTTCGAACCTTTATTGCTCGCAAGGACTTTCTTTCCACTAGGAAAGC
Source organism: Dendrocalamus latiflorus (assembly GCA_017311315.1). Classification (NCBI taxonomy): domain Eukaryota; kingdom Viridiplantae; phylum Streptophyta; class Magnoliopsida; order Poales; family Poaceae; genus Dendrocalamus; species Dendrocalamus latiflorus. The sequence goes on along the minus strand of CM029677.1, from coordinate 15,563,200 downwards.
TTCTATTTCTCTCCAAGCATATTGCCGAGGTATGTTGGACATTTATGTGGTTTTTGCACTCTGCATGTGAAGCTATGCCAATTTCGTTTTACTAGATAACATGCCTAATTGTCCATTGCATCTCTACTTGGTGGCCAGGCCATACCAGTTTCGAAGGGGCCAAAATGCTAATAACAAGTGATATACAAAATCTTAGATTAGAGAAAGCACACAAACTACAAATTTTAATTAGCTCGAAACATTAAAGATTAAAAAGCTGTGTTTGATTTCTTTTCTATCCTCATCTTTCCTCACTAATATGCTTTCTTATGTCATGACTCATAACCACTTGGTATGAAATTTTGTTGATCTGGTGACTGGTGAGCTTCTTTTAAACATGTTTTGAGAGATGTACAAAAGTATCAACTTCAATTATTGTTTTGCAGGATGTTTAGCACGAAATGTGATTGAAGCTAAGAAACAGATAGCGGCAGCTGTTTCAGTAGAAAAATATGCCCGGAGATGGTTCTGTCGTTGTGCATATTTGCATCTTCGTTCTGCAGCTCTTGTCATCCAGTCTGGCGTTCGATATATGCTAGCAGTTCAGAGATTGCTGCACTTGAAGAAGGATAAAGCTACAACTATTATCCAGGTCAGCCTCATCTTCAAGTCTGTTGAACCAAATGAATCGAAGTTAAAAATCAAGTACATCCACCCATCCACTTCCCCATCTCTTACACACAAAAATATCATTTTCAAATGGCTGTTCAGTCTGAACAACTACACCCATTGCTAAGATTCTTAAGACTTAAAGAATTACGTGGATGCTTCACTTGGAGTATATCCCCATGGTCAATAAAAACGAACATGAAAGTCACTTAAGGGGCATAAAGTGTGTCAATTCTTCACGGCTTTGCATCTGATCATAACTTTCTTACCTCGGCTGAGAAAGTTAGCTTCATTTGTCGGTAGCTCATGTTTCTTGTGAAATGTAAATTCGTGCAAACGCATGCGCATGTAATGCTTATTGTTTCTTTATTTCTTTGATATAATTAATCTCTCTCTCTCTCTCTCTAAAAACCAAGTATGTTGATTTTAGGTCTTGAAGATATTAGTTTTAACTTTCAAGTTACAGTATCTTTTCATTGCATTGAAAATGCAGTTGTCCTTTGTAGATTTCCATGATTATTCTATGCTTCTCTTTTTTTTTTGCGTTTGTTCATTTAGTTGATGTGTACTGACAATCCTGTCCATTTAACATATAGGCTTGGTGGAGAATGCGGAAGCTCCGTAATTTCCATCAGCAATACCGACATGCAACAGTTCTCATTCAGTGTTGTTGGAGACAGAAGCTCGCTAAAAGGGCATTGAGGAACCTTAAACAGGTATGAACTATGAAAGTTATCTAAATTCCCATTTATCATGGTTATGTAGTTGGAAGCAGGGTTCAGGAAACCATTTACATCAGGAAAACTGCTACTTCATTTTTCAAGTTTCCCAATTTGAGCTTTTAAAGATTTGATACTTGGATCATCTATACATCTCTCTGCATAAATTGGACATCAAATAGTGTCATTTAAACCATGAACTGGCCCTATTTTAAAAAACCGGTCAGGAGCGGTTTGACCGGTTCTTGGTGAAAACCAGCAGGTTTTCACCTATTTCTTAAACCCTGGTTGGAAGTAGGAGCCAACTTTAAATTTTGTTTGGAAGCTTACTAAATTTATTATATGTGAAAAGATGTCTCCAAAATTGCCAATCTTGTACTTCATGCATCATCTATGCCTGCTTTACTTATCATACACAGCATTTACTGTACCAAACTGAAAATGTCCATAAGTGGGCATTTTGGCCAATAAGTAGCTGATGGGCCAGTGGTTACTACAGCAATTTCGCTGATGATAGGTAAGCTAGTGTATAAATAGTAGAGTGGCTTCTGATAGATAAGCATAACTGCATGAGGTACCTATAATGGGTGGGAAGCTAACATAACTGCAATTATGACAAATGTTGTAAGCAAGTTTGTCTAGATAGTCGAACTTGGCTGTTGGACCTGACAATTGAGTTTACCATTCCTTAATGAGTGGCCTTCAGTTTGTTCATGCTTTTTCTTCTGTTCTTTTGCAATAAAATTCAGATTAAATACCAAAAATATTGGAAAAAAATGGAGTGATGAACTGATGATACTTTTCCTACAATCAGTACACATCTTGTGGTGCATTCAGAAGATCTAAAACTTAAATTTTGCAGATATGACGATGATAGGTACTTGTGCTTGCTTAACACGAAAATCCTTTCCATTCTCATTTGCATGTCCTGAACGTATAAAACATGTATTAATGTTTTGCCAAATTAGTGTAGAACACTATTTTGCATATGCTAGTGTTCCGAATGTATGCCACAGGTACTTCATTCTTTCTGTGCCATAATTCATTTCATTTACCTTTCTGTATGAATATTTCTCATATAGTTGATGTATTCACTTATGTCATATAGTGTTAAGTAACTCTGTGCCACATTGATACTGTTAGTTCAAGTTTGCATTACGGAAAAACTTCAAGTACTGAACTAATCTATTTTGAAGGCTGCATATGAGACTGGAGCTTTACGTGAAGCAAAAGGCAAACTCGAGAGGAGCTTGGAAGATCTTACTTTGCGATTCACCTTAGAGAGGAGGCAAAGGGTACGCTTCTATTGATGCAGATTTATTATTGTTAAAACCTACAAAATGAAGTGCTTCTCCACATAGTTAGTCACAGGATGCTTCCTGTAGGGATGTGGACATGTGGTAACCTGAATGGACTTTGAGGATTCAATTAATACATTGTGTAGGTATTTTGGTAAAGCAGCTAAAGTAGTTCCACAATGGGTATAAATTGTAGAAGCATTTTGGTATATATACGTCTGATTGTTTTCTACTTTTCTTGATATTTCTCAGTAGTCTAATTGTGTACTTTGTCATCTTGGTTGTCCAAGATATACGGGATCTTACTTTTCTAAATTGATGATTGTTCATTTCAAATTTTTCTTTGATAATTATCAATTCTAATTTCGAAAATCATGTGTGTGTACACAGCTAGCTGTTGAAGAGTCAAAGGCATTGGAGGTCTCTAAGCTTCTTAAAGTCTTAGAATCATTAAAATCTGAGTTAGAGGCAGCCAACGAAGAAAAGAATAATGGTTATAAGAAAATTGCCTCACTTCAACATCAGTTAGAGTTGTTGACCAAGGATCAAGAAGCTCTCCGTAACAGTCTTGCTCGGACAGAAGAAGTTAAGAGGGAGAATACTTCATTGAAGGTGTTCCCCCCGCAATAACAGTTAAATTTATTTTATATCCCTATTTTACTCCCAATTTTGATGAATGTGACTTTCTTTTTAGCTCTTAACAATGTCATGACTCACGACCTATGGATTTTTCCTCTTAATTTTGAAATATAATGGTATTCTAGTTACTGATTTCCCATACAATTAGTTGCTTAACATGCCTTTTGTTTGTTTGTTTTTTTTTTCCTTTTGCAACCTGAACAAGGTTGTAAACTAAGCATTCATGTATAAGAACTTGATATACAATTACAGTGCCTGTTATTTACCCTTTCATAGGTTGATTAAAACTTGTTCAAAAGGTGTTGAACCTTATTTTGTATGCAGACAAAGAATGTAGAAATGGAACACGAACTCTTGAAGGCTCAAAAATGCAGCCATGATAATATGGACAAGCTTCATGATGTGGAAAAAAACTATCTGCATCTTCGGGATAACTTGAAAAGGTGAAATTTCTTCTTACAGTAATATCTAAGAGCTTCAGTATGTTCTTGTTATTCTCAGCAAGTAGTCTGTAAAATGTTTAGCTTTTCATACTCACACAGTTCCTTGCTTTTTCCCTCAGTAACTATATGAAAGGATTTTTTTTCTTCCTTATAATGTCACATACAACTCCCTTTTACTAAATAATTTTGATCTTATTGTTATAGCTTGGAGGATAAGATCTCAAATTTGGAAGATGAGAATCATATATTGAGGCAGAAGGCCTTAAGCCTATCTCCTAGGCACAGCCGCACTGGGGTATATGGTGCTTTGACTTAATCATTCTAGACATTAATCTTTTCTATTTTTGGATAATAAACTTGCACTCTATTCAATTGAAGATATATTAGATTCCTGGTCAAGAACTACCAAGTACTAATGAAGGTTTTTTGTTTTTATTGGTAGAGCTATCCTTTTGGGGCTTCCCCATGCAGCCCAAAGTCATTTTTTGTAAGACACGCTACCTAACTTTCATATTTAGTGGTAGAATCATCTCAGTTACTCTTATGCGAATATTTGTCTCCCTTCAGGAATCTTCTCCTGTAAAACTTGCACCTCTCCCGCACAACCTGACAGAATTAAGAAGATCGAGGATGAACTCTGATAGACATGAGGTTGAATATCTCTTTCTCTAATAGAAAACTAAAACCACGTTTCCTTCAGCAATTTTCTGTACACTGCCTAGCTTTTAGTCACCTCCATGATTTTTTTGTACGAAGTTATGCATATTCAGGTTGAAAAGTGGCTCTTTCAGGAGTACCATGAACTGCTTCAACGGTCCATCAAAGATGATATGGGATTCAAGAAAGGAAAACCAGTTGCAGCCTGTATCATTTACAAATGCCTTCTTCATTGGGGAGTATTTGAGGCTGAAAGAACAACTATTTTTGACTTCATAATTCAGACAATCAATACTGTACTGAAGGTTAGAATCCTGTTTTATATCCTTGACTATGTGACTACGGTTCACTAGTTACTGGTCTTAACGTTTTGTTTTTCAGACAGAAAACGAGAATGATATTTTGCCATACTGGCTAGCCAATGCTTCTTCCCTTTTATGCCTGCTGCAAAGAAACTTAAGGTCAAAAGGATACATCGTTGCGCCTTCTCGATGTTCTTCAGATCCTCACTTAAGTGAAAAGACAAATGTTGGTTACAACCCATCCAGCTTATTTACTTTTCAGTTTGCATCTTTTCCTTTGTTGACAATCAGATTTTCTTTATGTTCGAACAGAACTTCAACCAATGCATTATTATTCCAGTATTAGCAGAAGAATTTTTGCTGAAATGGTATTGGTCCATGCTGGTCGGTATCAGGGTTCAATTAACCACCAGCAACATACCTGTTACTGGCGGTTCCTGCTTAAATTAGTTCTGACCAGTATGATTGGTGATGTATTTAGCCCTGTTTTACAAGGATATAGATGCTATAGAGCTTAAGTGTTATGGCCTAGGATCTAGGTGTACACGCAGCAGGCGAATGAACAGTACCCGCCTAGGGTACTGTAGCAACCGTGAACAGTACCCACGCGTGGGGTATTGTAGCACGGATGAATTTAGACAGTTGGGTAGCATATCACGGATTAGGAATATAATAATTAGTTTTTTTAGTATTTGGGTTTATTTCCTTTTGGATTTATTCCATGTATTGAAGATAAGTTTCCTATTATTTGATATTAGTTTTTTTAATATAGAGATAGGTTTCTTAGAGGTCAAATTTAACCATCCCTATAAAAAAACAGCATCGTATCATTATTATCAAGCAAAGAAATAAGCAAACTTCTCTAGTCTCTTTCTTCAACAGGCCTCAGAGCCTTGGCGGCGGCATGACCGGCTGATCAAGGGTGAGTGCCTTATCCTCGGTCCTCAGACCAGTACCCAACCAACACTGACCATAACATTTGGTATCAAAGCCACTCACCATGACTTCCGGTGCCGCATTATCTATCCTGGATAGATTGAAGCTAGTAGCAAGGAGCAAAAGGCCTTACTCGACAACGGGATGGCCACCTTGGAGAAGGCTATGGAATTGGTGGACAAGCTGAGGGAGCAGGAAGAGGCGTCACATGCTATTGCAATGGCTGCGCTACCAACACCTTCCTCGGCGCCGGCGCTGGTACTGACCATGTTGCCGCCTTCACCAACAATGACTCCTCTTTAGATTTCACCTTTGGTGCCTTTACCAAGGAGGAAGGTTGTCGCTGTCTAGCGGTGGTCATCTCCACGCGACCGGCCGATACCGTGCCTCCACAAGTGTGGAGCACAACGGCTTCCATGTAGGGGTCATTGACATTGTCATATTTCTTTCACAACCATTGCATCCCGAGGCAAGAAGAATGATGTTGCTGCCCCGTGTGGGGTGCCCATGCCCTCAACGACTCCTGCGTAATCAAACCACGCCTAGGGGTTGCTGTCCATTGGAGCTTCGCTGATTTTCTTCCGTGCGACACAACGTCATCATCGTGTCCTGTTATCGACATGGGATTACAAAGGATTTCAACCATGGTCACCACCTGAAAGCTCGAGGACGAACTGTCTCGCCGCAAGGGGTGTAATATTGGCCTACGATCTCGGTGTACACGTAGCAGACAAATGAACAGTACCTGCGTGGTGGTACTGTAGCAACCGTGAACAGTACGCACGCATGGGGTATTGTAGCGCGGATGAATTTGGATAGTTGGGTAGCATATCGCGGATTAGGGATGTAATAATTAATTTCCTTAGTATTTTGGCTTATTTTCTGATGTGGCGCAGGGGCTGGCGAAGACTCCGAAGGAAGTAGCGGTGGGAAGGCGACGCGCGGGGCTTAAACCCCTGGCGTCGTGGAGGCGCCGTGAGGGTTAGGGCCGGCGGCGCACGTGAGAGGAAGGGAGATCACAGGGAAGCCTGCAACGATATGTTGCTTTGCTTGCTTTATTCAATCCCTAGGTGAGGCTATTTATCCTCCCTTACAAATCAATCTAGATTGCTAATCAATCTGAAATCAATCTGGATTGCTAAGCAATCTGAATCCTATTGCTTATGGATAGAAAGGTATTAAACCTAATGAAGGAAGGAAATAACGTAATGAAGGAAAGTCTTATGGGCTCAAGGCCTTCTAATTGCCGGTTGATGCCCCTCCCTGTGTGCGTGTCCGGCGTCCATACGTGATCCCGGTCATAACATCTCTCCCGGTCTCCGCAAACAGCTCGTCCTCGAGCTGAACATCGGGGTAGTTCTCCTGGAAGTGCGGCAGCTGTTCCCAAGTAGCGTCATCGCTGGACATGCCGCGCTAGTGGACCAAGACATGCCAGACACCGCGGCGAAGCTGAGCGCGGAGGACGCGCTCCGGGGCGGGCAGCAGGCGGCCTTCGTGCATAGGCGGCAGCGGAGGCATCGTCGAAGGAGGATCGCCGTGGAATGGTTTGAGCAGCCCCACATGGAAGACATCATGAAGTCTGGCTCCTTCTGGAAGCTTGAGTCGGTAGGCCACCTGGCCGACCCGCTCCAGGACCTGGAACGGTCCTGCGTAGCGTGGACCAAGCTTCCCCTTGGGTCGGGGATCCAATGTCTGTGCCGGTCGGTGGCGGAGGCGCAACCACACCCAGTTGCCCACCGCAAACTCCAACTCGCGGTGGTGGTCATCGTAGTAGCGCTTGGCGTATTGCTGTGCCTGGAGGAGGCGATCGCGGACCATTGCGAGAAAGTCATCCCGGTTGCGTAGGAGAGCGTCCACCGCATCCGTCCTGGCAGCACCCCCCGTGTACGGCACAAGTGGTGGAGGAGGCCGGCCGTAGACCACCTGGAAAGGAGTAGTGCGCAGCGCGGTGTGGAACGAAGTGTTGTAGCAATACTCCGCCCATGGTAGCCAGTCGATCCAAGCGCGAGGCCGATCACCCGTGATGCAACGTAGGTACATGGCAATGACCTTGTTGACAACCTCAGACTGGCCGTCCGTCTGAGGGTGAAAGGCCGTGCTCATGCGGAGTTTGACGCCCGCCATCTTGAAGAGGTCTCGCCACATGTGGCCGGTGAAGACCGGGTCACGATCGCTGACGATGGAGGTGGGGAACCCGTGGAGGCGGACGATCTCCTCGAAAAAGGCTCGGGCGACGGATGCGACGGAGTATGGGTGGCCGAGCGCGATGAAGTGCGCGTACTTGGAGAAGCGGTCGACGACGGTGAGGATCACTGACTTCCCATGTACCTTCGGCAAGCCTTCGATGAAGTCCATCGAAATGTCGGCCCATACCTGGGATGGCACGTCGAGGGGCTGCAACAGGCCCGCCGGCTGCAGAGTCTCCGTCTTGTTGCGCTGGCAGGTGAGATAGGCGCGCACAAAGTCCCGCACAAGCGCCCTGTCGCCAGGAATGTAGAAGTCCGTGCGCAGGCGTTGGAGTGTCTTCTGGATGCCCTCGTGACCCGCCGTATGGGCCAGGGAGAGCACCTGATTACGCAAATCTTGCTGTGCCGGCACGAAGATGCGCGAGCCATGGATTAGGAGGCCGTCGGCTGTGCGCCAGGGCGTCTCCAGTGTGCCGTTCTGGAGCTGCTGGCGGATGCGGCCCGCCTCCTCGTCGGTGGCCGTTGCGGCGCGGATCTCGTCAAAGAGGTGGAACGAAGGTCCTGAGAGAGCATGGATCGCGGCGGCGTCCGAGTCGCGGCGCGAAAGTGCGTCTGCCACCGTGTTGAGGCGCCCGGGACGATATTCCACGGTGAAGTCGAAGCCGAACAGTTTGCTAATCCACTGGTGCTGCGGAATCGTCGAAAGTTGCTGGTCCAACAGAAACTTGAGACTGAAGTGGTCGGTGCGGATGAGGAAGCGACGTCCCCACAGGTATGGACGCCAGTGTCGGACGGCCTGCACAAGGCCGATAAGCTCCCGCTCATAGGCCGCCAACTTGAGATGGCGGGCAGCGAACGGCTTGCTGAAGAAAGCCAGGGCCCCGGCACCCTGGTGGAGGACGGCGCCGAAGCCCACGCCTGAGGCGTCGCAGTCGACGATAAACAGCTGGTCGAAGGCGGGCATCTGTAGGACCGGACCAGTTGTCAGAGCCTGCTTCAGTGCTTGGAATGCTGCCGCGGCATCGTCCGTCCAGGCGAAAGCGTCTTTGCGCAGGAGCTTCGTCAATGGCGCTGCTATCGTGCCGAAATTGCGGATGAACTTCCGGTAGTAGCCAGCGAGGCCCAAGAACCCCCGCAATCCCCGGGCCGAGCGGGGCACTGGCCAGGAGGCGACGGCGGTTACCTTGTCGCTGTCCATGGCGACGCCGTTGACGGAGATGACGTGGCCGAGGTAGGCGACCGAAGCTGCCCCAAAAGAGCACTTAGAGCGCTTGAGGTGTAAGGCGTGGTCGCGGAGAGCGTCGAAGACGAGGCGGACATGCTGCAAATGTTCGGACCACGACGAGCTGTAGATGAGTATGTCGTCGAAGAACACAAGCACGAACCTGCGGAGGAATGGACGAAGGACGTCGTTCATGAGGGCCTGGAACGTTGCTGGCGCATTAGACAGGCCGAAGGGCATGACGAGGAACTCGAAGTGGCCGTGGTGGGTGCGGAAGGCCGTCTTCTCGATGTCTGCCGGATGCATGCGCACCTGGTGGTAACCAGAACGGAGGTCCAGCTTAGTAAAAAACTGGGCGCCATGGAGCTCGTCCACGACCGGTATCGGAAACTTGTCCTTGGAAGTCTTGTCATTGAGTGCACGGTAGTCAATGCAGAACCGCCATGAGTCGTCCGCCTTCTTGACCAAGAGTACCGGCGCTGAGAACGGTGAGGTACTTGGTCGGATGATGCCCTGCTCCAACATGGCGGCGCACTGGCGTTCCAGCTCATCCTTCTGCAGCTGTGGGTAGCGGTATGGGCGGACGGCTACCGGCGCAGTCCCTGGCAAGAGGTGGATTCGGTGATCATAGGGTCGGGCTGGTGGAAGACCCTGTGGTTCCGTAAAGATCGAGCTGTACTGGTGCAGGAGTTGGTCCAAGAGGGGCTGTTGGGGTGCCCCGGTGATGGCACGGAGGGCCGGTTGTAGAACGTCTTCGCGGGAGGAGCCCAGGCCTTTCCAGAAGACCCGCCTAGTTCCTCGCCAGAAGGCCATGCAGAGGTCCTCGAAATCCCAAAGGATGGGTCCCAAGGTGCGGAGGAAATCGACACCGAGGACGAGGTCGAACCCGCCTAGGTCGATGCCATAGCAATTGATGGAGAACTCCTCGGGTCCGATGCTCATGGCGACGTTGCGGGCCACGCCCGTGCAGGGGACTCGGTCGCCATTTGCGACTGCTACGCGCATATTGGCGCTGTCCGCCGTCGTCAACTGGAGTCGGCGCAGGGCTCCGGCATTGATGAAGTTATGGGTAGAGCCGGAGTCGAGGAGTGCCAAAAGCCGTAGGCCCTGGATGTGGACATGGAGGTGCATGGTATCATCCGTGCGAATGCCAGCGATCGCATGAAGGGAGACTACCGGTAAGTCGAATGCGACCGTGTCTTCTGCCGCCACGCTGGAGGCCTCGGTGGTGTCGTCGTCCAGGTAGTCAGTCACCTCAATGAAGAACAGTCGCTGGCACTTGTGGCCGCGGACGTACTGCTCGTCGCAATTGTAGCAAAGCCCCAGCCGGCGACGGTCGGCCAACTCAGCCGGCGAGAGGCGGCGGAAGGGCCGGGATGGGGCCGGCACTGCTGCTGCCGTAGGTGGTGCTGGCGGCAGCAGGATTGGCGCCTGTGCTGGCGTGACTGTTGGTGGGGCGGCCGTCCGCTGCGGCGTGGGCAGGGTCAGCGGTGGCCGCTGGGGAAAACGGGAAGACCGCTGCGGCAGTGGTGCTGGTGGAGTCACCTCGGCGCGACGCTCATACGCCCGCGCGAGGTGCATGGCCGTCTGCAGATCATGAGGTTCCCGAAGCTCGACGTCGATCTTGATATGCTCTGGCAGACCCCCGGTGAATAACTCCACCTTCTGAGATGGTGTCAAATGCTGCGCCGTGTGACAGAGAAGGGCGTTGAAGCGCTCTTGGTAGTCCTGAACTGTTGAGAGGAACGGCAGCCGTGCGAGTTCCGCCAGGCGATTGGCGCGGATGGGCGGGCCGAAGCGGAGGTGGCACAGTTCCTTGAAACGCTCCCAGGAAGGTACGCCTTCGTCTTGCTCCAAGGCGTAGTACCACGTCTGAGCTGTGCCCGTGAGATGGTACGAGGCGAGCCAGACGCGATCTGAAGCCATGGTGCGTTGGCCTCTGAAGAATTGCTCGCATCGGTTGAGCCAATTGAGAGGGTCTTCCGTGCCGTCGTAGGTCGGGAAATCGAGTTTGTGGAAGCGAGGGGCGCCCAGGCCGGTGCCCGCACCGCCGGCGCCTACCTCCGGTCCCGACGGGAAGGCCGGTCGCAGGGGAAGCTGCGGTCCCGTGGGCAGCGGCGACGGTGAACGGGGGAATTGGATTTGGTGGAGGGGAAGCGGCAGCGAGGCGGCGGCGGACAGGTTGGTGGCGGCGGCCAGGGTGGAGGCGGCGGCGGGAGCTGCTGCTGGTCGGGTCTCCAAGGCCTCCATGCGCGCGAAGAGGGTCGCCATCTGCTGGTTGAGGTCTTTCAGCGCCTGGGTGACGGAATCGGCCGGAGGCGGAGGCGGCGGTCCCTTCGGCTGCTTGCCGCTCTCCTCGCCTGGCATCTCTGATACCAAATTGATGTGGCGCAGGGGCTGGCGAAGACTCCGAAGGAAGTAGCGGTGGGAAGGCGACGCGTGGGGCTTAAACCCCTGGCGTCGTGGAGGCGCCGTGAGGGTTAGGGCCGGCGGCGCACGTGAGAGGAAGGGAGATCACAGGGAAGCCTGCAACGATATGTTGCTTTGCTTGCTTTATTCAATCCCTAGGTGAGGCTATTTATCCTCCCTTACAAATCAATCTAGATTGCTAATCAATCTGAAATCAATCTGGATTGCTAAGCAATCTGAATCCTATTGCTTATGGATAGAAAGGTATTAAACCTAATGAAGGAAGGAAATAACGTAATGAAGGAAAGTCTTATGGGCTCAAGGCCTTCTAATTGCCGGTTGATGCCCCTCCCTGTGTGCGTGTCCGGCGTCCATACGTGATCCCGGTCATAACATTTTCTTTTGGATTTATTCGATGTATTAGAGATATGTTCTCTATTATTTGGGAATAGTTTTCTTAATATGGAGATAGGTTTCTTAGGAGTCAAATTTAGCCATCCTTATAAAAAGGGACAATATTGTATCGCTATTATCAAGCAAAGAAATAAACAAAATTCTCTAGTCTCTCTCTCTTCTTCAGCAAGTCTCAGAGCCTTAGCGGCGGCATGGCCAGCTGATTAAGGGCGAGTACCCTACCCTCGATCCTTGAATCTGTACCCAACCAACACTGACCACAACATAAAGAAATACAAATGCATGGGAAAAGAGGAAGAAAATATAAAGAAAATATAGTTGGTCGGAACCTACTGAAAAAACAGCTGGTTTCAGACATACCAGCTGGGACCTCAATTCTGTTCAGTTTTTTGTTATCATAGGAAATATCGAACTTTGGCTTTGATATTTAAACAAAAACGAAATATCCTTACATATCTCAAATTATTTCTTACCATGTCTAAACTTTCTCACAGACATTCCCATCTCCTTCGAATGTTTTTGGACAACGGCAGAGCATGCCACATGTTGATGCTCGATACCCAGCTATGTTATTTAAGCAACAACTAACTGCTTCCTTGGAGAAGATCTTTGGCTTAATTCGTGACAATCTGAAGAAAGAGATATCACCTCTTTTAAGCCTTTGCATTCAGGTATGTGTTATAAACTTATAATAGCACCAATAGCTAGCTAACTGCATCTAGCATGAGCTTTTCTTTAGTATAATTCTTTGGTGCCAGCCGTACATTCAATCTGTTCAAATTTTAAATTAAACAACTTCAGTCTTATATCATGTTGATAAAAAAAGGCACCAAAACTTGCTCGAGGAGGCAGTGGAAGGAGGTCCAAATCACCTGATGTGACCTTGCAGCAACCAATAAGTGCTCATTGGGATCGCATCGTCAAATTTTTAGACTCACTGATGGACAGGCTACATAAAAATTTTGTGAGTTCTTCCGTACAATGTTAGCTGTACTTATTCCAAGTATGCAGCATTTTCTTGTCAAATTCCATTTCAAGCTACTAGCGCTATGCATTTATGCACAGTTATTGTAGCTTCATAATCATTCAAGTGTACCGGGGAGCTGAGGCTTTCTTAACTCTCTCTATATCCTTATATTTAACGACTATATGTAGGTAATCGATAGTCTATACATTCCCACATACTGTTGCCATGCCTTAGGTCTATTCAGTTTTGCATCTGGAACCCTGCACATTCAGGAATAGTGCAGTGACGTTCTGTCTATTTGACAGATGCAATTCTAATGTAGTTCAGTTTCTTACGCTAGCAGCTTAGCATTAATTTCTTGTCTGAGGGCTTAGCATGTTGACATGGTCTAGTGAGGAAATTGCCCTCCAAAATTGCTAAATGGAGGGAAGAATTGACTGAGGATGAAAAACCCAATGTTGCCATTTCTGGGTCCACTTGATTGTTTTGAAGGGACCTCATTGAGTTATCATTTTGGGAGTCCTATTGGCATAAGATAACAGGTGATATTAGATTTTTGTTTGTCAAACGAACAAAAGAAATTGATCGCACAATCCTGTGAAGTGCTAGGATCTAATTCAACAAATTCGAGTATAGGGCCTTGATTGTACAACCTGACAAAAAACGAGAACCCATATCAACCAAATTTGAGAAGTAAATACTAGAGGAAACATTGTTGCAATTTTCCATTTGAACTTAGAGGCTTTTTTTGCTCCTGTCCGTTGTTCGCAATTTTTGTTGAGAGAGTCCATTGTTCCTAATTCAATAGTTCTCTGTCTTAATGATCTGAGCACTCTTACCAATCTCACAATTCAATATTTCTTTGTATAGGTACCTTCTTTTTTCATCCGCAAGCTAGTTACTCAAGTTTTCTCCTTCATAAATGTACAGTTGTTCAATAGGTTAGTCTGATTCCTGCATGGCAACTATATTTCGGAAAGCTGCATGGCAACCAGCTCTTGATTTAATATGCTCTTCTTAATGTCCCAGTTTGCTCCTGCGACGGGAGTGTTGCACATTTTCAAATGGAGAATATGTGAAATCTGGGCTGTGTGTGCTGGAGAAATGGATTTTGGATGCTACAAAAGAGGTTTGCAACAGGTGCAGCTCTCATTTACTTAATCATGACCAATAGAGCACCTAATCTTTCCACTTTGTAGCATGCAGGTGCAGCTTGGGATGAGCTAAAGTACATCAGACAAGCGGTTGACTTTCTGGTAAAATTAGTATCATTTCTACATATCTAGATGGTGATATTATTTTCATGCTTTCTTCTCATTGCATTACTTGGAAATTGCAGATTATTCCTCAGAAAAGCAAAAAAACCCTTGAGCAGATTAAGAAAAATATTTGCCTGGTATAGAAAAATTTTAGTAGCAGTATTTGTGTAAGATACAGTTTATGCTTTGGATAGAATTATCTTTCCCATTTAACACACTTCATTTGTTTAACTGATTTCTGACAGGCGTTAAGTGTGAGGCAGATATATCGTCTATGCACGATGTACTGGGATGACAAATACGGTACACACAGTGTATCAGCTGAGGCATGTTCCCATCTTCTTTGTGCTAGCTGTGATCTCCCGTCATTTCTGTCTTTCGGCTAACTTGTGGACTGTTTGCAGGTTGTTGCTAAAATGAGGGACATGGTGAGCAACGATGCACAAAATCCTGTGTCAAATTCGTTTCTTTTAGATGACGACTTGAGGTTAGTGATCCCAAAAGATTGGCAAGAAGCTTCAGCTTATGCACTTTTCAGTCCGTCTTAAATCATTTACATGATTCATGCGCTTAGATTACGTTTATGAGACCGGTACTATTATCATCCTTTCTAACATCCACAAATTGCAGCATTCCTTTCACCACAGAGGAAATAGCTGAGCAAGTACCAGCCATAGACATGTCAAACATCGAAATGCCGTCATCGCTTCGTCATGTTCACTCTGCTCAATTCTTGATGCAGCATCTTCAGTCACCGTGCTCGCTGAGGTGAACTGCCTAGGTGTGCTAACCGATGATCCGGTAGCTAACTTAAGAGGAATACTAAGCAATAACCATATTGTTTTGATTTCTTTCTGATGACTCGGTGATCCAATTGGTTCCCATTCATTCATATGCTTTTGTTTATTTTCTTTGACTTATATGTTGACATGCCATTATGTCAGGCCCCTCTCAACTACAATCTTCTCATGTTTTTGTTTACGTACTGAAATGGTGTAGTGCTTTCTTGCATGAGCTTTTCCAGTGAGAAGCCAATTCGAGAATTTTGTTCATGATCGGTTGCTTCAAGTGAGGACTAAATTATCAAATTTAAGATAAGACTCCCACTGTGACTCATTGACTTGTCTTTATCTCAAGTCCTGTAGAAATGGAATATTTCTGTGATATTTTTTGTCTTTCTCTCGCAAAGCTGCCAAGACAGTGCAATTGACTTGATTTGTACCTAGTGTGCAATTAGACACTTTGTCCCTGACATGGATATTGCATACGTTTGATAGGTCCAACAAAGATTCAACGTATAGACTAGCGAAAATGAAAAAAAAATCATGTTCTTCATGCAGTGAAAACTGTCTAATCGAAACTTGGGAAAATCGTGGATAATTTAGAATATATGATGATGACAGCATGGACCCATTAAAAGGAGAAATTTTATTGTATCACGGTTAAACAGCTCGGTTCGTGTAATAAACTAATGAAGCACTGACACATGGCATGTATACTGTAGCCACGCATTGGACTCGCACCGCAATTGAGTGAAATGCGCACACAGACATCTCGTCGACCAGGAGCGAGAAGTTGTTGCCACGCTGCATCTCTAGCCTCCTCAGGGCTGGCCCAGCCCATGACTGTCGAATCGCTAGCCTACGATGCTGTCGACGACGCCATTGACATCGATGACGAGGAGCTCGCCTTGGTCAGCCTCCGCCCTCTCCTGTTCTTCTTCCTTTCCCCATTGCTGTCGGTCTCGTTCCAGTCCCTTTGCCCCCAATGCGCAAAGTAGCCTCTCCAAATGCCCGTGTTTCTCCCTAAGGCCTTGTCGAAGAGATCCTTCCCCTCCTCTGCCTCACGCTCCTCGCCACCATCGCCGCCGAGCTCGAACCAGAAGACAAACACCGTGTGCGCATGCGCCGGCGTCCGTTGGGGGGGGGGCTCGTGTGGGGGAAGAGGCAGTTATGGAGGTCCCAGGAGACTTGGATCCAGTCGACACCGCCCAGGTTGACCCGCTTGTTGTTGCAGAACTTCCAGCGCAGCCGCTGGACATGGAGCAAGCGCTCACCGTCGATGGAGACAGACAAGCCTACGTCCGCCCTATCCTTCTCCCTGCCGCCCCTATCCCTGCTGCGGTCGTAGGACACGAGATCCATAGAGATCTCCTGCTCCTTGCCCCAGACGTTCACCCAGGTCTTGTGACGGCGGTCGTGGATGATGTCTCGCATGGCAACGTGCTCGTGTTAGGAGATGAGAGCAGGGCGCGGGCCAGGTGGGCACCGGGCCTAGGTCTTGTGGTAGTCCACGTCTGATAGATCCTTGCAGCGAGGGCCATCTCGTCGTCGACACGACAGTCACTGGCGCGGAGCTGCCTAGACCCGCTACCGCCACCAGAGGAGCTAGGGGCGGACACGGAAGGTGAGGGTCTCCTTGTTGGGGTCCTCGTCGAAGTACCCGGCCCTAGAGGCAGAGGAGGAGGCCGGTGTGGACGGGGACCATAGGAAGAGGATGGCGCGGAGCAAGAGGCCGAGCGAGTTCCGCGACCAGGAGAGCGCAATGAGGCCAAGGTGTGTCTCGTAGATGGAGGTTGCCAGGTTGAGCCCGCCGCCAACACAAACACAAGTGGCGCCGATGCCAGCATGCACTGGAAGCACGCCGCGATCATGCCTGGCATTGCGCAGCGCATCGGACGCTATGAGGTGAGGCGAGATGTCTGTATGCACGATGTGAGTTCAAGGCACGGCTACAGTATACACGTCACGTGTCAGTGCTTTATTGGTTTGTTACATAAACCGAGCTATGTAACCGTGACACAATAAAATTTCTCCATTGAGAGGGTGGCACACGTGCATCAGATGGATAAAAATGGACGCTCTGCATTTGACTGTTGTGGCCTTAGAACTATTTCTCACCATTTGGAACATAGGAATTTTTCTTTATTCTTAGGTGAGAATTGTTTCCTATAAAAATCATATGAAATTCCTGTATTACAAACAGGCCTTAGAAAGATAACTACAGTAAAAACTTTAGGTTTTGTTTAGAACGTGGGAATATTTTATCCTAAATCCTACGGTGTGAAAATTCTATAAAATTCTTATGAAATCCCTATCCTCCAAATGCCTTTAGACTTTCGACTTTATATGTTGTAAATGTGTAAATGAACAGTTGAGCCTGCCTCCATGAGCACTCACAGCTTGACCATATAGTGAGGTCTTTTTATCTTGCAATATACAAGATCATAATCACATATTCAGTAACAGCGACAAGGCTGCCAATGCACTTCTCGAGCCCCAACTTGTCCAGAGGTAGACAAAATAGCAATCAAACAACGACGGATGACGCATCAGCTTGACGTAGAGATTCTTGACCAAGTGGATCAGATGCAACCTAGCGTTAATTAGACACCCTTTTGAATGGTCAGTGGGTTACTACTGGCTTCTGCCTAGCTTGTTCTCTCTCTCTCTCTCTATTATTTTTAGCAAGAGATTTTCTTGAACCGTCGTCGGCTAATGTGTCTTCATTTGGCAAAGCCCTTTCTAGAATTCATTACAAAGAAAAATGCAGGACTGTAGCTGATTGGAAACTATGTTCTTAGGCAAATTAAAACAATCACTCGGTATCACCGGAATGCGACCATTGACAGAAGACGGCCGGTGCATGTACCGAAGGAGCACTTCGCTGTGTGAAGCGTAGCTCAAAATTTGTCATAAGGGCAACTCCAAGAGAAGAGCTAAATCATTTTCTAAAGGTAAATTTGGCTATTATTGGAGAAAAAACGTCTCCAATAGACTCTGTAAATGACTCTCCAAATTTAGTAGCTCTCCATCCCTCCTCCTTCGCTCTCTATTTTTGGATTGCCTACCTCGCTCACCATCCAGCCTCTTGGCGCGGTCGGCGTTTCCTTCAGGGGCGGACCCAAAGAGGGGGGAGTGAGGGCCCAGGCCGCCACTCAATTCGCAGGAACCCAGGTATATAGCCCAAGATTTAATGCTAGTGCCCCCACTCAACCCAACTAAAAGGCCCTCACTCATGCTAAAATTATGAATGAGAACAATTCAGCATACTATGTGTATTGTTGTGCCCCCTCTCGAATTTTGTCCTGGGTCCGCCCCTGGTTTCCTTCCCGCACGCTGCGCCCCATTCCCGCGCGTACGCGACCCACCGCGCACCCTCTAGTTTAGATAGCCTGGTGAGATTCATTTTAGAGAATAGCTAAATCACTAAATTTAGATACTTCTTTTGGCTAATCTCTTGGAGTTGCTTTAAGTCGGCACACGGCTGCAAGCAAGTCTTCGCCCTGGAGTAGTGGAACTGTTGGCAGTTGGGTTGACGGTCAAGTCTCAGCAGCCACTTGGCCTTGCTCTTTTCCCATACACACAGGGAGGAGGGAGGGAGGGGGACCGGCAGGGCCATGGCTCCCCCTATAATCTAACAATTGCAAATGTATATCTTTGTATTTCAAAGGATTCTGTTAGAATTGATGCTTTTCGGTCTCCTTGATGAATCAAATTACACTATATAGTATAGTTGATTCCTTTCAATTCTAATTCCTGGCTCCGCCACTGCATACACACATATTATTGTAGATAGATTTGTCATGTGATGGTCTATCCATTAAGGGCTAGGTTTTTTTGGGTTTGTTGTTTTTGGTTTTTGGTTTATACTACAGTAACTAGCTTTCAACTAATATTTCTTTTTAAGACAAGGTTTGCAAGTCGATTATAGTAGACATTATACCAAATTTATCTACATCGGCTAAATCTCCGTACTTTCTCTTCCGAACAGTCAGAATTCAAAAACCATAAGCTATCAGCGATAGAACCATAAGCTATCAGCGATAGACTAAAAGGATCATTCCTTAATATGTAATCGATAATAAATTCAATTTAGCAATAAAATATTTAAAAAGGTTAAAAACTAGGCGGTTTCTTTTGGGAAAATCAGTCAAAATCCTCACCATGAGTCAACAAGATTCATGCTCTTCAACGGCCGCGGTGGTGTCAATGGCTCTGATGTGGCAAGGGAGTGGTAGCCCGTAGGCCCCGAACTGGAATGGAGGCGATGGAGTTGGTAGCCAAAAAGAAAAAAAAAATCGATGGCTAGACAATCCCCTATAAATATTCTTATATTTTTCCGCTGATACCACCAAATGAACTCTTACGGTAAACAAAGATTGCGGCTCGACAGTCCGGACGTCCGTTGCTGCAGTGGACTGCTTGTCCCATGACCTAATGAATCATTTCTTCGTTCGAGACTGATGGGGTAGTCATATTCACATCTAGAAATCTGATGATCTGCTCCTTTTGATTGAAACTTATAGCTTTTGATTACAATTTGTGCCTTTTGGGCTGTTCGTGTAAGAGATTACAAAGTAATAGAAACTCACGTACGATTTTTGCCGATATAAATGAAGTCAGTACAGTATATACTACAATTAACTAGTAGACCCTATCTTGAAAAGATACTCCGTTTAAAAACGAGTTACGGTAGAAAAGCCAAAAAGCAGTTTTTAGAAGCTAAAAAGAACAGTCCCAGAATAAAGCAATGGCAACTTTGTTAATGCTCATCACTCGGTAAATATGGAAGGAGCAGAACGTTAGAATTTTTCAGTCCACGGTGATTGTAGACCCTGTTCTTTTCAGCTTCTAAAAGCTGCTTTTTGGCTTTTCTACAGTAACTAGTTTTTAAACAGAGTATTTTTTAAGATAGGATCTATTAGTTAATGTAGTACATACTTTACTGACTTCATTTATATCGGCAAAAACTGTACGTGAATTTCGGTTACTCTGTAATTTCTCATACAAACAGCCCAAAAGCCACAAGCTGAAGCCAAAAGTCACAAACCACAGCAAAAAAAAGAACAGGCCCTACATCGGGCAACTTAGGGTCTGTTTGGTTGAGCTGTGGCTTCTGGAAAAGTTGCTGTGAGCTGTGGGCTATGGAAAAGCTGATGTGAATTGTGGGCTGTGAGAAAGCTAAAAGTCGTTTGGTTGAACAGCTGTGGCTTTTGGAAAAACTGCTGTCAGCGGGCCCCACATGTCATCCGTGACCCCACATGTCAACCACACAATGCATATTTCTCTGTTTTTTCCTACGCGTTTCTTCTTCTTCCTCAGGTCGTCGATCCGCGCGGATGGGGGAGGGGGCGACCTACAGGGGGTCGACGGAGATCTGAGGGAGGGCGCCGGTTTTTCTGGTCGTCGCGAGGAAGCAGGAGAGGGCAGCCGGACCGGAGCCGAGGAAGAGGGTCGTCGCGGGGTCGCCGGCGAGGCGCAGTGTTTCCCCGAGCGCAGGCGTCCGCTCGGCTCTCCGCGTGGATGGGGGAGAGGAATCGGGAAGAAGAATGAACCGTTACGCAACATAACGAGTGGCAGGTGGGTAATTTTCGGGAAAACTTGGATCCCACAGCCGGTAGAAGCAAGCCCATAGGTGCTGTGGAAATTGTACTAGGAAGAAGCTGCTTTCTTTGTAGAACCTGAGCAGAAGTTAGTCCTTTTGGTTGGCTTTTGGCTTTTCCAGTAGCCAAAGCATGTTTGGAAGCCAAACCAAACAGGCGAGGGCGAGGCTGCCGCCGAGCGCGGGCGAGCGCCGTCGAGGCCGTCGTCGAGCGTGGGCTCCGCCGCCCCTCGCCGGCCTCCCGCGTCGTCTCCGTGCGGATCGACGACCTGAGGAAGAAGAAGAAACGCGCAGGAAAAAAACAGAGAAATATGCATTGTGTGGTTGACATGTGGGGTCACGGATGA
The DNA here is from genome assembly GCA_017311315.1 of Dendrocalamus latiflorus. NCBI lineage: Eukaryota > Viridiplantae > Streptophyta > Magnoliopsida > Poales > Poaceae > Dendrocalamus > Dendrocalamus latiflorus. The sequence goes on along the minus strand of CM029677.1, from coordinate 15,542,370 downwards.
CATGTGGGGCCCGCTGATAGCAGTTTTTCCAAAAGCCACAGTTGTTCAACCAAACGGCTTTTAGCTTTCTCACAGCCCACAATTCACATCAGCTTTTCCACAGCCCACAGCTCACAGTAACTTTTCCAGAAGCCACAGCTCAACCAAACAGACCCTTTATACTGTAGTTTTTTTCGGAACGTGTTGCGTTTTGGCTTTTGGCTTTTCCTGTCTGCCCTCGTCTCGCGCCTGCACTCTCACCCTGACTCTCGCTAAACGATTTGTTTTGTTATTTGTCCTCTTCCTGTGAATTAATTTACGACAACTCTACTGCCAGGGTTAGAAAAAAAGATTACGGTTCGACCTACTAGTTGTTGATAGAATTAACAAGAATCAACAGTAGTGAGAATTGTACCTTCATTTGTGTCTTCAGCTTATTGCACTCGATCAACGTGTACTCATGAAGTGATTTTACTATAGAAAAATTGGCAATTTGCCACTCTAATGAAGTACATTAATTTGAGGATTTGCTTCATTGCTCACTCCGGACGTTTCACTACAGAAACATCAACAACTGTATATGTACTGGTACCGGAGCCAACTGGCAATTGCTTGGCTTGTAACCAAGGTGATGCATGTCTTGCAAGACAAAACCTCTGCTACTTATTAGTTTCATCTTTATTTGTAATAGTTCTTTACTTAGACGGGTGGAATTTCTCTATTACCTACATATCTACTTTATGATTTTTTTAAAATAAATAAAATAGTTGGAATTTTAGAGCGGAAAAGTAAACAACTTGGGAAGGCAAAATTCTATTCCTTACTCAACTTCTCATGCGTAATTCAACTCGCATGAGTTGAGTTGATCCACTCATAAAAGCCGAAAAGTGAGTTGGGAATCAAACAACTAGAACAATCAAGGTTCTTTTTCGAGCCGGGGCTCTAAGGGGTGCTTAAAATGGTTTTTTTAAGTAGTTTATAGCTGAAAAATACTATAGTTAGTTGAAATTGTACTGTAGCTGATGGTGGCTTATTTGACATAATTAAATTTTAAAAAATTTAAAAATAGAAAAAACAGGTTAGCACATCACAGACAGTACAAACTAATACAGAAAAAAAAGAACCGACAAAAAAGGCAAAAAACTAAAAAAGACAAAATTATTGAATAGTAAAAAATAAGTCAGAAGCTAGAAGTCTAAACCGTTTTAAGCGGGGTCTTAGATAGTATGGCCTTTGCAACCCTAAATTCCTAGCCAAACCGGTCAAACTCTGACCAAACTTATCGTGCCCAAGCTGGGAACATGTTTGACCAAGCGAGGCCGCAATCAAAATCAACCTAATTTTTCTCGGCAAGGACTACACCGAGATTTTTGTTTTTGAACTCCGACTACACTGAGCTTGGATTGGGACACATGCATGGCCGTGCTTGTCGCTGAGATGGCTTCCTAAAAATGCCTATTGTTTTAATATTTTCTGATGTGGTAACAAATGTGCGATCTTCAGAGCCAAACAATTAAAATTTTTGCTTAAATCACCTCATTATTTAGAATTAAATTTATTTTATTGATTACATAGCACAAGACAGTATGCAGCTGTACTCTTTTCCAGGGTCAAAAGGCCACCCTACCCTTTGCCAACCTAACCCAACCCAGGGTTATGAAAATCGATTGAAAATCACTAAAAATCGGCTCTACCAGGTACCATCGGTTAGAGTACAAAACGGTTTCAAGTATTTCATTTTACTCCGAGTTCACTCAATTTACTCCGATTTCCACCGATTTCAGCCATTTTTATTTGAAATTTGAATTTCATTTGAATTTTTTTAGTTCAAAAACCATCGAAATTTTTCGAAAAACAGTGCCACCGATCCCAGTGAAAATTCAAAACCGTTCTTAGCGAGCCCGGTAAAAATTCAAAACCGTTTTTAGCGACCCCGGTAAAAATTCAAAACCGTTTTCGGTGACCCTGACCCAACCAAACCATGCCTCGATTGATGATGACTTGGCAACAACCACTCCTACAAATTAACCCACTCCACACACAAATACACACCCGAACAACGTACTCTTCTCCTCCGCGCTTTGCCGCAGCAGCTGGCCACGCGCACGCGCACGCATGGGGAAGCCATCGTGGAGCTCACTGTTTGGCCTCGGCTGCTTCAGCTCCCACCGCGATCACGCCAACGACGACCCTAAGGCCGCCTCCCGCCCGCCCAGGCCGGCGCCGCTGCCGAGCCGCCTCTCGTGCAACGACGGTCTGAGGAACGGCAGCAGCAACGGCGGGATGCCGTCGCCGGAGGACCTGTCGCTGTCGCTGGCGGGGTCCGGCGTGGAAGCGTTCACGGTGGACGAGCTCCGGACGGCGACGCGGGACTTCTCGGTGAGCAACTTCGTTGGCGAGGGCGGGTTCGGGCCGGTGTACAAGGGCTACGTCGACGAGCGGCTCAAGCCCGGCGTGCGCGCGCAGGCCGTCGCCGTCAAGCTTCTCGACCTCGAGGGCTCCCAGGGCCATAAGGAGTGGCTAGTAAGTCCGTAATTAATTATTGTCATCTACGACTCACTTATCCCTGCAAATTAAGGTGAATTACCGTTTTAAAATGAACATGTATAATTACTTTGCTAGCGTAATTTATTTGGACCTACAATTTTACATAGACAGTGTTGCTATACGTATGAACAAAATATTATGACAATCGAGACGGAGGTGATAAAAGTAACAATAGGCTGCTGATGGGCATCTAAAATGGTTTTCATTCAGACGTCCATTTATCCGCGACTTTTTGTAACTAATTTTGTAGCATTTTGTTCATATGCATAGTCAATACTGTTTGCAGCCATTTCATATGAATTTACTACTTTACAAACAGCTCTTTTTTTAGATGTACAAACAGGCTCTTTTGCTTTTGGATGAATGGCATGGCAGAGCTGATTTGCTAGTTCAGCATGGAGTGGTTTGAGTCAGCTTAGCTTGATTGGCGTTTAAATGATTTGCCCAAATTAACTAGGTAGTATTTGGGCTAATTAGTTGGGACTTATCTATCTGTACTAGGCCCGTGCATACTGTAGAAGTACCATGCTTCGTTTCGTACAGTTTCTCTCTCAATCCGGATTTCCAGGTCGTGATGTTGACCGTGCTATTAATATTGACTTGATATTTAAGCATCTCTTAATTCAGCATCGAAACTGCATTGGGAAAATTAGAAGCAAATTGGAAAATTCCGAAGTGGTCAGTCTCTCTCACAGATAATATTTTAAAAGTTGGCTAGCATTTTTAGGGATTATGATTGTGTTATATATTTTTAGCGTAACAGATCTCATCATTTTACAAATCATAGGAAAGTTTGCACCCTGTTTTAAGAATCTTTGCACCTTTTTTAAGTTTTATGAATGATTTCAGTTCAGATAAATTAACCGCACATGAACAGTAGTTACACTGTCCATTTGAGTACTGTATTTGACAATACAAGAACAAGCGCCTAGGATTACCCATTTTGTGGCCCAAAGCAAACAGTACTGCCAGCTAGCTTATTAGCTGTGATCCCTTTGGAAAGTCGCCAAGTCTTCTCCTGTTCAGACTTAATTTCGTTTCAGAAACCTGTTAGTACCCGGAGGCATGGATTATGTCAACCACCTAGCTAATATACTGCATTGCCTTGGTCAAATAATTATTTTTTATGAGTGTTTTGGGTCAAATTCTACCTTAATATATAGAAGAAATGCTGCATGTTTTGACCTGTATGTTTGGATGCATAATTTTGGCTGCAGGCTGAAGTCATTTTTCTTGGGCAGTTTAGGCATCCTCACCTCGTCAAACTGATCGGCTATTGCTACGAGGAAGAGCACAGGCTTCTCGTCTACGAGTTCATGGCGAGGGGCAGCTTGGAGAAGCATCTCTTTAAAAGTATGTCGACTTCTATAAGGCTATATATCTTCCTCGTTTTTGTTTTTAACAAATCCCGGCCCTGAAATAATGCATCCGTGCTACATGATTAAAATCCACATGGTTAATTTCAGCATCAACAGTTAGGCCTTTCAAATAATAGTCACAACTAACATCCCTCTCGGTTAACTATCCAATCACATGCCTAAATGAAAGGGGTGTTTTTCTTGTAAAATCTTTAACGATGTATTTGGTTAATACAGTTACCATTAAGAGGTCATGGCATCAAATCCTAAAAAACCAAAAAAAAAACTATCTTTATTCTTTTTTACTTATCATTTTGGATATCGACACGGTATCAAATACACCACTTTGACCATTACTTTTTTTAATTATATTTACAATATAAAGATATAAGTAAAATTGATAAATGGACAAATCCAAATACCTATGTATTGATCAATTGATGGGAATCAAACTCTACCCTTTAGCTAGAAAACCGGGTGTTACACTGGTTGGACTAACCAACATCTTTTAATTGATCAGCCCTATTTAATAGGATTCCAATTCGTACCTAGCTAGCATCTACCATGATTAAAATCAAAGGATTCCAATTAGAAGTCTGGAATAATCGAACCCAGCGGTGGAACTCGGGAGAATCTAGTCACCGCTTGCTCTACACCCATTGGCTACCGTATTTTCCTGATGCAGTTCACAGTTCATACTGCTTTTTAGGTTTTACACTGGTTGGTGTGATCGATGTCCGTTACATGTTTACATCAACCATTCCACTAGTACGTACATATCATGGCCTGGTCATTTTCCATTAACAACCTCTATATGAAACATACACAACATTTTATTTTCTTTGCTATCTTTGTGTTCTGCCTGTAATAACTTCATTTTGATCATCAGTAAGAAGGACAATACTTACACATTTTCATGGTTAGTTAGTGCTGGAACTGAAGTACTCTTTTCATCTAAGTTTATAAGGCGTACTTTATACTAACACATAGACTAAGAAAATATTAAAAATAGCTAGATTATCCCTTATAATTATCTCTAAGCAGTATATTCAATGCATGCATGTAGAAAATTGTAAATAAATCCATATATTTATTAGGAGTATAAAGAAAATGTCATATTAATTTTACATTATAATATAAAATATACTTTATATTTATGGACAAGATCAATAAATAAATATGTCTTATAAACTTACTGGGAGGGAATACGATGCAATAGGCAGCATTGAGCTCTCCAATTACATTGTCTCACCCAAATTGGAGAATCCAGCAAGCTAGGCCATAATACTTACCAAGCGTACGTGGAGTAATTTGGATAAGGCACTAGCTAGCTAGCTCGTAAGTCAAAAGTTGTCAATCATGTGTCTCAAACTGAGTGCGCATCTCGATAGTTGCTACAGGAAATTAAAGTAATTAAAATGCGATGCTTGTGATAGTTAAGTAGGCAATATATATATATATATATATATATATCCAATGCACTCAAATTTATGATGCATTTATCATGTATCTCAACTAAAAAAGTCATGAAATTTTTTTTAAAAAGTTTCTATATGTATTCTATGGTTTACTCCACAAATATATAAAATTTTAAGTTCAAATTTATTTTATATTAAGAGCAGCAAAAAAGAGAAAATTCCGACAAAGTTGAACTCTTAACCGTTGTCAGATTTTCTCTTTTCTGTTACCACTAATATATAATGAATCTGAACTTAAAATTTTATGTATAGTTAAAATAAGTTTAGAATTACATGTTGAAATTTTTCGGAATTTTTTGGAACTTTTTTTAGTTAGAGTTTGAGTGCATAGAATATGTTGCCAGTTAAGTAATCGCCTAAAGCGCAATAAGATACGAAGGGGATGTGTATCAGGTGTAAACCATTTTATCGTTAGCCGTCTGATCAACACGAGGAGGAACCGTGTTTGTTGAATACTAGTATAATGTGATGCTAAATATAGCTGTAATTAAACTTCCGTCATGGTGCCTAGAGATGCTAGCATTGTCAACTTCACAAGACTGGACATACGATTATGTATCCTCGATCGCAAGTACCAGTAGCAATTAATTGTGTTAATCATATTGAAACCACACATATTGAAACCTTGCATCCAAATCTCAAAGCTGGTGAATTTGTTGTTTCCAACAAATTGACATTGCTTAGCTCATCTGACAAACGTGTTGCCGATGCATGCATGGAAATTAAACTGCAGAGTACTCCGCGTCGCTGCCGTGGTCAACACGCCTGAATATCGCCATTGGAGCCGCCAAAGGTTTGGCCTTTCTCCATGACGCCGCGAAACCCGTCATCTACCGCGACTTCAAGACCTCCAACATCCTACTGGACTCGGTATATATGTGCATATCGTGTAGCCAGCTACGCACCTTAACCCAGTGATTGACTAGAGATCGAGATGATCATCACAACATCTCTAAAAAACTTGTGCAGCATAGTCATCTGACATTTCTTGATTGCCTTTTTTTAGGATTACAAGGCAAAGCTATCGGATTTTGGACTAGCCAAGGATGGGCCTGAAGACGACGAGACGCACGTCTCCACACGAGTCATGGGCACGCAGGGCTACGCCGCACCTGAGTACATCATGACTGGTAGATATATATGCCAATTTTTTTCTGTTGGCTCTAGCTTTATCATAAGCAACAAAAAAAATCTTTAAAATCCATATTTAGATTTTCACTAATTAATCCACCATTTCTTCTTGTTAGGGCATCTAACAACGAAGAGTGACGTTTACAGCTTCGGTGTGGTGCTGCTGGAGCTGCTAACGGGGCGGAAGGCGGTGGACAAGAACAGGCCGCCCCGAGAGCAAAACCTAGTCGAATGGGCGCGGCCGTGCCTGCACGACTCCCGCCGGCTCGACCGTGTCATCGACCGAAATTTGAACGGGCAGTACTCAACTCGAGCTGCCCAGAAGGCCGCAGCCATAGCTTATCAGTGCTTGAGTGTGAGCCCTAAATCCCGGCCCCAGATGTCAACCGTTGTGGAGGCCCTCCAGCCGCTGCTCGCCATGGATGATGGCATTATGGAGCCATTTGTGTATACTGCACCGCCGGACAGCAAATGATGTGCAAGAGCAGAGAATGCTCTACAAAATGGGTACATATTACTCCTTCAACAAGTTCATCATCGCTCGGCGCTATAGCTACGGGGGAATGACCTTTCAGAAGAGTGAGGGAGAGGGAGAGAGGAGGGGGGGGGGGGGATGGGGGTCACTGCTGTAAATGCTTCGATTGTGTTGAGTTTCAGTAGTTCAAAACAGTTTAATTAAAGAACTCACACAGCAATATCCTCGAAAAAACTCACGCAGAAGTTAAGTTGTTAGAAAGATGGCAAAATAAATGCTGTTTCTCGTAGGCAAAATTCAAAGTGGATTTTGATTTAGAAATTGGTCATAAATGAGGCAATAACTAAGTTCAGCATTTGTAACAAAGAAACATGCATGCAGTATTGAATATACTATTTGTGCTGCTACCCCCCGTCGGGGATCTCGAAATCCCGTAATGGTTTGATCTTTGAGCAGCATGTGTCATCTGTGGATCAATACCAAGCAAATTTGAAGGAAAATTTGGTGTATGGTCACTTGCCCAGGAGGTGACGGCCAATCTACAAGGCCGTTGTGTCATTGTTTTCTTGGAGAAGTTAATGCAAGAAACAACGAGACTGATGTTCAAATGAAAACGCTGAGCATGGAAGGTAAAGTTGATGGTCTGTTACGATGTGCTTCGATGGATGCATGTGGTGATAAGGCAATGGCTGAAGAAACTGAAAAACAATATGCACCTAAACACACTCCCCTGATCTGGTGTGACCTGATGAAGTACTGTTATATGTGAAAATTGTTATAGTATGTGATGAGGATTGAATAATCTATTAAATACAGCTTTAATACGTAATTAAGGCTATACGCTTTAATACTTTGGACCTAGTTCGATTCCCACTTTATCCACGTCGAGTTGGAGGGGAAGTCCTTCGAATAGTTAGAGCGAACCTGGAAATTGACACCCACCAGGTTTGAGTATTGACCATCTTCCACCTGCTTTGGTTGGCACCTGTGAGACCATGTGGAGGTTACCTCATGGTTGTGATGAGTAATTGACCTTTGCAATACAGTTTGTGTAGAGGTTAAGTTTGGTTTTTGAGGTTTATGCAGAAGTTTGCCCTCTACGACTTGCTCTTTATGACCGTTGGCGTGTATCTCTGTGGTCGGCGGTCATCCTTACGACTTTGAGGTCGGCAGTCGATTCTACGACTTAATGGTCATCAGTCGGATTTATGAATTTGTGGTCGGCAGTCGATTTTACGACTTGTTGGTCAGCAATCGATTTTACGACTTGGTGGTAGTCAGTCAATCTTATGACTTGGTGGTCGACAGAGGCTTTACGACTTGGTGGTCGGCAGAGACTTTTACGACTTGGTGATCAGCAGGAGTTCTCATGACTTGATAGTCGTAGCTCTGTCTAGCCGTGATCGATAGTCGTAGCTCTGTCTGGCCGTGATCGATAGTCGTAGCTCTGTCTGGTCGTGATCGATGGTCGTAGCTCTGTCTGGCCATGGTCGATGGTCGTAGATTCTGCTGGTTGTGAGCGATGGTCGTAGCGCTCTGCCTGTGTTATCGTAAGTCGTAGCGACCAGGTGTGTTAAAGTCGTAGCCACTGTGAGCAATGGTCGTAGCGATTGCTACATGGTCGTAGCATTTATTTCATGGTCGTAACAGCTTATGCGATGGTCGTATCGACTCGCTGAATGGTCGTAACTGCTGGGAATATTTCATGGGCTACAAGCACCTCTATCTTGAGTATCAGAGTGGTCGTAAGTTGCTTAAGACCAGTGGTTTGCTGAGAATGCTTCTCTGGAATTCATTCGGATTATGCAAATTGATGATCTTTGTTTATAGTGAGGTGTTATGTAATTCTTTGCTTGTTGGTGATGGTTGCAAACCTTTGGAGCTAGGTCATTGAGAGGCGTGGAAGGATCGGGACTAGGCATAGGAGAGGTGTTGAGGTCCAGAACGGTCAAGGAGATACCGAAGATGACTGAGGCTTTCAAGGTGGTTGCAAGTGTGGATGTCAAGAAAGCAAGAAGCTTCCATGATGGTGGTAGAAGGGCATTTTGGTAAAATTCTCAAGCCAGAAAAGGAGGCGATTCTGTTAGGGTTTTAGTCCTGTGTGTGTGTTAACGGGTGGTTGTAAGTTGCTTTGAGAAGGTGCATGAGGAAACCTGTTGGTAGGTAGGGGGTTAACAGGTTATCCTCGGCATCGTGAGGCTATAAAAAGGGATGGAGGGCTACCCATCCCGATGTCTCTTTTGCTCTCTAGTGTTCTTGTTCTCTTGCGTGCGTTCGGTTAGGGTTTTGTGTGGGGCAACTGTGCTCTTGGTCCTCCAGGATAGAGTGGCTGTAGACTCATCTCTTAGAGCAATATATCATCTTTCTATCTCTGTTTGTGTATGCTCATATGTTTGGAGTTGAGTTGGGTGTGGTCGTTTTGAGTGTGTTCTCTCTGTTCTTCAACTGGTTCTTCCCTCTCTTGATCTGAGAGTTTGTTTTCAGTTGCTATGTTGATAATCTGACTTGTTTGATGTTGGGGAATCATACTCAAATCCATCTTGGCTATTCTATTCCCACTGGCATGGTCGGATTGTCTTTCTATACTCTTAGATTCAGCTTTGGGTGTTCTCGGTGAAATATTGTGAAGCTCTCATTTCGGTTGCTAAGGTTTAAATTAAAGTTTAGAGAAACCTCTTGAGACCCTCAGCTTGACGTGTTCAAACTTTCATGACCAGTTGATCTTTGAATCAAAAGTTATTTGGAATCTTGTTCTTGCGGTCTTGCGCCTCACCAGCTTTCCTCTGTTCTTCCGAGAACGTTATGACCATGTTCAGTTCTGTTGAGTCTTTGTTTCTTTTTGTTGAATCAGAACTGAGGTAGTCATAGTCGGTGCAGGCTTGGTCTGGAACGTCTATTGGATTTACGAGTATATTGGTTTCGACCAAGATCAAGTTCCAGACTGCATCGAGTAGTCAGGCAGACGATCTCCCGGTCAGTTATTGACCACGTTGTTGATCCTTATGACCACGTTGTAAGTTTCGACCACGTTGATAGATTTCGACCATCCTGCTATTCTTGCTCTGCTCGGTCTGTCTTCTTGGTTTTTCAGTGTGCTTTCAATCCTAGTCTTCATAGCTCAGTAGTTATTGGAGAAAAGAGTTAAGTGGATACTTGGAGAGAATTTGAAGGCACCATTCACCCCCTTTGTTGCCTGTCCGGTCCTATAGCACCGGGCGTCATGCAAGGAAACAAAGAGCGGCACATTGGAACAATGACGTTCGACTGGATGGCCCATGAGAGGACTGCACGCCAAACAATGGCATTCATGGTCGGTGTTGTGGAAGCTCCAAGTTGTACGCATGGAGCACCTCCCCACGAAATGTGCACGGGAGCCCAGGAGGCATGACACACGGAAGGACTCGGAGACCACAGCTGAAGGGCACGAAATTATAGCAGAAGGCATGGACTGAAGCCGTGCGGGAGTTATAAAGGCACCAAGACCAAGGACACAATGGCTCTGGCAAAGGGACGATGGGTATGCACAGAAACACAGGGTCCGGCCATACTACCCGAACGCAACCTTAAAGGAGCCACTATTGACAACCATCAAAATGAAGCTACAAAATTACCAAGCATCAAATCGATGGGCTGAAAGGACGAGGAGGGCCAAGGCACGAGTAACATGGTTTTAGCTTGCCGGTTGCAAAGCCTTTGACCATGAGAGGTTACTATTGGGGGAGTGGCCACCACCTAGGCCCAGGAGCACCGTAGTAGTTGTAGTCATAAGGGGTTTGGAGTCAGAGTCCATTTAGGATTCACAGTGGTCATAAAAAGGAAGATCAGGATGTTTCTGAGTCGGATTCTTAGCGTGGTATGTCACATTGGTTTCAAAGTCTTGTATGTTCCTTCTCTATATAAGAAAGAGAAAAAGGACGTAGACGCATCGCATTGCAGCGCATGAAAAAAAAGAAGGAATAAAGAAATCAATCTGAGTTCACGTGTGTGATCTCGAAGTCTAAGTTCATCAATTCATCTATGCCCTGGGCAAATTTCCCAATAGTCCCGTATCTTGTCACCAGTCAACTGCCCCACTGCCACAGCCGGGAGGAGGTGGCTGTTCGCCATGAGCTCCTCGCCGCTGGCTACGGTGTTGGCTAGCGCCATCCCAGCGCCACCCCATAGCCTTAACGACGGCGTGCACGTTGATGCCACGGTCATAGAACACAATCTTGCCACGCGTGGTGGCCGGGTTGAGTGTTCCAGAGAGGCATAGCTTGCTTGCGTGGTTGCGACCGCCACCGTAGACAAGAGGGAGCATGGAGGGGCGGGGGAGGGCACTGGACTAGTGTTGAGAGACACACTAGCAAGGCGCGTGCCTATAGAGAGCATGACATAGGCTAGGAAGTCTCGGTCAAGCGTGCCATGCCGATAGAGTAGTTTGTAATGAATGTATGAATTACATGCTATGTGGGGTTTGGTTAGATGCGTATGTTTGTCTCACTACTTATACGTGGTAACATGCGCAAATCATCAACTCTAGCTATAGCTAAGATACATATGTATCTTTTGAAAGCCATGGTTTAAGTCAATTGTCATACATATTTAGGTCCTTTAGTGCCTTTCCCTTCTCTCCTTCGCAGGCTTTAGCCCTTGCGACCCGGGCCCTGTACTAGGCTTCTACAACTTGTATAGATTTGTCCCAATCGAAAATAACCTGCTGTTCAGCGGGGGCTTCGGAGACCACTAGTTTCTTACCCTTCTCCTTTCCGCTGTCATCTAGTGTGTAAGGTTTCATGATGTGAATCTCTTAGGCGCCACTGGGTAATTGAGCGTATATTTTGCTCGATGAATGCTCTATTATACATATCTGAACTATCTATCTATTAAAAGAAGTAGCAGCACTTCATGGTTTGTCAGTATAGATGAAGTGGGTTAGAGATATATGAAATAAAACATGCAATATGAAATAGCAAATACATGCTTACAAGAATTTCGCCGCATGTGTAGTGCGCTTGGGCGGCGGTTGCCCCATATGTGGACTGAATGATATGTGCTAGATTACCGCAGTCACACCGCGGCCATAGAAACTTTGACAACATGGGTGCATCCTTGAAAGAATTGTCATGGTATAATGCTTTCTTCTTAGCCACCTATTTATGCTTGTGAAGTATCTCTCCATAGTTCGACAACCCTATCAGTGGCGCAGTGACATCTTGTATATCTCATTGCTTTTCCCTCTCCTCTTCCCCTAGTCTTGAGTCCGGTTGTGGGGTCTGGCCAAATTTTATAGGCGCTCGGTGTGCACTGTTTAGGGGTAAATCTTGTACATGTTCTCGTTTCGCTAGGGAAAACTGGTACGTATTGTCAACTCATTAGGAAAAACTAGTACATGTTGTCAAATCATTGAGAAAACTAGTGTATGTTGTCCACTAGCTGCAAAAAGCTAGTTCATGCTGTTGACTCGCTGCAAAAGCTGGCATGTGTTGTCAAATCACTACGAAAGTAGGTGCGTGCTGTCCACTCGCTATGAAAAAACTGGTATGTGTCGTTAAATTACTATGAAAGCTGGTACATGCTGTCCACTCACTGCGAAAAGCTGGTTCGTGTTGTCAAATTACTACAAAAGCTGATGTGTGCTTTCCACTGGCTTCAAAATGCTAGTATGTATTGTCAAATCACTAGAAAAGCCGGTGCATGTTGTCCACCCATTGATATCTCAAGAAAGAATTTCAAGAACCAGGCGAATAACAAAAACAAAAAATAAATCACAAGACCTAAGATGGCCACATAATATTTATAATATCATAGTCAAGTTGCATATGATAGCTAGTACATGATATTTATACCATGCTCAATCATGTGGATACAATACATTACACATTACATGTCTACAGGTTAGTACATGGGTGGGTGCTTGAAAACAAAACCAACTCCTAACAAGCACTACGAGCTGACCTAATTCATAGCAGGTGGTACAATCACCGGGTCAATTGCAGTGAGAGTGGGAGCGACTGTAGCTAGCTGAGCTAGAGTGGGAGCAACTGCGGCATTGGCTGGTATCTCCAATATTGATGATGATCAACAGGCTAGGACGCCGCACACTCTTACATGCGGTGCTCCTCAGGTGTAGTGCTCTAGTGAGTGGCTCAGTCAGAGTAGGGTTGGTCGGGATGAGGGGGGTCTGGTGAGTGCTGGAGCGTTGATCGCTGCTTCTACTGCAGTCCGCTTGAGCTCGGCGACTGTGACATCCCTCTCATGCAACACTGCAACTAGGGCCTTCTCGCACCTGATGAGTTGAGTGTGGAGAGTCTTGGCCTGGCTATAGCTGGCAGAGGTCCGAGATCTTCTCTAGAGCTTCAGTGTATGTGACTCCTATAACTCGAGTGAGCTAGACCTAGTGGGTCAGGAGCAGGTCATCTTTGGAGCCGGTGATGAACGTCTCGTCGTAGTGTTCTCCTTCCCGAAGGGATGGATTGTAGCGAAACAGGGAAGTCAACATGGTGGCCTCATGGATCTTGCACAAGCAAACACAAGCCAAGCAGCCGGTGTCCTGAAGGGTGTCGGTGGAAATGCTCCTCAGGTGCTCCGTGCGAAAGGTGCGAGAGGTGTACTCACCTTCCTTTGCATACAGGAAGACTCCATCATTCATGCCTCCCCATCTTATTCTTGGGTCTTCCGTCCCCTGAAGATGGGATAGTGGCAGTAACATAGGTACTGCATTACTTTACACAGTATGTCGGCAAACCCTTATTCATCCTCTCCATGCGTGAAGTGGTCCCATGGGCCAAAATCAGCTAATCCGATCATCTATAGTTGAACAGGAGAGTATTAGTAACAATTTAAAGATATAAAGAAGGGATGTGAGTCAAGAACTAAGAGTGGTAAGCAGAGGCACTAGTACGCTATATGTTTTGTGAAGCTTTTGCTTTTTAGTTTTGGAAAATAAGACCAGGTCCTTGGATACCGGACTTGGTCGGCTGCCCTTGGCGGCCGAGTCTCAGGAAATGCTTCGCGCGATGTGGCGCCAGCGCGGGGAGATGGTTGCTTGGTCCGGGAGTGCGCTTTAATGACGTCTGGAACCGCGCCAGGCTTTGTCAGGGGTAGGCTGGCACGGCTGCTCCGCCTGCCCTGCACTGGATGTGGGCACGTGGCCGGCTGTGATTGGAGCGTCGTGGGATGCCAGCGTTCCCACGACCACGGCCGTTCGCCTCTTCCCTAGGAAAAGTGGCCACGCGGCGGGAGTGTATCAACGCATTGGGCGCTGAGCGGCCACCTACCGCCGCCTGCCGCGGTTGCCAGCGGTTGCACTGCCCGATCGTGGGTAGCCGAACTGCTTGCAATTCTGTCGTTTGATCTTCTGCCTGTAGGGGAGACGGGGGGCTTTATAAGCTGCCCCTGTGGGCATGCAGTCGGTCCCCTTGGCTGCTTGATCACCTGTGCGTTCCTTCCTATTCTTCTTGCGCCTCCTGCTGCTATTCTTGCCTCCGCGCCTGCCCGCCGTCGTGAGAGAGGGATGGCTGCACGCGACGACCTCCCCGCTAACATGGGTGCCGCCCTTGACGACCCTGCACGTCGCCTTAGCGAGAGCGCCTCGTCGAGCCAGCGCTGCCTGACGCCACCACCGGCGGAGTACCGCCTGGTTCCGCGCGACAGGAAGCAAACTACCCAGCACTGGGATGCCGTGAAAAGGTCCAAAGGTCGCTGCTCCCGTGTGCTGGGGCGGAGCCGCGTCACGGAGGAGACCCTCCGAACCCTTCTTCAGGGGAAGAAGCTGGAGAAGCGTGCCGGGGCTCACCTGCCCGGGCCTGACGAAACGGAGCCGAACCTGGGAGAGTCGGAGGCGATCGTCTTCGTGGCATTCTTCGACGCCGGGCTCCGAATCCCCGCGACACACTTCGTTCGCGAAGTGCTGCGAGCGTATGGGTTGGAGCTGGCGCAGCTGACTCCGACCGCGATCGTTCGGTTGGCCATCTTTACTTGGGCGATGCGGACGGAGGGTACCCGTCCTCGCGTCGAGTTGTTCGCCATCCTGCACGACGCACGGTGCCAGCCGAGGAGAGTGGAAGGGGGGGCTTACTCGAACTTCGGCGGCGTGGACTTCGTGCTGAGGCCGGAGTGCTCGCACCTGTTTCCCGCGTTGGCTACACGGGAAAAGTGGGAGTCCGAATGGACACGATGGTGGTTCTACTACACCGTGACGAGCACGAGCGGCCTCCGGAGCCGTGGGGGGCCGATATCCTTCAACTGCTGTCCGAAAGTGACGCCTCGGCCCGGCGACGAGCAGCAGGCACGGAGACTTGCTGGGGTCGCACTTCGATTCAACATGCGCGACCTCGCCGAGGAGTTCACCATGTACGGGATATCCCCGCTTTCTTGTACCTGGAAGTACGAGCGGCGAGGGCCCGACCGGAAGGACGGCATCCACCCGGGGGTGTCTTCGCTTCATAGGCCCTCCGCGCCCAGTAAGTATCCCTGCGATATGCCACGTACCACGTGGGTGGTTACAGACCCTTTGGTTTGATATTCCGCTTGTGCATGCAGTACGCCGGCTAGAAGATGCAGAGCGCGCCGCGGCTGCAATGCTCGGGCCGTACACGACGAAGGAGCACAAGGCCCGTGAGTCCGCGACTTCCTTGGCGAAGCAGGGGCGGATTAATCGGGTGTGCGAGGTTTTGGAAATCCCCGTTCCGGAGCGCCCAGTGCCTGCGGAATCGCCGAGCGGTGCGACAGTGGTGGCGCCATCCTCTCGGTGCGGGGTCCAGTCGGAAGTTATCGCCCTCAGTTCGCCGACCGTGGCGCCGGTCGAGAACGTGGGGGTGGGGGTCGAGACGGGCGCTGGGCTCGGATCGTCCGGTTCGGGGGGCCGCGTAACCCTCGACGAGGCCATGTACGGTGGCAAGGCGACGAACGTGCGCCTCGCCGTTCTTGAAGATGACGCCTCGTCACCTCCAGCAGCAACCGCAGCGTTGTCGCTGACGGCGGCTTCCGCGGCTGCCCAGGTAGCCGCGGAGGCTTCGCCTACGACTCCGAAGGCGAAACGGCCTCAGGTGCAGTCGCCGCCATCTTCTAGGGGCCGGTTCAGCGTGGCGGGTCCAGTAACTGCGGCCCTGACGGCTAGCGGGGATGCTCCTGAAGCCGAGAGGGTTGTCGCTCCTCAGGCCGGCGGGGCGCCCATGACCCAGGTGGAGGCCGCGGTAGAGGACACCGGAGGTAGGCGCAGTTCATTTTCGTCGCGCGACTTCGCGAAATTCTCCCCGATTTGCTCGCTTATTCCGTCGACGCCAGGCGAGACAGGGTCTCCCAAACGAGGGCAAGAATCGAGCAATGGGGGGCGCCGCGATGTCGCCGGCCTGACTAAGCCGGGGACTGTCTGCGCCCCAACCGCTGCGGAAGGCACTGGGGCGGGGGCTCTAGGGCCTGACGTCTCCGACTTCGTACCTCGGTGGGAGGCGCTTCGCGCCTGGAGCGAGGTGGCAGAGTATGCTGGCGCCCGCCTAGATCGACAGGCGCTGCACTCCTGTGGGGGCGACCTGTTAGCGCTCGCGCTGGGTGCCTCGGAGATGAGGGTAATGGTCTCCGTTCTCGCTGCACACCCCTTGCTTATCTGATGGGTAACATTTGTTGTTACATTCGTGTAGACGCTTGCAATTGGCAAAGCCCTCGAAGAGACTCGCGCACGCAAGCGGAGGGCACTGGAGGGCCAGCTGCGCGTCGCGGACGACGCCAACGCCGCCAAGGACGAGATCATTCGGGTGGTGATGGCGGAGCGGGACGAGGCTATTGATGACGCGCAGCTGGTGGGCGCAAACGCGAAGAAGGCGGCAGTGGCCGTAGAACGCGAGATGGAGGAGGCTCAGCGCGTTGCGACGGAGGAGCGGACCGCCCTTCTTCAGCGAATCTCCG
Organism: Dendrocalamus latiflorus; assembly: GCA_017311315.1. NCBI lineage: Eukaryota > Viridiplantae > Streptophyta > Magnoliopsida > Poales > Poaceae > Dendrocalamus > Dendrocalamus latiflorus. Next base: position 15,525,517 of record CM029677.1, on the reverse strand, counting down.
CGCTAGAGGCGGAAAAGGAATAGCTTACTGCCTCCGTTGCAGAGAAGACGCTATCCTGGGACAACGCGTGCACCTCCGCGTGGAATGCGATGGAGTCTTTGCAGCAGGCCCTCCGGGGGCTTTGCGTGCACGTTGAGGACGCCACTCATGGCCGCCAAGACCTGATGGAGACGCTTGGGCGAATCGAAGAGGGCTCAAGCGTCGCCCTCCCCGACGCCAAGGCTTTCGGCACCCACTGCGGCTACATGAGTGCTGGGCTTGCCCTCGCCTTGTTGCGCGCCAGCGGGTGCGAGCATGTCAATGAGCTGGCGAACCCTCAGCTTGACTTGCCTACCCAGGCCAGAGTGATATCCGACGTCGTTCGTGCCGCCGATCCTGCGACTCGAAACTTCCATGACCGAATTTGGAATTATGTCGGGGAGGGCGCCGCCGCGGTTGCTTTACGGCGGACGCTGCGGAACGAGGGGGACGTGCTTCGCTGGCTCGAAGAGGTCCCTCGGCGCAGCGCAGGCGATGCGGGCACTCATCGCGATGAAGATGGCGCGGACTCATAGGAATAGTTCCATGTTTTGGCGTGTTTCGCGCCATGCGTGTCTGCTTCTGTAATGTAACTGTCTTGCTCGGGCCAAGCGACAATTCTCCCGTGCACTTGTTGTTTATGTAATATGCTGTGAGTTGGGGGGTCGCGTAAAGCGCGGGTATCATGTCTCCCTTTGTTCGGGTATCAGCAAACGGGCTTGCGAACACTTGGCGCTTCGGACCCCAGGCTAGTCGAGGTAGGTGCGCGAGCGCTCCGTCCCCTACCCTTCGAAGTGTTGGTAGCGGAGCTGGCGCCTAGTCGAGGTAGACGCGCGAGGGCTCCGTCCCCTACCCTTCGAAGTGGTGGCAGCGGAGCTGGCGCCTAGTCGGGGTAGACGCGCGAGCGCTCCGTCCCCTACCATTCGAAGTGGTGGCAGCGGAGGTGGCGCCTAGTCGAGGTAGACGCGCGAGCGCTCCGTCCCCTTCCCTTCCAAGTGGTGGCAGCGGAGGTGGCGCCTAGTCGAGGTAGACGCGCGAGCGCTCCGTCCCCTTCCCTTCGAAGTGGTGGCAGCGGAGCTGGCGCCTAGTCGAGGTAGACGCGCGAGCGCTCCGTCCCCTACCCTTCGAAGTGGTGGCAGCGGAGCTGGCGCCTAGTCGAGGTAGACGCGCGAGCGCTCCGTCCTCTACCCTTCGAAGTGGTGGCAGCAGAGCTGGCGCCTAGTCGAGGTAGACGCACGAGCGCTCCGTCCCCTTCCCTTCAAAGTGGTGGCAGCGGAGCTGGTTGCTTTATTTCTAATACTCCGGAGAGTGCGCGGGATCGACATCCACGTCTTATTTATACTCCGAAAAGTACGCCCTGGGGCAACGCCCATGCGTGCGCGAGGTTCGCGTCTTGTTTATACTCCGTAGAGTGCGCAGGGATAGCATCCGCGTCTTCTTTATACTCCGGAGGAGTGCGTGCGGAGGCGGGCCTCGACGCTACATCTTGTTTAGAGTCCGTAGACTGCGTGCGGAGGCGAGCCTCCGCGCGTTGCGGGCGGTGAAATTGCGTGTGGAGGCGAACCTCGACGCTACGTCTTATTTATACTCCGTAGAGTGTGTGCGGAGGCGGACCTCGACGTTACGTCTTATTTAGAGTCCGTAGACTGCGCGCGGAGGCGAGCCTCCGCGCGTTGCGGGCGGCGAAATTGTGTGCGGAGGCGGATCTCGACGCTACGTCTTATTTATACTCCGTAGAGTGCGTGCGGAGGCGGACCTCGACGCTATGTCTTATTTAGAGTCCGTAGACTGCGCGCGGAGGCGAGCCTCCGCGCGTTGCGGGTGGCGAAATTGCGTGCGGAGGCGGACCTCGACGCTACGTCTTATTTATACTCCGTAGAGTGCGTGCGGAGGCGGACCTCGACGCTACGTCTTATTTAGAGTCCGTAGACTGCGCGCGGAGGCGTCCCCCCACGCGTCTTTATTTATGCTCATGTCCAATGCACACGAAGGTGGCCCTTCGCGCGCTTTTAGTATGAAAACGGGAGAATTTGCATGAACGATGCACTTTATTAAATTCCCATTTGCGCGGGTGAGCGATTACAAGGGTTAAGGCACTAACCGTTAGCCGCTTATGGCCGCCGAAGCCGTGGGAGGCCCTTGCCCTTGTGTGCTTGACTTAGGCGTAATACCGCCGTAACCTGTCCGCATTCCACGTGTGGCGGAGCGTGTGCCCTTCCAAGGTGGCCAAGCGATACGCTCCCTTCTGCAGGGCCTCCGCGACGATGTACGGTCCTTCCCACTTGGACTCGAGCTTACCTACCGTCTCCGCGTGGAGTGCCATCTTAAGGACGAGGTCCCCCAGTCTGAATTCGCGTGGGTACAACGAGCGATTGCGACCACGCACCATCTGTCGCGCGTATTTTATGACGTGCTGTGTGGCGCTTGCCCGGTCTCCATCAAGGAGATCCCCGGACAATTGGCGTTCCTCGTCTGGTGCTTGGACGAGGACCCGCCGCGAGCCAGCCTTTATTTCTTCAGGTGTGACCGCCTCGTCGCCGAAGAGGAGCTTGAAAGGCGTGAACCCCGTTGGGCGTGTGACCGTTGTGCGAAGGGACCAGAGGACGCTGTGCAGCTCGCCTGGCCACTTCCCCTTTGGGAACCCGACGAGGCGCTTCTTGATTGCGACGGAGATGGCGCCGTTTGCCCGCTCCACCGCCCTGTTGGACTGTGGGTGTCCGACCGAGGCGAACCGGAGGGTGATGCCCATATTGTTGCAGAATTCTTTGAATGGGGCTGCATCAAACTGCAGCCCGTTGTCGACAGTGACCTCCCTGGGCACGCCGAATTGACATATGATGTTCTGCCAGAGGAAGCACTGCAGAGCTGCCGAGGTAATCTTGGCTAGAGCCACCGCCTCCGGCCACCTGGAGAAGTACTCCAGGGCAACTGCGACAAATCGCAGGTCTCCTGGGGCCCTGGGAAGTGGTCCCACGACATCAATGCCCCACCTCGCCAGCGGCCATACCGGCGGTATGGGATGGAGGCTTGTCGGGGGCCTGTGGATAGCCCTTCCCATCCATTAGCAACCTTGACAACGGCGCACGAGATCCTGGGCATCCGCGACAGCTGTTGGCCAATAAAAACCCTGTCTGAATGCCTTGCCCACCAGGGACCTTGGTTGGAGGTGCGAGCCGCAGAGGCCCTCATGAATTTCCGCAAGGAGGCGCTTTCATTCTTCGCGCGGGAGGCACCCCAGGAGCGGTGCGCAGACCCCCTTCTTGTAAAGCGCGCCGTTGAGCACCTGGAAGGACCTAGCGCGGTGTTGCAAACGCCGGAGCTCGGAGGGGTCATCCGGTTCCGCGATGCCTTGCAGAAAAGCGAGAAGGGGCTCCCGCCAATCACCCTGTTGGGTGATCTGGTGGACGAGAGTCGCATCCCGATTATCTTGTGCTGTGGCCGCCGCTGGCAGGGTTTCGTAAAATGCCCCTTCGGGAATTGGGAGCTGCTGACTGGCGGCCTTGGCCAGGACGTCGGCTTGTTCGTTGTCCGCCCGAGGGATGGCCTTCACCGTGACACCCAAAAAGTGTCGCTCCTTCGCTCGTACGGCTGCTAGGTACTTGGCTAGCTCCGGGTCGTTGGCTTGGTATGACTTGTCTACATGGCCCGCCACTAACCGGGAATCGGTGCGAACGAGGACTCGCCTTGCTCCCATCGCTTTGAGCTTCCCGAGGCCGAAGAGTAACGCCTCGTACTCGGCCGTATTGTTCGTAGCTGGAAACGCTAGGCGCGCCGAGTATAACAGGCGCTGCCCTTCTGGGGTGGTGATGACGGCGCCCACCCCTGCGCCCGCAACACCGTACGCTCTGTCGGCGTTAAGTGCCCACACCGGGTCTTCGACCTGGAGGGCGGGCTGAGCTGGGGGGTCCATTCCGCGAGGAAGTCCGCCAGGACTTGAGACTTGATCGCCGTGCGAGAGGCGTATGTTAGGGAGAACGGGGCCAGCTCCGCCGCCCACTTGCCAATTCGCCCTGTGGACTCCTTGTTGTGCAGCATCTCTGCCAGGGGGAACGATGATGGCACCGTTATCGGGTGCGCCAGGAAGTAATGCTGGAGCTTCCTTGAGGCCATGACCAGCGCGTACGCAAGCTTCTCGAGCTCGGTATATCGCGTCTTGGCACCCTGGAGGGTTTCTGAGACGAAGTACACTGGCCGCTGGAGCGCGCCCTCTTCCAGGACGAGGACGGCGCTGACCGTCGTTGCCGAGGCGGCGAGGTAGAGTAGGAGGGGAGCCTCTGGTGTTGGGGCCACCAGAGTGGGAAGGGTTGTGAGGTGTTTCTTGAGGTCGTCGAAGGCCTTTGCGCAGTCGTCGTCCCAATGAAATCCGTCGCAACCGCGGAGGGTCTTGAAGAATGGTAAACCCCTCTCCGCCACTCTGGAGAGGAAACGGCTCAAGGCCGCCATGCGGCATGCCAGCCTCTGGACCTCCCGCGTCGTCTTGGGAGATTCCATGCCCAAGATAGCGTCAACCTTGTTGGGGTTAGCTTGGATGCCTCGCCCGGAGACGAGGAAACCCAATAGCTTGCCCGCCTGTACGCCGAAGACACATTTGTCTGGGTTGAGCTTGATGCCCGCCTTTCGGAGGTTGTCAAAAGTCTCCTGAAGATCGCGGCCGTGGGAGGCGAGCTGACGGGTTTTTACAACCACGTCGTCCACGTAGGCCTCCACATTTCGCCCTAGCTGAACGGCCAGGGCCAGCGCGACGAGGCGGGTGAAGGTTGCGCCCGCGTTCTTCAAGCCGAAGGGCATCCTTACAAAGCAGAAGGTCCCTACCGGCGTAATGAAGCTGGTTCTCTCCTCGTCGTCCTTGGCCATGTAGACCTGGTGGTAGCCGGAGTAGGCGTCCAAGAAGCTCATGAGATCGCATCCGGCGGTTGCGTCGACCAGTTGATCTATGCGCGGTAGAGGGTAATCGTCCTTCGGGCATACCTTGTTGAGGGCTGTGAAGTCGATGCACATGCGCCAGGCGCCGCTGGCCTTTTTAACCAACATCGGGTTGGCGAGCCAATCCAGATGTTGAACTTTGCGGATAACCCCTGCTCGAAGGAGCTTCGCCACCTAGACCTTGGCCGCCTGCTGCCGGTCCATGGACATACGGCGAAGTTTCTGCTTGATGGGCTTGGCGTCAGGGCGGATCGCGAGGTTATGTTCGATGAGGGCACGATCCACTCCTTTGATATCTTCCAGGGACCATGCGAAGACGTCTACGTTGGCCTGGAGGACTCGGAGCAAGTCTTGCTTTACCTTCGGAGGGAGGCCTTCGCCTATGGATACGAACTGCCCCTCCACTTGGAGCGACACCCTCTTCACCCCGCCCTCCGGGTGGGGCTTAGGTGTCCAACCCGGAGCGGATGGCGTATCCGCCTGATATTTGTCGACGAGGACGTGCACCTTGCGGTGCAAGCGTCCAGCTTCGGTTTCGATGCTCCGAGCCATATCCTGATCGCCGAAGATGGTGATAACGCCCCGCCGTCCTGGCAGCTTCATGCATAGGAATGCGTAGTGTGGGACGACCTCGAAGGAGTTGATGGCGGGCCGACCCAGTATGGCATTGTAGGGATATGCGACGTCCACGACGTCGAAGACGACATCTTCGGTCCTGACGTTGTCGGCCCGGCGCAGGGAGACTTGGAGGCGAACCTGACCCAGAGCCTTCAGAGGCTGCCCTCCGAGGCCCAGAAGGGGGGCTTCCGAAGCTTTTAATAGGCTCCGAGGTATTCCCATACGATCGAGAGCCTCCGCGAACAAAATGTTCGCGGAGCTCCCTCCGTCAATGAGGATGCGCCTAACGTCGCAACCGGCAATGTCGGCCTGGATGACCAAGGAATCTTGATGGGGGAATTCTACACCCTGGGCATCGGCTGATGTGAAGGTGATGCTGCAAGGGGACGCCCGCCGAGGTAGTCGTGCTGAGGAAGTGCTCAACGAAGAGCCTCCCTTGATGACATAAATGCCACGGCCTTGGGTCTCTCCGGGGGACCCAGCACGGGAGGGACCGCCTTGCCCCTTCTGTACGCAGGCTGTTACGGGGTCGATGTCTCCGAAGCCCGTACATGGACCACCGCCTGTCGTAATGCCACAACTTCAGTGCATGCCTGCGTGAAATGGCCCTCGTAGCCGTGTACCTCGCACCATCTGTCGTACTCTAAAATTTCCTGCTTCGCGCGCGGCTTGGCGTCGTCGCCTCCTTTGCGTCCCCCTGCAACGCGCGAGGTTGACACGGCCCCCCGGGGAATGCTTGGCGCAGCCAGGATATGGCGGGTCTTCTGGGGTCTCCGCTGGTTACGCCGGGGCTTACGCCTGTCGCCTGGTGAGGTTTGGTGCACCCCCTCGTCGACGGGCTCATGAGTGTCACCTACGGACACTTGCTTGTCCGTCCTCAGGTTGTTTCTTGCGCTGCTCCCTTGTGACAAGCCCTCCGCTTGCCCGGCGTCAGAGCCGTTGCCCCTGCACCTCCGTACGTCCTCTTCGGCTCGGGCGTACGCTTCCACCTTGTCGAAGAGCTCTGCCTCCGACTTAAGTGGCTTCCGCACGTTATATTCAGCGAGTGGTCCCGGGCGGAGACCTTGTGTTGCTGCGTTGATGATGGTTGTTTCGTTGACGTCCTTGACCTGGCAGCGCACTTTCGCGAAGCGCTTGAAGTAATCCTGGAGCCCTTCGTCAGGTTTTTGCTTGACTGCGAAGAGCTGGTCCGCATCGACACGCTCGACGTAGTTTCCCTGGAAGTTGCTGCAGAGTTGACCGCAGATCTGTTCCCACGCGTAGATGGACTGTGGTGCGATGGAGAAGAACCAGGACAGCGCCACGCCTTGTAACGCGAGGGGGAGCCCTTTTGCCTTCGTGGTGTCGTCTCCGCCAGCGGCTTCGATAGCGGTCTCGTACACGCGCACGAACTCTCGCGGGTCGGAGTCGCCCTTGTAGGCCTCGACGACGCCCGGGAACTTGAAATCTTCAGGCCATGGCGCCTGTTGTAGGCCCGCCGAAAGCGGGGACTCCGGGTCTACGCGCCGTGATGGGACGTGACTAGACGTAGGGGGTTCGGACGCCACCGCCGGGGAGGGGGGTTGGCTCCGAGCCTCCTGCATGTCCCGCACAGCTCCACGGAGGTCTGTTAACTCCCGCTGAAACGCGCTAAAGGCCGCCAGCAGGGCGGCCTCCACCGCGGGTGTGGCTGGGGCCATCGGTGCGCTTGGCGGCGCTACCGGTACGGCGGTGGCCACGGCCTGAGCGCCCAGGTTGCCCGCCATGTTGTCGTGGAGGGCCCTGGAGTCGGCGACGAGGTTCGCGTCGCCGCTGGGCCGCTCACCGCCTTTGCGCTGGGTGGAGAAACAGGTGCGCCTGCGTTGCCATCGCCGGGGTTGGTCGTCGGGGTGGTGCTGGTGGGGTCGGTCGTCGGGGTGGTGCTAGTGGGGTCGGTCGTCGCGTCGGTGGCGGGGTTCGTTGTCGTGCTTGCACCGCCGCTCGTACCTGCGGCTGCTAAAGCCGAAGCCCCAGTGCTGACGCGAGACCTCGCCGCTTCCGCCTTCTTCTTCGCCGCCGACGGCGTAGCTTTCCTTGGTGCCATCCTCCTTCGAATCTGAAGGCTTGTTCCTGTCCTCCCCACGGACGGCGCCAACTGTTGTGGTTACAGACCAAACAGAGAGAGAGTATGTGGTAGTGGAGAGTTGAGTAAATGAATGGCTTCTGCCTTCTCCCCGTGGCCTATGCCACATATATATATTCACATGGGGAGTGCTTGTACAGTTGTACCCTTACACATGAGTATTCCCCTCGGGGGCTCTTATGTCATTACACATGTCCTATTTCGGACCTAACAGGCCTACTGGGCTTAGGTGGGGGCCACCCCTACAACAAAAACCATTTTGCATAAGCAACACCAATGACACTAGCTATGTCATGATACACAAATTCTATAACTGTGGTTAACCACCATGATTGCATATCTTATTAAGTCAAAATTAATTAATTGACCACATGTGATGATAAGCCCAACGTACTGCAGTAAGCATGGTTAAGCATACTAGACGTACAACCCATGTGATAACTAGTATTGTATCATAATATAATTACTTATCCTATGGTGACAATGGAATTATGACATTCAACTTATCAAGGTGGAATTAATTAAATAGGTTATTACCTACCAATACAAAGGTTTATAATCAAATAGTAATGCATTACACTTTAAAACAAAATAATTAAATAATATATTGAAAACAATAGGTTCAGAGGACACAACTTACCTTGGCCTTACTTAATTACCAACTCTTGATCTTCTGGTGGTGCTTCTGGTCCTTCGAAGACGTGATCAAACGAGAGAGAAAGTGATCAAGGCACAAATAAAAATCAAATATAATTCAAATAAACTTTAAAACTTCAAAATAAGAACCAAAAGATTGAGCTCAATTTTAGATAAATTTAGAAAAAGAATTGTGTCAATCGGAGCTAGGACAGTAAAGAACGGGCTCTCGGAAGATTTAAATCTAAAGAAAAAGGAAAATATGATTTACTGGAATTATTTTTCTAAAGAAAAACCTAATTATGACTTCACCTGCTGATATGGCGACTGAGTGAGCATCTAGGCTAATGTGGTATGACACATGTCATGGCACATGACACTAGGGCTGAGGTGGCAGGGTGACGTGGAATGACACATGGCATGCTGTCGTGGCATGAGGAACGACTCGGTTGACTGATGTGGTGAACACATGGATAGACACGTTGTGACCACGTAGGATTAGGGCTGATGTGGACGCTTGCGTGCCTGTTAACGTGGCATGGTCTACGGTTCACAGTGGACTTGTTCCACAGAGAAGGCGAAGGGGCGGACGGCGCGGGTGTTGGTTGACATGAGCGGGCGTGTATCTCGAGGTGGCCTTCGGGCTACCGAACGGGCGCATAGTGAGACAGCAGGCACACGGACCGAGCAGGTTTGTGGCAGGGTTGAGGCGAAGAGAGAGAATAGGTTGGGTTTAGATTTCAGTCCAAAGGTTTTTAGAGACTTTAGATGTTTTCTTAATTTTAGAAATTGCATTAAATTCAATTGAGCTCCAAAAAATACCAAATAAAGCTAGAAAAAATCCGAAAAATTCAGAGAAATTCCTTAAAGCACAAGGAACCCAAATAAAATACTTTCAGCAACAATTGAAGTTTAGATTAGTCATATTAAATTATTTTAATTCTTAAAAATTTATTTTAAGGTTTGATTAATTCCGAAAAAATTCAAACGATGAATTTTATTTTAAAAGCTTCAAAAGAACTTTGAAAATTAGGATGTTACAAGCCCCCCTTAAACAAAATCTCGATCATGAGATTCGGGCTCACTAAGAGAATAGGTTACCAGGTGCAACGTTGGAGATGACATTGTTCAGACTTTCTGTTGTAACGTTCTGAGATATTTGATTTTCTTGAGCTGATGATGTTCCACGGGTTGCTCCTGGAATCTTGGCAGGGGTACTTCCAAGGTTGAACGGAATCGGCGTGATGGCTTGATGTTTATGTGGTCACTTGCGAGCATAATGACTAGCCTCATGGCACTTGAAACAGGTAATAGAGGCAGCAGAGTTGACATTTTTCTGAGGTTGATTGCTGACGTTGACAGGGTGTGATCCTGAAATATCCTGTCGAGGCACTAGAGCTAGAGTCCTGCAATCTACCTATGGAGGTACACGATCTGACTAGTACGTGTTGATTCAGTCTCTTTACGGCCGATGCGATTGAGCTTCTTATTGAGCCATCTTCATCTTCTGGGATTCATACAGCTAACTTTGAGCATCCTCTTGAACAAGGGGCTTGTTTACTGTGAGCTGAAAAGTTGGGAACTCATTCGACAAATATCACAGCTACGCTCTCGGTCGCTGCACTTTCGCTCGGTAGCAAATCAATTGTGGTTCGCATTTTATAGGCACACGCGAGAAGGCAGCACAATTAATGCGGGAATAATACGAAGAAACATGGCTACAAAACTAAATTCGTAAACAATTCCATTTCATTATAATCTGCTAAAGGAAGAATTGGCGTTAATGCTGAATTTTGCAATGGGTTCCTTTTACCTTTTGGTGTGTCATGTGTGTTTGTGTGTTACGCCGTGATTGCGGGAACTGCGTTGGCACTCGAGTGGCACGTTGACGACGGTGGAATCTTTTGGGTGGAGCCGATAATGATTGTTCCTTTATGTGATACACAACACACATGCTACAAACACTAAACGCACACGAGTTCAAAAAAAAAACACTAAACGCACACTCCACACACGCATATACATACGTGTGAATACACCTATCTTTAATTATTAAAGGCGAGGTACAAGACGTTCGGTATTGGTTCTAACTTTTTCAGTTTTTGATTTCTATTTCTAATTTTTCTATAGTAATTAACTTTTAAATGAAGAATCTTTTTAAGATAGTCTACTAATTAATTATAGTATATACTGTACTAATTTTATTTATATTGATAAAAACCGTACATGAGTTTCTATTACTCTGTAATCTCTCGCACGACGGCATGAACAGTCTAAAAATCATACACTATAATCAAAAGCTATAAATCTCAGCAAAAACGAACAGGCCCGTAAGAATCGAACTCTGCCAGCTACTCCACTTGCCCATCCGAGCTACGCCGCTCGGTGGTTCTTTTTTTTTTCTGCCAAGACGAAATGGATGCTTGCGTAAGGGTGACCGACGCAATACGAGTCGCGAGTGTGCTCATCACGGGCCGCCCGGATACGCTTTTGGGCCGTGAAGCTGCTCACAGGAGCGAGCCAGAGAAGAGAACTTAATCCGCGAATGACTGGCTGGGAACGAGGTCACCTCGCCGAGCCCTTTCGCTCCTTAATCCCACCGGTTTTTGCTCTCACGACGCACGCTAGCTCGTCTCACTCCATCTGATCTTCTCGCGCCCGACCCCAACTGGCAGCCGCCGCCACAACCACACCCTTTCTTCTTCTTCTTCCTCCTCCGTTCCTTCCTTGGATTTCTTCCATCTTCTCCGGTCTTGTAGTATGGCACACGGCAACACTGCCTAGTGTTACAGGACTGGTACTAGACGGTGGTAGCTCGCTGCGCCGCTCAGCGTCGTAGCTAGGGTAGGGGTTAATTAGGATAGCAAGGAGGAGCGGGCACTTGCAACATGATGGCGGTTCTTTCTTTCAGGCTCACTGCCGCCACTTTCAGCTTCTCGATTCCTCCTTGCCCTAGGCGCAGAGTTGCCGGCAGCAGCGACTTCCCGTTCTCTTCTGTTTCCTGCCGTGCGGCGGCCGGGGGAGCCAGCGTCCGGCCGATCACCGTCGCCGGGGACCCGCCAACGTTCGTGTCCGCGCCTGGCCGCCGCATTGTCGCCGGTACGTACGCCAGCTTCCTTTGTACATGCATGTATATATCTCTGGTCGGTTCTTGCCCTTACTTGAATCATCTGCTTCAGTATTATGTATATGGCTGGCCTTCTCGTTTTGGAATGGTATGGGGATTCTTGGTTTGGAGGAGAATTGTGCGAAGAGAAAAGAAATGCAACGCAGACCAAAATTGGACCATTTGCCTTGGCGAACCAAAATTGGACTTTACTGTTAGGGATATGTATATGCGTAGCAGTTCTTGTCTTGCGAACATTTGGTTGGTGCATTTTGAACCAAAATCAGTTCTATGAGAAACCGTTGTAAACCCTGAATTTTTATTCGAAGTGGCATCGGAGAATTACCTTTCCAATGCAGCTTTTGAACATTGATGGTAGTTTCTTGATAGTGTGTGAACTTGACATTCGCAGTTGGTGACCTCCACGGTGATCTCTACCAAACGAGAGCCGCGCTGGTGATGGCTGGTGTCCTGAGCTCAGAATCAGATGGTCATGTATGGACAGGCGGGCAGACGGTAACCTCTTTCTTGTTCCATGGTCGCTGCACATTTGAAGTCCTCTCCGTTGGCACATTAAATTTTGCACTGCAGTGTTCTTTGTGGTTCAGTACACTCAGGTATTTTGAAGGGTTGCATATATAGGAGGATTTGAATGTTTTTTTGTAGTTCGTAGCACTCATATTTTTTTGAAAGGAGTGCATACATAGAAGAAGAGGTATTCGAGTGTTTTTGTAGTTAGGAGCATTCATATTTTTTGAGAGGTATATACATGAGAGAAAAATCTGAGTGCTTCGAGTTCAAAAAAACACTCATATACTGTTTAACACTTCCCTTCAATTTTAAGGTTCTTGTTAAGAGGATAGTGAAAGCGTGAAAGAATTGGATACTCACACACAATACAATTTCCATTAGCAAGGGTTGATATATAGATTACACAGGAGAAGCAACAAACATGAAGCGACATGCATGCAAGCAATGGAGCGACATGCACGCAAGCTAAACATAGAAAAGAATCCTGGTTGTTGCCGTAGACTAATCCGGGCTCCTGTGATTACGGGAGATTGTTTCCTGATCCTTGCTCCTGTGATTGCGAGTGACTTTCAGGTGCAGCCACACTTCTGTTCATAATTGAACACTGAACACATTTTTTGGGATTTTTTCCTTGTTAAAGTATAAGTGAGTTGTTTGTCCTTTTTTCATCAACTTAGACCTTTAGATAGCTGGTTGGCCCAAGTAACTTAATAGGCAAGAAGTCTTAGATTCAAAAATTGACTGGCACAATTAAAAAATAGTTGTAGTTCACTTCTATTCAAGGTTATCAAAACCAGTTTTGAATTTTTACCGGATGGAGGGAGGGGGCTGGTAGAACCGGCAGCACTGATTTTTGAAAAATTTCGATAGTTTTTAGGCCAAAAATTCCAAATAAAAATCAGACGAAATCGTGTAAATCAGAGACAGATTAGATGAACTCAGAGTAAAACAAAATATTTGAGACCAGTTTGTGCTCTAATTGGGGTTGCCCAGTAGGACCAATTTTCGGTGATTTTTGGATGATTTTTATAATATGCTTCTATTCCACATTTTAGACCTAGCGAGCCTATATGTGAGGGAAAGTGTTGAAGTATAAATGAATTGCTTGTCTTTCCTCGTCAATTTTGGTTTTTGGATGAATTAGTTAGTGTATGCAATTCAATACTCCCACTACCATGCAGAAGAAGTATGTGACGTGCTTGTGTACAGGTATTGGTTCAAGTTGGGGATATCCTTGATCGTGGTGAAGATGAAATTGCGATACTGTCCCTATTGAGCTCGCTGAATATGCAAGCAAAATCGCAAGGGGGTGCTGTATTTCAGGTTTGACCATTACTTCCTGTCCCTATAAATGTTTCACGGCTCGATCTGTTGATACTTATTCTGATAGGGCACTTCATTTTTTTGGTAGGTTAATGGAAATCATGAAACCATGAATGTGGAAGGCGATTTCCGATACGTTGATCCAGGAGCATTTGACGAGTGCATGCGCTTCCTCGAATACTTGGATGAATGTGATGGCAACTGGGAGGAGGCTTTCCTCAACTGGGTTAATGTTTCTGAAAGGTGGAAGGAAGAATACCGGGCGTCGCCTAATGGTGACTGGCGTCCTTGGAACTTTGTCAAGGTAACAAAATCATTGATTGGATTGGCTACTCTTAAAGTTTTACTAAACTTGTTTAGTTAACCATTTTTGGATACACGTCTTTTCATGATCTGCTTCTGAAATGTTTCCCTTCGTATGTTGAGACAGAAGCAGAAAGGTTTTGCTGCCAGAACATCGCTTTTCAAGCGAGGTGGCCCGTTAGCTTGTGAATTGGCTCGCCATCCTGTTGTCCTTAATGTCAATGACTGGATATTTTGCCATGGTGGCCTTCTTCCTCATCATGGTGAGCTTCCTCATTCTCTCATGGCATCAAGGTTTATGCATTTGTTCATATGGTCTTACACTAAACACATGTCAAATAATAAAGGAAGAGGCTGCGTGAGTTGAGCTCAGCATGAACAATTGTGCTTCGTGTGCTTAAAAAACTTCACATATAACGATGTTCTATATGATTAACATTATACAAATTGTTTTAAGTGATCCATGTTATCTCAATTCATTTCCATTCTATTCACAGTTGAATATGGGATCGAGCGCATGAACAAAGAAGTATCAAATTGGATGCAAGGTTCAAGTGAAGACAGTGATGACCCTGATATTCCCTTCATAGCTACTAGAGGTTATGATAGTGTAGTATGGAGTCGTTTGTACTCTCAAGATTCAGTTGAAAGGACGCGCCGTTCTTGGAAGGTAAGAAAATCCGATCTGCTAAACATATGCTAGCTTCCCCTTTGCTCCATGGAAAATATGTGCCAGTTACAAAATTACTGCAGACTTAACAAATTATCATACACATGTTTTTGTTGGTTTCAGCTATCTTCTGCTGTTGCTGAACAAACACTGAAAGCTGTGGGAGTCAAAGGGATGGTCGTAGGGCACACTCCCCAGACTCGTGGAGTGAATTGGTATCCATTGTTCTCAGTTTGGTAATGACAAGATACCAAATATTTTCGCTGATAAGCTATAGATGACTGTCTCTTTGTTCCCAGCAAATGCGATGGTAAAGTTTGGTGCGTTGATGTGGGCATGTCTTATGGTGTTCTGTATTCGAGACCAGAGGTAGGTCTTTCATTTTGGTCTGGAAAATATGACATGCCTTATTTCTTCCTAAATATTGTGCTATGGAAGAAAAGTTATATTGATCGTTGTGTTGACATTAGAACAATTTGCTAGTTTTGTAGTGTTGTGAAGTTTTGGTGATCCTCTGTATAGTATATATACTAACTTATTTGCTGTAACCTCTATATGAAAACTACGACATCTTTTCTAGGCATATTAATGAAGAAATATTTATTGGATAGATGAAACTTTTTAATCTAAAATCCCACCCTCCTTGGCTAGTATGGTGATTCCCATAAACATGTTTTGCTTATTCTCTAACGATCTGGATTTCAGACAAAACCTTTTTTGGTGATTGATGTTCAACTCTTATGACTAGGTCCTAGAAATAGTCAATGACAGACCAAGGGTTTTGAAGAACCGGAGAGACTCGTACGATGAGATGGAAGTGTTGGACTATTTATGAAACCTTGAGAAACTTATGTAAGGATTCTTAAATTCATCTCAACCTCTTCTTTGTCTCTGAAAACAATTAAATGATGTTAAGTTCCAACCTGGAAAAAACACAGTCTTCACCAAATTTGTACTATTTTTATGTTCTGATAACCATTTGTTTATCAGAAAAGCCTAATTTCATTTTGATGGTATCGTCCATTGATACATAGCTATTACTTTCCATTCATTGAGAATTCATGGATGAAATAACCATTTTACTGCAGGTATATAATAGCCAACATTCTTCGTCCAAAAAACTACTATACTGGACAATTTTGGGTGGACATACATGAAATAGATGCTACAGTGACATATACATCAAAAGGAACCAACCGGCCTCTCATTTTGGTTAGCACATTTTCCATTGATAAAATTGCACAATATTCCTAAACTTGCACGGTTGTATCATTTAGCTTTCTAGACCTGAAAATTGCTTGTGGGCTCTCTAAACTTGCTTCTGCATCCCTAAGTGATACAACCGTGCAAGTTTAGGGAGCTATGATGCAATTTTCTCTATTCTATTTCATTAAAATTGTATTCCATGTCTGGACAAAATTTCAGTACCCTCGTACTTTTCTTAGTTTGGCAGATCTCCGCAGATATTTTAGGCATGCATGATTTATCATGTGTATTTACTAAATTATAAACTAGAACTTGCTAGCTTTTTTCGATCTCCAAAATTACCAACCGAATTGGACTTTGGATCCACCACTTAAGATGTTAGTATGTTAGATTATAGTTAGCAAGCACAATTCTAGAATATAGAAATTGTGAATAGCGTATCTTAAAAAAAGTATAGATATGTTAAAATCTGAAGTACTCAAGGGTACGGCAAAATTACCGCTATTTTTCCTTCAGAAGGATGTATCCCCATATATGATAGAATTAAATATCATTGAATTTGGATTATGTAAAAAAATTGAGGTACTGAGTCTCTCAAGATATAGAACATTTGCATAAACCCTTCAATTATAGTTACCATTCTGATAGACATCTAAAATAAATTCTTATGCAGATTAACTCCTGTAGAAAACTGTTGCTGAGTTCTTGCAGACATGAAAGGCGAAGGGCAGAAGCCTATCTCATCAAGTTGGACTCAATTTTGGTGGTGCTTATTTGTATCAGCTTTCAAGGATTGCTCCATGAGAAATTTTTCATAGCCTTCTCCATTCTATCTCAGGAGAGCTGTAGGGATTATGCAAGAAGTAAAATGAGCCGGAGAACACATGTATATCCTTAGGATTCTCATGTAACACCTTTGTACCATAAGCAAATTGGTGCTATTTTATTTAATGTGGCACCTTTTCAAAAGTCCAATTACAGTCTTCAACATACAAGTTTGTATAGCATGAAAAAGCCCTCACTTTTACTGGACCTAAATCAGCATATTTAAATTAATCAAAATTAATTAAGCACCAAAATGGGGCAATTATAATTAACTCAATTACATGAATTACCAAGTAACGGGGAAGTTCCAAAGCATTTGAACAATACAAGAACACAAATGACGATACTAAGCCATAATACAAATATATCATTTACGTCATAAAACTTACAAGGTTAAAATATTTATCAAAATACGTTATACATTTTCAACCACATACAACAGACATTTAGTTACACATTGGAGTGGTAAATTAAGTCGTCTGTGCCAGTAGGGAGTGAGTCGGTCCCAAGAATCTGCACCAGAAAAACAAACCAAAATCCAAAGAGCAATCAAGTAGAAAAAGTAAGATAGAAAGAAGATTGCCATCAGCACCCTCTCCCATCAAAATGCATAGGGTAGGGCTCATCGAGATACCAGCTCATCCGGAGCCAATTGACACCCCTTGCTGTAGTGAGCCTCATCATTCGGCGGAAACCATTTTCAGAACCCACTTTCAACCTCACCAAACTTACCACCATAAAAAGAAACTAAACCACAGTGCCAGAAATCCCAAGGACCTTCAGTCAATAAGGAGTAACTCCCTTTCACAAGAACACAATAAAATATGAGAGGAAGGAGGATAGGGGAAATAGCCAGCTCGAGAGAGAGATAGATAGAGAACGAGAGAGAGCACATTTCCAGTCACTTCCCCGAACTGCAAGAGGAAGCTCACACAACACCCCAAAATTCCTCCCACATCTCCTCCCAAAATCCAATCCATGTGGAGATGAGAGTGGGAAGAATGGGTGCTTGAAGCCGCCATGGCAAGGTTAGGGAAGGAGGAGGAAGCAGAAGGGTAGTTGGGAAGAACCGAGGAGGAAAAGGTGAGCCATGCCGTAGGTGGCTCTGGAACAAGAAGGGGACCAAAACCAAGGGAGGTCGAGGAGGAGAAGACGAGCTACTCAGGGAGAGCACGTGGGAAGGACCGCAACCACTAGCCCAAACCGAAACACAACCAAATCGGGCAGGGTACCCCGCATTTCTTTCATCCCTTCCACCCACAAATCCTCCAGTCAATCATTTTTCCATATAGGTGGTGCTAGGAAATTGAGTAGGAGATAGCAAGGAAAAGGGGGTTGGGATTCTTTACCCTGGCTGTGTAGATCCATGACATGTAGTGTCGCCAACTCATGGTAGTGAGGGCCAAACCACGAATGAGCACCTGTGTGCGCCTAGCAGGATTTTGTCATGCTCCTTGGTGCATGCAGAACCACAGAGCATTGTCACGGCTTGCTCAACCGCAGGGTATCACCATCACCTCCAAACCCCAGGCCAAATTAATCCAATGCAAACTTAAATTAAAAATAAACTATAAGAAGGAAAAACAACCAAAAAGATGGAATTGAGATTAGCTAGGGAGTAGAAGGAAGGTGTAGATCCGGTAAGGCCGTGCCTAGATCCACCACCACTGGCACCGGATCTGGTTAGAGGTGGAGAAGAAGAGGCGTGGGAACCGTAAGGGAGCTAGGGGAAATGACAACGTCTAGAAGGAAAGTGCATGATCTGGTAGAGGCTGTTGGCGATTCTTGTGCCTTATAAATAGTTACCCGCAAGCGCACATAAATCATCACATAGCACCTCATTTTGGAGTATTCTAGGGTATCGTATTTGTCCTTGGGAAGTTTTATGGCTCAAAGATATCAACTTAACTATTTAACTATTTATCTCTCAACTCTTCAGAAAAGGACACCATTAAATGATAAGTAACAACTCTCTGTAGATAGGTAGCCAGGAGTCTGTAGCCAGTAGGGGTAGGAGCGAGTGGTTCCTAAATAGTGGTCTTGTTCTTTCCTAAGCAGAGTAAAATGATATATATCTGTGGATGTGGCTAGACTAATCCTAGAGGATCTATGGATAACACCTTACAGTCGTGCACTACTATAAGTGTATAAGCTCCACACATATATGATTAAATGCAGTGAATCAAGATTAAGTGCTAGCAGCAAAGCCTGAAGTGTGTATTGTCCCCAGCTAAGGCTCGTTTGCAACTATACAACAAAGGTACTATGCCTTGGGCCTAAGGGTAGCTCAGCCCTTTCACTATGGAACATACCGGTACTACTAGTCGGGTTCTATATCAATCCATGGAAAAGATAACAAGGTACTAGATAATGACCACTTTATTGAAATGATAATTCGCTCTTACAATGTAAAATAGGTACATGGAGCTCGGTATATACTGGAATACCAAAGAGGATGACTCTGGAACCGTTGGTGTGCCGGCCAACTCTTCTCCTACTATCGTACTGTGCTACTAGCGACTCCAGTGTTGCTATACTACTCTAGGACTTATTCCAAAGCGGAGTGGTGTGATGGATTGATTGGATTTGGTCCTCCTTGATGGTGTTTCGTGAATAGGAGGTGGTACCCCCTTTTTATACCCTTGGTTGGCCAACCAAAGTCAGTTAGGCAGGTTGGCCAGGTGTCGTCCGTGTGCGACTACAGCTAAAGGTCAGCATATAAAGGGCATGTGGTTGGCCGGCCAGCCAGGAGTGGATGGTCAGGATCTCCCCTTTTTGGCATGAAGCTGAGTCCACATAGCCCGAGGGAGCCAACTTGGTCGGGTGGCCAAGTCTCCTTGACTCGGCTAAGGTGGTTGGTGGCTTAGGTCAAAGGCGATGGAGAGCTGGGCCAGCTGGTTGGCCTGGCCAATTAGTGGGCCCTCTTGGCCAATGTCATCGTGGTGTCGACTAGTTGGTCGGCCGGTCCAGTAATGGGGTCCGATGCTCCTTTTAGTGATTTTTTTGTTTTTTTTCTCTTTTTATGTATTTTCATACAAAATGTGTTAATGTGCAAAATATATGAAAATAATGGCATAAATGTGCCTGATCAGGGTTTAAATCATCACCTTACTGTGCCTTTTGCCATTTTTGGGGGTAAAATAAGCGTAAATCTCATGTCAACAGAGTCATGCCCGGATCCACCACCATTGGCACCGGTGACCAATGGTGGAGGGGAGGCGACGCGGGGACCATGACAGAGGCATGAGCGCTGGCCATGATGCGTCGGTAAGGATGGAACAGGAGAAACACAGAGAGGGGTGTATGTGAGTAGAGTGTGCGTGGGGTGTGGAGTGTGCATGTGTGTGTGGGTTGGCCGTGAGCAAGCTAGGCCTATTAGAGGAGATTTGGTCTATGTGTGAGGGTGGACACGGAGCAGTTTGGGGCCATTTTGAGGTCCAACTAAAACACCAAGTCTGAGTAAATTCTAGCAAATATATATTCATATATATACATATATGGAATTAATATTCTGCGCACCAGTGTAGATTGCGCGGTGGAAAGTTACTGTTATGCGTGAGTGAAATTACTGCCAAACATATGTAGAGTTACTGCCAGTTGTGTAGTGTTACAACTAAAAGTAAGTCTGCATGTGTTTGGCAGTAACTTCAGTAACGCACGGTAGTAACTTTTCAGCACGCATAGTGCACGTAGGCGGAGAATAGCATAGCCATATATATATACACAATGAAAATAGAAAACACACCCAAATGGAAAACATATCCAACACCAATAACTTGAATATTATATGAAACTACCGGAAACAATCAGTGAAAGTACAAAAAAAGATAAAACCTTAACTAATGACTCAACACTATAATACTACATAACTGTTCATTGAGTTAGATTAGTTAAGCCATAAAATGCGCTTTGTAATGCAGAGGACAAACAAGACAAGAGGTGGAAACTTTACAAGCCGCGGTTGAGGCAGAGGCATACTACATGTACCAAGGCAAGCTCACCTTTAATCACTCTAAGTAGTTTATGTTACTTAAGAAAAATTACTTTTACAATATATATTATTACCTATTGCATTAAATGACTTTTTTTCAAAGAAATGGTGGTTGGTGAGAAAAGAAAAGGGCTTATAGGAGAACAAATCCAACTGGAGGAGGAGTAGTTAGACTGTAAGATATGTATAATACGAGGGTAGAGGGTATCCTAATTAGGTAGAAAATGGGCAAGTTTGGAACTCTCTACATATGGTTGTACTATAAGGACTAAACAACTCTCACTCATGTATAGATCCATATTTTAGTATCAACCATTCCCTCATTTCGACAAGCAGAAAATGTTACCCTACAACGTTGTTATATTCTCCATAAGAGTATGTAGTATAAATAGGTGGTTTGGAAAATACTAGAACTGGCATAGACCTAAAAGTGGTGGATCCAAATAGGCAGACCCAGAACTAATAAGAATTCAGAAGTGGTTACTCTGGCGCCTAAATTTAGTGTCGCGCAGTGTCGGGTAAGAGTTAGACCGCCCCCAACAAATGGCTATTTATAGTCGGGTGGAGATATAATAACGGAACTAGGAGAAGCGTTTTGTACTTTGATTCAGCATCGAATCTAGGGAAATGTGGATGACCTAATTGCAATGAGTTTAGAGTAGCTATGGGTAAAGTGATATAAGCATGTACAATGATTAGTTATGTACAATGCTAACTAATCATAAATTCATGCTTATCTCCTAGACTGGACACTACGGGGATCGACTGGGGGTCTTTCTCTTCACCACAGTGAATAGTAGTATTTAGAATACTAAAACATGCAAGTTTCCCCTTCTACCTTAACAACTTATTTTATTACTGAGGATGGATTGGTATAGGAAACTTGATCATGATGAGGTTAGCCATAAAAAATTGCATATGTTGTTAAGAATGCTTGCTGAGTACATCGTACTCATTCTTACTATTACACTCTTTTGTTAGATCCCAATATGGCCGGAGATTATCTCGGGTTAGATGGGGATTTATATGTGTAGAGGATGCCTCATGGGACGAGGGTGATCATCTTGAGGACCAGGGTGAGGTGGATGCACTATTTGGTAGTTGGGATGAGAAGGCGCCCTTTAATGCCCTATCTCAAAGAGTTAAGAGTATATAAATAATTTGCATCTCCATCTGTTATCCATTATTTGTATAATTAGGATCTAGGATTGAACTTCTCTATTAGTGTTTTATGGATGTTGTCAGTCAGTAATTTATCTATTAAAGACTTTAGCTCTGTGTGGCTGGTTATTGTAATAATGCAATGTCTCTAGTTATTGCTTTGCTGTGCAACTCTGGTATGGTTTATTACTTAATTAAGATAGTGTTCTTATAGAACAATAATTTGTTGACCGGTGTCATGTTCTAATTATACTGGCAAGGGTTGTCACAATCACTAACATTTCCTCTCTACTCATAGCCTTGATGGTGACCATGTCCTATGCAGGCAATGTAACACCAAACTACAAAAGAAAATTGATATATGAATATATTGTGAAACCATCTTTGTCTCTATCTATCTGTTGTGGTTGTTAGCAAGTCTACTTTGGACTGATTATGTTCCTTAAATTGTATTTTCCTCCATGCTTCTATTGTATTTTCCTCCATGCTTTTATTACTATCTCTAATGTTTATGATGTCCTGAAAATCTAAATGGTCTACAAGATATGCAAACATATGTATCACATGTTGTCACAAATGAATGACGGCGTCGATGAGTCTCGGCACGAAGACCTTGACCTTGTTGAGTGAAAGACCATGTGAGAAAGTCTTGGATTATATTATGATTAACCATTGTAATTTGGAAAGGTTAGAAATTTGAAATTGTAATTATTTTGATTTTTTGCACGATTTTCAAACTGGCCAAAGAGGAGGCAGTCACACCGGAGTTCATCACTAGTTCGACCGGTGGACCATACCGGTTAGACCAGCTCCTGTCAGCGGTCTAACTGGTGGTAAAGTTGTCCTAAACTCACAATTGAGATTGATACTCTTAACAAGACACTTGAGAAGAAATCTAAAATTAAAAAAAATTCATGTCCATTACTGCATCTAAGAAAATTATTGATTTTATATCTTGTGCATTTTGAGCTGAAATTTGGACAAATTTAGATGAGATGCATGAGACTTTTAGAGTAAAATATAAGGAACAGTTGGCTAGGGTTAGAAATTCCCCTTGTGTATCTTGTGAGGGATTGAAGCTTGAGTTAGTTATCCATAAAAAGAGATATGCTAGGGCAACCAAGGCAAATGAGTGTACTATATGTGAGAACCTAGCCCAACAAAATAACTACCTTAAAAAGACTCTTGAGAGATTTTCTAATGGGAAGAAGATCCTCAACATGATTCTTGACCAATCTAAGGTGTGTGACGAAGAGAGGCTTAGAATTTAATTCCCAAGAGCATTATAAGAACCACCGACTTAAAGTTGTGAGAGTTGTTGAGACTGGCAAGTTTAAGGTAAAACCCCTTGAGCCATCTAAAACTGTCTTTAGGTCTGCAGGTTTTGCCTAAACCACTTCTAGCAAGTCAGGTACTTCTTAAAAGGTCAAGTACCATTGTACCTTATGCAAGAAGGATGACCACATAGTTGAATTTTGCTTACGTAGAGTCAAGGTTGAGATGAAGGAGAAGATGCATGTTTTGAGGTGCATTAGAGGAGTTCCTTTACCTGTGAGTGTCTCTAGAGCTAGGTAGCATGTCCTTCCTACTAGACATATGCCTATGCTTGTTGATGACTTCTTTGACTCCTTTCGTGGCTCCAAGCAGCGCTTTGGGTTAGGATTTCGTGAGGGTAGACCATAGATATCATCAAGACAAGGGGAGTACGAGTCTTTTGGTAGACTGATTCGGAGAGGTCTAGGTGGTTCTCATGTGCATTCCCATGATTATCTCTCTAATCATTTTATTACTGCTTCTACTACTATTCCTAGACATCATATGGCTTAGTACTAGATTCCCAAGTCTTTTATCACTCATGCTTATGACCTGTAGGTCTGGTGTGCTAGGAAGGAGGGCATGTGGCTTGTTAACTTCGAGTGTTCAAGCACATGATCGGAGATCCTAGATGGTTTTTCTCCCTCACACATGCATCCGGCAATGAGTTGATCATGTTTGGGGATGCTTCTACCATGATCAAAATAACAAAGGGCATAGCACGCATCAACATCAACTTTATGCTCAAGGACATCGATTTGGTAAGTAAGATGAGTTATAATTTGCTATTTGTTTCCTAACTTCTTGATGAGGGTCTTTAAGTGAGATTCAAGAGTCGTGAACGTAAAGTTCTAGACTCCTCGGGTGAGTATGTCTTTGGGATCTCTAAATTTGAGAGGATCGTTAGTGTTGATTTTAGTATCTCTTCTATTTCTAGCCCTAGATGCCTTGTGGCTTCTAACTCTTATGACTTAGTGCTGTGGCATTGTAAGCTTGGACATATAGTTTTCGACCACTTGATTAGAGTTAGTAGCAAAAACTTTATTAGACGATTGCCTAGGCTTAAGAGTGCTAGAGACTAGTGTGCACACCCTGTAGACATGATAAAATAGTTTATGCTTCTTATCCACCTCTTACTTTAGTGATGACTGATGGCCCAGGACAACTCTTGCACTCAAAAACAGTTGGTCCTTCTAGAGTCTAATCTACAGGAGGAAAATGGTACGTGGTTGTCATTGTAGATGACTACTCTAGATATTCTTGGGTGTATTTTTTGGTTTCTAAGGATGATGCCTTTAATTGATCTAGAGAGTTAGCCCTTAAACTAGTAGTTAACTTCCTAGGACCCTTGAGAGCCATTAGGAATGACAGTGACACAGAATTCAAAAATTCATCCTTTTCCACTTTTTACACTGAGAAAAGGTTAGAGCACCAGTTCTCCTCACCTAGAGTCCTCCAGTAGAATGGAGTTATCGAAAGAAAGAATAGAACTCTTGTAGAGATGGCTAGGACCATGCTAGATGAGCACATCACATCATGGAGATTTGGGCTAAGGCGATCTATATTGCCTGCTTTATGTCCAATATGGTTTTCTTGAGATTGTCCATAGACAAGACTTCTTTTGAGTTTAGATTTGGTCATAGGCCTAACGTATCTCATTTCAAGATATTTGGTTACAAGTGTTTCATTCTTAAACATGACAACTTAGATAAATTTGAATCAAGATGTTATGATGGAATTTTCCTTATATATCATGTCATTCTTGTGACTATCATGTATTTAATTTGGATACTAAAAGAATTGTTGAGGCTTGTGAAGTCATTTTTGATGAGACTAGTCCTGATACTAGACCCAACAGTGTAGGTACATTGGTGATCGGGAGAGCATCTTCATTGATGATGACTCTGACCAAGAGGTTGAGGGTCTAATCCCTCTTTTAGTCACTCTTGAGTTGGTTGAAAAGCACTACTATAGCTTCAGTAGAGCAGCCTCTTCCCACCTTCACCATCGCTTTTAGTGGCTTTGCTCCTACATCCAGAGCCCAGAGGTAGAGGCCACGTCTGCCCCAGGACCTCCTCTTCATATTCAGTTACAACACCCTCAAGAGCAGATGATTAGGGATCTTCATGAGCGAGTTACTTGCTCTAGATTTATCTCTTTAGATTTTCATGCATATTCTACTTTTGTTGCATCTTTTGAACCCAAAATGTTACCTATGCTTTATCTGATTCTTCTTGGGGTCAATATCATGCATGAAGAGCTTAAAAACTTTGAGAGAAATCAAGTCTGGACCTTAGTTGACCTCCACCTAATCATAATATAATTGAAACAAAATGAGTTTTAAAAAATAAGGAAAGTGAGGATGGGTTAGTAGCTCGAAATAAAGTTAGACTTGTAGCTCAAGGTTTTTTCTAGGTAGAGGGCTTAGATTTTGAAGAGACCTTTGCACCTATAGCTAGATTAGAAGCTATTCACATATTGCTAGCATTCACGGTGTCTAAGGGCTTTAAGTTTATTCAAATGGATGTCAAGAGTGCTTTTCTAAATGATTTTATAGAAAAAGATTTATATATCAAGCAACCTCCTGGTTTTAAAAATTGTAAATTCCCAAACCATGTAGGTAAGCTCTCCAAAGCTTTGTATGGACTGAAACAAGTACCTAGAGCTTGATATGATAAGATTAAAAGTTTTTTTTGTATAAAAATAATTTCAAAATGGGAATGGTAGATAAAATCTTCTTCACTCTTAGGCATGGTAGTAACTTCTTACTTGTCCAGATTTATATGGACGACATTATATTTGATGGTTTCTCTCATGATTTGGTGTCTAGATTTTCAGATTTGATGAGTAGGGAATTTGAGATGAATATAATGGGTGAGTTGACCTTTCACCTTGGTCTTCAAGTCAATTAACTGAAAGAAGAGATTTTCATTCATCATAGCAAGTATACAAAGGGCTTTCTTCAACGCTTCGATATGAGAAGCAGCAAGCTAATGTCTACTCCTATTGCAACTTCTACCGTACTAGATCTTGATGAGGATGGAGAGCCTGTAGAACAAAAGGAGTACCGCAGTATGATCAGCTCTTGCCTCTACCTCATGGCGTCGAGGTCGGACATATAGTTTGCTGTGTGTCTATGCGCTCAATTTTAGGCATCCTCTCATATCTCACATCATCAAGCAGTATGTCATATCTTCAAGTACCTTTAGGACACTCTTAACTTTGGACTCTGGTATTCTTCTGATTTTGCGCTCTATTTGGGTTTTTTCTTATTGAGAGACCATGTGGTCGTGCTCCATGAGAGTGATGAGTAATTGACAAAGGTTTAGGTCAGTCGAGTTTGGTTTGAGTGGTTCGGAGTCGAGTTGTTGCGTGGCGCAATCGGGCTCGGTCGGACTTTGGTCAAATCTGGTCATTTGGGTTTAGGATGCATATTCTAATGTTTTGACAGGTTTTGACTTCATCTGTGGTAAGTGTAATGGTATTTACGCTTTCATGTGTCGAGCGGTGCTATTTGACGTGTTTCTTGTCTGTGTGACTGCAGGACGTCGAGTTGGAGTCGTGGCGAGACACGGTGGACCGGACTAGGCGCAGGTGGCGCTGAGGTCAGAACGGTCGGGATGTGTCGAAGACGACGTGGACTCGAGGTGGTTGCGAGGCGTGCGAGGCAAGAAGCGCGGAAGCTTCCCGGAAGGTGCAGGAGGGGCGAATCGGGAAATTCGCGAGGCTGCACAAGCGGGAGCGGGCGCCGTTGGATTTAGTAGGCGTAACGGGGCAGAGACCCGTTAGCCAAGGCTATAAATAGGATTGAGGGGCTGCATGCCCACTTGAGCACTTGTAAAGAATTAGGGTTTACACTAGTCAAAAGAGGCTTTGGGAAGGTTGTTTCCTTTAGCACTTTAGTTGGTGTGATTGGGTGGAGGTAGAGCGTGCTCCCTCTGTGTCTCTACGATGGTTTCTATGTGAGTCTCCTCTCTCTGTGTGTTCTTCCTCCCAAGAAGTGGTGTGATTCTTGGTGTTCTTGAGGATTGAGAGGGAGATGAGGGATTGAGAGATTGTAATCACTCCTTTAGTCCTAATGTCCATGCGTATCGGGACTCCTCTGTATTCATCTTGATTCAAGAAATGAAAAATATGAAGTTTGTGCTCTCTGTTCATTTTTCTCTTCGATGTCCCATTCTGAGATTTCTTGATTTTTGAGTTTCTTGTTGATTCCTGCTTTGGAGGTGTAAAATGGGTTGCTTGATGATGGGATGTTGGTTTTAGACCATTTGGTCAAGTTTCCCAAAAAGCAAATCAAGAGTAATCTCAGATTTTCAGATTTCGTCTCCTTTGTTCATGCTGTGCAGTTCTAGGGTTTTGATGCAGATTGTGATTCCCTTTGCGAGATCTTTTGAAATTTGGCATGAAGACTCTATGGGCTATTAGTTAGCTATCTGCAAAATCTCATGGCCAAAGGTTCAAGGGTTTGATGGGAATTTAAGTTTTTGTGTTCTCCTCTGAAGTTTGGCAAGTTTCTAGGGTTTTGGAGTAGACTGTGATTCCCTTTGTGAAATCACTTGAAATTTGGCTTGTAGAGGCTCTTGTCTATTGCCAATATTTCTGCAAAGTTTCAGCTCCAAAGGATCAAAGGTTTAAAGGGAATTGAAGTTTTCATGACTGCACTCTGTAATTTCAGGTTTTTCAGTTCTGTACTGAAATTTGCAGCCAGCTAGCAGCTGTTGTTTGCAGCATATAAACATGCCTTTTTGTTGATCTAATTGAAGTTCTTTTCAGCTGTACGGCAGCAACATTTTGAGCTAGTTTGATCCCCTTGGCAGCTCCTGTTATTTCAGTTTTTAGCAAGCAAACCTTGCAATTTTTAAGCTGCTGTTACATTCAGTTTTTGGCAGCAAGCCTTGCTGTTTGCTGCTGTCCAACAGCATGCAATGCATTGCTTTTTAATGCAGTTCGGCCAGCAGAATTTGGCTATTGATGAGCAGCAGTTTTTGACCTTTTTGACATCATTTATTGATCCTTTTGGCAGCAGTTTTGCTAGTATTTCTTGCAGTACTTTCAGCTCAATATTAGCAGCTATTTGAGATCTTGGTTTCGGCTAGATTTGGGAGTAAGAGCATTGTTCATGAGAGCAGTTTTTGGCATTCAAAAACAGCAATAGGGAGTTTCTTTTTAAGAGCTATTTGCTGCTGTTTTTGGTGTTCCTCTCAGCTTGTTGTCTCATTTGCCTGGAGCTTGTTTTTCAGTGGTTTTCATGCTCTTAGCTTAATCTTCCAAGTAAGCTTTTGCTCACTTTCTTCGTAGCTTCTATAGCTATCGGAGATAAGAGAAATCGTGGATACTTGTGTGGGGACGAAGTTTTAAGTGATCGACATTCACCCCCCCCCTCTGTCGCCATTTCGGTCCTTCAATTGGTATCAGAGCCGGTTAGCTCTTTTCAATAGATCTTAACCGGTCTCAAGAGCCATGGCGACGGACAAGTACTCGACCAAGCCTCCCGTCTTTGATGGCCTGGATTACCCCTTCTGGAAGAGCCGAATGGAAACGTACATCCAGGCTCAGGGGTATGCCATTTGGCGGAAGGTGAAGGTCAGATTTGTTGTTCCTGCCGATGAGAACATTAATGCTGGAAATATGCATGATGTTGAGGCAAACGCTAAGGCAAGGAACATCATAATCCAGGGCTTGAGTCGTAGCGAGTTTGACCGCATATCTCATCTTTCGTCCGCCTTCGGTATTTGGGAGACCCTCGATGCTTACCATGAGGGCACCACCCAGATAAAGACGGTGAGACAGGACCAGCTCAAGCGAGATTACAACAAGTTTGAAATGCTCGCTGGCGAGTCCCTTGATGAGTGTTTTGCGCGCTTTCACAAGATTCTGAGCAACCTCCGAGCGGTCGGTCTCACATACCCCGACTCGGATAACGCTCGACAAATGCTCGCTGCACTCGACCTTCGTGTTTGGGAGATGAAGGTGACTACCATCAAGGACACTACGGACCTCTCGACTTTGACTCTTGGTGCGCTGTACTCGCGTCTCAAGACTCACGAGATTGACATTGTCTCTCGCAAGTCGAAGTCACAGTCGATGGCTCTAGTCACAGATCCCAGCTCGGCTTCTGGTCCCTCTTCTGATTCTTCTTGCGGTTTCTCCCTTGCTGCTCTCTGTGATATAACTGATGATCAGTTAGAGCAGCTTGCGGATGATCAGCTGGCCCTCCTTGCTCGAAGATTCTCCCATGCTTACAAGGGGAGGAGGGACAGAAAGAGAGGAGGACCCGTGATTTGCTTCGAGTGTGGTGGCCCCAACCACATTCGGGCAAACTGCCCCAAGCTGGAGAAGGGCAAGAACGACTATGGCGGTTCGGGCAAGATCGACTACACCGACAAGAACCGCAACAAGAAGCCTCCAGCTCAGACGCCGGGAAAGAAGAAGTTCCGCGACTTCGGGAAGGCCAAGAAGCTGTTTCACCGCGTCCTCACCGCCTTCGACGACCTCGACCTCAGCGAGGTGGAGGGATGGAGCGACGACGACGGGACGGGTGACCAAGATCCCAAGAGCGGCGATGACTTTTCCGGCATGTGCTTCATGGCCCTCGAGGGCGAACTCAGCGACAGCGAGCTGTACTCCGACTCGGACGAGGTATGCCCCACTTACGACCAGCTTAATCATGCTTTCCTTAAGCTAGGTGGCTTTCATGCTAGAGCTAGGGCTAAGTGTAGCGAGTTGGAGAAGGAAGTAGATAGACTGTCACGGGAGCTTACTTCTCTTATATCTGCTCCCTCCCGTGACGACTGTGATACATGCTCTGCTTTGCTGGCTGATATGGAGAAATTAAGGACCTCGCATGATAGTATGTCCTCCGAGCTTGATATTGTTAAGGTGGAGAATGTTAGTCTGCTTGCTGATTTAGAGTTGAGTAGGATGGCTGTTACCCTACTTACTACTGATGAGACTACTTCTCCCACCTCATGTGAGGATAAGGATATTGCTGCTAGAGGACCTTATGCCATGCTCCTTGATCTGCCCGATCCTTGTAAAAATTGCAATAACTTGAAGATGAACTTAAAACGGGAAGATCATAAAATTGCTGAACTCCAAGCTTCTTTACTTGAGCCGATTGATTTATGCTTGAACTGTCCCAAGTTAACTGCTGAACTTGAAGCTGTCTCCAAACAGTTTCAAGAAATGATTGATCATGATAGGAAAATGGCTTAGTATGCTTCTAAGGACCCTGTTAGCTCACCATGTATTAACTGTAACAAACTAAAATCTGATTTGATTGCATTGGATGAGAAATGTGTGAAGCTGACTAAGGACCTACTAGAGAAGCAACCTTCTGCTTGTATTGTCTGTGCTGAGAAGGGGGAGAAGCCCCAGGGTAAGGTGGAGACGCCTAGGAACGTGAACCAACTGACTAGCAGTAGGACTGTCCATTCAGAGTCGGTTGTGCGTGCACATGCCATTCTTCCCTCTGCTGTTGGTTCTTCATCTGCTCCCTTACCTCCTGCTGTTCCCTCTTCCCCCTGCTCTTCTTGCACCTCTCTCTTTCGGGAGTGTCAGTACCTTATGAACACTCTCGAGAGATTTGTAGGCGGCAAGAAGAAGCTTAATCTTATTCTAGACCAGTCCAAGATTTGTAGATTTAATCAGGGTCTAGGATATGACTATTATGAGGATATGAGGAAGCATCCACCTGCTGTGCTCAGACCCATAGCACCAGGTGTGATCGAGACCGAGCCCAGGACCGAGAAAGTCCAATTTAAGTCAGCGGGCTATGTCCAGGGGATTTCTGACAGCAAGGTGATTGCACCTGCCGCTTCGGCCTCTCAGAAGGCGAAGCCTGACCGTGCTACTTCTACCTCTCAGAGGATGAAGTATCACTGCACCTTCTGTCAGAAGGATGGACACACGGTTGATCGATGCTTCAGGCGCGCCAAGATCTCGCGTAGAGACCGTGTTGAGTCTCTTAGGCGTATTCAGGGTCAGCCCCAGATCCTGAGTGCACCTAGGACCAGCACGAGGTCTAGGTTTACTGCTGTTGATGGGTTTGGGCAGCATCGAGGACTTGGTTTTTCTGAGTCTTCTGTTTTTCGTCCTCATGCTGCTCCTGGTCATGACTTCCGCCGTCCTGAGGGTACATCTCGTTTCCCCCATCGAGACAGTTACCCGCGGCGTGTTCAGCGTGTTGCCGATGTTCCGACTCGCTCTCCCGTAGCAGTCGGACCCCGCAACAGCTTCTGGTCTGCTCACAGACCTTCTGCTGTGAGTGACAGAGAGCGTAGGGTAGATAGAGGTCAGTCGTGCTTGACTACTTCATCTGCTCGACGTGTTGTTCAGTATTGGGTGCCAAAATCACTCTTGATTTACCCCAGTACCGAGACTTTACTCTCTGTTTGACTCAGGTTCGCCGGGTAGGGAAGGAGAAGGTTTGGCTTGTAGACTCCGGTTGTTCTCGTCATATGACCGGAGACTCCCGTTGGTTTTCTTCCCTTGCCCGTGCTCCAGGTGATGAGACGATCACCTTCGGAGATGCTTCATCTGGGCGCGTCATCGCCAAAGGTACGGTGCGCATTAATGATTCTTTCATTTTGAAAGATGTAGCCTTGGTTAGTAAGCTGCAGTACAATTTACTTTCAGTCTCTCAGCTTACCGATGACGGTTTCGAGGTAAGCTTTAAGAAAAATGCTTGTAAAATTCTTGATTCTTCGGGTAGTCTGGTTTGCGGGATTTCTCGTTATGGGAGGATCTTTCGTGCTGATTTTTCTGAGTCTTCTGGTGATCCTCTCAGGTGTTTAGTTGCTTCTGAGTCCCGCGACCTTTCTTTCTGGCATAGGAGACTTGGTCATATCGGATTTGATCATTTGACCCGAGTTAGCGGCCACGATCTCATTCGTGGTCTGCCGAAACTCAAGATGGTCAAAGACCTTGTTTGCTCTCCATGACGGCACGGTAAGATGGTTGCCGCTTCTCACCCTCCGGTCACAGTTACTATGACCGATGCACCGGGACAGCTGCTCCACATGGACACAGTTGGACCAGCTCGAGTGCAGTCAGCAGGAGGGAAGTGGTATGTTCTTGTTGTGGTCGATGACTTCTCGAGGTATTCTTGGGTGTTTTTCTTAGCCTCGAAGGATGAGACGTTTTCGCATTTCCGAGGTCTTTTCAGTAGGCTTTCTGTAGAGCTCCCAGGTGCCTTACGAGCGATCCGCAGTGACAATGGCACGGAGTTCAAGAATTCCTACTTTGAGAGTTTCTGTGGTGAGACAGGTGTAGAGCACCAGTTCTCTTCTCCATACGTCCCTCAGCAGAATGGCGTTGTGGAGCGGAAGAACCGTACCTTGGTCGAGATGGCCAGGACGATGCTTGATGAATACTCTACACCGCGGAAGTTTTGGGCTGAGGCTATAGCCACCGCGTGCCATGTCTCAAATCGAGTTTTTCTACGGGCACACTTGCATCGCACTTCTTATGAGCTGAGATATGGGCGAAAGCCTAGCGTCTCTCATTTTCGTGTGTTTGGTTGCAAGTGCTTTGTTTTGAAGTCCGGAAACCTAGACAAGTTCGAGTCACGTTCTTGTGATGGAATCTTTCTAGGTTACTCGCCTTCTTCGCGGGCTTATAGGGTCTGGAACTGCGAGTCTAGTAAAATGGTAGAGACCTGTGAGGTGACCTTTGACGAGGCCAGTCCGGGGACTAGGCCCGATATCTCAGGTTCTTTAGAGCAGTCCGAGACCATCTTTGTGGATGATGAGGATGATGGAGACGACGGTTGTCTACCTGATCCTGTCCCTCATCCACCCCTTGAGGTGCCGTCTTCCACCGCACCTCGAGGTGATCAGCCCATGCCTTCTGCTTCTTCTGGAGCTGGTGGCTCTGTTCCTACCTCGTCAGCTCACGAGGTAGAGGCCACTTCTTCATCTCATCCTGGACCTCCTAGACATATCCAGAAAGCTCATCCTTCAGAGCAGATCATTGGAGACCTTTTCGAGCGTGTTACCCGCTCAAAATCTGGCTTATCTCAATTCTGTCTCCATTCTGCTTTCATTGCCTCCTTTGAGCCCAAAGATGTCTCTCATGCTTTATCTGATGAGTCTTGGGTCAATGCCATGCATGAGGAGCTAGAAAATTTCGAGAGGAACAAGGTCTGGTCGCTTGTCGAGCCCCCGCGAGGTCACAATATTATTGGGACTAAGTGGGTGTTCAAGAATAAGCAGAGCGAGGATGGAGTGGTTATTCGAAACAAGGCTAGACTGGTTGCTCAGGGGTTCTTCCAGGTTGAAGGTCTAGATTTCGAGGAGACCTTTGCCCCTGTAGCTAGACTTGAAGCCATTAGAATCCTGCTTGCCTTTGCAGCTTCTAAGGGTTTCAAGCTTTACCAGATGGACGTCAAGAGTGCATTTCTCAATGGCCTTATTGAGGAAGAGGTCTACGTCCGACAGCCTCCTGGTTTCGAAAACCCCAAATACCCAAACCATGTCTTCAAGCTTTCCAAAGCGTTGTATGGACTTAAGCAGGCCCCCAGGGCTTGGTATGAGAGGCTTAAGTCCTACTTGTTGAGTCATGGGTTTGAAATGGGTCAAGTTGATAAGACCTTGTTCATCCGCCGGCTTGGCGCTGACCTTCTGCTCGTCCAGATCTATGTCGATGACATTATCTTTGGCGGCTCTTCCCATACTCTGGTTTTCCAGTTCTCGGATGTCATGAGCACCGAGTTTGAAATGAGTATGATGGGTGAGTTGACCTTCTTCCTTGGCTTCCAAATTAAGCAGACTCGGGAGGGTACATTTCTTCATCAAGGAAAGTACACTCGTGACCTCCTGAAGCGCTTCGATATGAGTGATGGTAAGCCGGTGTCAACTCCCATGGCTTCGACAGCCTATCTTGACCCAGATGAGGATGGCGAGCCAGTTGATCAGAAAGAGTTCAGAAGTATGATCGACTCCCTTCTTTACCTCACTGCCTCGAGACCAGACATACACTTCTCCGTGTGTCTGTGTGCTCGTTTTCAGGCTTCTCCTCGCGTATCTCACCGTCAGGCGGTGAAGCGCATCTTTCGGTACCTTCGAGCTACCATTGACTATGGTATCTGGTACTCTTCCTCATCCTGTATTTCCCTGAGAGCCTTTTCGGATGCAGACTTCGCTGGCTGTAGGATAGATAGGAAGAGCACTTCCGGCACCTGCCAGTTCATTGGCACTTCTCTCGTTTCCTGGTCTTCGAGGAAGCAGTCCGGTGTTGCACAGTCCACTGCAGAGGCCGAGTACGTTGCTGCTGCCAGTTGCTGCAGCCAGGTACTTTGGATGGTTTCGACCCTGCGGGACTTTGGGTTAGCCTTAGACGGTGTTCCACTCTTTTGTGATAACACGTCTGCTATCAACATTGCTAAGAACCCAGTGCAGCACTCTCGGACCAAGCATATTGATATTCGCTTCCACTTCCTTAGAGACCATGTAGAGAAGGGTGACATAGTGCTCCGGTTTGTGGAGAGTGACCACCAGTTGGCTGATATCTTCACCAAGCCTTTGGACAGTTCGAGGTTTTCAGCTCTGCGGGGAGAGCTTGGGGTGGTTTGTCCTTACGGACTGTAGTGAGGGGGAGCTTGGGCTTTACTGCTTTATTATATTAATTATGCTTCTGTCTCATTTCTGTTGCATTGCATTTGCGGGTGCATTGGGTTAAGTCCTTCTAGCATAAGTTAGAGTGTTTCTTGTGTTGAGTTGCTTAGACTTCTTACTCTTATCTTGTGCTTTCAGGATTAGCTATTTCTTATCTCACTAGGTTGAGCTCACTCACTTCTTGTAGGTTCTAGCGAGGGCTGGGCCACCCTCGGGTAGACAGGGTACGTGTTTGCTCTCTAGTGTGTGTTCGACGATCAGCTGTTAGTCCTGGAGTCATTTGGGGTAGATGAGAGTCAGTTTAAGCCATAGTTGCTTCTATATCTTTTCTATGCTTTAAGGACTGTCTGTTTGGTTTTCTTTGCCAGCTTCTCGATTTTATTGCTTTGGTTCAGGGGGAGTTCATTTGGGAGCTTTTAAAGCTTAATTTTGACGTAACTCAATTTGAACTAAAAGTTGCATCTAATGTTGAGGGGGAGCTGGACCTTCTTGCATTTTCAGCTTTATAACATTATAATCAATCTGCATTGAGCCTTGATTATTATCCTGTTATGACATGCTTCAGTGCTTTACACCTTGCCATGACTTGTGCTTAGCTTGCTAAATTTTTCATGACTTCATATGTGTAGACTAGCGTTTGCCATGATAAGTTAAGTAAAATTGATCAACTTAAATTAAACTTGTCATGCTAGCATTTGAGTTTAGTCTTTCTTGAGCTATCCTTTTATGATTCATGCCATGTCAAATAGGCTGAGTAGAGCGTTGAATCTATATTGAGCCTTAGTTTGAGCTGTTTTAGTCTCCTGATGATACATGAGTTAGTACAATGTGTTAAAAAGCAAAAAGATCTCTTTTGTGCGAAAAAACTGATCTCACCAATTCTTTCCTATGAGACGGCTTGCCATTGCACTTGGCATGAACTTAGGGGGAGTTTTGGATGACCTAGACTATCTTCTTAAGCTTCTTGCTTGGAGTAGTCGCATAAGGCTTGAGATCTAGCACATGATAAAACAAAATGTTGATTGACAACCACCATATTTGTGCGAAAAAACTGATTTCACCAATTCTTTCTCATGAGACAGCTTGCCATTGCACTAGGCATGAACTCAGGGGGAGTTTTGGATGACCTAGACTATCTTCTTAAGCTTATTGCTTGGATTAGTCGCATAAGGCTTGAGATCTAGCACATAAACAAAAATTGGGTTGAAAACAACCATATGCTTTCAAAAGACAATGTTTAATGTGCTCAATTTGCTTAATCTACAATCAGAACCAAGTACCTTAACCAATGTTTCAATCTTGAGCTTATAGCACTCTATTTGGACTCAATGTTAGCTTCTTTGTTCCGCTTAGCTTATTGACGTGGCCTGCATCATCCTTGGATGTCTCTAGCTAGACTTTACTCATTGATGACTTGACTTGCTCACAAAATGCATTACATTTCAGATTGTCATCTTTGTGCTCTAGCTGGTTTATATATATGTTGTCATGATCTAGATAGCGTTTTTTTATGGCTTGGTGTATTACATTATGGTCAATATGGATAATTCTCATGGCTCTAAATGCTTAAATAAACAAACTTCAGCCATATTCATCCATTGACATGTCATATTCTCTCTATTGCATCTTGATGCGTTTATTGCCAAAAGGGGGAGAATAGAGAAGAAAAAGTCTGTTGGGAACAGTTTAGAGCTTTGGAGATCAATTTGCTCTTTCAGTAGTTGCTCTAGTGTTCCTTCTGTCGACATGGTCATTAGCTTCATTTCATTCTTTGGACCATGTTGGATTCTTCAAAATCAAACTCTTCTTAATGCTTTTTCTGCGTTTGTCAATAGACTCATCAAGGGGGAGATTGAGAGACCATGTGGTCGTGCTCCATGAGAGTGATGAGTAATTGACAAAGGTTTAGGTCAGTCGAGTTTGGTTTGAGTAGTTCGGAGTCGAGTTGTTGCGTGGCGCAATCGGGCTCGGTCGGACTTTGGTCAAATCTGGTCATTTGGGTTTAGGATGCATATTCTAATGTTTTGACAGGTTTTGACTTCATCTGTGGTAAGTGTAATGGCATTTACGCTTTCATGTGTCGAGCGGTGCTATTTGACGTGTTTCTTGTCTGTGTGACTGCAGGACGTCGAGTTGGAGTCGTGGCGAGACACGGTGGACCGGACTAGGCGCAGGTGGCGCTGAGGTCAGAACGGTCGGGATGTGTCGAAGACGACGTGGACTCGAGGTGGTTGCGAGGCGTGCGAGGCAAGGAGCGCGGAAGCTTCCCGGAAGGTGCAGGAGGGGCGAATCGGGAAATTCGCGAGGCTGCACAAGCGGGAGCGGGCGCCGTTGGATTTAGCAGGCGTAACGGGGCGGAGACCCGTTAGCCAAGGCTATAAATAGGATTGAGGGGCTGCATGCCCACTTGAGCACTTGTAAAGAATTAGGGTTTACACTAGTCAAAAGAGGTTTTGGGAAGGTTGTTTCCTTTAGCACTTTAGTTGGTGTGAGTGGGTGGAGGCAGAGCGTGCTCCCTCTGTGTCTCTACGATGGTTTCTATGTGAGTCTCCTCTCTCTGTGTGTTCTTCCTCCCAAGAAGTGGTGTGATTCTTGGTGTTCTTGAGGATTGAGAGGGAGATGAGGGATTGAGAGATTGTAATCACTCCTTTAGTCCTAATGTCCATGCGTATCGGGACTCCTTTGTATTCATCTTGATTCAAGAAATGAAAAATCTGAAGTTTGTGCTCTCTGTTCATTTTTCTCTTCGATGTCCCATTCTGAGATTTCTTGATTTTTGAGTTTCTTGTTGATTCCTTCTTTGGAGGTGTAAAATGGGTTGCTTGATGATGGGATGTTGGTTTTAGACCATTTGGTCAAGTTTCCCAAAAAGCAAATCAAGAGTAATCTCAGATTTTCAGATTTCGTCTCCTCTGTTCATGCTGTGCAGTTCTAGGGTTTTGATGCAGATTGTGATTCCCTTTGCGAGATCTTTTGAAATTTGGCATGAAGACTCTATGGGCTATTAGTTAGCTATCTGCAAAATCTCATGGCCAAAGGTTCAAGGGTTTGATGGGAATTTAAGTTTTTGTGTTCTCCTCTGAAATTTGGCAAGTTTCTAGGGTTTTGGAGTAGACTGTGATTCCCTTTGTGAAATCACTTGAAATTTGGCTTGAAGAGGCTCTTGTCTATTGCCAATATTTCTGCAAAGTTTCAGCTCCAAAGGATCAAAGGTTTAAAGGGAATTGAAGTTTTAATGACTGCACTCTGTAATTTCAGGTTTTTCAGTTCTGTACTGAAATTTGCAGCCAGCTAGCAGCTGTTGTTTGCAGCATATAAACATGCCTTTTTGTTGATCTAATTGAAGTTCTTTTCAGCTGTACGGCAGCAACATTTTGAGCTAGTTTGATCCCCTTGGCAGCTCCTGTTATTTCAGTTTTTAGCAAGCAAACCTTGCAATTTTAAGCTGCTGTTACATTCAGTTTTTGGCAGCAAGCCTTGCTGTTTGCTGCTGTCCAACAGCATGCAATGCATTGCTTTTTAATGCAGTTCGGCCAGCAGAATTTGGCTATTGATGAGCAGCAGTTTTTGACCTTTTTGACATCATTTATTGATCCTTTTGGCAGCAGTTTTGCTAGTATTTCTTGCAGTACTTTCAGCTCAATATTAGCAGCTATTTGAGATCTTGGTTTCGGCTAGATTTGGGAGTAAGAGCATTGTTCATGAGAGCAGTTTTTGGCATTCAAAAACAGCAATAGGGAGTTTCTTTTTAAGAGCTATTTGCTGCTGTTTTTGGTGTTCCTCTCAGCTTGTTGTCTCATTTGCCTGGAGCTTGTTTTTCAGTGGTTTTCATGCTCTTAGCTTAATCTTCCAAGTAAGCTTTTGCTCGCTTTCTTCGTAGCTTCTATAGCTATCGGAGATAAGAGAAATCGTGGATACTTGTGTGGGGACGAAGTTTTAAGTGATCGACATTCACCCCCCCTCTGTCGCCATTTCGGTCCTTCACTTATGTTGATTTTGTGGTGTGTAGAGTAGATAGGA
This sequence comes from Dendrocalamus latiflorus, assembly GCA_017311315.1. NCBI lineage: Eukaryota > Viridiplantae > Streptophyta > Magnoliopsida > Poales > Poaceae > Dendrocalamus > Dendrocalamus latiflorus. The sequence continues at coordinate 15,487,153 of CM029677.1, read as the reverse complement.
AGAGTACTTTTGTCACATGTCATTTCCTAAGCACATCTCTTATCTCTTGGTCATCTAGGAAGGAGTCCTCTGTTGAATAGTCCATTACTGAGGTGGAGTAGGTAGGTGTAGCTAGTTGTTGCTCTCAGGTTTTCTAGATCTTATCTACTCTACGGAACTATGGATTGGCTTTAGATATTATTCCTTTCTTTTGTGACAACATCAGTGCCATAAACATTGCTAAGAACCTAGTGTAACATTCTAGGACCAAGAACACTGATATTAGATAGCATTTCCTTAGAGACCATGAAGAGGGTGATATTGTGCTTCACTTTGTAAAGTTAAGGTAGCAGGTTGCAGATATTTTCACTAAGGATCTTGATTCCTTTTGTTTTGCTTCTTTACAGGGAGAGTTAGGGGTTATTAGTCCTTTGGCCTGTTTTGAGGGGGAGTTTGATTCTTTTGCATCTATTGTATCATATTGCATATTTAATTTTAGCAACTTGTATATGTAATATAACTACATAGAGGTTTGACTATTATTCTTGTGTGACATGATATCTTTCTTTACATCTTGTCATGTCTTTACTAGTTTACTAGATTTATCATGTCTTCTTATGTGTACTTTAGCTTTTGTCATGCTAGTTCTTTTAAATGTGAGAAACTTAAACTAAATCATGTCTTGTTGGCTCTTGTGACTAGTTTTGTCTAGCGATCCTTTTATGATTCATGGTATGTTAAATATGCTAAGTTGAGTTTTGAACCTAAATTGCACTTTAGATTGACTATGTCAGTTTTTTTATTAAAGCATGAGTTAAGATTAGCTCTTTGTTCTTGAACTAAGTTAAGGAAATGAAAAATGATCTCTTTTTGTGTGAAAAATTGATCTCACCACATGGTGAAGAAAGCCGAAAATATGAAAAATGGTTGAAACTTAGGAGGCAATTGTGGATGGCTCCTAGTTCAGGACTTGCTTTACTAAGATAAAATCAAAAATAAATTTTAGCGAGTGCTAAATATGATAATTATTTTTCATTCTAAGTGCTTGAATAAAATGATTCAACATTGAACTTGTAGTACTCTAAATTGACTCAATTGTAACTTGTTGGTTTCATTTAGTTTATTGACATAGTTTGTCTTATTTTTGGATACTCTTGGCTAAACTATGATCTTGAGTAACTTGACATTCTAAAATCCATTTAATTTCATATCACTGCTCATTTAGCTTTAGCTTTGCTATGTACGATTTGCCATGATATAAAATAACTACTTCACATAATATGACTTGGTATAATAGCTGTAGAGTCACTCTAGGTAATTTTTATGGTTTCTAATACTAGAAATGAATAAAATAGAGCTACTTCATTTCGTTTATGCTCTATGTTCTTCCTTGCATCTTGATGACTCTATTGTTAGACGGGGAGAAAAATTAGCAAAAATGCATATCTAGACCGTGATGTAGAGTTTTTGTGTAAAAACTTGCTATATTTGAGCTTTATTATTTTGCTGTGTCCTCTTGATCTTTTGATCTCTTCTCACAATGACAAGGGTCAAATAGAACAGTTGTTCTTTCATGTGGACTTAGAGTGAGAGTTTTCGACTCATTTGGTGGATTTGAAGTTTTTTTTGAAAACTTGACAAATTCAGTAGCTTCAGTCTATTTCTGCCTCATATGGTTGTTTTCAGCCTTCACATGCTTCTTGTGACCATTTTGAGATGTATTTGCAAATTCTCTTTTCTGTTGTCTAAAACCACCTTCAAATTGTATTTTTTAAGAAATTACCAATGGGTTTATCAACGGGGAGATTAAAGGACCATGTGAGAGGGTCTTGGATTATGTCGTAATGAGCCATTCCAATTTGGGAAGGTCAAAATTTGAAACTACAATTTGTCAGATTTTGTGGACTATTTTCAGACCAGCCGGTCAGACTGGCTCCTATCAGCGGTCTGGCCAATGAAGTCCGGTCAAACCGGCTGAGGTGTGTCCAGTTTGGCCAGTTTTTTGTTTTGAGAGGTTTGAGTTGTAGGAAGAGTTTTAGTGGCCTAGGTCTGCGGATATAGGTCGTATGAGACATGTTATTACCAACATGGGTCAAGTTATGAAGAACTTGTATCCAAAAATGATTTCTTTGTCTTGTATATGCAGGGTCCCTAGGAGTCAACCATGGTCTACAACGGGGATTGGAGGTACTCTCATGGAGAAGCTAAGGCCCAGAATAATCAAGAATGCTGCATGAGATGGTTGAGCTCAAGCATGGAACAAGGAAGACAAAAAAATATTGAAAGGAAGTTCAAACATCGTGTTGCACCATGTGGCTTAGTGGGTCCAAGTGAGTGCATGGTCCGATAAAACTAGAATGAGAGAGACTTGCTGACGCGTGGCAAGTGGTGTAAACGGTATTTTGGTAGTTTAACCAAAATACTGAAAACTAACTTGTATTAAAACCGCGGTGTCTGAGGTGTGCTTTGGAGAGCAGTTTAGGTTAAAGAGAAGTTGTGAAGGTTAAGGCTAAGGACTTAGCAGATTTGGGTTTATACATTTTGAAAAGTGTGTGTAAGTGTTGTGTGTGAGTTAAAACCCATATAGGTGGGGTTATCGCATTTACTCCATTGTGTCCACTTAGGGTTAGACATGGCTGGTTAGTCTATCTATTTAACGGTTGGGATGGAGACTTGTAGTCAACCACTCAACTATCCTGTCTTGAGACCAAGTATTCACATGTTAGAGTTATGGCTTGAGAGAAGTTGAGTGCTGTTGTATGCTCTCTTATCCTTCAGGTAGAGTGATTGTAAAACCATCATTCTCAAGTAACAATATATCAATCTTTGTTCATTTCCATGATTATCTCTTGTGTTGATTGATTTGCTCTTGTCTTGATTGGTTTTTCCTCTTCTCTTCCATCTTTTTGATCTTGTTGTGGCAAAATATATAAGAGATGGAGATATCATCTGCAAATCAATCTTCACCCATTTAGCCACTTTGATGGTAAGTCTATAAGGAAACCCAATTTTGTTTGATTTTGGCATCACCAAGTGAATTTATGATCCAAGGGTATTCGACTTGATTTATTCGATGTTCTTACTTATTGTGACATGTGAAAATATATCTGGAGCCATCTTGGCCATTCTATACCCATGAGCAAGTTATATTCACTGTTTTCGCATTTTGCCCGATTTTGGTGCAATGTTGCTTCAATCTAAAAAAGGTCTAAACTTTGATGTGAATTTCTACGATCAATAAATGGAATAGGTTTCTGAGAAATTAAGCAAGGTGTGTGTAAAGTTTTACATCATTTAGGCTTATAATTTAAAAGTTGCACCATTTTTGGATCACGTCAGCCAGTTCTGGATAGAAGGTGGTTTGACCTCTAGGTGGCTGGTCTGAATAGGATTCCCTTAGTGGTCTAATAGCCTAGAGGTTAGACCGGTGGCTACTGGCGGTTGAACCTTTTGGGTTTGGTGATTTTCATATTTTGATTCCTTGGGCTTTTTACTTTGAGGTTTTTTACTGTTGATCCTATTCTTTGTAACTCTATTGTTATTTGAGAGGAGGATCAAGAATACTTATGAAAAATTTTGGACGGCACTATTTACCTCGCTCTGTTACCTATTCGATTCTACATTAAGAGTCTGGTTCTGGAAGACGGCGATGAGGTAGTTGTTGGCTCCCATCTTCCGACCACGAAGAACGAGCTCTCGGTGATGTTCTTTGCTCTAGGTATGATCATAACGAAGGTCAAAAGCTCAGAGAACTATCAACACAGGATCTAACATTTTATGTCCATCAATATAACGTTCACATTCCTTACAAAAAATAGAATGTTCACCTTAAGCAGAGGAGCCTGGAAGCTGCAAGACTCTCTTCAACCAACCCATCCGTGCCGAGGGAGATAGGCACGAATGGCTTGACCCCCTGCCTTCAAAGAACTCTGCGGCCCACTGTGAAGTTCGCCCGTACCGGAAATCCTCGGCTGCCTCGCCGGCGAGGTACGGTGTCAGGCGCGGCACCTTCAGTGGATCCACTACGCGTGCACGTCGGAATTTCAAATGCATGTAGGAGAAGTTGAGACGATACATGGATTGCGAGCACAGATTGTTTGGACGTTACCGATGAAGTCAATGATGAGCCTACCGTCGGATGCCCGGCCGGTGGGGCGGACGAAGTAGGTCTACCGTATGTCAGCCGGCTCCCAACGGCTCCACGGCCGGTGGGGATGAGCACCAGGTGTCCAGGTTCCCGGTGTCGGTGAACGAGTCGACGAAGTTGAACACGCGGGAGCACCTTCTCTCGGGTTCACAATTCTTCTCTCGGGTTCTATTTTCAGACGCGCTACAGTACTTCTTCAGATAAACGGAAAACTGAAGACAGCAGGAGTTGGGGCAACTTTCTTCTGTGTTCTCTCTATCGAAAGTTAATTAACTTACAAAGTAAAAACTCGGAACTTAACTTCTGGGATCCACTTAATCCGTGATCCACAAAACTAGGAAATAAAACGTGCAACATCACACTCAGGAAGTAAAACTGAAATGGTTCAACTGAACCGAAAAACCTGCAGCTACCTCTAACTGAAACTTTGCTCCTTTATTTTGATTCCGGGTGACTTGGTCCTTCGCGCCTTCTGTCTGCAGTGTGTCAGGATTACCTACTCACATACTCCCCCCCTAATCCTGACGTGGTTCCAAGTCTCGAACACCAAGTAGCTGTCGCATGGCTGCCAATTTCACACCTGACAGCGCCTTCGTCAAATCATCTGCTCGTTGCTCTCCCGAATGCACGAACTCCACTTTGATCTGTCCTCTCTTGACACATTCTCATATGAAGTGGAACCTGGTATCTATATGCTTACTGCGGCCATGAAACACAGGATTTTCATGAGGGAAATTGCTGAACGGTTGTCAACAAACAGTGTCACCAGCTTTGGCTCCAACCTTGTGAGTTCACTGATCAGGCTTCTCAGCCACAATGCTTGGCAAGCTGCTGCTGTCGCTACCATGAACTCAGCCTCGCACGATGATAACGTCACCGTTTTCTTCTTCTGTGAGTTCCACGACACGAAATTGCCGTTCAGATAGAACGCCATGCCACTGGTACTTCTTCTCCCTTCAAAATCTCTTGCCAGATCGCTGTCCGAGTACCCACAGAGACTGACTTCATGACCTCCCTTCTCATAGACAACCTTGAAGTGAATTGTTCCTTTAAGATACCTGAGAATTGGCTTGATTGCCTTGTGATGTAAAATTGTAGGCCTCTCCATATATCTACTTGCCATCCCGACTGCATATGAAAAGTTCGGACGTGTATTCAGAAGGTACCTTAGACATCCAATGATGCGTCTGTATTCAGTTGAGTCGACTGGAGTGCCGTCCGGGTCTTTGTGTAACTGCAACTTGAACTCCATCGGGTATTTGGTTGCGTTGCAATTTTCCATCCCAAATTCAGACAATATCTTTTGGGCGTAAGCAGACTGTTTAAGCAGTGTTCGACCCTTCTGCTGCTCTACTTCAATTCCCAGATAATAAGAGAGGAGCCCCAAGTCACTCATCTCGAACTCCTTCATCATTTGCCTCTCGAATGTTTTCACTTCTTCAACATTTCTTCTTGTCACAACCAGATCGTCAACATATACTCCGACAATTACACTTGCCTCTCCTTCTCCTCTAGTATACACGGCTTGTTCTTGGGAACATTTTCTGAAGCTGATTTACCTCAGACTTCTGTCCAGTCGTGTGTTCCATGCTCGGGGAGCTTGCCGCAAACCGTAAAGTGCTTTTGAAAGTTTGTACACCTTATGCCTTTGATCTTGTACCTCAAATCCTTTCGGTTGTGTGACGTAGACCTCTTCCTCTAAATCTCCGTTGAGAAACGCTATCTTCACGTCTAAGTGGTGTACTTCCCAGCTCCTACTCGTAGCAAGCGCAAGGATGACCCTAACCGTGTCCATCCTGGCAACTGGAGCAAAAACCTCCTCAAAATCAATTCCTTGTCTTTGCACATAACTCTTTGCCACCAGCCTTGCTTTATGTTTGACAATTCTCCCATCTGAATCCCTTTTCAGTTTGAAAACCCATTTCAAACCAATCCGTTTCTGTCCAGGAGGTAGTTCTGTCAAAGTCCAGGTGTTGTTCTTCTCAATGGATTCATGTTCCCTTTCCATTGCTTCATACCAGCAAGCTTCAGTTGTAGCTTCCCGAAAACTTGATGGTTCTTCAGGCAGCATCAACATTGCTACACCCTCTTCTTCAAAGTCTTCGGTCACTTCTTCAGTATCTGCATAAATCTCTGCAATGGACCTGAAACGTACCAGCCCATCATGAGATTCAGGTGAGTCTAGCACTGCAGATGACGTCACTACTGGACTCCTTGTTGGTGTTGCATTTGAACTTGTCGGGTCTGCCAAAGATGGTTCTGAGTTTGTCGGATGAGACAAGTTCCCTGGTACTTCAGTTACCGTGGGCGACAAAGGCTCTTCTGTGCCAGTTCCTGCTTCTACTGCAATTGTTTCTTCAGGACTAAACTCATCCAAAACAGTGAACTCTGAGGACTCTATTCCATTGTCGGTTTCATCATTCCACCTCCATACTTTGTCCTCTTGAAAGATGACATCCCTACTCACTTGGAGTTTACCACGGACCGGATCAAACAACCGACGAGCTTTGCATCCCTCCTCAACTCCTAAGTACACCATAGGGGAGCTTCTATCATCAAGCTTCTTGATGTGAGGAGCTACATTCTTCACAAACACCGTGCAGCCAAATACTCTCAAGTGTCCGAGGTGCGGCTTCCTTCCTTCCATGGCTTCAAAAGGTGTACACTTTCCTAGAGCTTTGGTGGGGAGCCAATTCAGTAAATAGACTGAATGTCTTACTGCTTCACCCCAGAATTTGCCCTGCACATGCATACTTTTGAGCAAGGATCTTGCCATGGCCATCACAGTCCGATTCCGGTGCTCTACAACACTGTTTTGCTGCGGGGGTATAGGGAGCCGTGACATGCCGCTCAATGCCTTCATCTTCACAAAACCGGTTAAATTCTACTAACACGAATTCTCCACCACGGTCTGTCTGAAGAATTCTGATTTTGTGCCCAACTTTGTTCTCTGTCAATGTTTTGAATTTCCTAAATGCTTGGAAGGCATCTCCCTTTGCCACTAGTGTATATACCCACATTCACCGAGTGCAGTCATCTACAATCAAGAGAAAGCACTTACTTTCTGCCAAAGTGCAAGGGGAGATCGACCCACAAATATCAGCGTGGAGAAGCTCCAATGGTCTTGATGCTCTGAAGTTTGTCTGGTGGGGAAAAGGCAGTCGTGCATGTTTGGCAATCACACATGCTTCGCACAACCTGTTCGGCTTGGACAATAGTGGTACTCCAGCCGCCAACTCCTCCTCCCCAATGAGCTTCAAGTCACTAAAATTAACATGCCCGAGCCTCACATGCCACAGCCATGCTGGGTCATTGAGACACGCCTGAAGGCAAATTGCTTTGGCCGTCTCCAAGGTAATCTTGTACAGCCTATTCTTTGTCCTCTTCACTAGCATCAGAAGCTTCCCATTTCTGTCGATCACCTTCATGTTTTCTCCTACTATGTGTACCTCGGTTCCTTCTTCTGACATTTGGCCAATACTAATAATGTTACTGCACAATTTAGGGATGTAATATACCTTTTGGAGAACTTTCTGGTCACCATTCCTGCAAGAGAAGACAATGGTTCCTTTGCCCTTGATCCGAACGGAAGATCCATCACCAAAGCTAACTCTGCCAGTAACAGATTCATTTAGCTCCTGAAATTTTTCACGGTGGCCAGTCATGTGTTACTGGCACCGTTATCCAAATACCAAATGTCTACATCGTCCAAGTTTCTGCTGCCAAGGTACAGCTTTGACGCCATCTTCTCTTCACTGAGTAGTACTTCACCTTGTCTTTCCCGAACATGGCACGCCCCCTCCTGGGACATCACCAACATCAATGCCGGTTCTTCTTCAGTGGTTCAGGTGAGATGAGCTTCATCTTCGCGCCGTCTGCTTCGACACTCGGATGCATAGTGTCCCATGTTCTTGCAGCTGTAACATTTGATGTGACTTTTGTCACGGGTATTGCTTCCTGCAGCGCCAGTGCCTGCTGCACTTTCCTGGCGCGATGTACCCCGGCCAGATCGTCCGCGACTGCGCCCGCGTCCACGCCATTTGCCACGGTCAGTGGCACTGAACCCGCGCCCCCTCCCTCCTGACGAAGCCTTGCCGTTGTTGCCCTTCTGCCACGCCTGCCACTCGGCGTAAGTCAGCAGAAGCTGACCCTGGGCATTGCCGGCGCTGTTGCGCTGCCGTGCGGCCCGTTCTTCATAAGCTTTGAACCGCCCAATTGCTTCTTCAAATGCCATTGTCTCAAGGTCATAGAATTGTTCGATCCCAGCCACAACTTGGAGAAATTTGTCGGTAACAGAATCGAGCAATTTCTTGACAAGAGCTGAATCATCAAGTGTCTCATCGAGGGAGGTATACTTACTGGACAGGGTGCTGATTTTTCCAGCAAAGTCATTAATTGACTCGGTTTCCGCCATTTGCAGGTCATCAAACTCACTCTTTAGAGTCTGTAATCATGCCTTCTTCACTCGGTCTGCTCCCAGGTACCTTGTCTTGAGACTGCTCCAAATTTCTCTTGCCGTCTTCTTCTTTGCGATCTGGAGAAGAACATCCTCGGGAACACATTGCAATATATGCGCCCGAGCCACCTTGTCCTTCTTCACATCTACCTGAGCTCCTTCCGCTGGCTCCACTGCCTCCCATACACCCTGAGCATCGAAAATCACCTCCATTCTGATTGCCCAAACCGTGTAGTTGCCGGAGTTCAGCATCGGCATGTGAAATGGTGCTCCGCCGCTCTCCTTCGCCGCCGAGTGTGGAATCATTGCCATTCTGCGGAACTGAAGATTGTTGGGTGTTCTTCTTGATGCTCTGATACCAGATGTTGGAAATCAGGCCTAAGTATTCACTCACGCCTCACAATTCTTCTCTTGGGTTCTATTTTCAGACGCGCTACAGTACTTCTTCAGAGAAACGGGAAAACTGAAGACAGCAGGAGTTGGGGCAATTTTCTTCTGTGTTCTCTCTATCGAAAGTTAATTAACTTACAAAGTAAAAACTCGGAACTTAACTTCTGGGATCCACTTAATCCGTGATCCACAAAACTAGGAAATAAAACGTGCAACATCACACTCGGGAAGTAAAACTGAAATGGTTCAACTGAACCGAAAAACCTGCAGCTACCTCTAACTGAAACTTTGCTCCTTTATTTTGATTCCGGGTGACTTTGTCCTTCGCGCCTTTTGTCTGCAGTGTGTCAGGATTACCAGCTCACAACCTTGTCGTGCCGGCGCCGCGACCGTCCAATGCACCGGTGGTGGCGACGAGGAGGAAGTGGAGAAGTACCACTCCTAGTCGTACTGATCAGTTGCTAGCCATATGATAGAAGCGAAGACACAGTGCTTGGTTTTCCTAGCTGTCGTGATGTTCCATTGGATTTGGAACTGCTCGCTCACTTGGAGTTGGGAGTTTTCCATGACAGTGACAACACCTTGCAGACGGACACGGCATGCTGGCTGGCCATCATCTAATGCGAAGGGCAGAGCTGAGCGCCGGTCTGAAGAAGACGGCAAATGCTATTCTTCTTTTACTTTACTTTTCACTGGTGCGTACGCCCCTGTGCACCGCACTGTAATTCTCCGTTCTGCGAAGAGTGTGTGTATACATCTAGATCGTGAGTTTGGAACCAAACGGTTAAAGCTTTGCCAAGCTAAAACTTGGCATACCAATTCATAGCTTATGAGGTCACGTGGAGGTCATCCCTATAGTTGTGATGAGTAATTGACTTTTGGTTTGAGAAGTTTGCAGAGTTTGAGTTTAGTTTTTGAGAAATTGCAATTTTTGATTACTTTTAGGTGTTGGCTGTCTGACCAACATTGGGGCCGTAGTTAGACCGGCCAGAAGCAGTCTGCCCAGCACATGGGGTGCAATCAGACCGGTGTCCTATCACCAGGGATTTTCGGTGGAGCGACGACAGTTAGACAGGCTGACTAGTGGTTGGTGGCCAGTGTGACCGGCCATGGTGGTGATTACATCAGGGTTGTAGTGTAACTGGGTTTTTGTTAATGGTTGCTTTTTTAGTGAGTGTGTTTTCAAGTGGTGCACTGTGGGAGGCGGCTGTATGACTAGCATTTGGTTGGCGGTCATACCAGATGAGGTGTCGGTGGTCTGACCGACCAATGACCTTGGTGGTCGCAGTTAGACTACTCCCCTATTCCCGGGGTGGAATGGGGTGGTCAGACCAGCTGTGTGTTGACGGTTTGATCGATGCTGTTGGGTAGTGCACTGAGTATGCACTCTGTGGTTCAAAGGATGGTCCTAGGGGTTAGAATCAGTGATATAGGTGCATACATGTTGTATAGTGCATTGTGCGGACTAAGTTGGGTCAAGTTGCAACGAACTTATGTCCAAAAATTGTTGCTTAGTCTATTATTGTGCATGGATGCATAGAGGCAATTATGATCAACAACAGATGACCAGGACTTGGTTGGGGATAACTAAGGTCCAGAGCGGTCAAGGTGGTCGTGTGAGATAGTTAGGCTCAAGCAAGGCACAAGATGGACAAGGACCATATATGGGGGAGTTTGTGCAAAGACCATGATGCATTGGAGATGCACATCAGACTTTGTGAAGGACCATGTGAGAAGTGCTAGTTTATGATATGATGAACTATTGCAATTTGGGAGATTTGGAAATTTGATTAGCAGTGTTGCTGGTCAGTTAGGGTAAGACCGGTCAGGCCGGCATTGTGCCACCAGTCTGACCAGTTGGTGTCAGCGGTCAGACCCCCTAGGTGGTGGTCAGACTGGCTTATGTTAGTGATCTGACCGCCCCGTGGTTGGCAGTCTGATTGGCTGAGGAATGTCTAGTTCGGGCGGTTTATTGTATTTGTAGATTTTGAGTTGAGAAATGCGTTTTAGTGAGTTAAGGCCCATAATAATCGAGGATACAGGGTGAGCGATGAGCTCAAGCATGGCACGAGAAAAAGGTGAGAAATGTTGAAGGCGAGTTCGAACAGTGGGATTGCATCATGAGGTTTGGATGGTCCAAGTGAGCCGTGGTTCAGCGGAACCGGGATGGGAGAGACTTGGTGAAGCGTGGCAAGCTAGTGGTGCACCTACACGTGGCAAGCATGGCGATTGCTTGCAATGGATGGCGATGATCGGGTCAATGAGGGGTATTTTGGTAGTTTTGCTAAAATACCAGAAACTACCTTGGATCGAAACCATGGCACATGAGTGGCGCTTGGGAGAGCAGTTTCAGTCAATATGGAGCTGATTTAATAAAGACAGATCAAGGCTACGGATTTAATGGATTCAGGCTTATGCGCCTTGAAAAGTGTGCATGAGTAAAACCCATGTGTATAGGGTTAATGGGTTTTTTTTCCATTGTGCTAAGTAGATAGTATCTATTAGACCATGTGGTGGTCGTGCATTTAGTGATGATGAATAATTCATGTTTGGGTTTCATTAGAATTTGCGTTTGTTGGAGTTCTGGTCGATGTGCTTTTATTGCTGGAAGTTTCTAGTTAGCAGGACTGGTTGGAAGGTCGACCACGGTAGATGAATAAGGAAGATCGACCACGGTAGTCACTCAATGCATGTCGACCATGGCTTTTCAACCACCACTAGCTTCGACCACTCTCAGTAGTTGGTGGTCTGCATGGCTTTGTCTGATCAGCAGTTTTCGACCATGACTGGCTTCGACCGCTCTCGGTAGTCGGTGGTCCAAACAGCTTTATCTGATCAACAGGTTTCAACCATGTCCGGATTCGACCATGGCTGAATGACCACGCCTGGTTTCGACCATGGCAGGCTTCCACCAAGTCCAACTTCGACCACGTATGGCTTCGACCACGGCAAATTGACCACAGTATTTCCACCATGGCAGATAATCATAGATTTCAACATCGAACAGTGAATCGGTCGTAAGCAACATTTAACTGGTCGTTAGTGATAGTGAACCGATTAGAGGTTGCAAGGTCATCCGCTACAATAAGCGATCGATGGTCGTAGCTACAATACTTTTCCATGCTCGTAGTTACAGTATTTGGTCGATACTCAATTGTCATAAACTTTACTAGTTGATACTCGATAGTCGTAGACTTTACTGATTGATACTCGATACTCGTAGACTTTGGCTCTGCTGTCATTGTTTTAGGCTTTTCGATCGGTCATCATAGACCTCGTGATCAATAGTCGAAGACTTTGCAATCGATTGTTGTAGGCTTCAAGATCGGTACTCGTAGACTTCATGGTCGGTTTGAGTGCTTCAATTCTTTCTATCTTCAAATACTTTCAGAACTTGTGTTAGGAAAACGGTATGACTAGCTAGTGCATGGTGGTCGGTGATCGATGAACAGTACTTGAAGGATTCGATACTCGAAAGATGGAAATACTCGGTGGTTAGATGGTCGTGGTACTCCGTAGTCAGAAGTACTCAGTACTCGGTAGTTAGAAGGACTCAGTACTCGATAGTTGTGGTTTTCACAATCGTGGTCAGCGATCAATTGTCATAGCTGTTGCGATTAGTTGTCGAAGACTTGTGGTATGTGATCGGTACTCATAGGCTTCGAGTAAGCGTTGGGATAGCGGTCTGACTCGCTATGTTTAGCAGTTGGACTGGTCATGTTGAGTGGTCAGAAGGTGGATTTCTGGAGAGCGTGGAAATTGTGATCGTGGACGACCTGGTTGGTGTTCGTGATTGGTTTGGTTCTTGTCTATGGATAGATGAGGGTGAGTTATACATGTGTGCGCTAATGTCGATCAAGTTGTGGAGAACTTGTACTAAAAAACGTTCTTTGGTCTTTGATGTGTAGGTTGGCGTGGAGATAATCATGGTTAGTGACGAGGAGGACCAGGATTAGGATGAGAAAATCTAAGGTCCAAGCGGTCAAGGATGTCATGCGAGGTGGTCGGGCTCATACTGGAGTACATGGAGATCAAAGGTGATGATGCGTGGAGAAGATACAGGAGGTGCGGTCCCGAAGGCTTCAACACATGAGGATGATGCATGGAGGAGATATGGGAGGTACGGTCCCAGATGCTTCGATACATGGTGATGATGCGTGATGAAGATACAGGTGGTGTTGTCCTGGAGACTTCGTCATGTGGTGAGATTGAAAACATTATGGAAGGAGTCCGTAACAGTAAGGATTAGAGATGTTACAAAACCCGTGTTTGGAAGGGTTTTGGGTCCCTTGATTTTCAGAAGAGATATCTAGTTTGATAAGGACATGGTTTAGGGTTCTAGCATATAAAATCAGGGGAGAGGGTAAGTGTTTATCCATGGCTTTGCGAGGTTGATTCCAAGAAAAGTTAGTCAGCATTGATGACATGTTTTTTGAACATTGTTTTCTTGTGTCTTCGGCGGTGTTCTAACATATCACGATGGTGCGTCCCACGAGCTTGATGTCTATGGTCGTTGGTTCAATCCAATTGAGCAGAGTATTGTGCTGTCGGGACCCCGGATTTCCAAACCCGGACCCTCTGTGTATTACAACACTAGTCCCAGATCAAAGCTAGTGCACACAGTTAAACAGAAATGATTCATAACCAACAACGCATTATTACAATTATAAAGAGTACTGACCAACATGTTTCATTATTACATTTGAGGTTTCAAGACCTCGCACAATCATAAAACACAGCGGAAGCAAAATAAAACCATCGGAGACCCATCAATACGCCACAGGCAATTGACTGGGGAAGCGCGACCTAGAACTCCTGGAATCCTTCGTCGAATCCACTCGCGAAGTAGTCGTAGTCTCCTTCTTGGGCTTCGTATTCCTCTTAATATTATTTTTGAGTGCAGCATGTGAGTACATAAAGTACTCCGCAAGTCTTGGGAAAAATGCAATAGATGCAAGGCTTGACAAAGGAAGGCTATATGGTTCTTTTTGCACAAAGCCATATTTAATTTCAATTACTACTAATTATTTTCGAAGGCATCAATTTAATAAAGTAAATGTTTTACCAGAATTATCATTAACTTTATAGTGAAGGTTCCATCTACCAACACTAGCTAACCAATTACAATTGATCAAGTTTAAAACTGCGGGTTCCATCCACCCTCTCTGGCTCCAACTGCCAGGATACCCTTCCGAGAGTTCCCTCCACTCTCGTAATACAAAAACTTTGATTTTAAAACCAAAACCAAAAATCTACCATGTGAATGCATTCCTTGCCCGCCCTTGACCGTGGGCACGGCCATTCGAATAGTTTGACACTCTGCAGAGGTTGTACAACTTTACCCCCAAGAGATAAATTATCTTAACAGTCACCACGCTTCCTTCGGCATGAGACACAGATAAATTATCACAAAGCCTTTACCTCACTCTAGACTAGCTAGACACCACCTGCTGAGGTTTCACCGCAGAAGGGTTAAATCTGCCCAATCCGAAGCCCCCTCTTGCGCCATATGAGTACAGTAAATCCCTGTCCCTCACTGTGAATAACCAGTAACTCCCTGGCACCCACTTTCCACTGGTGGTACCTAAACTATACTATCATGAGTTAGTCAGCTAGGTCGTACCCATATAGACTTAGGGTTGTACGGTAGTGCTCAGTCTGGACAAACACAAGCGTCGGTCCTTAGTTGACTAGGGTGGAACATACACTTTACAAGATCTCGTGCTTGCCGCACCAACCCAAACCAACCATCCACCCTAATCTAAACCAATTTCCACATTTTATTTTATTTTAAAAGATCAGTGGCAACTCCAATCACCACTAGACTTATAAACACAAGGTTATTACAACAAATCATAATTTCCCCTTTTCAAGATTTCAAAGGTATTAAATAGTGTGACTAAGCATTATACTACCATTCTACTATTCGCAAATAATTATAATACTCTCATTATTGAGACAAGGAAATTCTAGGGTTACAAAGGTACATGGCATTCAACTTCAATTGAGGGCATAACAAAACTGGATTAACAAATACCTTAAGATTTGAACTAATATTTTATGTAACTAGCAATGCACATAATTTAAAATAATTAAAACATTTCAAAATCATAGGTTCAAGATGATCAAAGGAGACTTGCCTTCTTGCACGCTCTCTGGGTCTTCCTGCTGCGGAGTGGAGAGATCTTCGACAACGTTGGACTCTACGCGTGAAAAGACAGAGCAACAAAACAAATAAATACAAACAAAATTCAAGTAAAATTAAAAAATTCAAATAGAGTTCATATTTGGATAGATTATGATTTTAGATGAAAGAAATTTGAATGGTTGAATTTGGAGTTAAAATGAGAAATTTATGCTCATTTGAAATTCTCAGTTTGAATAAATCCAGAAATGATGAAATTTCTGACAGGTGGGGCCCACTGGCAGGATTTAATTTTTAATCTTTTATTTTATTGCTTATTCTGAGTCTATGACAGGTGGGACCCACCGAACAGTGAGCCCACTGGCCCTGCCTCTGACATGTGGGACCCCTCTAGGCTCTGGGCCCAGATGTTAGTGGGGAGCGCAGACGGGTGGGGCCCAGACGGCAGTGGCCAGCGCAGACGACAGCCGCTGACGTGCGGGACCCAGCTGTCAGTGCGGAAAATAAAGAAATGGCTCAACCTCAGAGTGCGGAGCCGGGGCTCGAACGCGCGCCGAGGGAGCCAGGGGGGAAAGGAGATCGCTGCTAGCCAGTCGGTCGGGGAGGCGTTGCCTACCCATAAAGGGTAGGTAATCCCTTTGAGGGGTACCTGCTGGCGGGGCCGGGCAGGGGTGACCGGAGGCGACGGTGCCGGCGGCAAGAGGTGTCCGGAGGGGTTCGGGGGAGTCCAAAAACGGGGTCCTGGCACGGAGTAGATGCCGACAGCGGGGTCGACGGGGTTCGGCGAGGAGCGGAGATGGCTGGCGGCGAGGAAGTGGCGGAGCGGGCTCGGGTACTTCGTTGCGACGGTGCTCCGGTGGCGGGGAGGCTCGGCCGAGGCGTCAGGGAGGTTCGCACGGGCACGGGGATGCTCGGAGTGGCGGCGGCGGGCTCTGGGGAGGACCGAGGCGGCGGCGATTGCTCGCCAGAGAGCGGCGATTGCTCGCCGGAGAACGACGGAGCTCAGGGAGAGAGGTGGCACGGTGCTGGGGTGCTACGGAGCTCGGGAGAGAGAGCGGAGAGAGATGGCCGGTTGTGCGGAGGGAGGCGGAGCCTTGGGGCTATTTATAGGGGCGGAGGGGGGACATGGCAGCGGCAATTGCTCGCCGGTGCTGGCGGCCGGAAAAGGAAGGGGAAGAGGAGGGAAGGAAATAGGGGCCGCAGAAGGAAGGAGAGGCGCGGAAGCTCGGGGATTTGGTCGCAGGGTTCCAAAACCGGAGGAAGCCGAGGAAGGAAGGAGGGGATCCGCGGGGAAATCGGTCGCCGGCGCAAGAAAGGAAAGAGGGGAGAAAGAAGGAAGGTGGCGCGCGGGAGGAAGGGGAAGACCCTGACAGGCGAGGCCCGCGCGCAGCGAGAGAGAGAGGGGAAGTGAGCGGGCAGCGCGGATCGCAGCCACGAGGCCCTGGGCGGATCGGGCGGCTGGTGCAGGCGCGAGCGGCTGACTGCCGGGGCCCAGGGGTAGAGAGAGAGGCGCGGGGAGGCTGACGGGCCGGGCCTGCTTGGCGGAGGGAGGCGGAGTGCGGCCTGGATGGGCCAGGCGGCGACGTGGGCGGATCCGGGCCGTCCACACGTCGGCTGGTGGGGGAGGGGAGGGATTTTATTTTATTTTTTTAGAATTTGATTTTTATTTTCAGAAAAGGCTAGGAAATTATTTAGGCCTCAGAAAAATATGAAAATACATCCAAAAATTCCAGAAAAATTCACAGAAGCTCCTGGAGATATTTTGGACTTAATAAAATTATTTTCAACTAATGTTGATATTTAATTTTCATACTTTAAAATACCTTTTAAATTTTAAAAATAGGTTTTAAACTCCAGAAAATCCAGAGAATCAAATAAAAGCCAAATAAAATCCAACTACTTTAAAATAATTAATTTGAATTTAAATTTTTTCAGAAAGCAATTTTTGGGATGTTACATGTGCTTTGGCGTATTCTCGTTTGAGCAGTTAAAGTGTCTGAGTGGCTAAAGTTTTCGAGCGGAGGGAGATTTTGACAACGTGTAAAGGCGGTCGTAGCAAGTGGTCGGAGCGAGCGGTCAAGCGATTGAAGCGTTCATTGAGTGCGTGCAAAGGAGGTCAAGCGAGCTGCTTGTGGTTGAATTCTATATCCGGTAATTTAGATTGCTTTTTCTTCTGGTTTGAGATTTGTTTTCAGGTTTCAAAAACTGAAGGCAATCATTCACCCCCATCTAATTGCGCCATACGATCCTACAAGTGGTATCAGAGCAGATAGCAATAGAACAAGAGTGGTATGTGAATTGTCCCCCATGCTAGATAGTACTGATTTCACTTTTTGGTAGTGTCGCATGCAATCTTACATTGAGGCTCAAGGTAGTGATGTTTGGAAAAAAGTTTCTCAACCTTATGTGGTTCCTGCTGATGTTACTACCGAAAATAAAACTAATGTTGATTTAAATGCTCATGCTCATAACTTGCTTTTTCAAGGGATTTCTCACGAAGAGTTTGATCATGTAGCTTATATTACTTCTGCGCACTTAATATGGAAAACTCTTTGCGATTATCCTTAAGGAACCTCTAACCATGGATGATCTGTACTCTAGATTGAAAACCTGTGAGATGGAAGCTTTGCCATCTAAGACTAATAAATCTTTATCTTTAGCACTTGTGACTAACCCCATGCAGGTTGCTTCGTCGAGTACATTGTCTTGTGTTTTCTTGTCTACTTTGTCCTCTTTTTTAGAAGATCAGTTCGAGCAGCTCCCTAAAGAAGACTTGGTCTTAATCTCCTCACGAGCATACAAGGCTCTCAACAATTTGAGGATGAGAAAGTGAGGTGAAGCTCCAAGTCTGATCAGGTGCTTTGAGTGTGGCGAGCAAGGTCGAAAGCTTGAATACTGAGATTAATAGACTTAGAGCATCTATTTCTAAAGATGATTCTTGTGAAGCTTGTCAAGTCTTATATGCTCAGTTAAAGACTGCTAGATTAGTTAGTACAACAAATCGGGCTCAATTTAGAGATGCCATTTCTAAACTTGATAAATTAAATATGGCACATGATTCTTGTGATGGAAAACTTAAACTTGCTAATGATGAAATTGAAAAGCTTAAGTCTAATTCTTCTAGAGCATATTCTAATTGTGATTTGCTACAAGCTAGGCTTAATTCGTCTCAGGAGTCTATTCAATAAATGTTTTATCATGAGATTCTTTCTTGCTCTAATTCTCCTAAGCTTAATATTGAAACAGAAGTATTAATTAGACAACTTAATAAGTTTGCTAAAAAATATAAATTGGCTAAGTTTAGTACTTCTAAGAATTTAGTGAATGAACTAGTTAAGTGCACATCATGTTCCACATTGGCTAAAGAGAATGAGTATTTTAAGGACACGTTAGACATGTTTTCTTCTCTCAAAAAGAATTTGAATATGATTCTAGACAAATAAAAAAATAAGTGTGATGAATCGTGGTCTAGGATTTAATTTTGTTGAGCATGCCAAGAATAATCCTCCTAAGATTGTTAAGTTTCTTGAACCTGTGAAGCAAAAAGATATGACTTCTTATCAAGTCAAGTATCAATGCACTCATTGTGGTTGAGATAGTTATTTGGCTCAATTTTGTTTTCGAAAAACTAAGAAAAAAGAGAGACATGTTAATAAAGCGTTCTCGAATGGGATCTGTGCAATCTCCTTATCGTTACTTTGCTCCCTCTAATTAGTCTTCTGCAGATTCGAGAGCTTATTGTCTCTTTGATCTGTCAAACCAATCATCTGGATATTGTCACTCTGCTATCTCTAATCATCTTTCTGCAGGGTCAGGACTTTTTGCAACAGAACCGGTTAGATTGGTTTTTTCTCACGGTAGGAACAGTGTGGTCGGATCAACGCCTCGACTAGTGTTTCAACGACCAGTGTTTCAACTAGTGCTTTCTACTCACTTAGACTGATCAACAGCCAGATTGACTTTTCAACGGCGGTCTGACCGGAATTTGATAGAGGCTAACACTTCACTTAAATTATTATCATTGCCTGTTGTTGCTCCTGTTTGTCGTGTATCACAATACTGGATTTCTAAATCTTATCTCGCTAACCCCAGTACTGTGAGTCCGACTTTTTCTGTGATGTAAGACCAGCTAATGCGGGATGAAGAACATGTGCTTGAGTGGGTTCCAGTCTTTTACATCATTGCTTGACTGAAATATTTGACGGTTCTTCACTTCCTTTGGTGGCTTCCAGGAGTTGTCATTTTCTGGTTAGACCATGTGCAAAATAATTCACCAAGTCCAAAGCATTTGAGATTAAATTAGTAGTAGAGCTCTTTTTGACATATTTACTCATATGCTGTGTAGCTTCGATCTTGACTGGTTTTAATAAATTTGTTACATTTGAATTAAAGCATGACATGACGGAATACTTGGACTAGATTAATTATAGATAGTACTTTGCGATGTTCATCTAAAAGGATTAGAATGATTGTGAGTCTTATTTTAAATTTTGGCTATGATGCTAGTATGTTTCATATTGTAATCTTTTTATGATCACTCAATAAATGATAAGATGTATGATTCAAGCATGCTATGGTTAAACAAAAAGAAAAGACACAAAAAGTGCATAAATGAAAGGAAGTATGCTTCAAACATGCAATCATTTAAAAGAAATTTGGCATAAACATGTTATTATGAAAAGAATAATACTACAAGCATGCCACGTGCTTAAGAACTGAGTGTGGAGCAATAGGTTGCTATATGAGACTGCTAGCTCGTTTAGATTTAAGGTTTGCTTCACTTTTAGGCTTTGAATTTTCATTGTGAAATATCATTGTGCTCTTTTTAATTGGTTGATCGTAGTTGATATGCCTGTTAGTAATATAATTTGCTTAATTATGCTAAAGACTAGTTTTGACTGTTCTATATGGTATATGACTTTATATGATCTAGGGAGCTCTACTAAAAAATGACTTGGGTACATTCTTAAATTAATATAAAGTGACTTGGATAATCTATAAAACTTCTGGATGTTTACTCTCATTGCTCATTCTTAAAAATTTTCTTTTCTCTAGAGTTCTTGATGATTATATTGCCAAAGGGGAGAAATAGGAGAAAAATGGGAGAAAACTTGGAGGAATTTGTTAAAATTGCCCTCTTATTTTGAGGGGGAGTTTTCTGAGCTTTCGACTTTCTGCTGTGGTCTGCTGCTCTCTCTTGTTGCGCTGTGGTCTGCTAGCTCTTCTTGCTATGGTCTGCAGCATTGAATTTTTCCTTTCGCAAATTCTCCCATTCAAAAGTGTTTGAGCTGTTGTCAATTTATCCATCAAGGGATAGATTGTTAGACCATGTGGTGGTTGAGCATTTAGTGATGATGAATAATTCACGTTTGGGTTTCATTGGAATTTGCGTTTGTGGGAGTTATGGTCAATGTGTTTCTGTTGCTGGAAGTTTCAGGTTAGTAGGACTGGTTGGCAGGTCGACCACAACAGATGACTAAGGTAGGTTGACCATGGAAGTTGCTCAATGCATGTCGACCACGGCTTTTTTATCACAATTGGCTTCGACCACTCTCGGATGTCGGTGGTCCGAATGGCTTTGTCCGATCAGTAGTTTTCGACCATAACTGGCTTCGACCACGGCTGAATGAACACGCCTAGTTTCGACTATGGTAGACTTCAACCATGTTCGACTTTGACCACGTCCAGCTTTGACCACGGTAAATCAACCATGGTATTTCGACCACGACAGGTAATCATAGATTTCAACCTCGAATAGTGAACCAATCATAAGCAACATTTAACAGGTCGTTAGCGATAGTGAACCAATTGGAGGTTGCAAGGTCATCTGCTATAGTAACCGATTGATGGTTGTAGCTACAATACTTTTCCATAGTCGTAACTACAGTACCTAGTTGATACTCGATAATCATGGACTTTACTGGTCGATATCGATAGTCGTAGACTTTACTGATCGATACTCGATACTCATAGACTTTGTGGTCTACTGTCGTTGTCTTAGGCTTTTTAATCGATTGTCGTAGACCTCATGATCGGTAGTCAAAGGTTTTGCGATTGGTTGCCATAGGCTTCATGATTGGTACTCGTAGATTTCATGGTTGGTTCGAGTGCTTCAATTCTTGCTATGTTCGAGTACTTCGAGTACTCGTGTTAGGCCAGCTATATGACTGGCTGGTGCATGATGGTCGGTGATCAGTGAATAGTACTCGAAGGATTCGATACTTGAAAGATGGAAGTACTCGGTAGTTGGAAAGACTCGGTACTCGGTAGTCGGAAGGACTCAGTACTCAATAGTCATGGTTTTTGCGATCGTGGTCAGCGATAGGTTGTCGTATGTGTTGTGATCAGTTGTCAGAGACTTATGGTATATGATCGGTACTCATAAGCTTCGAGTAAGTGTTGGGGTAGCGGTCTGACTAGCTATGTTCAGCGGTTGGACTAGTTGTGTTAAGTGGTCAGAAGGTGGATTTCTGGAGAGTGTGGAAATTGTGGTCATGGACGACCTGGTTGGTGTTCGTAGTTGGTTTGGTTCTTGTCTATGGATAAACAAGGGTGAGTTATACATGTGTGTACTGGTGTCAGTCAAGTTGTAGAGAACTTGTGCTAGGAAAATGTTCTTTGGTGTTTGATGTGCAGGTTGGTGTGGAGATGATCATGGTCGGTGATGAGTAGGATAGGGACTAGGATAGGAAATATGAGGTCCAGGTGGTCGAGGTGTCATGCGAGGTGGTCGGGCTCATGCTGAAGCACATGGAGATCAAAGGTGATGATGCGTGGAGAAGATACGGGAGGTGTGGTCCCAAAGGCTGCAACACGTGAGGATAATGCGTGGAGGAGATATGGGAGGTGTGGTCTCAGAGGCTACGACACATAATGATGATGTGCAATGAAGATACAGCAGGTGATGTCCTGGGGGCTTCATCATGTGGTGAGATTGGAAACATTATGGAAGGAGTTCGTAACAGAAAGGATTAGAGATATTGAAAAACTCATGTTTGGATGAGTTTCAGGTCCTTTGATTTTTGAAAGAGATAGGATTGTGTGTCCAGTTTGAGAAGGACACAGTTTAGGGCTCTAGCATATGAAAGCAGGGGAGAGGCTAAGTGTTTAGCGATGGCTTTTGCGTGGCTTTTTGTGCTAGAGTTTTAGGGATGCTGTGAGGGTGTTTTGTAGCCATAGAAAATGATCCGAAAGTAATAGATCAGATCGATTCCAAGAAAAGTTAGTCATCATCAGTGACATGTTTTCTGAGCATCATTTTCTTGTGTCTTGACGGCATTCTAACACATCATGATCTTGCATGCCACGATCTTGATGTCTACGGTGATCGGTTCAATCCAACCAAGCACAGTACAGTGTTGTCTTCGGTGTGTTCTCGTTCAAGCAGTCAATGCATCCAAGTAGCTGAAGCATTCAAGAAGAGGGAGATTTCGACCACGTGCAAAGGTTGTCATAGCGAGTAGTCAAACGATCGAAGCATTCATCGAGCACATGTAAAATAGGTCAAGCGAGCAGACGAACGACTTGTGGTTGAAGTTTACATTTGGTAATTTAGATTATTTTTTCTTCTAGTTTGAGATTTGGTTTCAAGTATCAAAAATCAGAGGCAATCATTCATCCCTCTGATTGCGCCATATGGTCCTATGGTATCCACTAAAGGGTAGATGTGGCTGGTTAGCCCAACTATAAAAGGGAGTTATGATGGAGACATGTGGTTAACCATCCAACCCACCTATCTTGTGCTTTCTTGTTATAGGGTTAGGGTTTTGAGTACTTAATGTGCTGTATGTCCTCCAAGGTCGAGTGGTTGTAAAACTCTCCTCTTCAAGGAGCAATAGAATCAACTTGTGATATTCCTCAACCTCCTTTTGATTTTGCTATGTCAAGAATGTATAAGAGATGGAGAGATCCTCTAGGAATCATCCTCCATCCATCTAGGCACTTTGGTAGCAAGTTTATTAAGAAACTTGGTTTTTGCACATTCTTGAACTTCCAAGTGATTTCTTGATCTGAGAGTTTTTAGAGTGATTTCTTTAGTATTCTTACTTACTGTGATATGTGGAAATATATTCAAAGCCATCTTAACTATCCCCTGCCCATGAGCAAGTCTTGATCATTGATTTTGGTTTTATGTCATTTTTGGTGTATCCTTGCTAAAATCTCAAAAAGGTCTTAATTTTGACATGGGTTTTATGATCCTTGGATGAAATAGGTTTCTGAGATCTTAAGTAAGATGTTTACAAAGTTTTACGGCTTTTGAATTTTCCAATCAAAAGTTATGTAGATTTGAAATCTCGCACCATGCTGATTTTACTATTCATAAGCTTGATTTTACTGTTCAAAGCGGTCTAACTGCCATTCAGCTAAAGGTCAGACCTCCCCTAGAGGTCAGACCGCCCCGTGGTTGGGAGTTAGACCGCTAGGGAGAGGTTAGACCACCTTCTGGTTAGAGGTCTGACCTCTAGGAACTCAGTTCTTCTAGATTTAGTGTTCTTGAGTGATTAGCCTTGGATTTTTGGATTTGGATTTGTTTATCAGTAACTCTATAGTTATTTGAAAAGAGAATCTAAAATACTTAGGGAAAATTTTAATCAGCAGGGAAAATTTTAATCGGGTACCATTCACCCCTCTGTTGCCTTTCCGGTCCTACACATTGCAGTGGTGCTTTTGGGATGGAAGATTTAATTTGAAGAGCTTAGGCCTAGCCTTTGACGAGAGTTATGGATCATAAAGAAAACTTGTGGGAGATGTGAGATGCTTTTGTGGGTAAGATTTTTGTCATTCTTAGACTTGTGCATGGCTAGGGAGTAGCTGTAAATATTTATCTCTAAGTATCAATAGATATCAAAATTTGTCCAAGTTTTGCTTCTCTTTTGCTCAAGTGATGAAATTTTGATTTAGTTTGGTTTTTGGTGTTTTCTTCTCTCCTCTTGCTCTTGCTCTGTACCAAGGACATGTAAGTGATGAAGATGACTCTCAGAGATGAGACCTTATCTTTTTAGGCACCTGTTATTTATAAGTTTTTGATAGCCTGGTTTTGCTCAAGAGATGATGGTTTTGGGGTTTTGAACTTGTTGGCATTTTGACTTGACTTCATGCTATGATCTAGCTTGCTATCATATGTAAGAACTCATTTCAGGTCATATAGATTATCAAGGACTCACAAGACAGAGCATATCAATGTTTCTCCTTTTGTCCGGTTTTGATGCAAATTTCCTTGTTTTAGATAAAGGTAGAAACTTTGGCATTAATCTTCATGATCCATGATTGGAATAGGTTTATGATATCCTAGAGAAGGTGCATATCATGTTTCAGGTTATTTGAAGCTGTGGATCAAAAGTTGCATCATGTTCTGTTTTTAGCTCTGTCCAGAGGGTCGATCAGACTGCTCCTGGACTGGTTAGACTGTCCTATGACTTACGATCAGACTACCACTACCGGTCAAACTAGCTTGAGCACTGCGGTAGACCGCCTGGGCCGGCAAGAATATGTCCGTTTGGTTTGTTTTTTCTTGGAGCATTCTTTATGGGTGATTTGTCTATGGTTTTCATAATTTTTTATAGCTGTTGGAGTGAAGAGTTTGGCTTTCTCTTTAAGAAATATTTTGAAAAGCCTCACATTTAATTTGGGCTCCTATTCACCTCCTCTAACCACCGTTCTCGGTCCTACATGGCTAAATTTTGGTGGTTGTAATTTGCTTCAAATCTACTTCACTGCTCCAAATTCATAGTTTTCTTGCTACGGAGATAGATATACTGCTGCATCATTCGAAAAGAATACCGCAGCCAATGCAAATATATAGAAATTTTTGTACGAATAATCCATTTTTTATTCAAAATTACAAAAATATACCCGCGGGAAAATATTTTACAAAAATAGGCTCCAGTCGCCCAATGGGAGGCAAGTGGAGCCTATCACCCAACCAGGGGCCGACACAATCCCTGTTGCCCTACCCTGGAGCGACTGCATCCAGTCGCCCTCCTATTGATCGACTTTCATACAGTCGCCCAATGGGGCGGCGACTGGATGCAGTCCCCCGTGAATGTTTTAAATTTTATCAATTTTGTAGTTTTAAACTGGTAAAAAATCTGCTGAAGTTGTAATAAAAGTTTATGTTCATTGTATGTTGTAGGTGCGTAAATAATTTTGCAAAATTTTTTTATGAACGATTGACTATAAAATGAATGATACATACGATGGTAAGTGATATTTTGATGTTATTGAGAATCTTCATGCGGTTGCCATCATTGAAGTTCACTATTTGTTTGGAGCGTGCATCGAGTAGGTAACGAGGAGTATAAGTAAGCACGACACAGTACTAAAAAGTTCACATCGTAAATAAAAAACGTAAGCAGTACATGAAACAACGGTGTACAATCAGGCACCACCCTGTCTTGCCCCGTCCCCAAGCAGATCCTCCAGCCTCGTCCGGGTGAGGTGCTGTCGGACATGCTCATGTACAGCCTCCAGAGTAGTGCCACACTGGTCGGGGTGGCACCGGTGGCCGAACCGTCCGTGTGCTGGGTGTGGGCGTGGAGGCCGCTGGTAGCCTCGTGCAGGACAGTAGGTGCACGATACTGTACCCCACTCCTTGAAACGACGGTACACGCTGATGTGCTCCTCGTGGCCCACCTCGGCACCTGCGGCGAGCCTATGCAGCATACTCTCGGCCTCTGTGACGATCGAAAGACCCACGTCAGACTGAAGGAAAAGACATAAAATGGTTAATTATCCAAGGTAGCATTGCCATTAGGGAATGTTAAAAAATACGTGTAACGTACCGCGATGTGCGCGTCTCGTGCGAGGTGCGCGGGATACGTGTCTGTCGGAGCGGCGAGGTGTGCGGGGGGCGGGTCCACGACTTGTACGAGCCTCGTACGTGTCCGGCTCTGGTACCAGCGCATGTACTCCGTGTACTCTGTGCTGTCGTAGGGGTGGTCCTCGTCAACCACGTCATCAAGCGCACCGTCCCACTACGCAATCCACCCCTGCATCTTCGCCATCCAGTCCATGCCGCGTTTCACTCCCTTTCTAGAGTGCCTGCTTGTAGGACCATTTCGTTAGTAATTTCCAATGGAATAGTAAGTATGTACAATTTTATAAGACGTGGGCACTCACGCATGCACACGAGGCGGCAGTGCAAGTCCGACAGGTACCGGGACAGCCTGGCATAGACCAAACTGCCGCATCACTCGCTGCGGCGAGTAGTCCTCCATGAAGATGTCGTAGACGAGCTTCCGGAACGTCAGCCAGAAAGCCCGGTCGCGCCAGCACAGGCTCGACAATCCATTGGGAGCACGGTCCTTCAGTGCTGCCTGTGAGTATGGCTCCCAGCACATGTCATCGACCGTGAGGTGGTCGATCTGTTCAACAAAGGGCAGATACGCCCGCGTGACCTAGACATGTGCGAACTGCACCTGCAAGGATGAATAGGTGTTACGTACGACCGTCGTTAGTACAAAGGAAATAACTAATTGACATATGAATTACTTGTCGACGACACCAAATAGAACCCTTCGTCGGTCGATCGATGTCTCCCCCCGGATACATCTCGGGCCCGTACGGACCCATGTCGTCTAGCAAAGGTCGTCCGAGGCTGAAGTGCTCGAATGACCACAGTTGCAGTAGTAGGGGACAACCCGCAAGGACCGAGTTCGCCTTGAACCTCCCGCACGCATCGAATAGTTCACGGTAGGTCGCGGCAAGTATGGTCGATCCCCAGCTGACCTGGGTGGCCTCGCCGTCCGCGATCGCCCTAGCATGAGCGATGAGGCGCGCGTCGATGCTGTTGCCGTGGCTGCTGGTGAAGAGCACCCAGCCAAATAGCCGCAGCAAGTATGCCTCCAAGTGGTACGAGACCTGATGATCGTCCGCCTTTGGGTCCATCCGCTCCACCTGAATGCAAACAAGATGTTATTAGTACGTAAAAACGCAAATAAGAGTTTCGACGACACGATCAATTGTAAAGACTACGTACTCGGAACTGTGCAAGCCACCTCAGTGACGACCCATGGGTCTGAGTTGCCGGTAAGATGTAGTACTCACCCACGGCACTCGGTGGAAGGACCCCCTTGAATCTACTGAGCAGGTCAGCACGCCACTCGACTGGGGCCTTCGGTAGGAAGGCAGCGCCTCCCGCGATCGGAAGGCCAAGAAGCAGGGACACATCCTGCAGGGTCGACGTCATCTCCCCGAATGGGAGGTGGAAAGTGTGCGTCTCGGGCCACCAACGGTCCACCAAAGCCGTCAGTAGGGAATGGTCGAACGGGAAGCGTCGTGATTGATCCATGGCCTTGTCCCCGCCCGCGACCAAGGTGGGTCCATCCTCGTCCGTGGCCTGCACCATCCGGGCAAGAGGGAGTCGCCCGGCATCCCACAGCCTGCAAACATACTAAAGGTCAGCACGGAACGTTCTTACGACAGCACTAAAACGCTGGCGTAGTGCAAACCTGTCTGTCCAACGGGAGTCGAGTCTCCAAGCCACACGAGGTGTGCGTGTCCGGACCACTCCCAGCTCAGCCGGCTCGTCCGCGCTCCCCGGTGGTGGCACACGACGGGAAGCGCGATGCATGTGGTCCACGCGCTCGTCTAACAAGGGATACTGCCAATCACGTGCCATACCTGCATGCAGATTTCATACGCATATTGTTACTTTTGTAAAACTACATGTTTAATAAATTTAGTATAACAAATATTTAACTTTTTCTAGCTAGATCTACACCTATGGTTGCTTTCTATACAAAAAATTCTATACTAAAAATTGTACTAAAATCTCTATACTAAAAATGTTCCATACTAACAAATGTATATTACAAATTTTCTATACTAAAATTTCTATACTAAAAATTGCACTAAAATTTCCATACTAAATTTTCTACATTTACAATTTTTACTACCACTAACATTTCATACAAAATTACGTTAACTAAATTTTGTATATTAAAAATTGTATACTACAAATTTTCTATACTAAAAATTGTACTAAAATCTCTGTATTCCATACTAAAAAATGTATACTACAATTTTCTATACTAAAAATTCCTATACTAAAAATTTCTATACTAAAATTTCTATAGTAAAATTTCTAGACTAACAATTTCTATAGTAAAATTTTCAATACTAAAATTTCTATAGTAAATTTTTTATACTAAAAATTCTATACTAAAAATTTCTATACTAAAAATATCTATACTAAAATTTCCATACTAAATTTTCTACATCTACAATTTTTACTACCACTAACATTTCATACAAATATACTACAAATGTAATATACTAAGAAACAATTCAAAAAAATACATGAATCTGAAGATCTGACCCTCTCCTCTTCTCCCCTCCTTCCTCCTCCTCTCTCCTTTCTCTTCTTTCTGCTCTTCCTTCTCGCGTCGCCGATCGATCGAATGCAAATGAGCAGCGGCGGCCGCTGCCGAGCGCGCCGCTGCTTTTAACCCCTGTCGCCCGAATGTTAGGCGACTGGTGCCCAACCGTGCGGTGACTGCATGCCAGTCGTTCAATGCCCGGGCGACAGCAATAACTCACCCAACCGTTACCAAACTGCCGACGTGTCACCTCCCGGTTAGGCGATTAGCTCCAGTCGCCCAATGGGGGCGACTGGAGCCTATTTTTGTAAAAAAAAATTCGCGAGTATATTTCTGTAATTTTGAATAAAAAATAAATTAATCGTACAAAAAATTCCATATATATAACCCCTCAGGGCTCAGGCCGCTTGCCAGGAGCACAGGCCAGCCATTCGCAGCTGAACCACCAACAGTTTGCCGAATCGACCGGCCCGTCGTCTCTTATTGCCCCAGCGCCGTAGTCGTTGGAGGCGGCGTCGCACCGAAGGCCTCCCTAGGATTGCATGCCCGAGCTGCATCGCATTGCATGCAGGATGGGTGCGTCAGTGCACCGGTGCATGCCTGCAGCACCGCAAGCGCGGATAGAGCACGCGCGACGACGCAAACGGGCGGGCCACCGGCCACGCACATGGCGCCGGCGCAGTGGCGGACGCAAGAATTTTGGAATAGGTGTTCGAGGTTGTAAAAATATTTTTCAGTACAAAACATAAAGATCTACAATAATAATAGTTAACATACAATTGTTCGTACTAGGGATAACACGTCAAATAATATAAAGAAATTACAAAATAATTGTAAAAGTTCACTACAGATTGGCAGGATCAAAATTTAGTGGATTTTTACATTCCATGGAGTTCAGTTTTGCTTAATTTCTTGCAAACCAGCCAGTCTACATCACTACTACAGAAAAGGTCATCACAGACGGTTCGAAAACGTCATCACAGACGGTTTTGTGAACCGTCTGTATTTATGGGTCAGTGATAATCGAAGGTCATCATAGACGGTTTTTGAACCATCTGTGATAATCAGCTATCACAGACGGTTTTTGAGTAAAAACCGTCTGTGATAGCTGATAATCACAGACGGTTTTTAGTTAAAAACCGTCTGTGATACTGATCATCACAGACGGTTTTTACTCAAAAACCGTCTGTGATATTCCCTTCGACTCCTACATATATTTCTGTTTATTGGCTAGCCTCAGGAAATGCTAGCCATGCCCTCCGAAACAAGCAGATAATCACAGACAAAAAACATACAATTCACACATCTCATTTCCTTTCAGATACATTTCACAGACATAAAACATCCAATTGACATCGCACTTCATTTCACAAACATAAAGCATGCATCCATTTCGCAAATCAATTAATTGAATTGAAATGAAATATCCATTAACAAATGCACAGTTACAAAAGATCTACACTGCATTTGCACTTAGTGATAAGACCAATAAGAAATCATGGTGCGCAGTGGAACCGTCCTCTTGGCTTTATGACTTGAGTCAGCAAAAAGTACCCCAACTCTCCTCGAATCCCTCCAAGATCAGACTATTTCAATGCAGTTGACGAGATGTACGCAGCCTGTCGATAGGAATATCAATGTGCGTATATATGTAACGTGATAAGTATGAAGTAATTATGGGAAGAGTGACAAACCTTGCGATTGGTGAGCCTCGAGGATTCGAGGAGTAATTCCATATGTTGGCAAACGTAGTATCCACATGTGTTGCCCGGCTGCTGCTGGTGGCACTGCAAAAAATGGAATGTGTTAGTTCAAGAGGCATTAGTACCAACTGTTGCATAGGATTAATTAATGTGAATTATCACAGACGGTTTTTAATTAAAAATCGTATGTGATAACCAGCTTATCACAGACGGTTTTTTTATTAAAAACCATCTATGATAATCTGGGATTATCACAGACGGTTCTTAATATAGACCGACCGTCTGTGATAATCCTTTTTCCCGCCACAAATACCACAGACGGCCTCCAAATTACAACCGTCTGTAATAGTGTTAATCGGAGACGGTTTCACAAAACTGTCTATGATGAGACGTCTACTATGAGGCTTTCTGTAATAGTTCATGTTTTATCAAAGTGTTTTCTTTAGAAGCTACATTTTATGATCAGTTTATGAGGGTTAAATCAATTCATACATACTGCTAATTGATCCAGAACTCATGCCATCAAATTTCTGGCAACAATTCAACAACCGGAATAGTAATCTACTAATCTGTTGAAGAGTCCATTAGGTCCTATCCAAATAATGAAATATGTGAAGGCCTATGTATTGGTTCAGCAAAAGAAGGTTTCATATCAAAATGTATAACAAATAGCACAATTCTGAATACCTCAAAAGTTGTTACTGACAATGTTGCTAGGTAAGAATAATACTGACTAATGAGATAGGTGAGGTGCAAACCTTGAAATGGTGATTGCAGAGAATTGATCCTTTTAATAAATCTGGGATTTCTAGTTGTACACCAATAACATGATAGCAAGCCATATGATTCATCATAAGCTAGAATACCCTCTCTGATATAGTAACTCCCTTGCAGAGCCCAAATAGCCCAATCCAGATCCATTTCAGCTGCCACACTTAAGAAACAGGTGAGATAACGATTGTCAGCAATATGCGTGCCAGACATGTCAAACCCAAACTCAGAAAAAAAAACAACGAACAGCCTTGTTGAAGTAGGAGGCAGAGGGCCAGCGGGGACAAATCGGGCCGCAGGCGGAGTCCAGGGCGGTGACTGACTCATTCCCAACGACGGCCGCGTACTCCTCGGCGGTGGTGACGCCGGCGCAGAAGGACGGGGAGGCGGCGAACTGGTCCGGCTCGGCGGCTCTGGGAAGCAGGCCAGCACAAGCGAGGCGCCCAGATCTAGCCGAAGGGCCGGAGGGCGGAGGTGGTGAGGCGCGGTCGCCGGCAGAGCGGAGGGCGGAGGCGGCGTCGTGGCGAGGCGGAGCGTAGGAGGAGGGTGGAGGCGGCGAGGCGGTCGCCGGCGAGGTGGAGGGCGGCGGCGGCGAGGCGGAGGGCGGAGGCGGTGAGGCTAGGGTTAGGGTTGCGTGATTTGCCAATAGGATCGGGGGGAGGGGAGACCGGGACTTGGGGCGGGGGATAGGCAGGTCGCGCGCAGAAGATGGGCCGGATGGGCTTCACGCGCGACCGATCCGGCGGGCTGCTTTGTTTCTCTCGGCCTCTCGGGCCAAATTGTGGATATAAATAACTGATTTAGCCTAACTATACATATATACATGTATTATACCTCATATATACTAATTTTTTGTTAAAAATTTTAGATGTTCAGCTGAATATCTATGAACTACAGTAGATCCGCCCGTGCACCGGCTACGCCGGACGGAGGCAGGCTGGAGGCCTGGAGGGAGCACGCGCGTCCACGGCATGCGCATATGCGTCCGCGCTGCTGTTGCCATTGCTCTGGTCTGCTGCGCTATAAAAGTTGGGAGCTGCAGCCCAACAACGCGTACACATCCTCAGGATTCTCATGTGACCACTGTATATCATAATCTTAAGCAAATTGGTCTACTTTAATTGGTACCATTGACTAGGTAAATTTGTATTCCTCACAAGTCAGAAAGACAAATTCGTACGTATAACATCACTAAGGGCCTTTTCATACGTTCCATCTCGTGTATATATCACTCTCTTATTTTTCTCAACGTTTATCTCTTACTTTTAAAAGCAATTTTTTCAACCATAACAATTTTATTTTTAGTTAAAAATCATTAGTTATAACTGTATAAATATACGCTACCAGTTTCCTCCCTAAGAATAGTCTTGATGGTGACCATGTCCTGTGCAATCGTGTGACACTAAACTATAGACGAAAACTGAGAGATGACACATGGACAACACAAGCTTTCTCTGTCGCTGTTAGTTATTCTACCCTTGACTGACTAAATTATCCCGCAACAATTTCAAGAACGCATTACGTTGGTTTCTTGTGATACTTGGTCTCCCTCCAGCTCCGGCAGTCCTGCCGCTGCGGTTGACATTCTGTGCTGTGTTCGAGGGACGTGTCCAAACAAGGAAGTACATTTTGGATTAAAAAACGTGCATCATGCCCATCACGCTTATCATGGAAATTAGAACATATGTCCAGTCAATTCAACCGATTAATTTCATGTACTACTCACACAGCGACAATATTGGGGGCACGGCGTACGGTCCTTCCAAAATGCCACGAGCAATGACCCTATTAGCGGCCTCCGTGTAGTGGACACCGTCCCAAGAAACGTACTTCGACGGGTCGGCGCACGTCGTCGACCGCTCATGGCCGCACACCACCGTGAGGTTCACGTTGTACCGGCCGCCGCCGCCGCAGCACGCGAGCAGCGGCTTGTCTCTGAACCCTGCATATATACCGTGAACAGAGAGAGGATATTGTTAAGAGCAGTACATCTGACGTGAAAACTAGCTGTTTTGCATATTCTTTAGTCTAATATGGATGCCGTCTCGAAGAGTTGGTTTTTATTTGCAAATACTCGGTAGTTTTGATTTTTTATGAAATACTATTTTACCAAGTGACTCTTAATTTATCTACCTGTCTATCTATCTATTATCTTATTAAAGCAAAAGCAAAAGAAACTACCTATTTTGCTCTTAAAGGCTAGAAATTCCCACGTTAATTAGAGAAAAAAGAGAAAGATTTACACCATTAATCGTGTTGGGTCTAGATTATAATGAACTAGATTAAAATAAATATTTACATGAATAATGTCGAAGGAGATCACGAAAGAGTGCAATAGCGTCGATTTGTTCTGCAAGAAGACATTTACCTACGGGGAAGCGAAGGGCCGAGGCAACAATGACAGAGATGAGAACAATGTTGTGCTAGTCACCTTAGCTAATCGACGAGAACAATGTCGTGCTGCTCGCTAGAGCCATTTAAGAGAAATGTTCGAATTGAAGGAGCTAAGGGCCGTGACGACGAATGGTGAGCATCGGTGTTGGAATAAGTCAGTGGGTAAAGAAGCTCGATAATAGAGAAGCCCTAGCAGAGAAAAGATAAAGCTTTACATTGAAGATGTCCTATGGACGATATGGGGCTGTCAGGTAGCTAGAGTGTGCCATCACTGGTGATTGTGAGAAGATTCTTCATACTGTTAGACATCGACTAAAGCAAACATGCCGACATCAGTGAAGATGGAAGGTTGCCGCGGTTAGTGAGACAACTACAGAGGGAAGATA
Source organism: Dendrocalamus latiflorus (assembly GCA_017311315.1). Lineage (NCBI taxonomy): Eukaryota > Viridiplantae > Streptophyta > Magnoliopsida > Poales > Poaceae > Dendrocalamus > Dendrocalamus latiflorus. The sequence continues at coordinate 15,453,463 of CM029677.1, read as the reverse complement.
AATTTAGGGTAGGTCACCCTATGGTGCATCAGTGTATACGTGAGCAAGATACTCTACTACCGTCTAAACTAATATGATAATTTGCTGTACACATTATCTATGTATTGCATGAGATTAAATAGAGGTACATGTGCATGCAGATATTTTGGAAAAGAGTAACTAACGCAGAAAGAATAAGAGCATACAGTTACATGATCCATACCTGATGGAGAATTATTACAATTTCAAGGACCCAAACAACTTATTATGTTTAATGATTTTCTTTCATCTAAGCTCATACGCAATTACGTTCCTTAAATTGTATTTTCTTTTATGCTTCTATTGTTATCTTTAATATTTTGATATCTTAAAAATTTAAATAGTCTACAAGATATGCGTGGATCGCCTTACTAGTTGCTTCCTAGAAATGATGTTGGAGATGGGTATACAATCAATAGTGGCCGACTATATGAAAAACCCAAAACACAGAGGTATTAACTCCTTTGTTTGTGCATGGTACTAATATGACATCTAATCTTAGACCGGAGTGAGTATACGCGCACCGTATTTGAGCGGCAACACGGTAATGTCGGTGATGGCGCGGTATAAGTCGGCGTAGACGATGGCCGTGCTTGGGTGTGCCTGACGGAGCTCGTCCAGCACGCCGTTTAGTGCGCGGTTATGCTGCTCCGCGAGCTCGTTGAGGCTTGTCATGCATCCGGACTTGGCGTCGTAGTCTCCGGCGTGGCGGCCGCGCTTGAAGAGCTCGAGCAGACGCGGTTCGCAGCCGAGCGGTATCATCCCCTGAACCACAACAGTTCTCGCTCCGATCTCGATCAGCTCCTGTACACCTCATTCGAAAATGTCAGGAATACGAGTTAATTAAGGGGATGCATTCTCTAGAATGGTGTATCACGTACTGTCACAGATGAACGGACGGCGTCGATGATGCCCGGCACGAAGGTCTGGACCTCGTCCAGAGTTCGGTTCTGGGAGAAGGCGATGAGGTAGTCGTTGCCTCCCATCTCTCCGACGACGAAGAGCGAGCTCGCCGTGATCTTTCTTTGCTCTATGTATTCATAACGAAGTTCAAATGCTAAAAGAATTATCATACAAGCTAGAGCACACATTTTATCTGCATCTATGATCTATATATGTTTTCTTTAGAAAAATATGCAACTATATATGGAATATGTTTCACCTTGAGCAGGGGAGCCAAGAAGCTGCAAAACTTTCTTGAGCCAGCCCATCTCCGTGCTGAGGGAGACGAGCACGGACGGCTTGAGCCCCCTGCCCTCGAAGAACCCCCGGTCATGTGCCGTCGCGCCGCCCACCGCGAAGTTCGCCCCGTAGCGGAAATCCTCTGCGGTCTCGCCGGCGATGTACGGCGTCAGGTGCGGCACCTTTAGCGCATCCACTGCACGCGTCGCGTCGGAACGTCACATGCGCGCAGGAGAACCGGAGAAGATGAAGACGGTATACACGAAGCGAGGACGGGTTGTTCGGACGTTACCGATGAAGTCGATGATGAGCCTGCCGTCGGACGCCCGGCCGGTGGGGCGGTGGAAGTATGTCTCCCCGTAGGGCAGACGGCTCTCGGCGGCCCCACGGCCGGCTGGGAGGAGCACCAGGTTCCCGGTGTCGGTGAGCGAGTCCCCGAAGCTGAACATGCGGGAGCACCTCATCGTGCCGGCGTGGGAGACACGGGTGATGGCCGCGCCGAAGGGGAAGTGGAGGAGTACCACCAGAAGACGGACCAGTGGCACCATGCTGGCCTGTGCCGTGGTGTCTGAGTCTTTGGAACTGTGGCAAACAAACTAGCTTAACGAGGAACGCGCAGTCGACTGCAGTGGTGAGCCATCAGGGACGAGGAACAAGGGGAAGAAGATGGAGGTATGCAGTTGGGGAGGGCGGCGGACAAGGACGTGACAGCGAAGGCTCACCGAGGGGCAACAGCACATGGGTGGGTTGGGTTCGGGGCTTACAATTTCATTTAGGAAAATGTTTCGAAGGGTAACGAAATTTGAACTTGAATCTTGGTGAAACTTTAGAATTATGAGGAAAAGAGTTACCAAAGATGGTAGACATGAAATAGATATTGGACATAAATGAAATAGAGACGAAAATATGGATGAAACTTGCTGTAATATTTGAAGTTCATCTCAAGATTTAAATTTGAACTCAAATTTTGGTCTAACAAAGTAATTTAGGAGGGGACCGAAATTTCAGCGAAATTGTTAGCCCTGGTTAGGTTAGGATTAATATTAGGGCTGAAGAACAAATTATGTAGGTGTGGGGCGGAAGAACAAGAGATTTGACTGCTTTTATTTCAACATCAGGTGACATACATAACGACTATTCTTTTTTAATTTTGCTATTTGGCAGTCGCCACTGTCGGCAAAATTTCAATTTTCAACTCAAACTCCGCGGAACATGAAGCCAAGTTTCACCCTTTTTCCACCGGGGGCACTGGTAGACGGTATCAACCAGTATATTTCCTGTTCCTGCGCACAGGCCTCACCCAGTCTGTCCATCCAGCATCGAGCCATCTGGCCAGCTACAAGTGGCCTGACCAACAATCTGCAAATCGGCCCATTTTCTGTAGTGGCCTAACTGTACAAGCGGCCCAGAGCGAAAGCTTTCTAGTTGCAGGGATGGACGAATAATCTCTATCTCTACTATTAGTAGTGTGCCCGTACTAACGCTACGATAAAATACAAAACAAGATAAGATTTGTAAAAAATAAAACGAACAATCGGATTCATTAAGATTCACGTCTCACATGGTTCAATACATTAAGTCAAGGTTGATGCAATCCATAATACAAGTAGAATTTTGTTTGTGAAATAGTTAAGACTGAAAACAAGACAAATAAGTACCAAAAGAAATGGCAGAAGCTGCTTAATTGAAAAATATGGAAATTTGCCAGGTGTCAAAATTGATCCTTGCTCCTTCCGGATATCCACGACCTCTTTCTCTGGACCCAAGGTAAAAGGACCTACAAAATAGGTTTATCAGATTTCCAATGATGGCATGTCGTAAAATGTAACAATAAATTTGTCAGAAATGAAAGGAAATAGTACAAAGAATGAAATTTTGGCCAAAGCATCAAGTATTACATTCAACTACATCAGTGCTCGTGAATTAATTATTAACACATGCTTTCTAAGTTAAAAGCAAAAATGTGATTGAAATGTCATATATTTTCCTTTCCATGATATAAATAACTACTACAAATGCAACACATGGACACCCAGCAAAAATGCATAAGTGACCCCATGATAAATTGCAGAAAAGCAATTGGCATGTATTAATTATAAGCTTTTTATGGAAACAATACAATATGTATTGATTAGTTATCCTTAGGAACCTTAAAGTTTTAATAACATATAGTAGGATTACAAAGGCTGACAGTCTGCTTTGGAGCAGCCCTTTTTTGGGTTAAAACTTAAAACATGGTCATAGTCCTTAATCCTTATATGTTAAGGAATGAACTCAGAAAGTAAAAAATTACAGTACTCAGTTGCAGGGGCGATCTTTAGTGGACTACGAAATATTATTCTTCCTGCATATAGTGAAAAACTAATGGCTGAACTCTTCTGCCATAGAGATAGATGACACACTAAATTATGAGAAAATGCCTAATTGCCTACACAATGTAACAAGCGTACCAATAATTGTTGAAAGAAACTAAAATATGAAATACATACCTTTACTATACCAAGGTCAGGCCTATCAAACTGGACCTTGTAACAATGTACTCCAGAGGCAGTGAATATTTATTAGTAGTTATAGTCCAACTTTGAGAATACAAGCAGAATGTATGTACAACATTCTCCAAGAAAAAAAACACCCCTAGCATGCACTGTACCTTTCTCAAGTACTCCAATGCATCTTTGCTGGCTTTGCACAGTTCTGTGCAGAGCTGAACAGCAGATATCAGAACCCCATGATGTTTTTCCTTCAGTAATGATGAAGCAGAACCCATGAAGTTCTCTGCCAAATCTGGAACTTTTCTTACAATCCTTATAGAGCACAAGGCAGCCTACAAACAGTAAGAGCTATACAATCAACAATACTTCCCCACACACATATTTCAAAGCTAACCGATGAAAGAACACCAATGCAGGATGAAAATGACAAGAAAAAAATGCTCAGCATTTAAGCTTTGAAATAATTATGGTATCTACAAGAACACCCTAAAAGTAAAGAACGGCTGTTCAAGTGCAAATTTACCGATGCTAAACTACCTAGAGTATATGCTATCATATTGTGCTTTTCTAGTTTTACCACTTACTACTAAAACATAGTTTCGGTACGAATCTAGGGTAAATGATGAAATGATCATTGCAATACTTGAAGCATCCAAACAGTAAGTCTTTCATTTGTAGAAGCAGAAGTACGAGATTCCTGGAATGGAAATACTGCCATAGTGCTCAAAAGACTCCAATTAGGATTAAATTATCATTTCAAAACAAGTACCTTCTTCTTCGTATTCGGTTCCCTACTTTGCAACAACCTCTCCACCTCAGGTGCCAGATCTCGCGCCATTTCAGCGGAACAAATGTTCCCCAGGGCACAGAGCGCAAGCCCCACAATGAACTGGTTCGAGTGGTTAAGATCTCTGCCCACGTTAAGTACTACCAATTACTCAAAGCTCAGTATAGCATTCTCAAAATACAACAATAGCACGAAACAGCAGCAGCAAACGCAGAGCATAAGCATAGGCGGGGCGGATACTGCTTGAGGGAGTTGGTGACGAGCATGAGGACCTCCTGCCGCTCGTCGAGCAGCAGCATGAGTCCGAGGTACCCGATGCGCTTCTCCGAGAAGCCCGCTGCCGCGATGAGCTTGAGGCACTCCATCTGGCCAAAGTGGGTGGGGTACCCGAGCATGTGGATGAACATGAGCTTGGCCATGTTCCGGTGCCGGTAGTCCTGGTCGCCCTCGCTGATGGCCGCCCGTATCGCCGCGCACTCCCGCCGCACCACCGCCCGCTCCTCCGCCGCCGTCTTGCACGCGCGTATCGCCCGTATCATGTCCCTGCGGCAGCGTCACACACGTCTCAGTTACACCACGCACAGATCTGAGGGGGGCGGGGGAGGGGGTGCGATCTGAGGCTGACCGGAGGCGGGTGCCGGAGGAGAAGGGGTTGATGGCGAGGTCCATGGCGAAGTCCTCGACGATCTTCTCGACAGAATCCAGGGCGAGGCGGCGGGGGATCTCGTCGTCGCGGGGCTTGTGAAGGGAGCGGAGCGGAGGAGGAAGACGACGACGACGATGGCCGGGTGGATCTGGGATTGGGCGGTGGTCGTGATGGGAGGAGGCGGCGGCGCGGGGTGGGGAGGAGGAGGCGAGGGCGGAGGAGCGGGGGAGGAGGCGGCAGCGCGGGGTGGGGAGGAGCGGGGGAGGCGGAGGCGAGGACAACGCGGGGTGGAGAGGAGGAGGTGAGGGCAGAGCGGCGAAGAAGGGAGGGTAGGAGGTGAGGGTGGAGCGGCGGAGGAGGTGAGGGCAAAGCGGCGGCGGAGCGAGGGGAGGAGCGACGGGCGGAGTGGCGGCGGAGGAGGGAAGGGAGGAGCGACGGGATTCGGTGGGGGGAGGAGGCACACGGGATAGGCGAGCGCGGGGTGGGGTTTGGCTCAATGATGTGCATGATCCGGATGATTTTGGCCTTAGGATCTTCAATGAGTAAGAGAAGAAGGCTTGAGGAGAGATCCAGGCCATTCATTTGTATGAAGTTGGAACCCTTTGGTACACAATTCTGGGTGGACTTAGATTAGGCATGACTGTGGGGGTGGTTGAGGGGGTGGATTTAGTAAAGAAAATTTTGGTGTATTATAGAGTAGGGTAGATTATATAAAGAAGAGTTGGTGATCGTCGGTGCATTCTCCTCTTCTCTCTTTACAGCCATCCGATTTGATCTGGACCATTCGTCTCTCTCCTCCTCCTCTCTCTCAGGATACAACCACCCACCCCCTCCACTTTCTCCATCTCCTCGCGCATTCTGGCCATCCATCTCTCTCTGTCGCTTGCTTTCTAATGTTTGATGTGTGAAGTTGGCCAGGCAGTAAGTTCCGTCTCACCATTTTTATGATTCCGTTGCAACGCACGGGCCTTTAACTAGTTATTATATAAAGATAAGTTGGTGGTCGTTGGTATGTTCTCCTTTCTCCTCTCTACAGCCATCCAATTTGATTTGGACCATTCGTTTCTCTCCTCCTCTCTCTCTTTCTCAGATACAACCGCCCACCCCTCCACTTTCTCCGTCTCCTCGCGCATTCCGGCTACCCTTCTCTCTGTCGCTTGCTCTCCAATATTTGATGTGTGAAATTGGCCAGGCAGTAAGTTTCGTCTCACCATTTTTATGACTTCGTTGCAACCCATGGGTCTCTAACTAGTAATAGATGAACTCTTAATCGTCTCAACCTCTAAAAAAAACGTCTCAAGAAAATGTAAGAACTCTTAAATTCATATCAACTGGCTGTCTTCTGAAAGACAGGTTATTCACCAAATTTATACTAAATTTGGTATTCGAATAACCATTTTGTTAATATAAAAAGAATAACCATTTTGTTGTCTACAAATTGTTTTGAAAAAAACATTGTTATCTACAAGCTGTTGCCTACTTTCGATGGTACCATACTAGCTATTGCATGCCATGTACCGAAAATTGTTAGATGAGATAAGCATGTTACTGCAGGTATATAATAGTTACTGTACAGTTAGAAGCTCTGTTCAGAACGATTCTTTGATGTACTATGGACATTGGAGTGATTGAATTACTACCCAACAATTTTAACGAACGGATAACGCTTGTTTCTTGTGTGACTTCGTGTCTCTCTTCTGCAGTTCTGCTGCTTTACGTTTCTCCGATTTTTGTTTTCCCATTTGGGAGTGACGCACGAAAACAGAAGTAGACTTCTGATGAAAAAAGAAATACAACATGCACATCACGCACCTACAGAATGTATATACAAGCTGTTGCGTAATTTCGATGGCATCATACTAGCTATTGCTTGCCATATACCGAAAATTGTTAGATGAAATAAGCATGTTACTGCAGGTATATATAACAGTTACTGTACAGTTAGAAGCAGCTGACCTATTCTTTTAGACTATAGCTTATAGCTTTTAAATACGATTTATTAGTTTAATAAATAATAATTACTAAGAAAATATAAAAACTAAAATATGCTGAAGAGCCAAAAAGTATAAAGCCGCTCTATTGGGAGCGATTCTTTGATGTACTATGGACACTGGATCTTTGATGTATTATGGACACTGGAGAGAGTGATTTGCTACCCAACAATTTTAACGAACGGATAACGCTTGTTTCTTGTGCGACTTCGTGTCTCTCTTCTGCAGTTCTGTCGCTTTACATTTCGCCGATTTTTGTTTTCCCATTTGGAGTGACGCACGAAAACAGTAGACTTCCGCTCCTCTGTCACCGAAGAGGGAAGGGACAGTCAGACTAGCCTAAGTTTAACGGTTTAATCGGTGCTGTTGGATCATGAGTTAGTTCGAACTGAGTTGGTCGAGTGTGGGCATAGCTATTGTGTGGGTGCATTCATAGTGTATGAAACATATTTGGACTAACGTAGGTTAAGTTGTGAAGAAATTATAACCTGAAACGATTTTGTCTTTAGATGTGCATGAAAGTTCAAAGCAATTATAGTCAACGATGAGGACCGAGACTACGCTCATGGAAGAGCCGAGATCCAGAATGTTCAAGAATGCTGGATGAGATGGTTGTGCTCAAGTGAGGCCAAAGGGAAGACAAGAGATGTTGAAGGGACGGTTTGAGCAACGGTTCATCAAATGGTGATGTCGGTGCAAGTGAAGACGTGGTTAGGTAGAACCAAAACATATAGACTTACCAATGTATAAGCCATTGGTGAAGCTACACATTACAAGCATAGGGATTATTTGCAAAGGAGGGGATGACTATGGACTAGGCTCAGAAAGAGGTGAGGTCCACAGTCAAAATGAAGGAAGTGCGAAGCTTTGTGAAAGGTGATAGACAGGTATTTTAGTAAATTGTTCAATACCGAGAAAGTAACAGTGTACGAAATCGTGGCATAGCCTAAGTGGTTTAGGTCATAGTTATGTTGAAAATGTGAAGTGTATCAAGTGTTGATTCACTAATGGGTTAATGATTGTATGTACTTTGAGAAACGTATATATGTAAGTGTAAAATCTGACATAGTATTGGGCTAATAGGTTAGCCCATGTAAAGAGTGGTTGAAATTTAACTAGAGTGTTGGTTATGGTTTCCCTTGTGAGCCTCTCTATATAAAGAGGGATAGAAGTCGCCAGGGTTAAGGTTTTGAGAGAGTTCATGTCTACCCTTGAGAGGTGTTAGGGTTCTTAGAGAGAACCTTCTGGGAGATATGAGAGGCTCTTATGGTTGAGCTTTTTGTCATTCTTAGGCTTTGTGTACGGTAGGGAGTGGTTGTAAATATTCATCTCTAAGTATCAATAGAGATTAAAATTCATTTAAATATTTTCCTCTTGTGCTCAAATGATGAAATCTTGATTTGGCTTGATTTTTTGTGTTTCCCTTCCCTTTTTTTTATCTAACTTTGTGTCAAGGACATGTAAGTAATGATAATGTTTCTTGGATACCAGATCTCATCCATCTAGATACTTATTATTTACAGGTTCTTGTGATTGCCCGGTTTTCTCAATAAATGTGTGATTTTAGGGTTTTGGACTTGTGGGCATTTTGGCTTAAGTTCATACTATGATCTAGCTTACTGTAACATGTAAAAACCTATTCAAGATCATCTAGATCATCAAGAACTTTTGAGCAAGAGCAGATCAAAGTTCCTATCTTTTATCTGGTTTTGGTGCAACATTCCTTCAAATCAAAATGGTCAGAACTTTGGCAATAATTTTATTGATCGTTGATTGAACTAGGTTTCTAACATCTTAGAGAAGGTGTATACTAAATTTTAAGTGATTTGAAGCCTTGGTTTTATAGTTAGCTCAATTTGTGGTTTTAGCTCGATTTTGGTGCAATAGAGTTTCAAGAACTAAAAGGTCCTTTGTTAAATTCTTTCAAGATCTTTAGTTGGGATATGTTCTTAAGGTCATGATCTTGCCTTGGTTCAAGTTTCAAGTCATTGGAGTTGTGGATCAAAAGTTTCATCAATTTTTGGATTTAAAATAGTGCTAAAAATTTGTTTTGTCCTGAAAGAAGAGGTCATACGACCCCTGAAACAGGTCAGACTGCCCTAGGCCAGTTAGACTACCCTATACACTATGGTCAGATTGCTTTGGCAAGATTTGGTCTGTTTGGCTCAGTTTTTATTGAATTATTCTTTGTGGGTGATTGGTCTTTGATTTTTATAGTTGTTCATAGATATTAGAGTGAAGATGTTTGATTTCTCTTTTGAATTGGGTTGGTTCCTATTCACCTCTTTCTAGTTGCCATTCTCGGTTCTACAAGTGGTATCAGAGTAAGCTTTGCTATTTGAGTGATCTTAACCGATCATGAGCATTGCGGTTAGTGTGAGGTCTTGTGACTCTTTGGCCAATGACAAAGTGGCCCATGTTTTCTTTAGATGCTTTGGTAAAGAGGATGGAAAATATTTGTGAAGAGTGTGGCATGGTTGGTCATTTCTTTTGGTCTTGTTCTTATGACAAGGGTGAGAAGCCTTTGAAGGGCAAGGAGGAGAAAGACTCTTAAAGGTGTCCTCAAGTCTATGACATGAAGCACAAGAAGCCAAACTACAACAAGTTCATCAATAGGGTCCTTGCCGCTCTCGTGGGACTTTTTCTCCCACAACAAGGATAATGGAGAGTTGTGGATATCCTCTGTAAGCTCATGTAGTATTTGGGCTATCGCCACCAGCATATTTTCCAAGGCCAGAAGACCTAGATGATGGATCATGAGTCTTGGTCGATGGAGATTTTCCTCTATGCAAGTGAAAGGGTAGCTTGATGCACTAACTCATAAAGATTCTTATAGGGCTGAAAATTGACAATTCGTTTTACTTAATTGTTCAAACCTGAGAGGAGACATGCCATGGTTTGCACTTCTTGTTCTTGAATCTTGGCTGAAATCATGGCTACCTCCATCTCCTTGTAGTACTCTTCCACAAAATGTGCTCTCTGTTTCATATTCTACAATTTATCAAATAGATCACATTTATAATGACAAGTAACAAAACGGGCTCTCATTTCTCGCTTCATTTCTTGCCATGAAGCAACATGATCTTCTCCATTCTCAGCTCTTTGAGTGATCACTTATTCCCAACAATCCAAAACATAACCTTCATACTCAAGAGATGCCAATTGTATCTTTCTCTCATTCGTATAGCGATGCACACAAAATATCTTGTCAACCTTCAATTCCCAAGTGAGATACTCCTCGAGATCAGTTCCACTTGCAAATTTGGGTATAGAAAACTTGAGCTTACCCAAATCATCATCTTCACTGCGTTGACGACGATAATTGTCATTGAAATGCAATGTAAAGTTACCATCCCATTCCACCGTATAAGCAGCACCACCACAGCCACCACCTAGGCCTTGGCCGTGCCCTCCATGGCCTCCCAAAAGTCCTCCTCGTCCCCCGAGCGGTAGTGGACGCACCACATTTGCCACCACTCGGTGTTGTGGTTCAAGAGGTACATGGGCAACACCACCACGGCCACCATTGTGGGCTTGTATGAGCCTAGTGAGGGCTCCAATGTCATCCCACAATTGGCGTACATTTTTATCAGCTTGTAACTCTTAGTTTTGCACCTCCCTTGTGATTTGATCAGCAAAGGCATCATGCTTCTCATGAAGTTGCTCGAGCACTTGGCGTAGCTCACATCAAAAGTGTTCACGAAGTGCCCCAAATTGATATTGCTTGACAAATGCTTGAGGATCATTCATCTCACCACTCTCATCATGGTGCTCTCCTCCATCTGACATGGTTAGTTATGTAAGAAACAAATATATGTGTATATTAATGCTTTATGGAAATCACTCATTCTCACTATGTTTTCTCCCAAATAAAGTTCTTACCCTTCCGAAGTAAATTAAGGCCACCTGGTAGAAGTGACAACAGCTCAGTGATAATCAAGCAGATTTAAGAGTGTTCACTACTTGCACAACAATGGTTATATGGTGGAGTTTGGTATGAAGGTGTTTATCCTACTCAATTTGAATTTCATGATATTGTAAGATTAAGTAATAATCCAAGCTAGAAACTTCGTCCAAGTGTTGTTTAAGTGAAGTGTATGAATGCACATGCAAAGATCAATGTGACTTAATACAAATAATGGAATGAGCTAAAATGAAGTAATCTGAAAAGATGATAATCAAATAGCTCGTTTTGCACCAAGTACTAGAAGAGACGCTAGCCAATTGTAAGAATAGGAATAGAAGGCACAAGATTGCTCAAGAATTTTTTTAGATACTCAAACTAAATTTATGGACTAGAGCCACTCACCTATAATTCAACCTTCTCTCACCTTTTTTTGCTCTCTATTTTTTTGCTCGTCTCTTTTTTTTGCTATCCTGCCACTGACTCAAATCTCTTCAAATCATTTTTTTTGAGTCTATTGAGGTATATGGGTCACAAACTTTTTGTAGAAGGCAGGGGTATAAAGGATTTAAGAGAATGCAAAGTAGAATTTAGATATGAACTCCCCAAGTAGAATTCAGAAAGAACTCTCAAAAAGAAATCTCGGATAAGAAACTCCAAGAGTTGGATTTGGACTCTACTTCCCCTAATGGAATTTGAATGGGACACTTGTAGAGCAATTTCGGATACCGAGAGATAGTTTCTGTAGGATCGAAAATGGCAACAGAGGGGGGGGGGGGTTGAATGGTGCCACTTTAAAAATGACGCCCCTCAAATTATCCACAACAAGTTTCTCTCCAATAGCTATTAGAAGCTATGAAAAGAAAGAGGTCATGCTCTCTGGAAAATCCTAAGTGAAGAAGAACAAGGAGAAAGGCACACAGGAAACTCAGACAGAAATCAGCAACTAAAAGGACCAAGTGGAAGTGGCAGCAAAAGGGGCACTCAGGCTAGGCCGGTCAGACCGGTGTGCATTGGCCGGTCAGATCGCCTGCACACCACCGGTCTGACCGGTCCTGGAATGCCGGTCTGACCGATTCAAGAGCTCCGGTCTGACCGCCCCCTGCCACCGGTTGAACCGCCCTTCATTGGCCGGTCTGACCGCTAGGGTTAGCGGTCAGATCTCCGGCAACCCTCCAGTTCAACCGCCATTGAACGGCCGGTCAGACCGGGCTCACTTCCAGCGACAAGGTAAATACCTGCAGAAAACTGAGGAGCCCGAAAACAGAACAAAAGTCACTGAATTAACTGAAAATCACAGGGATTCTTGCAAGATGGCTATTATCCTTTGATCCAATGGATTGGGCTTCGAACTAAATAGAAGAGAACCCTCATAAACCAAACGAAAACAACAAGAGAGCAAGAATTCAAGATTTGAGCACAAATCTGAAACTCTGACTGAGAAAGAGCTAAAATCCAAAGTACTCACTATTCTCCCATCTTTTGCTCAAGACCTTTTGCAATCGACTTAGCAATGAACTCAGGACTTTAAAACCCAAAACTCATGCCATCTCATGAAGGGAAACCAAAGGAATCACAATCCTCTGACATGAAACCCTAGCACAGTGCCAAACAGAGGAAATGTACAAACTAAAATCCATCACAGAGAGGGAGAAACCAAGCTAAAACTCTCAAATAAATTCATTCCCATGAATGATTACAAGAGGTTTACACCTACTACGTCCCCATACGCATTTGGTACAAGAAAAGCACACTACATGCTTACTCTCACACGAGAGCACTCACTTCTCAGCTCATTTCGTTGCTTGAGCTCACTCTCCAGAGTACACACACCAACTCTTTTTCTTGCTTCACAAGAATGAATACTCCCACTTGCCTCTACCTCTCCATTTGAAGACATGAGCTCACCCCAAACAAGCAAATCAAGAAGTGTCATACAACAACCACTTTCCACCTCTCACACACTTGAGGCAAGAAAGCCAAAGCACTCAATTTGGAGGGAAAAACCAGCCTCCAACTCTTGGCTTGAGTCAAATCTCCAATTTGCCCCTCAAGCACCTTCCCGAAAGCTTCCCGCGTCCGGTACCTTGACCGTCTGGATCTCGACTCCTCCCTAAGTCTAGTCCTGGTCCGTTTCACTGCACACGACCGCACCTGGCATCCTGACCGTCTGGACCTCCAACTCCTCCCTGAGCCTAGTCCCGATCCACTCGCCGTTGCCTGTCGTGTCCACCCGACACCGACCGAGACCTCCGACTCCACCTGAGTCTAGTCTTGGTCTGTTCTATCGCGCACGACCGCAACCGACCTCCAACCGTTCTGGACCTCCGACTCCTCCCTGAGCATAGTCCCGGTTCTCTCGTCGTCACCCATCGTGTCCGTCACCGGTAGCTCCAGCTCCGGTCCCTCGTCTCTCGACTCGCAACCACCTCACTAGCCTCGATCATCTTCAGCATCACCGACCGTCTAGACCTCAACACCTCCTATGCCTAGTCCCGGTCCTCCTCGCCTCACCATGACCTAGTTCCGAAGTCCTGCAGTCACACAGACAAGCAAACCGTCACATAGCACCGCACGAGACAGCATAATCAATATTAGCACAAGTGAAAGGTACTCAAACCTAGAATACCCAAAACAAACTCAAACTCTCTAAACCAACCGTCAATTACTCATCACAAACATGGGGATACCTCCACATGGTCTCTCAATCTCCCCCTTGATGAGTATATTGACAAACACAGAAAAAGCGTAAAGATTGAGTTTGTTTGAAGAGTCATACATGGTCCAAGAGAAAGAAGGTGATGCTAATGACCATGTTGACAAAAGGAGCAAAAGAAGGAGCAAGTTTTCCTCAAAGCTCCCAAGGTTCCCAAAAAGTGGCTTTTTCTCTCATATTCTCCCCCTTTTGGCAATAGAATCATCAAGATGCAAAAGAGAGAATATAGCATGGTGTGTCTGAATTTTATTCAATGCTAAGCAATTAAAGCCATGAAGATTATCCAAAATGACTTTTGAGTATTACACCAAGCCATAATTCATAGAAATGCTATCGAGATCATGACAAGATATGCATAATCAAGCCAAGACACATAAGTAATAATCTGAATTTTAGATGAAATGTTTTACCATGTCAAGCCATTCAAGATCAAAGTCTAGCAAAAGGTATCCAAGGATGATGCAAGCCATGTCAATAATCTAAGTGGAACCAAGAAGCTAGAATTGAGTCAATTTAGAGTGCTACAAGTTCAAGAATGAATCATTTGTTCAAGAACTTTAGTCTTTTAGTAATCAAGCAAATTTAGTACAATTGATATGTTTTACTTTGAAACTCAAGGTTGTTTCCAACCAAAATTTTAGTCATGTGCTAGATCTTAAGCCTCATGCGACCATTCCAAGCAAGAAGCTTAAGGAGATGATCTTGGTCATCCAAAACTCCCCTTGAGTTCATGCCTAGCGCAATGGTAAGCAGTCTCATGGGAAAGAATTGGTGAAATCAGTTCTTTCGCACATAAAAGAGATTTTTTTGCTTTCTTAAACAGTTGTACTAACTCATGATTTATCAAGAAACTAATATAGCTCAAACTAAAGCTCAATTAAAGATTCAATACTCAACTTAGCCTATTTGACATAGCATGAATTATAAAAGGATAACTAAAGATAGACTAGTCTCAAGAGCTATCATGACATGTCTTAATTCAAGTTGTGTAATTTTAATTAACTTATTAATGACAAAGACTGGACGACACATATGAAGTAATGATAAATTTAGCAATGAAGCACAAATCATGGCAAGATGTAAAGTATTGTAAACATGTCAACTAAGGATAATAGTCAAGGCTCCATGAAATTATATTACAATGCAGAATGCTGAAATGCAAGAAAATCCAGCTCCCCCTCAACATGATATGCACTTTTAGTTCAAGTTGAGTTATGTGAATATTAAGCTCCAGAAGCTCCCAATGAACCCCCCTGAACCAAAGCAATAAATCGAGAAGCTGGGAAAGAAATCAGAAAAGACAGTCCTTAAAGCATAGACAAGATATAGAGGATACTATGGCTCAGACTGACTCTCATCTAACCCAAATGACTCTAGGACTATCAACTGCTCTTCTAACCCACTAAGGAGCAAACACGTTCCCTGTCTACCCAAGGGTGGCCCAACCCTTACTAGAACCTATAAGAAGTGAGTGAGCTCAACCTAGTGAGAAGAGAGACAGCTAATAAACAGCATCCTAGATCACAAGATGAGAGGAAGAAATCTAAGCAACTAGACAAGAGATACATTCTAATCTATGCTAGAATGAGTAACCCTGAATGCACCCCGAATGCAATGCAACAAAATAAGAATATGAGCATAATAAGCAAGATAAAGCAATAAAGCACAAAGCTCCCCCTCACTACAGTCCATAAGGACAGACCATCCCAAGCTCTCCCCGCAACGCTGAAAACCTAGAGCTATCCAAAGGCTTGGTAAAGACATCAGCCAACTGGTGGTCACTCTCCACAAACTGGAGCACTATGTCACCCTTCTCCACATGGTCTCTAAGGAAGTGATATCGGATATCAATATGCTTGGTCCGCAAATGTTGCACTGGGTTCTTGGCAATGTTAATAGCAGAAGTGTTATCACAAAAGAGTGGAACACTGTCTATAACTAACCCAAAGTCCCGCAGGGTCGAAGCCATCCAAAGTACCTAGCTGCAGTAACTGGCTGCAGCAACGTACTCGGCCTCTGCAGTGGACTGTGCAACACCGGACTGCTTCCTAGAGGACCAAGAGACAAGAGAAGTGCCAATGAATTGGCAGGTGCCAGAAGTGCTCTTCCTATCTATCCTACAGCCAGCAAAGTCTGCGTCCGAGTAGGCTCTGAGGGAAAGACAGGAAAAGGAAGAGTACTAGATACCATAGTCAATGGTAGCTCGAAGGTACCGAAGAATGCGCTTCACCGCCTGGCAGTGAGATACGTGAGGAGAAGCCTGAAATCGAGCACAAAGACACACAGAAAAATGTATGTCCGGTCTCGAGGCAGTGAAGTACAAGAGGGAGCCGATCATGCTTCTGTACTCTTTTTGGTCAACTGGCTCGCCATCCTCATCTGGATCAAGTGAGGTTGTGGATGCCATGGGAGTTGACATCGGCTTACCATCATTCATGTCAAAGCGTCTCAGGAGGTCACGAGCGTGCTTGCCCTGATGCAAGAAGGTACCCTCCCGAGTCTGCTTGATCTGGAAGCCAAGGAAGAAGGTCAACTCACCAATTATGCTCATCTCAAACTTGGTGCTCATGACATCCGAGAACTGTGAAACAAGAGCATGAGAAGAGCCGCCAAAGATGATGTCATCCACATAAATCTGGACAAGCAGAAGGTCAGTGCCATGCCTACGAATGAACAAGGTCTTGTCTACCTTACCCATCTCAAACCCATGACTCAACAGATAGGACTTAAGCCTCTCATACCAAGCTTTAGAGGCCTGCTTAAGTTCATACAATGCTTTGGAAAGCTTGTAGACATGGTTTGGGTATTTGGGATTCTCGAAACCTGGAGGTTGTCTAACATAGACTTCTTCCTCAATAAACCCATTGAGAAAGGCACTCTTGACATCCATCTGGTAAAGTTTGAAATCCTTAGAAGCTGCGAAAGCAAGCAGGATTCTAATGGCCTCAAGTCTAGTAACAGGGGCAAAGGTCTCCTCAAAATCTAGACCCTCAACCTGGGAGAAGCCCTGAGCTACCAGTCTAGTCTTATTTCGAATGACTACCCCATCCTCACTCTGCTTGTTCTTGAATACCCACTTAGTCCCAATGACATTGTGACCTCGAGGGGGCTCAACAAGCTACCAGACCTTGTTTCTCTCGAAATTCTCTAACTCCTCATGCATGGCATTGACCCAAGACTCATCAAAGAGTGCATGACAAACATCCTTGGGCTCAAAGGTGGCAACAAAGGCAGAATAGAGACAGAAACGAGACATGCCAGACTTTGAGCGAGTGACTCGCTCAAAGAGGTCTCCAATGATCTGCTCAGAAGGATGGTCTTTTTGGATATTTCGGGGAGGTCCTGGATGAGATGAAGAAGTGGCCTCTACCTCATGAGCTGATGAGGTAGGAATAGAGTCACTAGCTCCAGAAGAAGCAGAAGGCAAGGGCTGATCTCCTCGAGGTGCAGTGGAGGAAGCAGGCACCTCAAGGGGAGGATGAGGAACTGGATTAGGTAAACAACCCTCATCTCCATCGTCCTCATCATCCATAAAGATGGTCTCGGACTGCTCCAAAGAATCTGAGATATCGGGCCTAGTCCCCGGACTGGCCTCATCGAAGGTCACCTCGCAGGTCTCTACCATTTTACTAGTTTCATAGTTCCAGACCCTATAAGCCCGCGAAGAAGGCGAGTAACCTAGAAAGGTATCATCATAAGAATGTGACTCGAACTTATCTAGGTTCCTGGACTTCAAGATAAAGCACTTGCAACTAAACACACAAAAATGAGAGATGCTGGGCTTTCGCCCGTATCTCAACTCATAAGAGGTGCGATGCAAGTGTGCCCTGAGAAAAACTCTGTTCAAAACATGGCACGCGGTGGCTATAGCCTCAGCCCAAAACTTCCTCGGTGTAGAGTACTCATCAAGCATCGTCCCGGCCATCTCGACCAAGGTACGGTTCTTTCTCTCTACAACACCATTCTGCTGAGGGACGTATGGAGAAGAGAACTAGTGCTCTACACCTGTCTCACCGCAAAACCTCTCAAAGTAGGAATTCTTGAACTCCGTGCCATTGTCATTGGGGATCGCTCGTAAGGCACCTGGGAGCTCAACAAAAAGTCTACTAAACAAACCCCAAAAATGGGTAAACGTCTCATCCTTCGTGGCTAAGAAAAATACTCAAGAAAACCTTGAGAAGTCATCGACCATGACAAATACATACCACTTCCTTCTTGCTGATTGCACTCGAGCTAGTCCAACTGTGTCCATATGGAGCAGCTGTCCTGGTGCATTGGTCATAGTCACTGTGACTGGAGGGTGAGAAGCGGCAACCATCTTGTCGTGCCAGCATGGAGCACAAACTAGATCTTTAACCATCTTGAGTTTCGGTAGACCACGAATGAGGTCGTGGCCACTAACTCGAGTCAAATGGTCAAATCTAATATGACCAAGTCTCCTATGTCAGAAGGTAAGGTCACGAGACTCAGAAGTAACTAAACACCTGAGAGGATCACCAGAAGACACAACAAAATCAGCACGAAAAATCCTCCCATAACGAGAAATCCTGCAAACCAGACTACCCGAAGAATCAAGAATTTTGCAAGCGTTTTTCTTAAAGCTCACCTCAAAACCGTCATCGGTAAGCTGGGAAACAGAAAGCAAGTTGTACTGCAGCTTACTCACTAAGTCAACATCTTTTAAAATAAAAGAATCATTAACGCGCACAGTACCTTTAGCGATGACGCGCACAGACGAAGCGTCTCCAAAGGTGATAGTCTTATCACCTGGAGCACGAGCTAGGGAAGAGAACCAACGGGAGTCTTTGGTCATATGACGAGAACAACCGGAGTCTACAAGCCAAAACTCTCCCTTCCCAGCCCGGTGAACCTGAGTCAAACAGAGAGTGAAGGCTCAGTATTGGGATAAATCAAAAGAGATTTTTGAACCCAATACTGAGTCACACATCGAGCAGAAGAAGTAGCCACACACGACTAACCTCTAGCTACCCTACGCTCTCTTTCGCTCAACGAAGCAGAAGGTCTATGTGCAGACCTGAAGCTGTTGCTGGGTCCGACTGCTATGGAAAAGCGAGTCAGAGCATCGGCAACATGCTGATCACGCCGCGGGTAGCCATCTCGACGGGAGAAACAAGATCTACCCTCAGAACGGCGGAAGTCACGACCAAAGGCATATCGAGGACGAAAACAAAAAACTCAAAAAATCCAAGTCCTCGATGCTGCCCAAACCCATCAAGCTGAACAGTTCTAGACCTCGTGTTGGTCTTAGATGCACTTAAGGTCTGGGGCTAACCCTGAATACGCCTAAGAGTCTCAACACGGTCTCTACGTGCGATCTTGGCGCGTCTGAAGCATCGCTCGATCACACCTGCTGCTATGGGTCTAAGAACAGCAGGTGGATGCTTCCTCACATCCTCAAGAAAATCATATCCTAGACCTTGATTGAATTTGCAAATCTTGGACTGGTCTAAAATAAGATTTAGCTTCTTCTTGCCTCCTACAAACCTCTCGAGAGTGTTCACAAGATACTGACACTCCCGAAAGAAAGAGGTGCAAGAAGAGCAGGGGGAAGAAGAGACAGTAGAAGGTAAGGGAGTAGAAGAAGAACCAACAACAGAGGAACGAATGGCTTGTGCACGCACAGCCGCCTTAGAAGGGACAGTCCTACTGCTAGCCATTTGGTTCACGTTGCTAGGCGTCTCTACCAAACCCTCATGCTTCTTCCCAGCAGCACACACATTACAAGTAGATGGTTGCTTCTCTAGAAGGTCCTTAGTTAGCTTCACACATTTTTCATCTAATGCAATCAAGTCAGATTTTAGTTTTTCACAATTATTGCATGGTGAGCTAACAGGGTCCTTAGAAGCATATTGAGCCAACTTGTTATTGTGATCAATTAATTCTTGAAACTGTTTAGAGACAGATTCAACCTCAGCGGTCAATTTGAGACAGTTCACACATGAAGCAATGGGCTCTAATAGAAAAGCTTGTAATTCAGCAATTTTATGATCTGCCCTTTTTAGGTTCATTTTCAAATTATTACAAGTTTCACAAGTCTCGGTAGATCGAGAAGCATAGTATAAAGACCTCTAAATCCATTGTCCTTATCCTCACATGAGATGCAAGAAATAGTCTCAACAGTAGTAGATGAAAGAGAAGCTACCCTACTCATCTCTAATTCAGCAAGTAGACTAATATTCTCCACCTTAATCATGTCAAGCTCAGTGGTCACACTATCATGCAAAGTCCTTAGCTTCTCCATGTCACCAAGCAAAGAAGAGCATACATCACAATCATCACTGGAGGGAGCAGATATAAGTGAAGTAAGCTCCCGTGATAATCTTTCTACTTCTTTCTCTAACTCGCTACACCTAGCTCTAGATCTAGCATGAAATCTACCTAGCTTAAGAAAAGCATCATTAAGCTGGACATAGGAGGGGTATACCTCGTTGGAGTCGGAGTAAAGCTCGCTGTCGCTCACATCGCCCTCAAGGGCCATGAAGCACATGCCGGACAAGTCGTCGCCACCTTGGGGTCTTGCTCGTCCTTCCCATCGTTGTCGCTCCACCCCTCCACCTCGCTGAGGTCGAGGTCGTCAAAGGCGGTGAGGATGCGATGGAAGAGCTTCTTGGCTTTACCAAGGTTGCGGAACTTCTTCTCTTTGCTTGACAGCTTCTTGTTGCGGTTCTTGTCGATGTAGACGTTCTTGTTTGAACCGCCGTAGTCGTTCTGGCCCTCCAGCTTGGGGCAGTTTGCCCGAATGTGGTTGGGGCCACCACACTCGAAGCAAATCACACGTCCTCCTCCTCTCTTTCTCTCCCTAACCCTTTTATAAGCATGGGAGAATTTTCTGGCTAAGAGGGCTAGTTGGTTTTCTGGGAGCTGCTCCAAATGATCATCATCAATTTCACACAGAGCAGCTAAAGAAAAACCAGAAGCAATGTCAACAGAAGATCCAGAGGCAGGACTGGGATCGGTGACCAAAGCCATCGATTGAGATTTCGACTTCCGAGAGACAATGTCAATCTCGTGAGTCTTGAGGCGTGAGTACAACGTATCAAGAGTCAAAGTCGAAAGATCTGTCGTGTCCTTGATGGTGGTCACTTTGATCTCCCAAACACGCAAATCCAAGGCCGAAAGCATTTGACGAGCGTTGTTCGAGTCGGGGTATGTGAGACCGACCGCTCGGAGGTTGCTCAAAATCTTGTGGAACCTTGCAAAGCACTCATCAAGGGACTCGCCAGCGAGCATTTCAAACTTGTTGTAATCTCGCTTGAACTGGTCCCGTCGTACCGTCTTTATTTGGGTAGTGCCCTCATTGTAAGCATCGAGGGTCACCCAAATATCGAAGGCCGACATAAGATGAGAAATGCGATCAAACTTGTTTCGGCTCAAACCATGGATGATGATGTTCCTTGCCTTAGCATTCGCCTCAACATCGGGCATGTTCGCCACATTGATGTTCTCATCGGTAGGAACAACGAAGCGCGTTTTAACCTTGCGTCAAATAGCATAGCCCTGAGCCTGAATGTAGGTCTCCATCCGACTCTTCCAAAAGGGATAGTCGATCCCATCGAAGATCAGGGGCTTGGTGGAATACTTGTCCGTTGCCATGGCTCACAGACTGGTTAAAGATCTATCAAGAAGAGCTAACCGGCTCTGATACCAATTGTAGGGTCGGAAATGGCAACAGAGGGGGGGGTGAATGGTGCCTCTTTAAAAATGACGCCCCTCAAAGTATCCACAATAAGTTTCTCTCCAATAGCTATTAGAAGCTATGAAAAGAAAGAGGTCATGCTCTCTGGAAAATCATAAGTGAAGAAGAACAAGGAGAAAGGCACACAGGAAACTCAGACAGAAATCAGCAACTAAAAGGACCAAGTGGAACTGGCAGCAAAAGGGGCACTCAGGCCAGGCCAGTCAGACCGCCCGCACACCGCCGGTCTGACCGGTCCTGGAATTCCGGTCTGACCGGTTCAAGAGCTCCGGTCTGACCGCCCCTGCCACCGGTTGAACCACCCTTCATTAGCCGGTCTGACCGCTAGGGTTAGGGGTCAGACCGCCGGCAACCCTTCGGTCCAACCGCGATTGAACGGCCGATCAGACCGGGTTCACTTTTAGCGACATGGTAAATACCCGCAGAAAACTGAGGAGCCCGAAAACAGAACAGAAGTCACTGAATTAACTGAAAATCACAGGGATTCTTGCAAGATGGTTGTTCTCCTTTGATCCAATGGATTGGGCTTCGAACTAAATAGCAGAGAACCCTCAGAAACCAAAGGAAAACAACAAGTGAGCAAGAATTCAAGAATTGAGCACAAATCTGAAACTCTGACTGAGAAAGAGCTAAAATCCAAATTATTCACTATTCCCCCAACTTTTGCTCAAGACCTTTTGCAATCGACTTAGCAATGAACTCAGAACTTTAGAACCCAAAACTCATGCCATCTCATGAAGGGAAACCAAAGGAATCACAATCCTCTGACATGAAACCCTAGCACAGTGCCAAAATAGAGGAAATGTACAAACTAAAATCCATCATAGAGAGGGAGAAACCAAGCTAAAACTCTCAAATAAATTCATTCCCATAAATGATTACAAGAGGTTTACACCCACTACGTCCCCATACGCATTTGGTACAAGAAAATACACTACATGCTTACTCTCACACGAGAGCACTCACTGCTTAGCTCATTTCATTGCTTGAGCTCACTGTCCAGAGTACACACACCAACTCTTTTGCTTGCTTCACAAGAATGAATACTCCCACCTGCCTCTACCTCTCCATTTGAAGGCATGAGCTCACCCCAAACAAGCAAATCAAGAAGTGTGACATAACAACCACTTTTCACCTCTCACATACTTGAGGCAAGAAAGTCAAAGCACTCAATTTGGAGGGAAAAACCAGCCTCCAACTCTTGGCTTGAGTCAAATTGCCAATTTGCACCTCAAGCACCTTCCCGAAAGCTTCCCGCGTCCGGTACTTTGAGCGTCTGGACCTCGACTCCTCCCTGAGTCTAGTCCCGGTCCACTTCGCTGCACACGACCGCACCCGGCATTATGACCGTTTGGACCTCCGACTCCTCCCTAAGCCTAGTCCCGATCCACTCGCCGCTACCCGTCGTGTCCACCCGACATCGACCGAGACCTCCGACTCCACCTGAGTCTAGTCTTGGTCTGTTCCGTCACGCACGACCGCAACTGACCTTCAACCGTTCTGGACCTCCGACTCCTCCCTGAGACTAGTCCCGGTTCTCTCGTCGTCGCCCGTCGTGTCCGTCACCGGTAGCTCCAGCTCTGCTTCCTCGTCTCCCGACTCGCAACCACCTCACCAGCCTCGATCATCTTCAGCATCACCGACCATCTAGACCTCAACACCTCTTGTGCCTAGTCCCGGTCCTCCTCGCCTCACCATGACCTAGCTCCGAAGTCCTGCAGTCACACAGACAAGCAAACCGTCACATAGCACCGCACGAAACAGCATAATCAATATTAGCACAAGTGAAAGGTACTCAGACCTAGAATACCCAAAACAAACTCAAACTCTCTAAACCAACCGTCAATTACTCATCACAAACATGGGGATACCTCCACATGGTCTCTCAGTTTCCAATGTCACGGTAATAACCAACCGACTCGAATTCTTTCTTCTTTTCGGATGCTAATTGAGGATTTCAACCAGCTGATTTTTTTCAGGTTTCACGTGGACACAAGATCAAGTTACGCGAAAAGAACACAATGATCAGCACCTAGACAAAAAATCTAATGGATTAAAACCTAATAAAACTCACGTGAAATAACAGATTAATATAAATATTTGGATTCTTTTTGGCAATTTTTAGTTTTAATGGACTATAGGATAGAAATAAACCAATCTAAAAGTAAGGGTAAATAATTCTTCCGAGTAAACCACGCTTTAATACCAAGATGATGTGGGGTTGCCCGATCTTCTCAACGTAGGATAAAGATACCCACGTGGATTTGAAGAATTGTAGTGATCCCCCGATGCCAATGCATGAGTTAACACTCTATAATTCGCCCCGACCACCAGATGAAGCTCTATCATGCTCCCATTCCTAGTAGAAAGGTTGAACGATCTTGATTTCAATGAACTTCCAATTCTTCCCTCAAGTTGGTTCGGCCAACAGAAAGAACAAGAGTAATTTGCTGAATCAATCTATTATCAAAGTGGTCTGTCTTTTCCATGGGGTGGCAACTGCCTTATAAAGGATGTTCCCCCAAACGCACTTGTAATGGGCTTGAACCCGACTCCTATTCTATTTGGTCATTGAAACCGATTTATATCCTAAAGCAATTCGGAATTGAATACTAACTAGTTACATGGCTGAATTAAGCAATCTCAGCCCATAAATGGCACGCAAGCCCACAACTCCTCATTTGACAGGTTCGGTTTATCTCCTTGGCCGAGTGTCATATGGGTCGCTTCTTCTAGTTTTGGGCTACATGGAGCTTCCCCTCCTTTTGACATCTGGCCACATGGGCCTCCTCCCTTGCAGTCGCATGTCTATCTTTCTCCTTGAGGATGGCTGGTTGGTCCTTCCCTCCTTATTCTTCCATTACTTCAAATCTAAGAACACATGATGTATTTGCATTAGGAAGTATACCATTCTCATTTAAAGCAATAAGGAATTATCTAAGAAACAAAAACACCTGTTGTTGGATAAGCTTAGCTCTTGCTCTTGTCATAGGACCTATTAGAGTCTCATTACTAGGTTTATCATGCACACTTGAAGTGGAAGATGAATATGTAGTAGAGATGTCATCATCACTGTGTCCAATGCAAACCTTTAACATTTCCAAAGCATACTCTAACCAGGATTAACTAAAGCAATTTAACAAGAGATTAAACATGAATACGAAGTGGGTGGCTAAGCTGATATTTAATAAGTGTAGTGGAAAAGATCTACTCGCATACCAGGCATACCGACAATCAGGATCACCTAAAAACTGTCAACAAAACAAGCGTGAGTTCAAGACTTAACAAGGACAAAGTAAAACAGTAAACAATAGTTACGCATATTATTCATTATCCATCACAGTCTCATTAACAACTCATTTTCATTTAACCTCTTTCATTTTCATCAACCATTCCTTATGCATTTGCACCTTTTCTCTATCACAATGCAAATGCAGATGCAGTTGCACATGTCTTTCATCTCTTTAGCTTATACCGATGTAACGAGGTGAGCACCCGTCGATGCTCACCCAAGCCCGCCCTCTTTCATGTGCGGGTCTCAAGCCTGTCATCTTTTATATGGGGACCTCAACCTCTACTCTCGTGGAGTGCCTACCAAATCAGATCTTTCCCCTCTCTCGTAGGGTGCCTACCGAAGTAGGTCTTTCTCCACTCCCGTGGAGGGTCCACACAAAGTAGACCATAGATGCCACGAAGGCCATCTATTTCCATGACATGAATGCATGCAATGCAATTTCTCCATTTAAGCGTATCGATGTGTCATGTTCCAATAATCATTACTCACCATTCATCATTATGCCACTATACCAACTGAAATAAACAACTCACAATAGCATGGTAGGTAGTGCATCAAAATCAAATTCATAGCAATTACTACTCGAATTTACCACTTTACCATGCACTTTCCTTGTTAACTGTGTGGGTGATGTGTAGACGACACGGATCCCGAGCCTACCCCTGAATCATCCACTTTAATTCATCACTAAAGCAATACTTACACATACGAGCAAACGACATCGCTCTTACACACAAACCCGACACAAACACTCCCTCTTTCACTGGACACCTTCCCGCTGTCTCAATGCTCATCCAACTCTAAATTTAAAGATTCTGCCATCTATACTTGTGGATCGAATTCTACACGCTTAATCTCCCTTTACTCACTATCGGGCTGAACAAGCATACCATCTCACCTTTCTGTTCTCTAATATCTCTTTTCACTGATCTCTCTCATTCTCTCTTCAATTAGTTGTACTAACCAATCTTACATCACTTTATTATCCAATGGTTAACTTATACCCAATCACCTACATTAATTAACCCATTCGGTTGTGCTCCGACAGCCCAATTTTCTATTGCTAGCACACCCGCATGGTCAACACTTGTGCGCACTACACCACACACTGCTAGCAGCTACTGCTACTCTCTTCATCCAACCTTCCTCTCCTTTTCCCTATCCCTCCATAAACTAACAAAATCAACTACCGCAGCATCAATTACACCATCCAAACATTCGTATTAATAATCGATATTGTAACTTCTACACAATCAATAATCAAGTAGGGAGAAGGAATCAAAGCGTTACCCTTGCCTCGAATGACCAGATCGGGGCCCTACCTTCCTTCCCTTAGACGGATCTGATAGATCAGGTGCTGAATCGAGCTTCCTTTCCTTTTCTTTTCTTTTTTCTTCTTTTTCTTCTTCTTTCTCCCCTTCACGGCTGGTCCTCTCTTCTTTTCCTCTCCTTCCGACCGGCCTCCTCCCCTCTTTTCTTTTCTTCCCCTCCCTCTCTTCTTCACTAGGTCACCCCCTTTGCTCTCTCCTTCCTCTTAGCCAACCCGGCTTCTTTCATCCCCGACCTCCCTTCTTCACGGCTAGCCAACTTCTCCCTTCTCGCGGCAATGCGGGCAACAACAGCAAGGGTGCCGACAGTGCGCACTGGTTACTGACGATGGTAGCCAGCAGTAGCAAGGGGAGATGGTGTTGGTGGTTGGTGACAGCATGAGCTGGTGGCCGACGATGATGGCGCGTGCACGAATAGGGACAGCGGCGTCAGCGTGTGCATCAGCAAGGGGCATTGGGGTGCGGCTTAGGGGAGTTCAGGACAAGGGAGTTCATTGTTCATTGAGGTGTGGCTCAGGGGAGTTCAGGATAAGGATGCCCCTTGGCATGCCTCCTTAAGTGGGGGTTGGCTTAGCATGGGTTGGGCTGGGCCGAAGCCGACCCAGCTCCTAATAGGTATTATAGTTCCTAACAGGTATAAAACTCTATATCATTGGAATGCATTCTAATAGTATAGCATGGGCTAGCAACACCAGTGAAACAACTAAAATTTGAATGAAGAAGGTCGACTAAAATTTGGCAAGGTTTTTTTTGACGGGATGGTGGACGTTCACTCCTAGGCCGCCTAGGGGTGGACAAACCTACTGGATCTTTCTTCCCAAAAAAACGCATGATATTTAGTTGGGCCTAGTATCTAATCAAGCACTCCATCGTACAAGCTCACCAATCCCCAAACCTCCCACCCTTTGCAACCATTACAAAACACTGGCCTAAAACCAGTCAACCCACAAGGTGCTAATGGATGGATATCCAAATCCAATACTTGCGAAGGCATGCTCCTGAAGCAACCGATTTGTTGCCACGATGTGCCGCCGCCCACCGGTGCTGCCGTCCGCTGTCACCGCGAACTTTCTGCCGCTTGCCAACCACACAGTCCAGTGACTACAGGCCTATTGCGCCTAGCACGCAGCTGAATAAGTGGCCCAAGCAGAGATGGGCTTGCCAAACCAGCACGTGTTAGAATTGAGTGACAAAGGCCCATTTATCCCCAATTTCAAAGCATGGCATAGTTTAGTTCCATATTGTTTGGGTAAGTAGGAGACGAATAATATAACAGGTAGAGTCTTGCCACCACATAAAGCATGTGATGTATGGTATTAGGTGGTATGAGAAGGACTTGGCTAAACTCACACACACGTGCACGTATGTGTGCGCGTATTCACATATTTTTATGTGAAAGTTACGTGATTTGTAACTTGTGACTGCATCGTGCCCTAGCGTTGTTCTTGACACGTTAAATTCATCTTTTTTATTTTGTTGAATCATGCCATCATCTCTCTTAATTCTATTTGAATGCGAATTCGAACGTCTGAATTATTTCGATTAATGACGTTAGTTACCGTATTAATTCGATTTAATTGAGTTAATATTGTCAGTTACTAAAAACATTTATAAAGACCTGGAGACCCTAGGATTCAGTTAATAGTGGTAGTTACTGAATTAATTCGATTTAATTGAGTTAATGGTGTTAGTTACTTAGAAACATCTATAAGAATCGGAGACATTCATGCTAGAGTGACTGAAACCTTTTTTTCTACTTTCTCCTCTACTAATCTATGCTGGTGTGCTGCACGACTGAACCTTGCTAGTCTTCTTTCTCAGCGTGCACCGGAAAGAGAGAGTGGGATCTTTGAAGTATTACCATAGAGAGTTCCTGTATAGAGCGACAATAAGATTTCTGGACAACGTATTTACATGATCGCTTCTACTCTGCTATTTTTATATCCTATACTATAAAGAGTCTGCATTATTTCCTTCCCTTCATCAAGCTCTATTATAAATCGTTCATCGACAAGCCAATCGCATGCCAAATTCCGTGGACGCCGATCGCCGGCCGGCCGAGTCGGGCGGAGAACGGCTTGCACGCATGTCGGCACATGCGTCGCCAGCGCGCGTGTTTCATTACTCGGCGGACGGCAAGCAGCAGATCGAGGAACGAATGGTACTGGCTGCCTGGCGTTTGTTCCAGTATGCCATGTGTCCTCCTCATGAAACATTTTCACTTTTTCGGCCGTCCAAACCGGGCCGGCTGCTTCCGTAAGTGCGGTGCTACCTGACAAGGGTTTTGATAGTAATTTGCTCTGCACACCACTGTTTTTCTAATCCTCTTTTCTTGCCGGGAAAACGATGTGCGTCGAGATACAGATCAAATATTTCCTTTCCTCTCCCTCCCGTCGCAGCCCATGCATGAAAGTAGGGTTTTTTTCCCTTTTTCTTTTTGCGAGATTTTCCAATCCTGCAGCTTAATTGCACGTGTTTCTGATTGATGTCCATTCGCTAATTCGTGTGTTAGTGGTCATTTTGTTTGACTGATGGATGAGTGAGACAGAAACGGGAACAATTGAACTTTCTTGCCTCCATGAGATAGGACGGCTAATATACAAAAAAAATTTGAATACGATATGTAGAAATATTATACTACTAGATTTGCCTTAAAAAATACTTTTATATCATTAAATGTTAGTAACTTTACTAACACATAATTATAAAAACGATAGTTAAAAGTTTGAATTAGAGACTGAAACAATGTAGGATCGTCGATAACAATCAGAGGGGGTGAATGATTGTAATCCACAGCAAAAGTTTTTTCTCAAATTTTCTATCTTTTAATCGTTCAATTTTTATTAGAAAAACGTGAGCACTGTTCTATCTTTTTTCGTTTTCTCGCGTCGCTCCCCAAAAAACCAAACCGGCCGCCGCACCAGCGTATTTGTTTTTATACAACCAATTCTCTCACATATTCTATCTCTACTTAAAACTCTAATACAACTCGTTCAACTAGGCCTGAGCCTTTTTACCTCAATTAGCCTTTTTGCCCGCTAATTTTCAAGGGAACCGAAACCCTTCCTAACACGGGTTTTCACACTTCCGACTTTTCAACTCATTGCGTATCGAAGCCTCCAGAACTGCACTTCCCGTAGTTTCTCCATGCACCATCTACCTTTGATCTTCATCACACTTCAGACCTATTTGCTTGCTTAACGTCAGTTTCAAAATTTTTACAAAAGTAGCCTCAAATAGAATCGCTATTGTTGCCCAAAAAATTATTCGACCTTCCCAGACAGCTTTCCTTCCAGGTAGAAATATTATGGAAGGGGCAATAATTCTACATGAAACAATCCACGAGATGCATAGGAAGAAGCTAAGTGGGGTGTTATTCAAAATCGACTTTGAGAAAGCGTATGATAAAGTAAAGTGGCCTTTTTTGCAACAAACTCTTCGCATGAAAGGTTTTTCCGAGTTATGGTGCAATTGGATTAAAGCGTTTGTGCAAGGCGGAAATGTGGGTATAAAAATTAATGATCAGATGGGCCCTTACTTTCAGACCCGAAAGGGTCTTAGACAAGGTGACCCGTTGTCACCCATTTTGTTTAACTTAGTGGCGGACATGCTGTCCATTCTAATTGCCAGGGCCAAAGTGAATGGGCAGGTTAGTGGGGTAATTCCGCACCTTGTGGAGGATGGAGTATCTATTCTACAATATGCGGATGATACAATAATCTTCATGGACCATGATATTGAGCAAGCAACAAACATGAAACTAATTCTGTGTATGTTTGAGCAATTATCTGGCCTTAAGATTAACTTCCACAAAAGTGAAATCTTTTGTTTTGGGAAGGCAAAAGAGGAGGAAAGTCTTTATACACATTTATTTGGTTGTAAAGTAGGATCTTATCCTTGTCGGTACCTTGGTCTCCCTATGCACTTCAAGAAATTGAGCAACAAGGATTGGAAAATCATTGAGGAAAGATTTGAGAAAAAACTCAGTTGCTGGAAGGGTAAGTTGCTGTCAGTTGGCGGTAGACTAGTGTTGATCAACTCTGTTCTGTCCAGTCTGCCTATGTTCATGCTTTCCTTCTTCGAGATTCCTAAAGGGGTCTTAAAGAAGCTTGAATATTTTAGATCTCGGTTTTTCTGGCAGAATGATCAACACAAGAAAAAATATAGGTTAGTTAGATGGCCTATTATTTGCCAACCTAAGGATCAAGGGGGCCTTGGCATCCAGAATCTGGAAATTCAAAACAAATGTCTGCTTAGTAAATGGTTGTTCAAGCTTTTGAATGAAGATGGTATTTGGCAGGAGCTTATTAGAAACAAATACTTTAAAAATAAGACTCTCTCTCAAGTGACCAAGAAACCGGGAGACTCTCAATTCTGGATGGGTCTGATGGGGGTTAAAGAGCAGTTTCTGAAATTAGGAAGTTTCAAGGTCTCGGATGGTTCCCAAATCAGTTTTTGGGAGGACCGTTGGCTAGGGGGGGTTCCTTTGAAAGATGTCTATCCATCCCTTTACAATATTGCTCGAAGGAAGCAGTCTTCGGTAGCAGAAGTTCTTCGGTCGGTACCAATTAACATCGACTTTAGAAGAGCGTTAGTGGGAAACAAGTTGGTTGATTGGCAGAACTTGATTGGTAGGATTGCGAATATTAATCTGCATGATGGAAGAGATTCTTTTTGCTGGGACTTGCATTCTAATGGAAGGTTCTCGGTCAAATCTTTGTATGTGTACCTTTTAAACAATGGGATCAAAGTGTCTCAGGACATTTGGAGGCTTAGAATTCCTTTAAAGGTTAAGATCTTTTTGTGGTTTCTAAGGAGGGGAGTGATTTTAACAAAGGACAATTTAGCTAAAAGAAATTGGAGGGGAAACCCAAATTGCTGTTTTTGCTCTAAGTTAGAGAATATTCAGCATCTTTTTTTTGGCTGTGTGATGGCAAAGGCTTTGTGGAGTGCTATCCATATGGTGCTTGGTTTTAAACCGCCAACAAGTACTCGGAACATCTTTAGTACTTGGTACAAACATAGTGGGAGAGAATTTAGATGCTTGTTGCTTACAGGAGCTGCTGCCTTGTGCTGGTCGATTTGGCTTACTAGGAATGAATTGGTTTTTGACAATTGCAAACCAAAATCTATTTCGCAGGTCTTATTCAGAACAACGCATTGGCTGCGGCAGTGGGGGCTTTTACAAAGGAGTGAAGACATGAAGAAGTTTATTGTCCAAGGGTGCCAGAAGTTAGAAACTGCGGCTCTGCATTGTTTTGCTTTTTTCGGCTGGCCATGTGCTCTTAGACTTAATGTTTAGTCGTTGGTTGAATTCTGGCTGTATGTTGCCTGATTGTTCTGGTCTTTTGGTATGTGATGTTGAACTCTTGGCCTGATTCCTTCTTGAAGGAAGAAGCCGGTTGATTAATCTACCATTATCTAAAAATGTGCTCCAGCGTGAGCCCGACCATCTCGTGCATCTTCGACCGCTTGGACCTCAGATTTCTCCCCCTAATCCCTGTCTTCCTCATCACCGACCATGACCGTCTCCACGCCCAACCTGCACATGCAAAGACCAAAGAACGTTCTTCCGGCACAAGTTCGTCTAAACTTGACCAACATCAATCCGCACACACGAGACACAACTCGCATAACAACGCTAAACAAAATTACCAATTATTCATCATCACGAATTAACCATTGTCAATTATTTATCACTAAAATATTCTAGACCTAGCCATATAATCTAACAAACAACAAGTAAAATAGAACAGAAATAGTCCTTGATTTGAAATATCACTTGCATTGTATGTGAACAAGGTCTTTTAACTTTATCCTCGTCGATCACGTCGGAAGTCCATATACATGTCCTCATCTTCAACAAAAGGAAAAGCAGCATGCTACTTTTAAAAGTAGGGAAACCGGCTTGACCAATTTTGAGGACAGAAGAGAACAATACGATTCCGAGAACAACAACAAAATTAGGCCAAAAGTGTCGGTATCAACTTTTTCCCTCGTTTTTTTGGTGTATTATGGAGTTTTTTTCCCCTCTGTAGGTTATCACATATCTCTATAGTTTAGGTTGTTGTATCCCGGTTTTATATAGGTTATTACACATATGCACGTGTGTTATCATTTTAGGTTGCTCTTTCTTTTTTTTTTTTGTCTAGAATGCTATGTATCTTTTCCGAACTGCTGTTATAAACCTATAATTATTTTTAGTTGTTACATTTGAACATCTATGATATGCGCTAGTCCATTAGCGAAAAGGTACGCACAATGTGACAAAATGCTTTAGGGGATGGCTATGATGCAAGCGAAATTAGCTGCAGAAGTTTCGACTTCTTTTCTATCATGTGCTTTTCCACTTTCCGGCCGTTCACTTGCACGATGAGTATTGGATGTAAAATGCGATCCTTTTTTTATATGAAGCTGATCCGACGGATCAAAATTTGGTTGATAAAATTAAGACAAAAAATCACTTACAGACAGGGGCGGAGCCACACCCCGGGTATGGTAGGCTTCAGTCCAGGGTATGAAAAAATATCTAGTGTATAGCCTGGGTAAATTCAGTCCAGTCTAGATAATATTTTCATGGTCTAACCTAGATAGCTTAGATCATTTTTACCATTGAGCCCGGAACGTAATCAAATTCTGACTTTGCCACTGCTTGCAGAAGTATGCAAAGTGCATATATAAAATACAAAAGCATCTACCATAATCACAGATCAGTATATGTTTTATATAAAAAAAGTATGTTGCACGGAAAGGTAGGAACTTGTCCAGTGATACTAATTAAACTTTCTTTTCTCTTTATCTGAAAGTTGTTGATGTCATGGTCGTAGTCCACAAAACGTGATGTAAACTTTTTTCAGAAACGTACGATTTAGGCAGCTCGACGCTGCCTAAAAATCTATTCGCAAGGGAGTGAACCACTGCATGCGGTGCTGCACATATAGTATAGCTGCCTAAACATCTTTTTAAGCCACTAAGGCTGCATGCGTGCATAAAAGCAACCTGTCGATCTAGTCGTTTGTGACACATCCTTCTGCAAGTGCGGAAAAATGATGGTCATTTCGATCCATATATAGATACTCGGAACGAGTGGTTTAGCCTTTCTTTTACTTCCTTCCGGAAGATCGTGGGGTTGGTAGCCGGCGGTTGTTTCTGACATATTAGTCACGCCAAATAAATGCGACAAATCAATTAGGTGAAAAGTAGTCTACGTTCTTTACTCCAGTGAAAGCTCCAAAGGCTCTACATCCTTTAATTCACAGATACTCCGAAGTTTGCAAAAATCATATCGATATTTCTTCACTGAATGGAATCAGCAAGATGTCTTAACATTAATCATTCTTACGCTCCTCCATACTCATGGTGGTTTATCCATACTCCAATATGCTGACGATACGATCCTCTTCATAGAGCACGACCTGGAAAAGGCAAATAACATGAAGTTGTTACTTTGTGCTTTTGAGCAACTATCCGGTTTGAAAATAAATTTCCATAAGAGCGAAATTTTCTGCTTTGGAGAAGCTAAGGACTACGAGACCCAATACATAGATCTTTTTAGCTGTAATCCAGGTATTTTCCCACTGAGGTATTTGGGTATTCCTATTCATTATAGGAAACTAACAAATGCTGATTGGAGAAAAGTAGAAGAACGTTTCGAGAAACGCCTCAGTAGTTGGAAAGGAAAACATCTATCAACAGGGGGACGACTGACTTTAATAAATTCAGTACTTAGTGGTCTACCCATGTATATGATGTCCTTCTTTGAGGTACCAAAGGGCGTTCTTAAAAAACTAGACTATTATCGGTCTCGCTTCTTTTGGCAATGCGACGAGCATAAAAGGAAATATCGTCTAGCCAAATGGGATATCCTGTGCCAACCTAAAGAGCAAGGAGGGCTAGGGATCCATAACCTGGAGATCAAGAATACAGCACTACTCAGCAAATGGCTGTATCGGTTGTTGAAATCAGATGGTACTTGGCAACAAATATTACGTAATAAGTACTTGGCCACAAAACCTCTTGTCCAGGTGCAGAGGAAGTGTGGGGATTCTCATTTCTGGGGCAGCCTGATGAAGATTAAACGGGATTTTCTGCGGTTCGGATCTTTTCTAATCAAAGACGTATCGTAGGTACGGTTCTGGGAGGATAAGTGGCTAGGAAATAGAACTTTACGAGATCAATATCCTCAACTGTACAGCATAGCCCGCAAGAAACAAGATACAGTGGCCGAAGTGTTGAGCTCATACCCACCAAATATATCATGGCGTAGAGACCTTAGTGGTCACAAGCTAGCGTTGTGGAATAATCTCCTTTCGCGGCTGTCCAACATTGTTTTGAGCCAAGAGGAAGATGAATTCCGATGGAGCCTCCATCGGAGTGGAGAATTTTCTGTAAAATCTCATTATCTGGCATTGATCCATCAGGATGTGCCCAATTCTAATGAACGCTTATGGAAATTAAAGGTACCTTTGAAGATCAAGATCTTTTTGTGGTATCTTCGACGGGGCG
Organism: Dendrocalamus latiflorus; assembly: GCA_017311315.1. NCBI lineage: Eukaryota > Viridiplantae > Streptophyta > Magnoliopsida > Poales > Poaceae > Dendrocalamus > Dendrocalamus latiflorus. The sequence goes on along the minus strand of CM029677.1, from coordinate 15,418,882 downwards.
TTATTTTAACAAAGGATAATTTAGTTAAACGCAATTGGCAAGGCAGCAAACAGTGTTGTTTCTGTCACGATGATGAAACGATCCAACATCTGTTTTTTGAGTGCCGGTTAGTGCCTATGGTTTGGGCGGTGGTCCATGCGTCTTGTGGTCTTTCTCAGCCATGTAGTGTGTCTAATATGTTTGGCTCTTGGTTACAAGGGATTCGACAGGATTTAAAGTATTTAGTACTTCTTGGAGCCGTTGCTACTTGTTGGGCTGTGTGGTTATGCAGGAATGCAGTCGTATTTGAAAACAAACATATGTCATTTTTGCAGGTTATATGCTCAATTTCGCATTGGCTCCGTACCTGGGCTATTCTCCAGAAGACCGCTTCGCAGGATATGGTTGTAGCGGCCTCACAGTTCTTGGAGAAGGTGGCCAAGGAGTGTTTTACCCGGGCACATGGGTGGCGGTCTAGTCTTCGGATTGATAGTCATTAGTGTATCCCTTTTATGTTCTCTTTTGTGTAAGGCTGTGTGCCGTCCAGGCAGAGGCCGGGAGGATTTCAAGTTGATGTATCACCTTGATTTAACAATCTTGAAATCAAAAACTTCCCTTTTCGAAAAAATTCTTACGCTCCTCCGAGTGCCAACGCTGCAGTTTTGTCTCCTTTGGATTTGCAAAAAACCGCTTCAGACGGAGAATTACGGGAAGATACCATGTCACCTTAGCAGGAGGTCCTCTCTTCACCTCTATTCCTTCGCCATTATTTGATTGATTCTTACGCTTGTATCGGGATGCGTTGCATATCGGAGATATACTTCATAATATCATAGATGATTCTTGTTAATAACCGTCTGTGATACTTTATAGACGGTTTTAACCATGAACCTTCTGTGATAGTTCACTTTCACAGACGGTTTTTATCACTGGCAGCAACATAGACGGCTCTAAACTAGAAGCATGCGTGCATGAAAGCATCCTGTCGAGCTAGTCGTTTGTGAAACATTCTTTAGCAAGTGCAGAAAAATAATGGTACTTTCTATCCATAGTTACTCAAAATGAACGATTTAGTCTTTCCTTTTAGTTCCTTCCAGAAGATTGAGAGGTTGGTAGCTGATGGTTCTTTCTGACATAATAGTCACACGAACTAAATGTGACAAATCAATCAGGTGAAAAGTAGTCTATGTTCTTTACTCCAACGAAAGCTCCAACGACTCTACATCTTTTAATTCACAAATATTGCCTCCATATCACGATATAGGTGGTTTTAGAGCTAGACACAAGAACTAAAAGAGTGGGTGAAATTATATTGTTATCCTTCAATCATTCCACAATCTTACTCTTTTAATCTCTATTAATAGAAAGAGTGAGTTTGTCCGTCGTCCCACCTCCTCCGTTCAACTCTCTATTTCCCTTCCCCACGAATTCACGATCTCCCTCACAAAAAAGAGTGCCAACAAGTGGCCCCTCTTCCTATGCTCTCTCCTTGCTCCACCCCCATCCAACTCACCTGATACTCCCTTCCCTACCAGCTCACCCCCTCATGCGAGGCGCGCAAGTCACCACACCCCCTCAAGCGAGGCACACAAGCTCCGTCGCCTCCTCCACGTGCAAGCCGCCCCACCCCCTGGCCCTTGACTCCCTTGCCTCCTCCATGCACTCCCTCCTCACCACGGGCCACCACTCCCCTGTCACCACCCTCGTCACCACCTTGTTCCTCCTTGCCCTCTTCTTGTATGGTGAAGGTGTCCACCCCATCACTGATCTCTCTATCAACGACTACCTCTACCCAAATGTCGACGTCTACAATGTCTCTGGCATGCCACCCATTGCCCTACCCCTACCCACCTGCAACATCTCCCGCGGCCGCTGTGTCTTCAACAACTCCTCCCTCCCCGTCTACCGAGAGAAAAATTGCACCTTCCTCACCATGCAGGTCACCTGCCTTGCCAACAGCCGCGCTAACGACAAATGGTAGTACTAGAAATGGCAGCCCAACAATTGCTCCCTACCCATGTATGTACTCTATTTCTTCCTAGATCTACAACAAATTGCTAAAGCTTGCATCTTTCTTTACTGATTTAGCGATTTGTTTGGTGAATGAATGAATGAATCAAATCGAATTGGAAAGGTTCTATGTTCGGAGGTTCATGGAGATGATGTGGGGGAAGCAGCTGATGTTCATGGCAGACTCGCTGAACCGAAACCAGTGGGAGTCGCTTGTGTGCCTGGTGGAGCCCATCCTGTCTAGGGGCAAGAAGAAGATTGTCAAGAGGGGCTCCCCCACCATCTTCCACGCCAAGGAATACCACGCCATGCTCGAGTTGTATTGGGCGCCCTTCCTTGTTGAGTCCAACTCTGACAACCCCAAGATCCACAGCATCAAGCACCGTGTCTATTGCCCACTCGCTCATTTTTGCTATTGCAAAAGAAAGGTTTGGGTTTTGGCTCACGTAGGGTGCTACTTTGTGGTGTGCCCGTCGAGAAGGAGGCCGACAAGGCCATTGGAGCCTACCACAACAATTGCACCCTCCTGGAGTATGTTGTTCATCTTGCATTTGCTTGCAATTTGAGCAATAGTTCATCTTGCATTCGCTTGCAATTTTTTGTTCTATATATGATTGATGTGAAATTGTGTCATTTGAGTTGTGTGGAACTAGAGATGGAGAAAGTTTTTGTCTTTGTCTGAGTGACTAAAGATTAGAAGTGATTAATTTGTGTGGAATTAAATAAGAATTGTTCGGTTTCACGAAGATCATGTCTGCTCTTGAAAAATTCCAGTTCTAATAAGCAAAATGATGTTTTTGCCTCATTTTTATTCAGGCCTCTAAAGCAATACAAGTAAAATACACGGACGGCAAGTTGGAAAGATTAGGTGCAACTTTACAAATACTTTACATTTGATCCCAAATTCATGTAAATGAATTGCTCCCAAATAACTTATGTTTAGTTCTTTCTTTGATACTCTTGCAACCCTGTTGATGTCTTACTCTGAAGTGGTGTTTCAAAAGCAAAAAAAGTCATACTCTAAAATGATTGCCTCTAACTTACAGAACATAAGCTTTCATCGATATGCTTCCAAGGAGTGTAAGGGAGCATGAAGTGTCTGCATTATTTTCAAAGTATAGAGATATTAGAGAATTAAAACTACTGAGAGGCCCACAAAAAACAATCAACAGTACACTTATTGCAGTACATTGCTTTGTCTCTTGTTAAGTGAAATATGATGCTTTAGTGTTTATACCATTAAAATTTCTTTCTGATGCATCAGCCTATGCTATTTTGAATTTTGAGAGCAAAGAAAATGCTAGAGTGGCCATTGAAGCTTTGAATGGCATGTGTGTGTTGTTGGATGTAAGCATTCTCTAATTCTAAATCTTTCCCATGGTTCTTTTGTCCGCAAAATTGGTTACCTTCATTGTGAGAAGTAGTTGTCAATCATAGCAAATCGATCTTTGAGGCAATATTATTCTCCATAGTTTTTCCTGCGACATTTGAAGAGTTGTATTGTTCTTGTGCAAATCACATTCCTTACAATTTTTCCTGTAATTGTTCATAACTTCGTATCATGGTGCACCTAAGCGAAAATGCAAATGTGTATGGATCTATTGTATAATAAATAATAATGAGTTATGATATTTTCTTATGACACAAAAGGTTTAATAACTAAAATTATAATTGGTAAACAAACTTGCATTGTTTTTCCAAGCATAGCTTACCTTGTTCATGATTGTTTTGAGTGGTAATAAGGATCTAGAGCACATTTAATTATGATGGTATTTTCACCCCTATTGGGTTGGAGCCTTCTGGCATAAGGTAAGGAATGATCCTTTGCATCAATTGAACCAGCCTGGTATATTTCATAGAAACCAACATATTCTATCTCTCATCGTGTACTGATTACTGCTAGCACTAATGTTTTTATCCTTTTAGGTGCTCGGTTCTCCCCTGTGCCTAAATTTCAAATTGGTATAACCATTCTAATTTACACCATCATTAATTCACCTTGTTACGTTCTCTTATTCACTTTGAAGTTGCTTTGCTTCTCTTTTCACAACAGTAGACTGTGTAAAGTGTATGGATTGTTATATGCATGGGAGAAGCTCTATGGACTAAAACTTACGTATAAAACTTATGTACAATGGAATATTTACAATGTAGTTTGGGGACAAGGCCGTCTAGCATTATGGGATAAATGGTTCTCACGATAGCCCTCTTGTCGTGTATTTTACTGTATCGTGTCATTCTAGAAGAATATTTGAATTTAATATAGAATTAATAACGTCAACTACTAAATGTGGACATACTTGTACATATATGTTTCATGATATGTGTGTAAGATAAAATTGACATTTATTTGTCATGTATTTTATAGTATCATGTCATTCTAGAAGAATAAGTGAATTTAATATAGGATTAACAATGTCCACTACTAAATGTGGACATACTTGTATATATACGTTTCACGATGTGGGTTGTCCGATACAATTGATATTCATGGTACAGTTTTGGATCACGTTTGCTGATATGTACCATTCTCTTTTGGTACTCCGTTGCAATGCATAGACACCTTACTAGTTAGAGTTAGGTAGGAGTTGCATGAGAGGTTGAGTAGAGACATGGAAAAACAGACCATTTATTGATGAAATTAATTAAGGGCATAACAGGAACAAAAGGAGCAAAAGCGTCTGGAAATTGTAGAACAATTTATATTTTTAGAAGAGTTGAGAACACTAAAATGACCTATATTGTGATAGGAGGGATTACTTATCAAAAAGTACACAATCTCTTATGCAAAACATTTGTCGTTTACCGGTCAAAATTTGAAACTTATTTAGATGCTAATATCTATGCATTTATATAGAGTTGTCGCAACAAAATTATCAAATCATATTTTCAAAAAGTATTTTTATACTAATTTTTATATATTTATATTAGCGCGTTGTGATATGTATTGATGGTTAAAGTTGTATGTGGGCAGGTGTACAAACCCACAAAAATGACTTGTATTTTGGACATGAAGAAGTACTTAAAAAACAATCATAGAAAAAATAGTAGAATTAGATTTGTCACTAAAAATACTTTTGATGTACTATAAATTTATTATTGAAATTGCTAATTTGCGGCCGCCCATAGGAAACTTAATTGACGAACGACCGCAAGAGATGTCCAATCTACAAACGTGTGTCTGATCTAGGATCCCCTTTTCTCCTTCACAATGCATGTGATCTCTAGTCTATCTTTCCCCCACTTTTATTCCCGTTCCCTGTCCTCAAGACTTGATGAGGATATCATAATTTTATATTTATCAACTATTCTATCTCAAGACCTGTGTGTCGCCAATTAAATGTTGTATATTTTAATATAACATTTATGAGTTATTGACACATGATAGATAAATTGTATCAGTTGAGGGGTTCATGAGACTACCATGAACCGACTTCCCAATCGTTAGGGGACTACTGTAGACCCGCACATGCATAACTATCTATCATATCTCATAGACAGGCAACCGTCAAATACTCCCATGTCTCTGATGATAACCACCTGAAGTCCGTTCCTCCGACCACACCCAAGGGACGAGTCATTGACAACAACTACTATCAATTGCCATCCCATTGGCTGTATAAAAGGACCAGTCAGACAGTAGGTTAGACACACGCCATTGTAACACTTTCATGCTCATTTTGATCTACGATCAGTGAGCACTCCCTATAATAGATTCCTAGCAATAAAGACATTTTACAGCTTAGCCATGAGTTTTAGTGCTTCCCTCATTATTTTCTAAAATTGTTGACAAGACCTCAACCACATTGCTTGTTGTGTATGGCTCATATACGGCAATGTTAAAGGAAGAACTATGTCCAAGCCAAACCATATAACCGGGGAATAAATTATACCGCCGAACACTTGTAACCTTAATTGGTAAAAAAAAGAACTCTTCGTACAGACAGAGCCACCGCGATTCGGCTCTCAGGGACATAGGCATTGTCAAGCCCCATAAACAAACATCGTGTCTCTTGTGTGTGATCTTGTTCCTCGTTGTGCTATCACCAGTTCCAACATTCTTCTTTCTCTTTCTTTCCCCTCCCAACCCGATCTATGCTCCCCTTTTTCCTCTCTTGCATGATCTGGCACACAAAAGGCCATTGCGGAGACCTCACGCGTTGACCACCATCATTGGCGCCGAGCATGAGGTTATGGTGGCGACACACACTCACTGGCATCCGCTTCCTCCGCAAGGTCTCACCACCCCCACTCCCTTGCCACCTCAGCCAAAAAGATGGAGTTGAAGTTCACATTTTTGAGTTTAATGTTTTCAAACCTCATGTTGAAAGTTCAAATTTCTCTTTCAATTTCAATTTGAAATCCCCCAATATATAGTTGTAAGTTTTTCCAATCTATATATGTTTAAAAGGGGAATACATGGTGTCCGCTGCTGGGCTTTGCAGCGGACGACCGCTAATTATACTTTCCCCCATCGAATATCACTGTTGGAGGTTCTATAAAGGTATATTGATTAAAAAAACTGGAAAAGCTTGATCACAAAAGTTCATATATTTCAACTTTACAAGTTTATCTCCTAGTCCTAAAAAAAAGTTTATCTCCTCCAAATGGGTCATATGTTATTCACACGTTGTTCATGCGCTTTATATACGTATGCACCATCATTAAACTGGACCTATTTTCCTCAGAAAGGTCCAACATCAACATGCCGGGCTAGGGAAAACTCAAAAGTGGATGCATCAACCCGAGGGCATCCACGCGCGACACGTAGTTAGCTATCCTATGGTTCCACGAGAAGTAGAGACCCCTGTCGCAGTCTAGACGCACCCGATCCTACGTCCAGTCTCCGTCGTCGTCCACGACGTCTTCGACGGAATCGGTGCGTCGGTGTACTGCCCCTTGAGCACGGCGCAAGCGATGTGTCTGTTCGCAGCCTCCGTGAAGTGCACCCCGTCCCAGGAGACGTACTGCGACGGGTCGGCGCACGCCGTCGTCCCCGCCGCGCCGCAGAACGCCGTCATGTTGAAGTTGTACGCGCCTCTCCCGCCGCAGCACGCGGTCAACGGCGTGCCTCTGAAACCTGCGATCGAGATCACAACGTATATGTAATTGTGTATCAAGGCCATGATCAGCAAGAAGGTTGACGAGTGCAATGCAGGGAGCCGGCTGTTCATTATTGCGCACCGTATTCTCGGGGCGACACGATGATGTCGGTGACGGCGCGGTACAGGTCGGCGTAGACGACGGCCGTGCCAGGGTGGGCACGTCGGAGCTCTTGGAGCATGCGGTTCAGCGCGCGGTTGTGCAGCTCGGCGACGTCGTTCAGCCGCGTGATGCAGCCGGACTCCGGGTCGTACTCGCCGGCGTCGCCGCCCTGGTAGAGGGCCAGCAGCTGCGGCTCGCAACCGAGAGGTATCATCCCCGGGACCACCACCGTTCTTGCTCCGGCGGCGATGGCGTCCTGCACATATATATATATATATGGAAACGTGTGCGTGACTGATGATCTTGACGTACAATGTTGGAAGCTAGACGAACTTCGATTGATCGGTGGGCTGGCTAGCTTACGGTCACGACTGAACGGACGGAGTCCACGATGTGCGGCACGAAGGTCTTCACCTTGCCGACGGTGTGGTTCCCGACGACGAGGGCGATGAGGTAGTCGTTGACTCCCATCTCTCCGACGAGGAAGAGCGACCTCGCCATGATCTTTCTCTGGTCTGTAATGCAGACGACAGTGGTGAAAGGTTTCTCGGTAAGCGAAAATAAATGGAGTCTGTACGTTGATAAACCGAGTAATATCTAATGTAAAATATTTACGGTGAACTGAGCCAAGAAGCTGCAAAACGTTCTTGGACCAGCTGGTCTGGTTTCCAAGAGAAACCGGCACAAACGGCTTTAGCCCTCTGCTCTCGAAGAACTCCGGGCCAAGCGCCGTCGATCCACCCACCGCGAAGTTCGCGCCGCGCCGGAAGTCCGCCGCCGTCTTGCCAGCGAGGTACGGCGTCGGGTGCGGTACCCCCAGCGCCTCAACTGCACCACAAGATCAACGTGTCGCAAAGTAGAGTCGTTGACACGCATATTACCGTGTCTAAAATATATAGTACACCGATCGAATGGAAACGACTGTTTGGTGGTCACCGACTCACCGATGAAGTCGACGACGAGCCGGCCGTCGGAAGCCCGACCGGTGGGGCGGCGGAAGAAGGTCTCGCCGTACGGCGGCCGGCTGGCCGGGCCCCCGCCGTTGGCAGATAGATGCAGCGAGTTCCCGGTGTCGGTGAGCGAGTCGCCGAAGCTGAAGACGCGGTCGTAGCGCGTCGCGCGGCCACCGCCGGCGGCAGCGAGGACGGGGAGAAGCGCCACGGCCACGAGGAAACGTGAAAATGGCGCCATCGTGTTCGCGCCTGCTATGCTTCGGTGTTACGACTTGTTGACAGCTGTGCGGGGGCTATTTGTAGTGTCGTCGTGAGGGCCCAAACGAAAGCATCATGGTTGATCGTGAGAGATCCAGAGAGACGTGACGTTTGGCGATTGATCTGAATCTAGAAGCAGCCGCGTCTTTGAATTTTAAACGACGAAATTGGAGAAGCCATGGAGATGACAAATGGAAGCCCTAGGTTGGATGGCCCATGGCTTGAACAGCAGAAGCTTTGGAACGAACGACGACGACCCAGACTTGAAAAGACCTAGAATGTGATATTACCTATGGTAGTGATGATATGAATTATCACAATTCAGCAATCAGCACCATAGTTTACGCTACAATGTGTCTTTTTATTTTTGGCGCAGAAACTAATCTTTACTATTATAAAAGAAGGAGTTGGTGGTTGATCCGACCTCTCCCAACCCTTACCCCTTTTGACAAAAAAGGTAGTTTGACGTGTGGGCCCACCCACCCCTCCGACCGCCCGTGCGCCTGCCTCCCCCACGAACCCGTGCGCCTGCCTCCCCCACGAACCCATGCGCCTGCCTCCCCCCACGAACCCGTGCGCCTCCTCCCCCTGATTTCTCCCTCGCCTCCTCCCCTGCCCTCCGCGCCGCCGCCTCCTCCCCCGCCCTCCGTTCCGCCACCACCTCCTCCTCCCCCCCCCCCGCGCCGCCGCCGCCGCCTCCTCCTCCTCCCCACCCGCGCCGCCGCCTCCTCCTCCCCACCCCACCTCACGAAACGCGCTGCTCCCAATCCCCCCCGAATCCCGCGGCTCCCCCACATTCTCCGCCGTCTCCCCACGTACACCGCCGCCGTTCTCCGCATCTCCCCGCCTCCTCCCCCCGCTCCGCCGTTCTCCGCCGCTCCATCCTCGCCTCCTTCCCTCCCTCCTCCGCCGCTCCGTCCTCGCCTCCTCCCATCCCTCCGCCGCCGCTCCGCCCTCGCCTCCTCCTCCCCACCCCACGCCGCCGCCGCCTCCTCCCCCGCTCCTCCGCTCCGCCGTCGCCTCCTCCCCCGCTCCTCCACTCCGCCGCCTCCTCCTCCCCCGCTCCGCCGCCGCCACCTCCTCCTCCCCCCACCCCTCCGCTCCGCCGCCGACCCCCGCTGGCCTCGTCCTCCTCGCCATCGCCGCGGTCGTCGGGGTCCAAGGCGCCCATGGTGGCCGTGGACGGGCTTGCCTCGGGGGTGGCGATCTGCGCCGCCACTCTCCCTTCCCCGTCCCTCCCGATCCGTGCCGCAACCATCGGCCTCGACATCCTCCTAAATGACGAGCATGGCCACGCGGACGGGCACGGCTTGAGGTGCGATTGTTGGCCGAGCAGCCAGCGTATTGTTGAATCCAGCCTTGGTCTTGATTGTTGACTGAATACGTTTTTTTCCTTCTTCTTCGAATTGTTTGCTGTTGTTTTTTCCTTCCTCTTCGAATTGTTGCCATGACCGCTTTCCTTTGTACAAGTTTTACATGTTTTCTCACTTCATAATAAACTTTAATCAAAATTGGTGTACAGGAAGAGTCTAACAAATCTGACAATGATGCTAAGCGCATAGGTTCGATTCTCTCTCTTTAATCTATGTTTTTGTATTGGGACTGTCTATATGAGATTTGACTGTTTTCATCATTGAAAACAGTCAAATTCTTACCCACATGATTAGAGAATGGACATACAAGATTGTCCTGTACAAAACCTGTGTGAAACTGCTTAACGGGCCCTCAATTCTTATTGGGCCTCGTTTTGAAAAATGCCCATTAACGGTTCAGCATCCACAAACCCTGTTAGCGTCAATTGTGGGTTTTGTTCGGTTATTTTGTCAGATTCCACCTTGGGCTTTGTGCCATTTTGTTCTCACGGTAAAACAAAAAAGGATTGAATCTTTGTACAAAGGCCCACGATTACAAACCATCAACTTGTTATCACGGTAAAAACTTTGTACAGAGGCCCACGATTACAAACTTAGTACGTACAAAGCCGTTTTGTTCTCACGGTAAACACAAAAAAAAAGGATTGAATCTTTGTACAAAGGCCCGCAATTACAAACCATCAACTTGACACCCAAGGAAAAAAAGAGTATGCAGAGGTTTCAGTTTCAGCAAATGTGCATAAAGTAGTGTACAGGATTTCAGATATACACAAAAAAAAGAAGCATTCTCTCTCAGGTTATATGCAGAGTTTAAGGTTTTCGATTTCTTTGCAGAGTTACCAGATAACAAAAAAAAAGTATGCAGAGGTTTCAGTTTTTCAGCTATGTGCAGGAGAATTATGTACACGTTTTAGTTTCAGCAAATGTGTAGGATTTCAGTTATACACAAAACAAATTTCATTATTCACAGTACTATGCAGAGTTTCGTGCTTGCAGTAATAACCATATTACTTGCACTTTTTGTCTGTTACGAGCTGAATACTCGTATCCAAATTAAAGGCTGCTGAAAGTACCCTTTTACAATATTCTGAAAATGTTGACATGCAGGTTAAATGATACTATATGTTAATAGAAAACATTTTTAACAATAAAAGTATACAACCCAATGAGGCTAACAAAACATGCATTGCTACCTTAAGATTTTAAGAGCAAACAAAACATGAAGGTTAAATGATGCTACTAAGAGGCAGTATTGGTGATACAAACAAAACAATAAGTTGGGTGTCAGTAGACCATACAAAACTATAGTTGAAAAATGACAAAACCTTTAGGATTGGTGCCTTGTGGTTACAATAAACTTGTTGCCATAGAAGGTTGAACACATAGAAATGTATTAAAAAAAACCATTGGAGATGTTCGTGCAACTAAATTTTGACGTCCAACCTGTCGGAAGTCACCTTACAATAACAACAAAAATCATAGGGGGATACATTTCTTTTTGGAATTTGCATTATGCAACTCCTATTATTGTATTTGTGTATATACTATGCATTGAGCTAATGGTAGTACTCTGCATTTGAGCTATGATAGTAAGGAATAGTTTAGAAAAGCAAACAAAACTACGAAAATTTAATCTAACAAAACCTGACTATCCTTCTAAGATTACAAAACCAATAGGGATACTTACCCTAAAAAAATAAGGTAAGCCTGTTAAGAAAAAGTCCACAAAAGCTTACAAAACAACTTGTATATACACTTTGCATTGAGCTATATTAGTAAAGAAAAATTAAGAAAAGTAGAACAAAATAACTACGGTAATTTAATCAAATCATTCATGATCTTATTAGCATCAATGTCAGAAGGCTGGGAGTAACAATGATTAGCTATCCAAAGGATAGTAACATGTAGTGAAAGATAGTGACATTTTTTTCTGGAAAAGGAAAACATCTCTACTTCAATAAGTGATTTGAAAAATGAAAGAATGAGTGTACGCTATCACAAGGAAACATTAGAAACAGTATACTTAATAAATATTCGGTATACATGTACAGGTACTTGCGCAAAAATATCATTTAAGATGATGAATATTAACATAAGTAGCACAGTGACAAATAAATTAGATGTAAAAACTTATTTACACAATAAAATGCCTGGGACTTGGCTATCGCATGTCCAACTACAAAAGACACAGCAACTATAGCTCTTTCTGATACCAACTGTAACACCCCAGCCAAACAATGACCTGGAATGCTACCAAACTAATAACATAATAAGGAAAAACTAACATTCATCTTACAAAATTTCGGCAGAATCTCCTTTGTTTATTGTCTAAATCAGAGGTTCCAACAATCATGATCAAATGATATGAATAACAATAAGCAATATAATCAATTCTAAACAAACTGGATTATGTTTACCATCGCACTCATAACCACAATGCTTGAATATAGAACGGAAGCAGTGTAAAAGAGTTCTAATCCTTTATTACATCTTAAACATGAGTCAACTACCACTTAAGTTATTCAGCAAATAATGTTTAATGTTCTTTGTTTCTCCCAAGGTGAATAGATCGTGCAAGTGCAACAAAACTAATCCTTCTTTATCCCCATGCATGCCAATCCCATGTAGGTACCTAAAACAAACAGCAACCACAACAACAAGAGTGAGTCCAACGACTCAGCAAATATAAATAGTGGCAACAAGAATAAAAGTGAACATCATTTCACAAGTTCATCCATCAATCATTTAAATAAACCATGCTATGCAATATGATCAAAAATCTCTTTATCTCTTCTCTTTCGCATTTTACCGGTAATGCGGAGTGTGCATCCGTCGATGCCCACCCATGCCTGTACCATCTGGTACAGGGACCAATTGCCCATACTCCTCAAGTATGGGGACCTTTAGCCCGTCATGTCATCAACATGACTGGGACCTCGGCGCTTGGTCATCTTGTGACCAAGACTTCAATAAATCAGCATGATGCACAAACGTGAATGTCTCAACAAATAAAACTTGCATTCACAACATCTATGCATCAGAAATTCTCATGAGCACTTCAATTGCAATCGACCATAAACAAAATCAACGTATCATAAACATAATCAAGATCACATATACTCATAATATAGATCAAACATCTACAAACCAACAGTCATCAACAATCCACACTATAAAGTTTAAACCATCATTATACTTGCCTTAACCACGAGAAAACGGGGGATGAGTAGAAGGTGCGGTCCCTGGAATCCGTCCTCCTCCTGAATAATAATTATAATTATTGCTAAGACAACAGTAGTGAGTCTTTAGATTAAATAAAAACACCCCCAAACTAACCCAACATGTTTAGCTTGATTCAAAACCCCGAATCCTTTCGGCCATCCTGTCCCCCTCTACGGACAGTCAACTACAAAAATTCGTAACTATTGGTACAGAAGTCTAAATAGGGCGTTCTCAGACTTTCTGGAAAGATAATTAAATTATCTAACTAAACCTAGTTGGTGAGCCTTCCTTATTCAGCCATCTTCTACCCGCACCATCCAATTTTTCTAAAACATCAGTTTCACAACGGGTTCTCTGGACAGCGCACTAAAATTGTCATAACTTTCACCCCGAGGGTCGGAATCAGGATTTCTTGACCTTTATGGAAAGATACGGAAAGTATCTACAACTTGCGTAATATGGAGACCCTCTGATTCTCCTGTTCTCTAATCGCCCAAACCAATCTACCGAAATCTGACAGAAATTCCCCCGATCTGCAGGACAGTCCTACTAGAAAAAACATAACTTTTGCTACAAAGGTCCGAAAGACGTATTCTAGCACTTCATTGAAAGATAATTACGTCCTCTACAACTATCTAGGAGAACTCCAGAGCTGAATCCCCACGGATCTACGTCAACAAAACCGTCTAACAGAGACTGTCCTGAGCAGAACCGAAAACCGACAAAGCTAAACAATTAAATATGCAGCTAGCGGAGAGAATTAGGAGTAATTACTCTTAACGAATCGCTGAAGAACACGGAGAACTCCACACGATCTCTGCCTCCCTTCCTTTTCCCGTCCTATTCTCCACCTCCCGGATCCAAAACGCTTCCCGGCGAACGATCGCTCTCCTCCCCTCGATCCGCAACAACCGGGATTCCTTCACCAATCGCAGGGGGGCGTCCATGGAGGTGAAGGTGACGCTGCTGGCCAAAGGAGGCGCAAGGAGGAAGAGGGAGGTGCGGCTCTAGGGGTGGAAGGGGCGGTTGGGGAGAGGGGCGGCTAGGGTTTGGGGGGTGGGGCGCCTCCCCCCTTTTTCCCTTGGCCGGCCACCTCCTGGGCCTCGGCCCAAGCCCAGGTTGCCTCTGTTTTGCAGAATTCCCCCCCTAAAATCACTATTAAATCCTTTTCCAATTTCCCCCCTTTTCCCTGATTAATCTATTATTTGACAAATCTCTCCCGGGATATTACACCTACCATCTAGGAAGAATCATCCACCACCAAAACCGCAAAAATCAACCACTAGAGAGAAGGGCCAACAACGAATTTGATCTTACAGATCGAGATGAACAACATAAAATCCACTCCACCTCAAACGCTCGAATCCAACAAACTCTTGGTTAAAATCAAGTTACCATAGCGTGGATTCATGGCCTTCCTGTTGACTAGAGCAGTCCGCCTACTCAACCCGCAGTCCGCCTACCAGGAGAAATCAATTTGGGATAACTAAGTATATAGAGAGAAAAGTAGAGAGAGAGAGAGGCAAAACTTGACGCAGAAGACACCGCGCGTGTGTCGGAGAACTAGACGGAGAAGACACTGGCGATGTGATCTCCGCTCCAACTAGGCGCCGACCGCATGTGTCGGAGACTCGACGGAGAAGACGCAGGCGACAAGATCTCCGCTCAAACTGAGAACTCTCGGGTGCTCTGCACCTCTCCTCTCGCCCTCGAGTGCTCCGCACCTCTCCTCTCTCTCCAGCGAGTGGGATTAGGATAGGCACGTGAATCGATGAAATAACAATTCGAACAAAACAGGTCCGGACAGAAGCTTCGCGAAAACGGGTCTGGAAAAAATGGGTCAAAATTTGCAAACCAGATTCACTGCATCATCCCGAGAACCGAATCTCAAAGAAAATCCAACGGCTGACAAATCGACTGTTTTTAGCGAGGAAAACATGCGACTGCTGTATAGCACTTCCGTTTTGTATTTTCGTATCTGCTGTCAAGCTCCCGAGGAAGATGTTATTTATTTTTGTTGTAATGGCGATAGCTTTGCCATTATGGTAGATGAGCCTCCAGAAAAAAATGATTTATCTTGCTTTTCGGGCATTCTTCGTCGTGATGTGGATGAGAAAAGCCGAAACTATTGGACAGTACCTGATAGCAAGCTCTTTAAAGTTCATAGCAAGAACTTCCCACATGACAAATCAAAGGTCTAGATCTTCGACTTTATGCTTAATTTATTTTGAAGCATAATAGATAATACGAAGAACTTCAACAAACTCACATTCAAGTTACAGATACCCGCAGCAAGTTATCTCATGGAGCTTGCGGCCATTGATTGGTTTAAGGACACCAAGCGTATAGATAATGTTGGTAGGCAGAAAGGTTGTGTTGCTCAGGTAAACAGAATAATTTGCCTGAAATCTTCTGATATCTTATCCTATTCTTATACAACAATAATAACAACAACAAAGCCTTTTGTCCTAAATAAGTTAGGGTAGGCATCGTATCCTATTATCCTATATTGCTTCTATTGAGCAACACCAGCACGGAATACTTTGCTAATTTATATATTATCTGTCGTCAATTTTCATGGACCATGAGTGTTGATAACTCTAAATAATTATCGCTTGTATGCATGTAGAGAACTTCTATAAATCACAATACTATGCCTGTTGAGTTTGGGTCCAACTCTTTTTGAAATCAATTAGCAAAAGAATAGAATGAAGTAGAATAGAATGAAGCCCCATCCTTGTTTCATATTTTCATTGCTCATTGTTTTACCGGTTTTGTAGGTTGCTGCTGAGAAAGGGATGTTTACCTTTGTTGCCAACATACAGGTAAGTTGGCATTCTTAAGATTTCTTTGTAATATTTATTTATCTGTTTACAGGCTTCTGGTTATCATTTTTTGAAAGGAAACATTTTTAGTGAAGTTAGTATCCTATTGTAGATTCCCGGATCAACTCATTACAGCTTGGTCATGTATTTCGTCATGAGTTCCGTGACAAAAGAATCACTTCTGCAGCGTTTCTTCGATGGCGATGATGAGTTACGCAACAGCAGACTGAAGCTTATACCGTCCATTCCGAAGGTCTCTTCTCACACTATAGTAATGTAGGATGTAATAATCGTGTTGTACTCTTCGACTTCAATTTGACTTTAACAACAATTTGACTTTAACAACAATCGTGAGGCAGAGTGTTGGAAGCAACCCTTGTTTGTTGGGAAAGGCTGTCGATTGCAGCTACGTACGAGGTCTGGGGTACTTGGAAGTAAGGCATCTAATATACTTAAAATATTTCAAATGATGAAATTCTTATACAACAGTAGGATGAGCACTAGAGTTTTGGTTCAGAACATTAACTACCGATGAAAAGTCATTATTTTTTGTCATTTTTGAACAAGGCAATGCATCTTCATCTGTTGTTTCGCCAGGTGGATGTTAACATTGGCTCTTCTGCGGTAGCCAATGGGGTTTTGGGCCTGGTGTGAGAAATTGGGAATGAGAGATTTTCAGATGGGGAAAGCAAGCCAAATGTGTCTCCCATCAATTACAGTGAGAAGGTTAGCATTCCTTGCCTTGCCGTTTTAAAGTAATAAGAGAAAAAAAATTATCTGTAATTGCTTATACGAACAGAAGCTTGTCATAGCTTAGTTGGTTCACCTTTTTTTCTTAAGGAATAGTTGGTTCACCTTGAAGGCTGTATAATTTATAAGTCTACAAAGATGTCATCTGCATTATAGTTATTTATCTGTCTACATCTTTGAGAACCACCTGAATTATCCACAGTAGGAAATTGGCTGTTTTGAAAAATCAAACATGATCGAAGAAAGAAAGAATATACAGTGCATATGTGTGCGCTGCACCTCTTTAGCTGGCAACAAATCGTGCTGGGTGGTGGTTAATCCATTTGTGACATAATTAATATTGTATTCCCTCTACAGGATATGACAGTAATCTTCAGAAGGAGAGGGGGTTGTGATCTTGTTCATAACTTTATTGATTAGATAAAAACTGTTTCCTCAGCACCAGATGTCATAGGCATGACATTTCTCCCTAATGTTTCGATGATATATTGCTCGTGCAATTGATCTATACTTGACATGTAAGACATGCATCTGGTTCCTTATTGTTACTATACTTTTAAAGCACATTTGCCACCTTTAATGTACACTTATAATACCCTGAGCTTTGTCCCAGCGTACTATCGTTTATATTATGGTAGCAAGGTCCCTTTGCAGTTGTGCTTTTGTTTTATTTGGTACTCCGTTGCAACGCACATGCACTTTACTAGTTAACTAAAGGGAGCGACTATAGAGCATATAGGTGCTCCTTAGTCTTATAGAGCACCCTCTTTTTATGAAATCATTTTAAAAACTTTTTATCTTCTATTCATACATTTATCATTAAATCATGTCGTATAACTCAAGAAATAAAAATGCAGGTAAAAAATTATCATATATTTTAAAATAAATTACCAAACCAAATCATATAAGTTACCGTCAATTGGGCCCTAAGTTACCATCGATGGCAATAAATTACCACCATTAGTTCAAGATTACCATCAAGATTATAGTTTTAATAAACTACCCTAAGTTCAAAATTGCCATCCTTTCTATGAAGATAAAAATTTTCAAAGCTTACCATAAGCTATACATAAGTTACTATCTACAAATTCAACAAATTATCAACCTAAATTTCAAAAATTACCAACCATAACTTTCATAAATTTGAAAACTTCAAAATAACCCTCAGCTGACATCTAAGTTACAATGCATTTTTCATCAAATTATCACACCCAAAATACTATTTATTTTCATAAAATTTTCACATGAGTTTATAATTTACCATTAGTTTTTGAATTTGTGTAAATAGTTTAAGAATTAATTTTTGTGTAAAAGTTACCATCAATTACACACTAAATCAACGTCTATAGTTTTAAAAATTACCAACCTTAACTTAAAAGTTATCATCGGTCTTTTTTATTTCTAAAAAGGTCAACATAGCTTTGCCACACAACTGATCTCATGATCAGATCACTTATCCAATGCTCTCCTACGTCAGAGTAGGAAGGGGACAAAAATAACTTAATTTAATAGGTGTGCTCCACTTATTTCAAGTGGCAGATATCATGCATCATCTATTGCTATGGCCCCATATGCACTATGCAAGTCATTCCTCCAATAGAAGCTCTCCCACGACTAAGGTGCATCGATGAATGCACATAGATCAGACTGCTTTAAAGTGGGTGCGCTCTAAGACAATAGTGTGGGTAGACGCGCTATAGATTTTGCATTAATTAAACTTAGAGCCAAACGAAATATATATTTTACCGAGCTAGTACAATTTCCCTTAGCTATCTGGAATGAATTCTACAGCACAACACACAATGGCGCCATATTGACCCTTAGTTACCGTAAGCATCAGAAGTGGTGTCATGATATATTTACTGTAGGTTGAGGAGCTAAGAAGCTGCAAAACATTCTTGAACCAGCTCGTCTTGTTACTAAGAGAAACCGACACGAACGTCGTTATCCCTCTGCTCTTTAATTAAGAACACCGGGTCAAGCGCCGTCGCACCGCCCACCGTGAAGTTCGCTTCATGCCAGCGGTCTTGCCGGTGAGGTACGGCGTTGGCCGCGGCGCCCCCAGCGACTACACTGCGTCCACAAGAGGGTCACGAAATAATTAGCTAGCTTGATCAGTCCTGTCATCTAGTGTTTTCAAATGAACAGCTGGAACTTTTACGTATGCAGTACAACCAAAAATCCTCAGGTGTGCCTAATTTGGTTTCTTTCCAGTTTAGGCTTCGTGTGGGATGATACTGGCTAGAGCCTTGGTCGGTACCCCATTCAGAAGGTAAAGGATGTGGTGAGCTGCCTCTTCCCACATTCTGCCTGGTACTTCCATGGTCTTTAGGAGGTTTCTAGTCATCGCCAACACAGTGCGGTTTTGACATTCTACCACCCCATTCTATTGGGGCGAGTAGGGTGTAGCGGGTGCCTCCAAATTCCTTCTTCACACAGCTGTGCAAATTCCCATGACAAGAATTCACCACCCCGGTCTATTCTAAAATGGTTCGGACCGTGCCTAGTCTCCTCAACTAGTGTTGGATCGAAATCGGCAGCAGAGGGGGGTGAATGTTGCTTCTTCAAATTTCCCCTTAAAGTATCCAATTAAAATGTTCTTCTCCGATAGCAACAAATGCTATGAAAAAGAGTTAGGCTCACTGGAGGCTCAAGTGCACAGAAGGAGAAAACATGGCAATAACGCTAGAACAAGGCAGCAAGAGAAATCATCGAATAGAGAGCATCAGCAGCCAAAAACCCCTGGTCGGTCTGACCGGTGTGCAACGGCCGATCTGACCGCCTGCACACCGCCGGTCTGACCGCCGTGTGTGGGCTAGTCTGACTGGTCGGGTCCGGTCTGACTGCCTTATTTGTTCCGGTCTGACCGCTCCGCCTCTTCCGGTCAGACCGCCGGTATGAAACCGGTCTGACCGGGCATCGATTCCAGACTGCAACCTGAGAACTTCACTCAACTGAGAAAATTGAGACTTTTCCTTGATCTCCTCATCCCAGAATAGGAAGCAAACAACCAAAATAGCAAGATGAACCTTCTCAAGAACAAGAATTGAAGATCTTCACTAAAAACTAAAAATAGAACAGTGAATGAGGTAAAATCCAAATTACTCATCATTCATAGGTCCTTTGGCCATGAGCTTTTGTAATCAGCTTAGCAATGTTCTCAAGACTTGAAAACCCAAGAAACATGCCATCTTAAGAAGGGAATCAAAGGGGGCCAAGAATCCCCTGAAGAGAAACCCTAGAAATTGAGGAATAGAGAGATTTTGACGAGGGCTAGAGAAATCTCAGAAACCAACGAATCCTTGATTTGCTCTTGAAAATGGAATGATCAAAGGGTCTTGAGTGTTTTCCCTTCACCAAGAAATCAAGAGCCAGCCAATAGATCAAGGATTCACCTCAAGAACGCAAATGAACAGAGGCAAGAACAAAAACGAGATTCATCAAAAACTGAGCAAAAATGGAATCAACCCAACATAATATTGCAAAAGAGAGATTACAGATGAGTCCCCATACATGATTGATACAAGGAAATCAAACTCACTAAGTCCCCATATATGATTGAGGGATCATGAACTCATGCCATCTCATGCACTCGCGCAGGGAACAAAGCAAGAATAGGACACCTACAGGAGATAAGCAAAACAGCCTTCTGCCATCTCCCACCAACTCCAAAAATTGAAAGAAGAAAGCAAAAACCAAAAACTCTAAAGCCCTCACAACCTCTTACAATCCATAACCCATGCAGGAGACAACCACCTATTTATACCCTTTGCATAATGGGTTTTCAACATGCTTTGCCCATTAAGCCTCCAACAACTCTAATGCTTTATCCAAAATTCACTTCCTTTAGTGCAGCTTTGCGTATTCACCAAAACGCCCCTCCTGCACCTTCCGAGAAGTTTCCTCATTTCTTGCCGTCCAAGCCTCGCAATCACCTCGAGTCCTCGCCGTCTTCGGCACACATCGACCGCTTTGACCTCGGCACCACCTGCGCCTAGTCTGGTCATCCCGTGGCTCGCCACGACTTCGCCTCGACGTCCTGCAGCCATCACAGACAAGAAATACATCACATAGCACCGCTCGATATAGTGTAATCATCAATAGCATTAAGAGTATCCTAAGCACTTCGACCAAGTTTGACAAAGTCCGACCGAATCCGATTGCACCGTGCATCGACATGGTCCAAACCATACAAACCAAACTCGACTTTCCTCAAACAGATGTCAATTACTCATCACACACAAGGGGCCGCCTCCACATGGTCTATCAACTAGCACCTTAAATTTCTTGAAAGCACAAAGAGCTTCGTCTTTCATCTTCAGCATATATATCTACATCATCTGACTAAAGTCATCAACATGAAGCAAGAAGTGCTTGTTCCCAACCAATGCATGAGGTGTAATCGGGCCGCACAAGTCTACATGAACAAGCTCTAGTAGCATCATCGCTCGATAAAGTGCTTGGTTTGGAAAGGGCAATCAATTTGGTTTAGCCAACAGACAACCCTCACAAACTTGTGTATAATGTTCAATCCTTGGCACTCCCTGCACCATGTCTTTGTCAGCCATCAACTTCAATGCGCTGGAAGTTGAGATGCCCCAACCAAAGCATGCCACAGTCCAAGCTGGTTCCTTCGGGCTCACAACAAGGCATATAGGAGCATCGGTGTGTAGAATCACCTTGTACAACCTATTGAATGTTCATTCCACCTTCATTACAAGTTTGCCAGTCCTGTCAAACATCTAGAGGACATCACCTTGTAGCACAATCTTGGTGCCATCTTCCGTTAGTTGTCCCCTTGCCTCTGATTTGTATCGTCGATCCATCACCGAAATTTACTTGACCAACTATACTTTCATCAAGCCCAATGAAGAATGAATATTGCCCAGTCATGTGGTTGATGGCTCCGTTATCTAGGTACCACAATCTGGACGTTGGTGATTCCAAATCCGCATCATGCATGCTGCCGTCTACAGTAGGTCCGGTAGGACATGCTGCTCATTCAGTAGCACAAAGTTGCGTGGCTCCTCCGCACACACAGTTAACATCAGTGCTTGTTCATCCTCTTGACCCTGAGTTCCTCGCGATGCTTACCATGACATTTCGAGTAGTGCCCCAGGTTGTCACAGTTGAAGTAGTTGATGTGACTTTTATCTTTGCCATCTCTGGTGCCATCTTTCCATACCCCACTGGAGCCACCGGGGCGTCCTCTGCCACACGACCGTGCCCTCGGTAATGTCCACTGCCCCAGCCACGTCCATCTAAAATTTCGGAGCCTCGCCCCTTATTATTTGATGCCGACTCCCTACTGTCACCTTTCTGTCGTGCCAGCCACTCGGTATGAGTGAGAAGAAGCTGTCCATCGATGTTGCCGTTGCTGGCACAAAACGGATGCGTTCCTTGTACGCCTTCACGTGCCCTATCGCCTCCTTAAACAGCATTGTCTCCAGATCAGAGTACTGATCGATTAAGGCGACCAGTGGGATGAATTTGTTGGGCACCAAGATGAGGAGTTTCTTCATGAGCGATGGATCCTCTAGAGTAGTGGCGAAGCCAGAAATAAAATTAAGGGTAGGCTGAACTATTTATAGGTCTAAACTAAGTTGACACAAAATTAGTCTTTTACTCTTATAAAATTTCAAACTCATATAGAAATTATAAATTGGATGGAGACAAACAACGAAAAATAGAGAAATAGAAAGTATGTATCTCGATAATAGAAAGCGTCATGAGTGCGGAGTAGCGATATGTCACCTATGTATAAAACATATCAAAATTAATAATATAATAGAAAATTATGAATGACAATAAAAATTTAGATCATATGAAACATACTAGAATTAAGCTAATTTGAATTACGAGACAATAGAAACAAAAGGCAACATCTTTTTCGATACTCTATCTAATGTTCTTATCATTTTCACGGCGGGGGGCTTGGCAGCGGCGGTGTCTTCGGGGAATGTGCAGGACCACATCATCGCGGAGCGGCGGCAGAGGGAGAAGATCAACTAGAGGTTCATCGAGCTCTCCACCGTCATCCTCGAACTCAAGAAGGTTCATATATATTTCACTTTCTTTCTTCTTTTTTTCTTTGATTGATTATCCCTTTTTTAATTTTATGATTTTCACTACTCCTCCTCTTCCTCTTTAATTTTATGATTTACATATATTATTTCACTTTCTTTCTTTCTTTGATTGATTAGCTCTTCTTTAATTTTATGATTTTCACTTCTTCTCCTCCTCCTCCTCCTCCTCGTCATCTTCTTTAATTTCATGCTTGTTATTAACCTTCCTATCAAGGAAAGTTAGCTTCTCTTTGAATTTGTTAATCTCTTTCTTTGTCTCTCTATTTTTACTATGTATAAAATTGCCACCGGAGAAGATGAGGCTCAAGCCTCACTAAGCTCCCCCGGTGGCTACGTCCCTGCTCTAGAGTTGCACCAAGAGCGCTGTACTTGCTTGCTATCCTGCTTGGCCTTCCTGCAAACTTGTCAATGGTCTCCCCATCCTTCATATGCAATGCCTCAAACTCGCTCTTTAGTGTCTATAGACACACCTTCTGAATCAGATCAGCACCGAGGTATCTCGTTTGCATAGAGTTCCATACCTCCTTGGCTATTTTCTTCTTGGCAACCTGCAAGAGAACATCTTTGGGGATGGCCTAAAAGGTGAAGGCCCGCACCGACTTGTCCTTCTTCACCTCCATGGCCACTTCGACCGCTGGCTCAATTGCTTCCCAGATACCCTGGGCATCTATCAACGCTTCCATCATGATCGCCTACGCGGTATAGTTGGACGATAACATCATCAGATAATGAAAAGGCACGTCACCGCTCTCCTTCGTCGCCTGCTAAATGGTGATGGCCATCGGCTCGAACCTTGGGTATTTGAGCATGCACCAAGCTTTGATGCTGTAACATCCCAAAATTTTGAAATTTGAAAATATGAAGCTTTTGAATTATTTTGCAATATATTTTATTTGAGTTTGGATTTTCTTTATGATGCTTCTTAAATTTTGGTTAAGGTTTTTGAAAATTGAAGAAAGGTCGAACCAATAATAATAATGCCATAAAAGGAGAATATGCAAATAATAGAAAACTAAAATTTTAAATACAAATCTGAAAAGATGATCCAATATAAGGAGGGAGAAATTTGAATTAAAATACATAGTCTTACCTTGGAAATGATAACATAATTAGTAATATAGGGGAATATAAATTCAAGTGAATATTATTTAAATACCTATAAATATAAATGCAAAATTTAGTTAGCCAGCAAAATAACATTATGTGAAATTATGTACATATATTATGAGGAGTGAAACGATAAAGGAAATAAAGGTATGAAAATAAGAGCATCAAATAAAACAAAAAGGACTATTATATTTTGTATTTAAGTAATTGAACAAAGACTTGAAATAAAATTTCAGAAATTAGGAGCCATAATATTAAAGAGAAAATAGAAGTTCAACATACAACTTTAGAAATCCAAATTCAAAGCCTTTCTCCCTTTTCTTTCGTCCCTCTATTACATGTGGGCCCCACTCATTTTTCTCTCTCTCTTCTTTTTCTTTTCCCTCCTACCTCTTCTCCCTGCCAGCGGACCCCCCTCCTCCTCCTTTCTTCCTCTTTCTTCCGTGCGCGTGCGCTGCTTTCCCCCTTTCTCCGCTGACACCGCAGCATGCGCCCTCCGCCCACTGCCACGCGGACCCCGCCTTCATCCCGCCTCTCTCTGCCGGCAGGCCCCACCACCCGCGCCTCCCTTCTTTCCCCGTGCGCCGCGCGTGCTCTGCAGCGCCCAGCACTCCTCCGCCCAGTGGCATCCATGCGCTGCCCCCCTACTGTCGTCGCCCATGGTTTTTTCCCACGCGCGCCCACAGTCTCCGCAGCGACTCCCTCCGCTCCTACAAGTAGTTTGGTCCCTCCCGTTGCTTCCCCGCGCCATCACCCTTTCCCCCTACCTCCCTCTTCCCTTCAACCCGAGCGCCCCACACCCGTGAGCCGCCGTGCCGCCTCCTCGCCATTCCGGCTGCCCGTTGAAGCTCCGGCCGAGATGACCGCGTCACGGTGTGTGCCTGCTCCCCGTCTACCCCCTCTGCAACTTAATTGGATTTTCGCGCAACCAAGCTCGCGCAACGGTTTCTTCCCCGCATCCGGTCGAAATCCATCGCCGCCAGCGCCGCGCTCTTCTCGGCGACTCCCGGTCCGATTCCTCGCCCTGGAAGCATCACCCCAACGCCCTGAAGCCTTCCCCGCCACCAGCCCGAGCTACGGTCCACCTCAGCTCGCCGGCGCAGCGAAGCCCCTCGCCGCCTTCCCCGTCCACGTCGCCGGCCCGCTGCGGGCATTCTTCGGCTCGGCAACAAACGTGGTGAGCTTCCCCTTGATCTCTTGAAGCTCATACGTGCCCAACCCCTTTCTTTCTCCCTTCCGGCCGTCGGCGTCCCCTCTCCACCTCACCGCCGACCGCCTTGGGTTGCCGCCCGCCCGCCTCGCCGCCGCTCCGGCCAACGCGCCGCCTCCCCGAGGTTCATAATCCCTTGCGCAACCCGTTTTAGCAGTCCCCAACTTCCCTCCCCGGCCGTACCTCGCCGGCGACGCCACCGGCCATCCGCTGCCCGAGCCTCCTCTGTTTCTGGACGCTGAAGCCTCGGCTCATCTACATTCGTCCCCCTGGTAAGTCAAGAAATACCGCGTGCTCGACTGGTTACCAGAGCGCACGGTCAGGGCGGTGACCCGAGTTCGATTCCAGCCGGCCGCACGTCTCTTCCCCATTTTTGTTTCAATTTTTGTAACTCATTTTAATTAACAAAAATCGAGAATAATTAGAGAATAATTTAGAGAAGCTAATAAAATTTAATTAGGGTGTAACTAAGATGATTTAAGATTTATATTTGGACTAGTTCATGTATGTATGATTAATAAGGTATGAGTAGTCATCTAAAAGGCTAATTATTAATACAAAGCCATAATAAAGAAATATGACTTTGGCTTAATGACCCCAAATTTAATAAAGATTTCCCTTAATTGCAATTAAATATATGCCATACCATTTATCATGCAGGCATAAAATAAATCTTAATGGTAGGATTAGTTAAATTAGGTCTCTTCATAAAATAAATTAAACTATAGTGCGTTACCATAAACATTTAAATTAGAAGATCATACTAATATACAGTTACTACCATGTAATAGCCCTAGGGCATCGTTTCTTAAAATGACCTAACCAATAGGTGAATACTCTGAAGTAAAAGTTTAACTAATAACATGAGTAATTAAGGTTACATAAAATATGATAATGGGATTATAAGAGATTTAAATTCTAATTAATTACCATATAAGAATAAATATTGAGCCCTTGCTATTTATCTTAATCTAATTAATAAGTAAAAGCCTATATCAGAGATTATTCTAAAAACTTAATAAAGATATCCAAATGTTATAATACCTTCGACTAAAAGATTTATAGAATAAGTACAGATCTCATCCATCAGACCAGTTTGCCTTTACCATAACCTGAGTTGCAAGGAATGCATACCCAAAAGATAAAATTTGGACACTAAACTCCTGCACCAGTCTATAGGTCTAACCCGACTCATGGAACTTCCTTGAAAAATTGCAAATCTAATAATAGAAGTTAGTAATAAAAAGATCGTACTTCGCCTTTCTCCAATCGGCTACGTTTGGCCACTTCTTTTCCAAAGTAAATAATTCCTGTAGATACTTCCTCACTTTTGATCCCTCGTATTCCTAAAACTTTTCTCACACGGTAAAGCATTCAGACAACTCGTCCTCCTGCTCAAACCCAGCTACCGCTGTGCTTACAACACATCAACCTAAATCATCCTTCTATTCTCCAACCATAATAAATGCATAATTTAAAGTAAATCGGGTATTTAAAGTGAGACTAAATTGAGTTCATTCGGATTTATTTGGATCTTTTTGAGTTATTTGCTTTTATTTGGATTCAGTCGTTTGCCGCGTAATTAGAATTGGAAGTCGTGAAGATTCAATGGATCAAGCGAGATCAAGCATTGTGTGAGCTCAAGACCGCGGTAAACCGCGTCAGGCGAGTCAATACTTTGATCATGTTGAACCTACATTTTCTGCAAACTTTTTTTGTTTAAATTATCAAATTGCATGCTGTTACTTTATATGCAAATACATGTTTAATTTAAGATGCTAGTTATATGCCCATTGTTTGCCTTGAATAATATTACACTCCCTTTGGAATATTTGAGTTGGTGAACCTTGTCACCCTAGCACAAATTATAATAGTAACCTTTCAAAAATAAGTCTGTAATTATATGCCATGCTTAGTACTGCATAAATACTCAGGGGCACTGAAATGCCCCAAACATCATTGTCATTTTAAATCATGAGAAACTGGTTTGGACAGTCATGGTGGGAATGACTGGTATGTTTTGACATGATTATTTTATGCTCCCCAAAAATCCTAACTTGCTTAAATACCTGGATGGATGGATGGTTTGGGGGCTGGTATGTGGTGCAGTGGATGCACAAAATGTGAAATGTGGTAGAACCATCCGGGTAACCTTAAGGACTGAATCTTGTCATGTCAACCCGTGTAAAACAGTACAACCACAAGTCTATATGGGTACGACCTAGCTGAATAACTTGCAAGGGTTTAGTTCAGATATCACCAGTGGAAAGTGGGTGCCAGGGTGTACTGGTTTACTCACAGTGAGGCACAGGGTTTTACTGTACTCGCACGGCGCAAGAGGGGGCTTCTGACTGTGGTGGTGTAACCCTTCAGCGGTGAAACCTCAGCGGGTGGTGTCTAGCTAGATCGGAGTAAGGTAAAGGCTTTGTGATAAATTATCTGGGTCTCATGCCTAAGAAAGCATGTTGGCTATGAAGATAATTCATCTCTTGTGGTGAAAGTGTACAAACTCTGTAGAGTCAAAACTATTTGAATAGCCGTGCCCACAGTCATGGGCGGACATGGGAACTTAACTAGATATAGTTCTATTTAAAAATATTTGGAAAATGGGAATGGGAAAGCGGAGGGCAGTGGAAAGTCCTGATTTGAATTGTCCTGGGTGTCGTCCCAGTGGTAAGTTAAGCGGCTATAACGCTGAAAGATGTTATATGGTGTGATGCCATATGTATGGAAAAATTATGGTGATATTAGGCATATGGTGTGATGCCATATGTATGGAAAATCATGTTAGTATTCCTTGAACATTATGATTTGTTCCAAAGCTGCTAGGTCTCAGGAAATTTTATGTATTGTATTTTAAATAGTGGCATTACTAATCTTACAAACTAAAATATGGGAGGAATAAACAGGGTTGTGAGTAAAGGAGATGGATGTTTTTAGTATGCACATAAAGGTATTGGTGGATTCAGTGTCGATTATAAAAAGAAAACGATAGTGTGGGTTCTGGGAGAAATAAATTAGTGGGGTCCAGCTGAATAGATAGGCTAGATAGATAATCTAATTGAATTTTCAGGAATTTGGAGAAATAATACAAGTATTGGAGTATAATTCTTGATTAGTGATATTCTTGGTGGATATATAATAGTGAATCGATTTTGGAGAATTAGGGAGTGCAAAGGTAAATTGCTGGATTACTACACTAATGATTACTATAAATTCTTGAAAGATATTAGCGATAATGGGAATTAATAGGAGTTGATCAATTACTAGAGGGATGAATTGAATTTCTGAGAAGATTGGAGGATTCATAACAATTAGTGGATTATAATCTTGGTAAATTGAATTTTCGGTGGAGGTATATTTGTGGATTAGCTAGTGATAGATAATGGAAAATGAGATTGATTATTGGATTATGGTTTTGAATCAATGACGAAAAGGATTGAATACAAATGATATCGGAGGATTTGAAAGTAATTATGTTAGAGAATCATTAGAATTCAGAGGTGAGGAGCTGATGAATAGTAATGACAGGATTGGATTATTAGTAATTCAAAATACAAAGTATGATCGGTGGATTAAATAAATGATGTCACTTGCTGTTTGGAGCTTTAGGCAGCAGTCAATAAAGAAAGTGCATTTTCAGTGGATTAAGTCAATTTTGGCAATTGTAGTGTGGAGTTAGGTAGCAATAATAACACTTTGATTAAATAATACTGCTAAAAGCGATTTTTGGCAAATAAAATAACCCGAGCCTCTCCTTTGTTAAACTATGCATACTATTTATTTGCATTCTGTGTATTGGCTCGCGGAGCACGGGGTTGGAGTGCACACACTCGCTTTTGCGACAAAATTCAGAATCAGGAATCAAATCACCTCGCCTCAGCAACAAGATTGGACATGCTGGCAGAGAAGATGAAGTCGTCAAGGGCTAGGTCGCGAACCTCCAGTTGGCTGCCTGTGGGCATGTCCTGAAGGTTCCACCTGTGTGCTTCGTTCTTCCGCTGCTACAATTTAATGATTTCGGCCTAAACGGCCCATGAGTAAGTCTACTATTATATTTACGCTTCCGCATGATATGTACTTTGATATTCAGAATGTAATCTGTGAGCACTATCTACTGATCCAGGGAATAGTGCAGTGGAATCACAGAAGATTCTGGATTGTAAAATCTGGGGTCTGACAGATACGAAGTGTTGGATTCAAGCCTCGGATCCACAAGCCCAAAACAATCACAGAATATGTGATGTCTGACGATGAACAATAAAGTTCAGAGAACAGAACAGGCAGAATTTAGAGAGGCAGAGTATTGGGGCAATTTTCGGTTGTTTTCTGCAGCGACAACTCAATGCAATTACAATAGCTTAAACTATTTGGCTAATGCTAGTGGGTCAAACTATGATCCGGTTTTGCCGGCCTCAACTCCTATGACTCTTGTGCATAATGTGCAGTAATAGAAAATGCACACATGCTCTAACTGAAGACACGCGCACTCGCTAGACACTCGGATTCCTTCTAACAAACCTGACCAAGTTGATTACATGCAACAGTCGTGAGGGCTCAAACGAATGCATCACGGTTGATCGTGAGAGATCGAGAGAG
Organism: Dendrocalamus latiflorus; assembly: GCA_017311315.1. Lineage (NCBI taxonomy): Eukaryota > Viridiplantae > Streptophyta > Magnoliopsida > Poales > Poaceae > Dendrocalamus > Dendrocalamus latiflorus. Next base: position 15,389,305 of record CM029677.1, on the reverse strand, counting down.
ACGTGACGTTTGGCGATTGATCTGAATCTAGAAGCAGCCGCGTCTTTGAATTTTAAACGACGAAATTGGAGACGCCATGGAGATGTCAAATGGAGGACCTAGGTTGGATGGCCCATGGCTTGAGCAACAGAAGCTTTGGAACGAACGAAGACGACCCAGACTTGAAAAGACCTAGAATGTGATATTAGAGTACGTAAGAGACTACGTGGCTCGTCAATGCCTCATTTGAATGGACACCTGAAAGCATCAAAGAAATTCATTATGAGAATAGTCCCAGTAAAGCGATTGCTGAGGTTCCCACTCCCGAATTGAGCACACAAATACCACTTTGTCGAATAACTAGTGTGATATTTTGGGACTCAGTTTCCCACTACCAGGCCAGCCAAAGTCAATTGACACCTCCGGCGGGCTCATCGCATCCGATGGTTCGTGACAAATTTCGATGCATGCATCCACGAGTAGGGATTCAGTTAAAACGTAAATCACATCTTTATTCAGACCGGAAAAACAAAACTAAATTCACATCTTATTGGGGTTGGTATTCGCATAGTCTCACAAAAAAAATGATAATATGAATCTTTTTTCTATAGAAACATAGTATAGCTAGCCCAACTATATGTTGAGTATGTTATCTGCACATGACCGTATGGGTTGTGGGCTTAAGATGATCGTCCCTATCCTCTAAAAAGCCCTCTAGGCTCCTCACAAAGAAAATCTTCTGGCCCTAAAATCTGTGAAAACCTCATTAGAGAATTCCAACATGGCACGACATCCCCTACACCCAGCACATCAATTCTACCAGAATGGAAAGCGCACCACACTGCGCCGATTATGAGAACAGTGAACATTCGTAAAATTTCTTGGAGATATCTATCATTCAAGCACAGACAACCGAAAGTTCCTCTCCCAATTACATAATTGAATGGATCAAATATACATCTTTTTTTTCTGCATTGTATTTGTGTGGCTTAGCTTGCACATTCAGGCAACGACACACCTAGAGGCTCGTTAGTAGCCTAACATGCGACAACTCTAGACTCAGTGGTAAAGGTGTGTAACATGCATCGGCTACGGGATACCAAACCAATATGGAGTTTGCTGCAGTTTTTATGCAGCCAGAGGTTAGAAAAGCAATAGCATCTCTCGTAAAAAAAGAAAAATAAAATAAAAGCAATAGCATGTTTTTTTTTGGTGGCAAAGAAGATTGTACCTCAGTTGTTAACGATCTAATATAGTCATCAAGCAAAAGAAAATTCATATGAATAAGGACATTCAGACTATACTTCATGCTGTCAGTAAGCACTCCTAGTGGAGAAACCTAAGAAAATTCATTTGTAATCTTTGCACGCCAAAGTCCATTAACTCAAAGCGTAAGGTGAATGTGCCTTAACTGAAAAAGGCACAAAGAGATTATCCTTCCAAGAAAAACACAAGAAGAGAACATGCATCAATGGTTCATATACATTTTTACCTCGTCATCCATGTGTTGTAGTAGTAATAAACAAACCTATCATGACATTTCAATATGAACTAGATGTCTGATGAAGCATAAAGCTATCTTCTGCTTTTTGGTGACAAAAATAATCACTAGCAGAAGCTGCCTCTATCAAATCCAATGACAATATAAATGTTTGCCATTTTACAATCTAATGAACAGCTAATTGCAAGTAAAGAGAGGGCATGTTGTAATAAAACATGTTTGCCATTTTACCATCCAACTAACCTTCTAGATATCCTAAACTTGAAACAGAAAACATTGTCTTAAAACTAAGAATCCTTACTGTGTAATATATGTCTTCAGTTTCTCTGACTATTCAGTATATTTCATGGAGAGGGTGGCATGCCAAAAAAGGATCCATATTCAATCTCCTTGAACAATTCAATAACAACCCTATGAACAACTTTCTTCCACAAATAGATGCATGGCCTGCAGCATTCCGAAAACAAATGGGTGCTATTGGATTGAACCATATGGCTCATGGCCCTCAGTATTACACATAACTTTCCATTATCTATTAGAAAACTCCTTCCTATAATATGTAAATTTAACATCAAAACGATTAAGATTGACTTCACAAAAATATCATTTAGTACAAAATAGTAATTGAATAGTTCTATGTCTATACTAGATCTAAAGAGGCAAAAGGGTCCATGTGGCTTGTCAGAAGGATTGCCAACAGGCTAACGAAGCATCTTTGCTCGCATTATCACAATTAGGACCACCCTATCTATTATCATATTCATCATAGGCCAAAATGCTCACTGAACCCCATAAATTCTTTGGCGTCAATAAGCTTTAGCCTTCGGTGGACACTAGGGAAAATTATAAGAATCAATGCATGCAAAATAGCAGGAATGATATGATACTTTAGGTGTGGCCACAAACATAGCTTCACTATTTTCGATTCAGCTGGCATTGGATACGATACCAGTAACTGGCAGAAGGAGTAGAGATTGTCGTGTATTGCCAAATTGGATGGAAGCTGTAGCAGTTCGCAGCAGCATCACAGCAACACCATCTAGTACCATGGTCAGCGGCGGAGGAGCCGATAGGGCGAGCTAGGGCGTGAGCCATACCTTGATTTTTTCACCGCTGCCTTCTGCCTCTCCGTTTACTCCCTGCCTTCTGCCTCTCCGCCTCGCCCCGGTCTTCCTACTCCCTGGCTTCTCTCGGGTCTCTCTCTCGCCCCGGTCTCTCCACCCGCTCGCCTCGGCGCTGCCTGGCTCTCTCTCCCTCTATCGCCCCGGTCGTCTTGGCTCCTCTGCGCCGTCTCACCACTGCCGACTCTCCCGCGCCGGCCCTTGCCGCCCGGACCTTCCTCTCCTCGCCGCGTGGCTACGCCTGAGACACAGCCGCCCGGATCCGCGGCCTAGAACCCGGATTTGGTGTTCTCTTCCTCAAGCCTCCCGATTTCTTATGGATTGGTTGCTATTTTCTTTGATTTCTAATGATTGTTCTTCTTGATGTGAGGTTTTGGAGGTGTGCCGCCCCGTCACGTCCGGTTTGCGCCACCGCACGCCGGGGAGTGCCCATGGCCGCCGGTATTGCTTTCGATCCGCCCCACCTCATTTTTTCCCCGTCCTCCGCCACTGACCATGGTCAAGTTAGCAGCGGCTCGGCAGGGCAGCGCACGACAACAACAGTGGCAGCGGAAGTGGCTGGGACCTCATCACCTCAACGGGCGACACGGAGGGCCACGACAAGCTATCACTGACACCCTCCAAACCCTAGAAAGTGGATGAAGAGATTAAACTCTAAAATAGGCAAAGAATGAGAGAGAGAGAGAGAGAAAGAGAGAGGGAAGAACCAAAGAACTCACCGGTGGGCAAACTGACAGTGGCCCATGACGCCTATTGGTTTCAACTCTAGGAACATATGAGAGAGTATAGAAATTTTTTAGGGCGATTTTCTCACTGTATTTTACCACTATTTATAGTACATGTATAGACATATCTATATAATAACTAAACAAGGAAACAAACTAATTTGGTGTGGATTTGCATATGAACTCTCTCATCTAACTTACCATGTAAGGCTTGGACACTACATAATCTCTACAAACTTTGGCAAGTCTGAATTATTTTCAATAATTTCTCCCCTAATCTAGACTTGGCTGCATGAGATTTATGATGCCTAGCAGATCACACATCTTTTTGAAGTTGACTCGAGAAAGTGCCTTTGTGAGGATATCCACAGGCTACTCCCCTTTGCACATGTGCTTGACAACAATCATTCTCTTCTCCATGCGCTCTTTGATAAAGTGAAACTGGGTATCAATGTATTTGCTTCTCCCATAAAACACCGGATTCTTCATTAATGAGATTACTAATTTGTTGTCAACGTATAAAACAACTGGACTTTGGGCATCACCCATTATCTCACTTAGCACACTTCACAACCATATGCCTTGACATGCTGCTGCTGTGGTAGCCATGAACTCAGCTACATATGATGATAGAGTGATGATTTGATGCTTTTGAGATGCCCAAGCGACTATGTTCCCGTTGAAGTAGAACGATGTGCTGCTTGTACTTTTCTTGTCATCCACGTCGTCTGCTAAGTTGCTATCGTTGTAACCTGCAATCTTCTCTGTACCTCCTCCTCTGGAATACACTATACCAAAGTCAATTGTCCCCTTTACATACCTGAGGATTAGTGTCATGGCTTGCATGTGTAGCTAAGTTGTCATATCCATGTACTGGCTCACCATCCCAACTGCATACATAATGTTAAGCCGGGTGTGAGTTAGGTACCAAAGACTTCCGATGATGCTTCTGTACTTGGTCATATCAACTTGGACTCCATCTTCATCCTTCCCGAGCTTAAGCTTGGGATCCATGGGATACATTGTTGGGTTGCACTCGCTCATCCCAGCTTGCAACAAGATCTTTTTGCATACATCGTCTATTTGAGAGTGATGCAGCCCACCTTCTACTCTACCTCGATCCTCAGGTAGTAAGCAAGCTATCTAAGATCACTCATCTTGAACTCCCTCTTCATTTGGTGCTTGAATTTCTGAATTTCATGTGTGATTGTGCCGATGACAATGAGATCATTTGCATATACATCAACAGTATCTCTCCTTCATTACACCTTTTGTAGATGTCTTGCTATTGCAGACATTTCATGAACTCTGGGTTCTTGAGAGTCTTATCTACCCAAATGTTCCATGCCCTCGGGGTTTGATGTAGCCTATAAAGTGCCTTTGGGAGCTTATACATCTTGTGCTCCTCTCCTTCTTTGTTGAATCCTTCTGACTGAATGACATACACTTCGTCCTAGAGGTCGCCATTTAAGAACACCGATTTGATGTCTAGGTGGTGGACTTCCTATCCACTTTGCGCTGCAAGGGCAAGAAGAAGTCTCACCATGATGAGTCGTGTCACAGGAGTGAATACCTTGTCGAAGTCGATCCCATGCCACTGCACGAACCCTTTGGCAACTAACCTTGCCTTGTACCTCACGATGTTTTCGTCCATGTCCTTCTTCAGTTTGTACACACACTTGAACCCAATAGGTTTATGACTAGGAGGTAACTTGGTGAGATTCCAAGTCTTGTTCTTCTTGATGGCCTCAAGCTCACTCTTTATTGCCTCCTGTCAATGTTGTTCTCGTGCAGCCTCGTAATAAACCACTGGCTTTTCTATAGCTAGAAGGTACAACTTGTCCATGCCATCAATCCCCTCAGAGATGTCATCAAGATTTCGATATCTATAAGGCCTACTCTTGTCAGGTGTACCCACGAGTGTTTCGCCTCCTATGGCTTCTAGTGTACCCATGGGTGTCACCATACCCGTGTGTTGTGGTTACAGACCAAACAGAGAGAGAGAGAGTATGGTAGTGGGGAGTTAGGTGATTAATGGCTTAGGGTTTCTCCCCATGGCCTGTGGCGTGTGTGTGTATATATATATATATATATATATATATATATATATATATATATATATGTATATATATATATATATATGTGTGTGTGTGTGTGTGTGTGTGTGTGTGTGTGTGTGTGTGTGTGTGTAAAAAGTATTTTTCCTATATATATATATATATATATATATATATATATATATATATATATATATATATATATATATATATATATATGGGAAGTGCTTTTACAATTATACCCTTACATCCGAGTACTCCCCTCAGGGGTACTTATGTCATTACACATATCCCATTTTGGGCCTTACATTCCTCTACCAGGCCTGCTGGGCTTAGGTGGGGGCCACCCCTACAACACCGTGCTTTCTAGCTCCTCCATGCCAGTGATAGGGTTTGGCATTGCCACACCTGGTGAGCCAACCGGTGTCCTATCTAGTGACACCGGTGCTACTGAGTCATGTGGGATGGCCTCCTACTACCCCTCGTTTTGGTCTGCCTCATCTATGCCTATGTTACCAAAGACATCAAACGTAGTCCAAGGAAAGTTAGTTACATCGTTGGTGATGTTGTCGTTCCATGGTCATTCCTTTCCCTCCTTGAACACCACATCGCGGCTTATATGAAGTTTCACTTGTCAAGAATCATAAAGTCAACGAGCCTTGCTGCCAGGCTCCACACCATGATACACCATGGTAGTATTGCGATTGTCGAGCTTCTTTGAGTGTGGCCTTACCACCTTGGCATGCACGATGCACCTGAACACTCATAAATGCTCAACGTGTGGTTTCTTTTCGGTCCAGGCTTCATACGACATGACCCCAAGTAGGGCCTTGGATGACACATGGTTAAGAAGGTACACCGTATGTCGCACCACTTCCCCCCACATTACTACAAGTACATGCTTGCTCTTGAGTAAACTCCTCACCATGGACAACACGGTACGGTTACAACGTTCCACAATAACATTCTATTATGGTGAATTTTTTGTCATTAAGTGCAGCACTATCCCTTCAGCATCGTAAATGGGCTGAATTCACATGATAGGAACTCGAATGCACAATTTGATCTGAGGACCCTCACCTTGAGCCCATGCTCATTCTCAATAAGCGCTTTGTAATTCTTGAATGCGTTAAGAGACTCATCATTGGATTTCAACATGTGCACCCACATGTATATGCTAAAATCATCAACGAAGAGTATGAAGAACTTGCTATTAGCATGTGTATGTGGAGTTATGGGACCACATAAATCCACATTTACAAGTTCTAATGGATTCTCCGCTCGATGGTGCACCTGTAATGGGAACCGACTTCTGGTTTGCTTGGCCACCAAACAACCTTCACATAATTGCATTGGGTGGTCAATCTTGGGTAAGCCTAGCACCATCTCCTTCTCTGTCGTCTGCTTTAGGGCATGAAAATTCATGTGCCCTAATCAATCATGCCATGGCCATTTAGGCTCCTCCAAATTGGTCGTTAGACACACCGGGTTTTCTATCTCTAGTAGAATCTTATACAACCGGTTATTGGATCTTTTAATGTTTATGAAGAATCTCCTACTGCACTCGTAGACCCACAACCATACATGGCACAAAACCACCCTACAACCATATTCTACAAGCTACCCAAAGCTAATGATGTTGTTGCAAAAGCTCGGTATAAAATATACCTTAGGGAGTACATATTGTTCTCTATTTTTGCACTAAAGAAGGATTGATTCCTTTCCTTTGACCTCCACTATGGATCCATCATTGAATCGAACCTGTCTGTATAGGATTTCATTTAGCTCATTGAACATTGATTTCTGACCTGTCATGTGGTTGTCGACACCATTGTCTAGGAACGACTCGTTGGACACAAGATGTGCCTCGTCATCCATGCACAGTCTTGGCATCACCTTCCCCCTATTCAACAACACCATGTCACACACCTCCTGCACGCACACGGTAAGGAGCAAGGCAGGGTCGTCATCCTATGCTCGGATGAGATTAGCCTCCTTATCCCATGATGATTGCGGTGAGGTTTACAGCACTTAGATGCATAGTGACCGTAAACATCATAGTTAAAACACTTAATCTTACTTTCATCCTTACCACCTCTAGAGCCACATTTGGCATCAACAGATGGTGAGGTGTCATCATTGCCACCCTTGTCATGTCTACGACCAAAATCGCATCCTCTTCCATGGCCACGACTTTTGCTATCATTACCATCGCATCCCTTCGAATTGAACGAATGTTCCCCTCCTCTGTTCTTCTTCATATGTGCCATCCACTCTAAGTGTGTGAGCAACAGATGTTGCCACTCCTCCTTGTCACTGTAGCTTCAAACACTCTCCTCAAAGGCTTTGAGGTGGCCAACCTACTCCTCAACAAATATGGCCTTAGGTCACTGAATTGCTCGATCGACGTTATGATTGACAAGAATTTTGCCGGAACCGCTCGGAGAAATTTACAAGTCATAGTGATCTCCTCCACCTACTCACCCAACACTCGGATGCTATTGGTGATCGTCATCAGCTTCATGGTGAAATCATCTACTCATTTTCTTTCGTTCATTCGAATCACCTTGGAGTCACTCATCCAAGTTTGGATCTTTGCCTCCTTGATGCGATATGTGCCCATGTGCATCGTCCTAAGCGTCTCCCACGCATGCTTGGCGAAGTCCTTCCTAGCCAACGTCAGGAGCACATCCTCTGATACACTTTAATAGATGATGGTGAGGGCCATTCTATCCCTTCATTCATCAATGTCTTCTTTTGCTACAGCATCCCACACATCTTGTGTCTACAGGTTGACATGTATCCGTAACAACCATGTGGCATAGTTGCTCCATGTGCAATGGATATTGTAGCGAAATACTGTTATCCTTTTTCACCATCACCCCGTCGACGACACCTCCATCAAAATGTTGAGTTGGTGACTCAGATTACCTGCATCTTGACATCTGCTTCGACATGATGTCTTTCCAATGATTTTCTATCTAGTGCAAGAAGGTTGGGTTCCAGGCTTTTCTTTTCCTGGTGTAGGTCTCCAAGTGACTTTTACTGCCTGCTGCCGGTCAAAGACAAAAGCTACTGTTGCCCAAGCTCTAGCTAGCTCACCTCCCTAGCTGGAATAGATTGATGTGGGTGGGTTCTTTTGAACTGTGGCTTTTGGCTTAAATTTTTGAATTTTGGCTGTTCGCAAAAGAGAGTACGGAGAGAGAGACACACTCACGTGTGATTTTGGCCAATATAGATGAATTCAGTATAGTATCTACTACAATCAACTTATAGACCCCGCATTGAAAAGGCATACTATTTGAAAACTAGTTACTGTAGAATAAGCTAAAAGCCATAAGCCCAAAAGAACCTAGCTGTGTGTACTCGTACGTGCTGCTCCTTTCCCCACATATCTGGCTAGCAGTAACTTTTTGGTATGTGTGTGCCCGTGTAGCCCTGCCCCTGCATGCATGTGTTGACTGAAGAGAAAACAATAAAGCTGCTACTCCTTTTTTTGTGCCTCTAGAATTTGCACCGAATCGAGCAACAACTAAAGACTTGCTGCTTCGTTTGGCGCATGTTGTGCTGGACATAAGAAAAAAAAAGGATGATAGAAGCAGGATGATGTGTGCTCTGCTGCGATCTTACACCTTAGGACGATGTGTGCTGGCCTCAGGACGCACTAGGACCTAGGGGAAAATGTGACACATCAATGACTCTATCGTGCTGCTGTTCAGAGATCAAAATTAAATCTAGAGATCTGATACCAATTATTGATTTCAACCCTAGGAACGCACGTGAGAGAACACAAAAAAAATTTGGGCAATTTTCTCTCTGCATTTCTCCACTATTTATAGTGCATGCATAGACCTATCTATGGAATAACTAAACAGGGAAATAAACTGATTTGATGTGGATTTGCGCCTGAACTCTATCATCTAACTTGTCGCGCAAAGCATGACAGTATGTGATCTCTACAAATTTTGGCAAGTCTTGATTATTTCCAACAACAATTACAGTGAGAAGAGGGGCATAAGCCCACAACTCTAGGTTGTGGTCAGGAGGTAGTGCACCGACACTGCAAGTGGCACTGGTTGAACCCGATGGCCCTATTATGCCCCCGATGCATCCCTTGTCATTCTACCGATGAGCAGACCGACAGTGGCGGTGCGAGCTGGACAGGGGCGAGGGCGCGGGAAGGTGAGGAGGTGATCATATCAACAAAGCAGGACAGATTGACGATGGAGGGTCGGTTTAGAGCGAGCTAGGGCTTCGACCGAGCCTAGAAAGAAGAGACCTATGGTGGTGATAGGCTCCCCAAAACACCTAGTCGGTATCGATCTCGAGCCAATGGGAGCAATGCTTGTATAGTAGTTCGTTAGAGTACGGCGGTCACCGCCATGGGTGAAGGAGCACACAATCACTGAATCTAGTAGCCTCTGCTCGAAGACCTTGAGGTCAACAGACCTATCGTAGTCTTAGCTGCCATGGGACACGGAGAGGCTTAACGGCGGCACCAATGTCATTGAGGAAGAAAGGAAGCAGGCCAGGGCGAGGACGGCGCGGGGCTCAAGAGTAGCCTTTCACTGATGGTACCGATGTCACTGGCCGCCACAGCCCTAACCACCGCCATCCCCACTGACTGCCACAACCCTTGGTCTTTGCTCGATTTTGTCGGAGAGAGCGGGAGGGAAAAAGAGAGCGAGAAGAGGAGGAGGCGATGGCCGACACAAGACGATCAAGAGAGGAGGTAGGGCACGGAGCCTGGAGTGCGCACGCAAATGGCCGGATCTGCTCTCTAGTGTGATCGGACGGCAAAAAGATTGCAGGACCTCAACGTAACTGTAAGAAACCATAAGTGGTTTTCTATAAATGATGTGCATAGGCGTCACCGTGATTTTTAGAATTTCGAGAATTTTTTTTTGCAAAACGGGAGACGTGGAAGCTACGGGAGGCCGCTGGCTCCATCTCAATCGCGAGCCTTAGGCTTGTGCCGGTGTGCCACAGGAAGAGGGAAACCTGTCAACCACGTCGATATCTGGTGGAAGACCCACCGGACACCGAGACACGGGGCAGGCAACAAATCTGGGTGCACTGCACGCCGTGCGCCACTCACCCACAGACGGCCGTGGACGCGGCGCTGCCGACGTCTGAGCACACGCACTGAGATTCGAGCTGTGCACTGTATTATATTGTGTATGAGCTTGATTGAAAGTTGTATTTGCTTGTATTTTGAGGTTCAGTGGAACAAGTGATCTGACAAAGCGTACTTCCCCCAGAATTGAAATCCAAATTTCGAATGAAGACGTTGAATGGATGCAACGTACTTTGTACACGCAGATACACCGACTTTTGCAAAGGAAAGAAATACTTTTGCTAACCAAATTGACGGTGTAATACATTGTACATACACTGGCTGGGAGGTCCACCTGAGGAGCACACAGCGGCATCTGCGACAAGTGCACGGCAGGTGCAACCGAGGTGGACATCGTGGCGACGGCGGCGAGGTGCACCGAACGGCGTCGGTGACCAGGTGCACCTCCTGGGGACGGCGGCGAGCTTGCCGATGGAGGGAGAGGTGTGGGGAATCGGACTGTGGGAGCACATCGCTGGATTCCCTGATTTCCATCCGCACAGATCTCCAACCAAAACATGGACGGTCCTGATTTCATGTGCAGAGAATCCATACTCGATCGTAAATAGGCAACTTCCTTCCGTTCCCCTGTCCATTTCTGGGTGCACAACCTCGCCGGCGAGTCGGCCACTGTACGTGGATCTGGTCGCCGGTGAGCGCGCGGCGTGGTGGAGCCCATAATTAACGTCGGGCGGACAGGCCTCGCCGCCTGGATGGGCTACTGTCCAGCACAGGCACGTAAGAGCGACGGCCCAGGGAGGGTAGATTGGTTGGAGAACAGAAGAGGAGAAAAGGGTTTCTATTTAGATGCGATCCTTCTCTACTTGTCCGCGTCTTCCTATTGCTACTACATACATCCAAGTGTTGCTGGAGCCCTGGTAGCATTTGTCATTTTTACTATCACTAGGTATTGCATTTGTACAAGTTAGAAAGCACACAGCCATGTCTAATTTATGCCTATATTTTTTTCAGCTTGTAACTTATGATTTTCCTCGAACAAATAATGGAATAACTTTTTCATTACCGTTTTAAAATAGCTTATTGAGATAGTTTTATAGAAGCAGTTTATCGATTTATCAGCTTTCGGTTCGTTCATGCGAGCACTCACAGTAGGACCAAAAGTTATAAACTACAGCCAAAAAAGCAGATATATCAAAATCAATGGAACATGGGCGATGTTGACTGCAAATCCGACAACATAATTTCATTTTGCCCCAGCTCAAAATGCACATAACGGCGCATGTTGGAGAGGATGGCGGGGCGACACATGCATCTGCGCATATTAGGGCATGTACAATATTGTAGATAACTATTGTCTATAATATCCTCTATGTCATCTATAGATGACACTAAAAACAACTCCTACAATAGATTATCTTTTTACATATCTTTATAAATAGTTTTTTCATAACATAATGTGCTTTGCTTCTCATGTTACAGATATTTTTACATAAGAGACGATCTAATTCTCTATGCTCTCTCTCACTTTTTTACATCATTTTATATTTTACCTGATAAAATTTACAAACAATTAGCATCATACTATCATACATGCTCTTACTAGGCACACGCGCACCGGATGGAGGAATGAATGGTACGCGCTGTTGCTCTGGTTTGATGCATCAAATTCCAGGTTTGACTGCCTCGTGTTTGTGTATGGCATATTTGTACGGGGAAGCAGGAACCAGGGCATTTCCGTTTTTATTTTGTGTGGCCAAAATCAGCGTGCCAAATTCTTTTTGTCTAGAATACAGAGGACCTGTTTAGAGCATTCTCAATAATAGACATTGCACAGCTATATTTATATCCTCTACGTTATATAGAAATAATACTAGAAACAACTCTCTTTAAACATAGTATCTATTCATGAGCCCAAACAATTAATTAAATACTTGTCTTCTCTTCCACCACCCACATTCTCTCTCTCTCCTGTTTCACGCCGACCGCCACCTCCCACTCCTCTAGCTCCTCCTCGGTCTCCCTTCCTCATTGGCTCAGGCGACCGGTTGACTCATTACCCTCCACCTCAGTCTCCCCTCCTCACTATCAATTTGGATTGTAAACGCGCCGAACTCAAGCGAGTCTAGCCTCCCAAGCTCGACCTCGATAAAAACTCGAGCTAAGTTCAAGTGAATCTAAGTTAAGGTCCGAGCCTGGACCTAAGTTTGAGCTCAACTCGACCCAAGCTCGAGTAGACTCGAGTAAGCTCAGTAGTAGTCAAAATAATATATTATGCACATGTTCAACAATAAGAAAAACTCGAACTTGAGCTCGGCTCGAGTAAGCTTGGTAACCGTTAAAATAATTCAACATGCACTAATTTTGAACAAGCTCAAGTAAGCTCAGTAAAAGTTCAAATGCATCAATATTCAAACTCAAATCAGAGCCCTAACGAGCTATTTAAGCTAGACTCGTTAAAACTCGTGAGGTCAAGATCAAGCTCGAGCTCGATTGGTCTAGAGTTCAAGTCAAACTCAAACCAAACTTAGAGCAAGCCGTGCTCGAGCAGCTCATGAGCCTCAAGTTTTTTTAAGCCCTACCAGCAATGGTGGCCAGCTGACTCCTTCCTCCACCTCGTTCTCCCCTCACTAACGTTGGCGGTCAACCAAGTCCTTCGTCCTCCACCTCGGTCTCCCCTCCATCGCTTCCTCCCCCCCTCCTTTTGCTTGCCACCTCCTAGATTTGGCTGGATTTATGCCGTCAGCACCCAGACCGGCCAGATCTGAGATGTGGCCGTCGCGATGGCCATGGTGCAGCAGTGGCCTCGGTGGGAGGGGGTGACAATTGGCGAGCAGGCATGGTGGCCAGTGGTTCAGTTGTGCGGCGATGACGTGACGGGCACAGCTGGTGACGGTGGGTAATAAACTCCAAGCTCCCTCTCCCTCATCGGCCAGCGTATGGGCGTCAAGCGTGTCGGTGGACGTGTGGGCGGCGTGGCGCGGTGGCAAGCATGATGGCGTCAGCGCACTGGCAACAAGTGCATCAGCGACAAGACTGCAAGAACTTTCTCTGCTTTTCTCGGTGTTTCTATGCCCGAGAACTAGATTCAATTTTTTCTATTAGATTTTATGCTCAAACAATGTGTTGTATGAGACACTGTTTCTCTCTCTCTTTTAATTCTCCCTCTACCTCAGCTACAATCTAAGGTGATATGCTATAGACATTGTTTACATAGGAGCATTAGGAGTGCCTTTATCACGGTAGGACAAGCTGTGGACCCTATTTTGAATTCAAGGTCTCGTTTGAGTTTGTTTCCCGAAAATTCTGTAACCTGAACTGTCGTATCGTGATTAAGGCCCTTAAACACTGGTATTCAAATTCCTGTCAGCTTCCTCCAATTCCTTTTCGTGGCCATTGTTGCTAAGGGCATCTCCAATGGTTATAGCTAGCAACTAACTATAAGACTTACACATCATCTATATAGTACACACTAAAGTTAGCATTCTAAAGAACTATCTATAAGGATAGCTATTTGATGCTTACATGCACACACAGAATTTATGGAGGCTGCCTCGTTTGGCGCTATAGACTATCTCTAGAGCTGTAGAGAGCTACGTTCTCTTTCTTCATTTAATATCTTCCACGTAGGACAGTTGATGACATGGACTCTCTTGTAGATAGCTGCTATAGACCCATTGGAGATGCTCTTAAGCAGAGGTCTCTCTCCTGTTAGCTAATCAATCTTGAACAGAAGAAATAACTCACGCACCGCTCTGTCGGATACCTCGATATATGTATCTCGTTGCAGACGTCACGAACGCGTTCGCCGCATGCGCGTTGGCCAGTTGGGGTTAAAGATTTCGGGTGTTGATAAACATTACTCGGATATTTTCTTCCTAATTATTATTTAAATTTATAGTCAGTGGATTAAACATCCAACGGCTACGAATTTTCTCTCTCCTCTCCAAAAAAATCTTCCCCTCAAAAAAAGAGCTATAGATCTCTAATTCTATGATTCTAAATTTAGATAATTGTTAGAAATAAAATATCCAAATGATGTCTAAATACATCTAAGATTTCGATGGCCTTCGACCATGGATATCGAAAGAGCCTCGTGCGTTGATAAACTACTTGTAAAATGAGTACTCGTCGCAGTGTTATCTCATAGCAATAGCACAACTACTTGTAACTAGTAGTGTGCCCGTGCTAACGCTACGGTAAAATACAAAACAAGATAACGCAGCAGACATTACCATTAGCTTAATTGATAACGCAGATTTAGGCCAATGACATAAAAATTTTGCTTATCTTGTAAACAGATATGAAGAAAAACTTCCAAGCACATTATAATCTACAAGTTCAAAACTTGCAGCTCAGTTCAAGTTCAATTCATCAGGCCATCGAATTAATGAATTAACTGTTAGTTTCAGGCAATAATCATGCAATGCAATCAGGCGAACTGGGCATAGTATCAATTGGGAATAAGCTGGACCAGACTCTTTTCCTAGCAGTCGCCAGATCCCAATTCTTTTTTTTCCTTTCCTTTTTCTTTCCCTTTTTTTCTGAATATTTTGTCCTCTCCAAAAGCATCCATGATTCGCCATAATAATATGCATTTTCACTGTGTTCTTTCAGAAGTATTCAAAGTTCAATATTTTCAGTATATACAGTCTTTCAAAGGTAAACAAAATTGTATGCGTTTGCAGCCTCCCAAATTAAAGAAAAAATCTGGAAACGCGCCGTCGAGCCTCTCCACCTCCGGGTCGGGGAAGGACTGCATGTCGATGAGGCACGGCTCCGCCGTCACCTGCGCCCGCTTCAACGGCTGCCCGTGCACCGCCATCGACGTCGCCGCCGAGGGGACCCTCCGGATCGGTTGGCGCGCGCGCGCGGCGGCGGCGGCGGTGCTCAGATCTGAATATCCGATTCGGAGATTTTCAAATCGGCGGTGGTTGAGATTTGAATGGATGCGAACGCGCGCAGATTTGTTATTATGTGATCTTTATTTATTTAGTTTGCTTCTCCCAATATAATATCGGAAATTCATTTTGACATGGAGATTTAAATATCAAATTCATGAAGTCATTTGACATCACTCATGCATAATATCAAATGCAGGAAGATAATACAAAGATATATGAAATCAAATACCTTCAAATTTTTATCTAGAAGGCAATAGATCAACTTTTGCCTTATATGACCACCTGTCGCCGGAGAGCCGAACCCTTCGTAACTCGACGGCGCAGCGATCTCCTCGCTGATCATGCTCGAGTCGTCGGTGTCACTACTCACTTCCTCCCACATGCTGATCGACAGTGTCAAGTCACAATCCGTTTACTTCTGAGGGTTCTTGCTGGTATTGTGGCATGGCCAAACAGCCTTCAGCGACGTTACATAGTCAAGTCATGAAGTGTACCAATTATTATTAAATATGATCAACAGCATCAATATATGTTTCAGTGCTGATAACATTGCAACTTTGCATTCCTCTAGAAAAATATATTCATTGCAAGGAAAGTTTAATAAGCTAGCCGTAGGTATGAACAGTCAATACACTGCAGTATGGTAGTTTGGCAGTCTGCTGCCTGCATTCCACCTAATGCATATAACCAAAATGAAGCTTATAGAGAATAACACATGTAAGATGGTAAGATAGGTTATTTAAATTAACTTTGTCTGAATTTGCTTGTAGCTTTTTACATCTCCATACTGACATACATGACTGGATATTTATGTATATATGAATATGTAGACTACTATAGACTGACTAAGGAATCAATAAATGTGGAATAATTATAATGCATAGATGATCACATTTGAGGCTGATGTGCCTATAGCTTGTTCCTAGAGGGGGGGGGGGGGAATACCTTTTCTGTTGTAAGCAAATTGGAGTTCCATGGAAGATGCCCTCTACTTTGTTCCCAACTTCTGAAAACTTTAATTGATGGTCTGTAAGTAAGTGTAAATCAACATGTAACAACTGAATTATGTATATAGCTACATATAGCTGTACAAAGAACATCGAGACCAGATTAATTAGTGCTTAACACACACATTCGGTATGGTGTTGAGTGGCTACAGTGGAGCATGGTGTAAGCTTTCTTATCTGAAGCTACCGTTTTTCCATCCTGTGACGTGTAAACACAGTGATTTTCATATTCATAAACAAATGTTTGTTAATGTTGCTACCAGTGGTTGCCATCAATTTCTAAAGGCTGGCCAGATGGTTATTGTTGTTGCTAGAGCTTGATCTGTACATCTGATCATTTTTAAGGAAAAAATAGATTGGGTCATGGATCAATTAAAGCTAGCTAATATTAGCATAATAACCGAAAAAGATACTTTAGTGTTTGTTTTCCCCCATTTCTCCTTAGACATTTGGAATGACAAGCTTGTTTCTTTAGCTTCTAGTTCTTGGTCCTTAATATTTTGAGAATCCCTTGATCTTGTGTCTAAAAATCAAATGCCAAATTACCCTAAACCAGAACCACTATAGTACCATAAAAAATTTTTCCAATACCATGAACAACTTTTTAGACATCTCTAAGCAGCCATCAAAGAGTGGGCATGGTAGAGAACTGATACAACAGCAGAAAGTAGCACCAAATCCTTTGCAAAGCACAATCTTTCCACCAGTCACACAGAACAGGAGCCAAGGAGGAGTTTGCTTGTACCTTGAGGTGTCAAGAGAGGCACGAGATAGTACCTCGGTACCGTCAGGATGGGCAGCAGCAATGGCTATGTAAATTAATATCACTCTTTGCCCATGGATATAATATGCATGTCCTATACACCTGTTTTTTTTACACGTGGGAAAAAACATGGATGTAAAGAAGTTCAAAGTTTAGAGCTATTGTTATTAACCACTATTTATCAGCAGGCAACAAGCAGTAATACCACACAATTACTCCATCTGGGGGTTCTGATCATTATACACAATGAACTCAGTGATCACCAAGTTAGATAGCTATCAAACTGTGAAAGGCAGCAATGCAGTAGGAATATTAACACAACTGCACCCTTAAATTAAACAAACATGCTGCAAACTAAAGTACCTGCTGGCTGCGGTTTACCACGCCAACATAACCAAGTCGTAATGGGATCACATTTCCCAGCAAAAAATTGCGGGCATCAGTGCCCCTGTCCATTATGTCCAACTGGAAGGAAATAGAAGAGCAGCTAAGGTCAGAAGTGGAATAATATGAATAGAATGTTGTTTTTTCAATCCAAGACGTAGAAAAGATAATATGAATAGAATGTTGCCTTTTCAATCCAAGAACGTAGAAAATTTAAGATACATGATCAAACCTTTGTGATAACACCGATTGTTCGAGAACCTACAAGAACAATAAATCAGCCTAGTAAGATACAAGATCTTAATAGAAATATTCTACTGGACTACACATGGACTTTGAAGGGCATACATACCATCAGGATCAGCTGTTCGAGCCATTTGAAGAGCATCAGAATTTGCTAAATCTGCATTTGCTAGAGAAACAGCCAAGATGATACATGTCTTGTGCTTGATGTATGACAATATCATAGTCCTTATTCTGGCCTCAATGTCACTTGGTTGGTCACCAACTGGCACCTTAGTGATTCCAGGCAAATCGACCAAAGTGATGTTTAGCACATTTGGTGAATAAATCTTCAAGCGTATCTGCTTATCTGACACACCCTTGTTACCACCCGCCTCCCTGTCAGTTTCTGCCTGCATTGATACGGAGGGGTGTATCATTGACAGATACTATCATTGTTCTTCCAAATACTGGAAAGAAAATTTAAACAAAAATTGCTGCCCTACACACTTCTCTGCTACCAGATTTTAATTCACCACTAAAGTTTAACAGTTATTTTGATTTTCGAACAAACACTAAATGTAATTACACTGTATCAGCAATAGGATTGACCCCACTAAATCCACATAAAAGTATCCAAACAATCTCTTCATTCAAGCAAACCACTAAGACGTTCAAGCTAACAATATATCCCAGCTCTTAGCGTACCAAAATCAAAAGGGCACTAAATATATCAAATAGATAGCAATCTAGTAAATGGACACAAGGCAATGTTATTGCCACTAAACTCACGAACACAATCCACAAACCGCATAACCA
This sequence comes from Dendrocalamus latiflorus, assembly GCA_017311315.1. NCBI lineage: Eukaryota > Viridiplantae > Streptophyta > Magnoliopsida > Poales > Poaceae > Dendrocalamus > Dendrocalamus latiflorus. Next base: position 15,370,749 of record CM029677.1, on the reverse strand, counting down.
AATCTATCTCGCTATCGATTGAGCCTCCATTCCAAAGCCTAACCGACTCAATCACCGACGGAAACGATAAATTATGAGGAGAGGATGGGGGACCTGGATCTCGCGGTGGATTTCGTGGAAGTCGTAGAAGCGGCGTCCGGAGAGGTGCAGGAACTCGCCCCACTCGTCGGCGTCGGCGTCGGCAGGGCGGCGCGGCTGGTGCACGAGCTGGAGCACGAGGGGGCGGCGCGTGCAGATGTCGGAGCCCCGCGGGAGGAAGTCGCGGCCGACGAGCGCCTCGAGGACGCTGGACTTACCGCTGCTCTGGCTCCCCACCACCGCGACCTGCGGCAGGTCGATTGTGGAGCTGCTCCCCAGCTGCGAGAAGATGTCCTGCAGCTTGTTCACGATCGGGATCGCGGCTTGGGAGGTATCGCCTCACGCCCTCACCCTTGGAAGGTGGTGGGGAAGGCTAGGGAGAGGAGGCGCAGGGGAGCGGCGGGAGCGGAGATCGGGGAGGATGGGGGGAGCGGAGGTGCGGGGGAGCGGTGGGAGCGGAGACGCGGGGAAGGCGAGGGAGCGGAGGCGCGGGGGAGGCGGAGATGGGGGACGATGGGGGGAGGCACGGTGGAGGATCGGGGAGGCGGAGGGAGGGGAGGCGCGGTGGAGGATGGGGGGGGAGGCGGAGGGAGGGGAGGCGCGGGGGAGGATGGGGGGAGGCGGAGGGAGGGGAGGCGTGGGGGAGGATGGGGGAGGCGGAGGGAGGGGAGGCGCGGGGAGGCGCGGGGGAGGCGGAGGGAGCGGAGGAGGCGCGGGGGAGGCGGAGGGAGGGGGTAGCGCAGGTCGAGCGGGGTGGGTACCGGTTCAATGATGTGCATGATCCAAATAATTTTGACCTTAGGATCTTCAATGAGTAAGAGAAAAAGGTTTAAGGAGAGATCCAGACCATTCATTTGTATGAAGTTGGATTAGTTTGGTACACAAATCTGGGTGGACTTAGATTAGGCATGACTGTGGGAGTGGTTGAGGGGGTGGATTTAGTAAAGAAAATTTTGGTGTATTATAGAGTAGGGTAGAAATGAGTACCTTTCACCTCGGCTCGCTCGGCGCCTCCGCTCGCCCGTCGCCTCACCCATAGCACTACAAGAAATTTGAGCATCGGTGATGATATGTATTTGTCACAAAATCATGGATTTTTGTCATAAAAGCATAATAGTGACGATTTTCTTGCGTCACGCGGATCGTCACAGATTATGCGTCATAGAATGTTCTTAGTGACGATCATTGGGAAATCGTCATAAAATAGTACACATTTATGACGAATAACAGATCGTCATACAATAATATTTATGACGATTTACTTAGTGTCATAAAATATTTTCTGTGACGATACCATTATCGTCACCAACTGAAAACATTCTATGACAATCGTTTTCGTCATGACATGTGGTCCAGGACGTTTAATTTATGACAAAATTATTCTTTATGAATATATTTGCAACATCACAAAATTTAATCCAGACATACATGAATGACAAAAAAAACGTCATGAACAGTAGCATAATTCTCCAGATAATCACCATAGAATTGTTCCATCAAAGCATATAGAATTAATTGACATTTATCCAATACATGTCATTACAACCATTGGTTCAACACAAAAGTGATCACCATAGACACAGTTCCATCACAAAACCATATTAGCCAAATATCACTAGCAGTAACAAGTATGTCTTGTCAGAAGGCATATTGCTACCATACTTCAAAATAAGCCTAACAACTACACACTGACTACAAAGATGATCAAACTATTGATGATTGGCCCAGAAGCCGCAAAACAAGGAAATCAGTTTTTTCTTGCATTTTCTTGAAAATGGCCATTTGCTCTTCATTCCTCTTGTTTGTCTCTTTTGCTTCTTCAACTTGCCTCTTCAAATCCATGATTTCTCCCTGCTGAACAAACTTTTTTGGTTATATTATCAGATACATCCATATCAAAGCGAATCTGTTTAAGTTAGATAATAGTATAAGATCAATGCACTTAAAATGGCACAAATTATCAGATTATTCTGCTTGAAGAAAAAGTTTTTGTATTATAAATTTGGAACTAATTCTTGGCAGAAATTTTCTACTTCTAGTCTCTTTTTCTGCATCATTTCCTTAGTTACTATGTACTGGTCTTGTGCACTCAATACTCATAAGAAGTATTTTTTCTATAAATAAAATAGTGCAGCAAGAATAAAAAGACAGAAGAATGAGCAATTGTTCCTAACAAAGGTGGCTGAGGGTTGCACAAGCAATTTAGTATTAATCAAGCTGACATATTTAGTACTACAAAAAAATTTACTTGAGGAAAAAGTTTAAACTTACAGCTAGATAACTCATGTGATCTTTTAGGATATCTCTATCATTTTTCTTCTTGTAATCCTTCCAATGCGGGTAGATAGGCATATGATCCCTCACCAGTATGCCAGACTCCGAAGCTAGCTTTGCTGTTTGCAATGGCTGTTCAGCCCATAACTTTCATTTTCTTTGCTTTTATTTTTTTAGAAAAGTTTGGGTACTAAAGTTTGTCCACGAGCTATTCTGTATACATGCTTTGCCCTGCAAAATTTTCAAAACATTTTTAAGGTCTTAATAGTGTTTATTACATCTTGCAAAAAATTGTCTTCCACACAGTTTTCATCCTCGTCTCTCTATTATCAGCGCATAAGACAAAAACTAGTTGTACATGCATATATGTATTCATTAAAATCATAACAAAAAAAGTAATCACCAGATAAGGCCCCACACCTGTCAACAGAGTTATCTGAATCCAGTGACATCCTGTTGAGCGTTGTCATGCTTTGTTCAAGCGCACGCCGTAGTCTTCAATTGTCATCCTCAAGCTTCTGCATGGAGCGTTTCCCATCTACTAACATCCTCTCAGCTTGTGATAGTTTAGCAGCAACCTCTTCCTTTTCTCTTCTTGCACTTTCAATTGCTTGATTTGCCACCTACATACAAATAAAAGCTTCAGTAATATCATTTGAAAAATGATAGTATTACAGTCTTAGACAGCTTACAAATTAAAGTGTGTGCTCCAATGCATATTTTCTCTTCTATGATGGCAATCTATCAATTAATGCATCAACTTAATGAAAATAAGTTGAATAATATTGATAATCACAGGCAACAAATATGAAGAATGATTGTTCCAGCGATATACAGGGGAAGATGTGTTCATTGTTTGTACCTTCAATGACTCTGACAATTTAGCCAATTCTTCTCTAGCCACAGCTAAATCACCTCCAAGCCGTTCCTACATATATATGTAAGTGAAGACAAAATCAAGCTTAAGAATTTCAACAAAAAAAAGTTAAGCTTCGAAGAAATAGTAGTCCCAAGAATTCAATCACCTTGGCTTCACTTTCAGCATAGTATTGTCCAAGGGCAGTCTGCAAATTAACCAATTCCACATTTTTTGATTCAAGTGCATTCATACAGTGTGCAAGCTTGTACTTCAAATCTTCCATTTGTTCGTTTGACCTCTGGTGTTCTTCATTTATGATCTTTTTGCTCTCCTCCTGCTTTGCCATCTCAACCTTTAAATCCCTCTCTAACTGCATGATTAGGAGTGTACCTTGTAAAACCATCCCTAATTGCATCCATCCCAGCCTGGATCAAAGCAAGCAACAGGATTGTTTACATGAGATATTCTAACTTCCGAATAACAAAGTTAGTCCTCATGTCTAAATCAACTACAATGTTACGCCGTTAGTTAAGAATAAAAGTAAAAGTTTTGTCAGTCCCAATCAACATATGATCAAATAAGCAATTTGTCCTAAAAAATTTCGCCGATTCAAGTAGCAGTACACACAACGAGAAAAAATAACTAAGGTAAGTGTGCTTTGGCAGAATCGTACCAAAATTAGGCAATGTTAACCAATCCCATGTAATGCTCAGAATCCAAAACTTGGTCACAAAGATCATGACTTTTCCCCATTCCAACCTAAATTTTCTCCGGAACAAAGAACAGGCACCCACCTCGGCTATCACGGCCGGCGTGTCGAAGTCAGGCTCCCCTGCGGCGAGGCCAATGACCAGCACGCCGACTTGCCATAGCGCCGTGGCCTGGTCTGTGATGGCCATGGTCTTGGACGGCCGCAGCGCGCTCACCGTCGGGCTAATGGACGCGTCCACTGCCTCCGCCCTCACCACCGGCATACTGCCCCTTGCGGCGGGCCTCTTCCCCCAAGCCCTGCGATGCAGCCAAGAAACGAGGCAATCTCCCCCCTCACTCACCGATCGCGGCAAGAACTAAGAAAAGAAAAGTTACCAACTCCCGAAGCTTTGGAGAGCCTGCCCTTGCTAAACTGGCGAAGCGGACGGAGTTGGGATTAGAGTTGGAGGCCGGTTTGGTTGGGACGGAGAAGGACGGAGCGGAGGAGGCGGCGGCGGCGGCCATCGAGGCTGCAGCGCCGACGGCGGCGAGATCGAGAGGCGGGGAGGGATTTGGGGGCGGCCGGGCGGGAGCGAGCTAGGGTTCGGGTGGGGACTGGGGAGGGAGAGGGGGGCGATGGGAGGGAGGAGAGAGCGACCCGCGACCTGGACTGGGAGGGAGGGCGGCGATCTGGGGAGGGAGGAGAGGAGGGCGATCTGGGGAGGGAGGAGAGGAGGGTGATCTGGGGAGGGAGAGGGGGGCGATGGAGGGAGGAGAGAGTGAGGGGCGACCCGCGACCTGGACTGGGAGGGAGGGAGGGGGCGATCTGGGGAGGGAGAGGGGGGCGATGGGAGGGAGGAGAGAGTGAGGGGGGAAATTGTTGGCGCGCCAGTCTGGGTTTTCATGTCCCGCCGTGCGAAAGTTTGGCGCACATGAAAAATTTCGTGAAAAATTACAAGAATCGTGGCATTTTACGTGAATTATGTTAAATTTTCGCGGTATATATTAAAAAAAGAGCTATATATAAGAAAAAGAGAGGGAGAATGTACATAAGTAAATTTCTGCCTTGGTATAAATTTTTGAAGTGCTCAGGAATTAGTTTTTGGCGATCTCTAAAAAGGAAAATTCTTACCCTTTTCTAATTGGCGAAAATTGTTATGTACAATGGCCCCATTCGCCCTAACGTTTTTGCGACAACACTTTTTTGTCATCCAATAAATCGTCACGAATAATAATTTCTTTGATGACGAATATAAACAATCATCATGGTTTTCTGTATATTATGTGACAAATATTTGTTTTCGTCACCAAACTAGGCGTTGAAGGTACCGTCCCACATATTAATGACGAAATCACTTGAATCGTCACGGAATGATAGCTAATCTATGACATTTTCGTTTCTCATCATAACTATATTCGTCACTGATACTCAAATTTCTTGTAGTGTAGTCTCGCCCGCCGCCTTGCCCATCGCCTCCGCCTCGCCCGTCGCCTCCGGTCGTCGCCTCGGCCATCGCCTCAGCTCGTCTCCTCCACCCTAGCCTCGGTCCGTTGCCTCCGTCACCTCTGTCCGTGGTCTCCGCCCGCCGCCTCCGCCCGTTGCCTCAACACCCGCTGGCCGCCGCCTCCGCCCGTCGCAAGTACTACCTGGGGAGGTAAATCATTTTATCAAAGTAGAGATTTTCCGAAGCTTCTGAGGTCGAACTTTTGAGGTATTCATGGAGAGGTTGATGACCTTGGGTTGTTGAACAACATAGTTTTCCCAGATTGCTATTTGTACATGATAAGCAACAACTTAAGGTGCATTTGCTAAGCTACTGCCGATTGCAGCTCTGTTGTGCAAAATTGGAGCCTTGAGATCATTTTCGCTTGAGAAGATGCACTACTGGAGAGAGAGCATCCATGAGCTCACTGGCATACTTCTTGTCGAAAGACACAATAGATCACTTAAACACGATTATCAAGCCAATCGTTTACCTCCCCATGTTCTACTACTTCAACCCAAGGTCATCAATCTAGGAAAACTATGTTGTTCTTGCGCTTGTCTACCGCATGGTGGGAATTGGCTACACTTTTGCCATCTTCTTCCAGCCTGGTTCTGCGCAGCTGGTGAGCTGTTTTATATATAAGCATTTGCTCCATCTCAAGAGTCAAGAAAAAGTGCGGAAATTTTGTTATAGATGTTCTAATACATTATTTTATTTTGATGCAGTGGTCAGCGTTGCTCCCAGTTGTTCTAACTCTTATAGCAACCCAGCAGAAGAACACCTTCTTTGCTAATTTATGTTACACAAAGTGGACTCTGGAAGCATTTGTGATTGCAAAAGCACAGAGGTATGACCAATAAGGGTTTCAGCTGTGGTTGTTGCAAGTTATAGATCTTGCAGACATATGAGAGCCAAGTCGTTATTGCAGGTATATATTCTGGTGTGTGGCTGATAATGCGATGCAGTTCACTGATCAAGAGTGGATTCATGACTTGATCAATCATGATTACTGCGATTCACCATAGAGTCGAATACTTACTTTACTACCTAACTATCAATCATGATTTATGACTTATGATTCTGCTATTTATTTCATTTATTTGTATACATGTACTTATCTATTCTGTTATTCTTTGCAGATGGTTTATTATATTAGTCTAATAGCCAAAAGGGAGAACTGAAGTATCAAGCAAGTTGCTACATGCCTACATCAATATTAAGGTATTCTTGGTTTCTCAATTGCTTATAAGAATTCATTAATTTCTTATTTTTACCTTTATTTTATATATATACACACACGTATCGCCGTATCGGTATTTTTAAGAAAATGCCGAATCGCGGTATCGCGGTATCGTGTATGTAGCACCCACAAAAAAAAGAAAGCTAACTAACTGCATATCTCTCTCCCCGCATAACTCTCTCCATCCCGTTATCTCTTCATCCTTCCTAATTTCTCTCTCCCTCAATCTCTCTCCTTTAATCTCTCTCAATCTCTCTCTCTCTTCCGGGAATCTCTCCCTGCATTACTCACTTCCTCCTTCCATCTATTCTTCTTCTTCCAGATATCTCTTCTCTCTCTCTCTCTCCTCTCTACTCATCTCTCTCTCTCTCTTCATCTCTCTCGCGTGGGCTTGCATGGTGCCGCATGGGCGCCGGCGGAGGCGGCCATGGTGACAGCGACGCCGGCAGTGGTGGTGGCGGCGGCGGCCGGCCAGCCGGCGGCGGCGGCCATGCATGCGCCCTCTGTTGCGCGTGAAGCTCGGCCATGGCGGCTCGGTGGTCGCGTGGGCTTGGCCGGCAGGCGGCGGCAGCGACACGCGCAACCAAGCGCCGCTCGTGCATGTGCGTGCATGCAGATGGCGCAGTGGGGCGGCGGCAACGCTGTGCGGGGCGGCGACGGCAGCTAGCCGGCGGCGGTGGAGGCGGCAGCCGCGTGCGGCGGCGCTCGCACGCATGCGCACATGCCATGGCGCGGCAGCGATGGAGGCCGGCCAGTGAATAGCTGCGGTGGCGATGACTCCCGACGGTGGTGCTTGGGCGAGCGCGGCGACGCACGGGTGAGCGCGGCGCGGGTGATCATGTGGTAGACTTAGGTTAAAATCACTAGCAGTCCTTTAAGTATCACGTTTCTGTGTTTAATCCTCTCGATATCATGATGTATTGCCGGTACAGTTCCTTGTGTGAGTCATGATCGTTATACTTTAATAAATGTTAATTTGACTAATAATCACTTATCACATAATAAAACTTGATTGGTTGATAAACTTGTGTGAGCTACATTATAATACCTCTTTATGTTGATTACTATAGCACTATCATTTTATCGTTATTCCCTATCGCCTCTTATCAGAAACTATGTCTTTCCATTTTCAACCCTAGCGTATCTTTTCACTTCTCATAATTTATTATAGGCTTATCCTCGCTATCTCTTAGTTACCTTAATTTTGTTCTATATAATCTGTCTATGATGTATCAGTTACTTTATCACTTAGTATCACCAATCCTGTCTCTTCAGTCTCATTGTATTAAATCATTACCCTTATAACTTTACCTTAATTCAATCACAACTCTCTAATTGTATCATGGATAATTCGCTAAATAACAAACTAAGGGTTATCACGCCGGGGCTACCCACATATAGGGGTCATTTCCACCCAACCTGGTAACGTACGGGGGGCCGTACATTCTTGTTACACAGGATATTACACCCCGTCTGCAGTTATACAGTCGAGGACAAGGTTGTGCCTAGCTATTCTCGTACAACCGGGTATGTGGGATGAGGTCGCCGGCACCCTGCTATAACTTGCTATAGCTTGTCACATAACAACTATCTTTAATACACAGTCTCCATAATATCCATCTCCCATTTATGACAGTATCTCCAATATCAATTGTGCGTTGCTTTCATCTTGTACCCGTTGTTTACTTGTGATGCTTGTCCTTTATTTCACATGGTTGCATTACTTGTCTTTACTCTTGTGTTGCGATCGTTGTTAGGTACTTGCTGAGATTTTCAAATCTCACGCTTGCTCTTTTAGTCTCAGGTAAAGGCCAGTGGAGTGATAGCATCATGCATGGGTGGGAGCACTCGAGTTTTCAGCACCGTGGTTTGCCACTGTTTTGTTGTTCATTCGTTCTTTATTTGGTTACAAGTGGACCAGTCCAATGTTTTAAATATTTATTCCAGCTTCCGTTTGTTTTCTATTAAAGTGTTAATAAAGTTTTAAACTCTTTGTGATTTCTTTTGTTGTACTTATTTATTCTTCACTTTGCGATGACGTTCCATGGTAATATCCCATATGGTTACGTGGGGTGTTACAGTGTATCTTTATTCGTATCGGGGTATCTGGGTAACATAGGCACAACACATTTGTCTGAGATAATTTGGGATGAAACTCTTTACAGTCCCCTTAACATGGCGTGGACGATGAACCTATTCGCAGCCTCCGTGTAGTGAATCCCGTCCCATGAAACGTACTCCGACGGGTCGGCGCACACCGTCGACCCCGGCGTGCCGCAGAACACCGTGAAGTTGAAGTTGTACGGGCCAGCGCCGCCGCCGCAGCACGCGGCCAAAGGCCTGTTGCCGAAACCTGCAACGAAAACACAACATGCCAAGGAATATCAGAGGGCCATGCATGAACGCATGCGTGGATGGACGTGTGCATAATGTCATGATCAATTCACGAGGACGATGTTATTGCGCGAGAGGGCACCGTATTTGGCCGGCGATGCGACGATTGCGGTGACGGGGCGGTACAAGTCGAAGTAGTGGACAGCCGTGCCGGGGTGGGCGCGCCGGAATTCGTGGAGCATCCGGTTCAGCGCGCGGTTGTGCAGCTCGGCGAGCTCGTTGAACCGCTTGATACAGCCAGACACCGGGTCGTAGTTGCCTACGCCTCCCGGGAACAGGGCGAGCAGCTCCGGCTCGCAGCCGAGCGGTATCATCCCCGTGACGGCCACCGTCCTTGCTCCGGCGGCGATCACGGCCTACATAGATCAAGATAAGTATGCGGTCGACAATGTTGGGCTATTTGCTGACGGTCGGACTTGTGTTAGGGTGATGACCGAGTTGGGAGTACTTACGGTCAGGGCCGAACGGATGACGCCAACGACGTGCGGTACCAAGCTTTCCGCCACGCCGACGGTGCCGTTGATGGAGATGGCGAAGAAGTAGTCGTTGACTCCGATCTCTCCGAAGTAGAAGAACGAGCTCGCCGCGATCTTGCGCTGCTCTGTAATATGTATAAGTCTGTAACACTGCAAATTTCCCGAGGGCAAAGCGGAAATTTGTAATATGAAAATTCAGAGGGCAAAGCGCTGCTCTGCAAAAAAAAAAAGTCTGTAATATCAGAGGGTAGTTGAAAAACGCTTGTTGAAACACCCAACTGCCTACTCTACCGTCTTATTGGGCTATCGCAGAAATGGAAGATCCTGCTGCCAGTGCACCAGCAAGTGAAGATTTCGGAGATGAGTGAAGCTGTTTTTTGAACCGACAGCAGCACTGCCTTATATATTAAAGCCGGTAGGAAAGTTTACATACAAGATAGAGGGTGGCATGCTTGAGAGGGCCGTACCTAAAGGATGAAATTAAGATTATAGAGGTTGGTAAAGGCTTCGCTAGCTTCTTCAGCCCAGCTAAGATCTAGGTTTGAGACTGCTTAATTTTGCGAGAAGGGATGCGGGGGATGACTATACGGAACAAAAAATGCGAGAATTTCACTCTCTCTAGATCTCCCAAGTGACGAGCGTTATCAATGAAGCTAAAGGTTTGTGAGGCGAACTCCCACTAGTGCCAGATGGAGGATCTATGGAGTCTGAGGTAATCCAGTGGCCGATGAGGGTCCAAATTTTTTTCATATAGCGGCATCCGGCGAAGAGGTGGATGGATGTTTCTAGGGAAATCCTGTAGAGGGGCAAACTGATTGGTTTGACCATTCTATCAAAGAGAGGCAGTCTCAGCCTAGCTAAGTTCTAGGTTTGAGCTACTCCTTAATTTTGCGAGACGGGATGTGGGGGATGACTATACGGAACAAAAAATACGAGAATTTCGCTCTTTTCAGATCTCCCAAGTGACGAGCATCATTAATGAAGCTAAAGGTTTGTGAGGCGGACTCCCACTAGTGCCAGATGGAGGATCTATGGAGTCTGAGGTAATCTAGTGGCCGATGAGGGTCCAAATTTTTTTCGTGTATCGGCATTCGGTGAAGAGGTGGATGGATGTTTCTAGGAAAATCCTGTATAGGGGCAAACTGATTGGTTTGGCCATTCTATCAAAAAGAGGCAGTCTCAGCCCAGCTAAGATCTAGGTTTGAGACTCCTTAATTTTGTGAGAAGGGATGTGGGGGATGACTATACGGAACAAAAAATGCGAGAATTTCGCTCTTTCAAGATCTCCCAAGTGACGAGCATCATTAATGAAGCTAAAGGTTTGTGAGGTGGACTCTCACTAGTGCCAGATGGAGGATCTATGGAGTCTAAGGTAATCTAGTGGCCGATGAGGGTCCAAATTTTTTTTCGTGTAGCGGCATTTGGTGAAGAGGTGGATGGATGTTTCTAGGGAAATCCTGTAGAGGGGCAAACTGATTGGTTTGGCCATTCTATCAAAGAGAAGCAGTCAGCGGTCCACAACCTATTTTGTATCACCAGCATTGCAAAGATTTTGCATTTTTTGGGGTCTAAGTCCTCCAGACTAGGGGGTTCATGAAGGTGTTTATTATGCCAAAGAATTGCACTTTGTAAGCTGAGACTGTGATGTAGCTTTCATGCGAAGTGAGCTTCCAAGTTATACTGTCCTCTACCCCTCCGTAAAGGTTCAAGGAAGATATGTGGCCCTAGAGGGTGATGACTTCTTGAATGTGCCGTGCAGTTGGGCCAGCCAACCAGTTGAGATCTTATAGCCATTTATTTTTAGTTAAAGCCGTATGCAGGGAACAGTTTTTTCTTTTGGAGGCAACAAAAAGACGCAGAGCAATGTCGCGCAGACGTCTCCTGTTGTAGGGGTGGCCCCCACCTAAGCCCAGCCGGCCTATTAGGAAGTTGTAAAGCCCAAAATGGGACATGTATGATGGCATAAATGCCCCTGAGAGGGATATTTGGGTACAGGGGCATAGCCAGCCCACTGAAAAACCTCGGGCCCAGCCCATTGCAAAAAAAATTCTAAGCCATTTACTATTAAATGCTACAGTACAATGCATAGGATTTTTCAGCTGGGCCTCGGGCCATGGCCCGAGCGGCCCGAGGCCCAGCTCCGCCTCTGTTTGGGTATAAAGGCATAATTGTAAAACACTCCCCATGTGAATATATATAAGCCATCCAGGCCATGGGAAAGCCCCCCAAGCATTGCTCACCTAACTCTCCACTACCATACCCTCTCTCTCTGTTTGGTCTGTAACCACAACAGTTGGCGCCGTCCATGGGGAAGACAAGAGCAAGCTCCAGGATCTGAAGAAGGATGGCACCAAAGAAAGCTACATCATTGGCGGCGGAGAAGAAGAAGAGGGGCGCGACGGAGATGCGCATCAACACCCGAGCTTTGGCGTCGGCGATCGCGATTGCAGGCGTTGACACCGGCGTTGCAACTACGAACGACGACACTCACGGCGCGGCGATTGACCCCACTGCTGGCGCGACGGTCGACGTCGGTAGCACTGATTGGGTTGTCGGGAGCGGTAACGCCAATGCCCATGTTGGCACGGCCACCGTCCCTACATCCGATGTGGGAGCAGCGAGCGGCTAAGGCGGTAACGTCGGCCTCGTCACCGACTCCGAAGTCCACCGCACCGGCGCGCCGGGTAGCTCAGGAGTGCAGGCCGTGGTTGCTGTGGCCCCGACGGTGCAACCAGGTGTGCCGATAGCCCCAGCCGCAGTGACAGTGGAGAGCGCTCTGCTGACGGCCATCGGCACACTCCAACGGGAGCTAGCGGATATCCGTGGAGCCGTGCGGGATATGCAAGAGGCTCGGAGCCAGCAGATCCCGCCGATAGCCGCACCGGAGCCGACACCAGCGTGGAGTTCCCTCACCAAGATCCTCTGGTCATTCAGGTCGCCATCATGGGATGCGACGTTAAGCGCGTCCTAGTCGATGGAGGAAGCTCCGCGAACATCTTGTTTGCAGCGGCCTTTGACCAAATGGGGATCCCTCGAAGTCGCTTAGGTCCCTCAGGAATCCCATTACAGGGCTTCGGAGGTCAACTGCTGAGGGCATTGGGCCATATATGCCTCTAGGTCTCCTTTGGCCGGGGCAATAACGCGAGGAGCGAAGACGTCACCTTCGACGTTGTCGATATCCCGTATCCATATAACGCCATATTGGGGCGCCCAACCCTCAATTCCTTCAAGGCAGTCCCACACCATGGCTTCCTATGCGTGAAGCTCCCGGGCCCACAAGGTATCATCACTACCCACGGTGACCAGGACGTCGCCCGGCGCATAGAGCTTGGTACATGAGGCTCACGCCGCGAGGTCCACCGGGATTCCTAAGGCGGACACAGCGCAAAGGCCCTCGACGGCTCCCAGAAGCGCGCCCGCTGGGCTTCCACATGGGTCGCTCCAGCACTAGAGGCTCCCCGCGTGCCCTACCTCGCCTCCACAGCGACAACACTCGCTGCTGTTCCCATCCTCGAGTGATTCGTGGTTAGTATCCTGTCTTTTGTAATCACTCACCCGCGCAAACGAGAGATCAATAAAGTCCACCGTTTGCGAACTTGTCTTATTTTGTGCAAAGACGCACAGAGGCTCGCCTCCGCGCACACTCTCCATGAGTATAAACAAAGGCACACGGTAAACGCGCTCACTCTCCGTGAGTATAAACAAAGACATGTGGTAAACGCGCGCACTATCCATGAGTATAAACAAAGACATGCGGTAAGCACGCGCACTCTCCATGAGTATAAACAAAGACACGCGGTAAACGCGCGCACTCTCCATGAGTATAAACAAAGACACGCGGTAAACGCGCGCACTCTCTGTGAGTATAAACAAAGACACACGGTAAACGCGTGCACTCTCCATGAGTATAAACAAAGATGCACGGTAAACGCGCGCACTCTCTGTGAGTATAAGCAAAGACATGCAGTAAACATGTGCACTCTTCGTGAGTATAAACAAAGACATGCGGTAAACGTGCGCACTCTTTGTGAGTATAAAATAAGACACGTGGGGGGACGCCTCTGTGTGCACTCTACAGAGTATAAATAAGACGCAGCAGAGGCTTGCCTCCGCGCTCACTCTATGGAGTATAAATAAGACGCGGATGTTGTCCCTGCGCACTCTACGGAGTATAAATAAGACGCAGTGGAGGCTCGTCTCCGCGCGCACTCTACGGAGTATAAATAAGACGCAGCGGAGGCTCGCCTCCGCGCGCACTCTACAGAGTATAAATAAGACGCGGATGTTGTCCCTGCGCACTCTATAGAGTATAAATAAGACATAGCGGAGGCTTGCCTCCGCGCACTATACGGAGTATAAATAAGACACGGATGTTGTCCCTGCGCACTCTACGGAGTATAAATAAGAGGCAGCGGACGCTTGCCTCCACGCGCACTCTACGAAATAAGATAGAGGCGCGGATGTTACCCCCGCGCGCACTCCACGAAGTATAAATGGAACATCTGAAAAGTCGTCCCTGTGTACACTTCATTTCCTCCAACCTCTAGGCGCCTGCTCCACCGCCACCATTTCGAAGGGTAGGGGACGGTGTGCTCGTGCGTCTACTTTGGCTAGGCGCCGGCTCCGCCACCACTATTTCGAAGGGTAGGGGACGGGGACTCGCGCGTATACTTTGTCTAGGCGCTGGCTCCACCTTCACCATTTCGAAGGGTAGGGGACGGAGCGCTTGCGCGTCTACTTTAGCTAGGCGTCGGCTCCGCCGCCACCATTTCAAAGGGTAGGGGACGGAGCGCTCGCACACCTACTTTGGCTAGGCGCCGGTTCCGCCACCATCACTAGGAGCGCTCGAGCGTCTACCACGCGAGGACGAAGTACCGGATCCTACAAATTAATCGAAGACACACGCGGTCATGAAGATCAGCAGGGACATGTATTTCGACCAATCTTTATTGCGTCCGTACACGAACGCTTGCAAAGGCATCCGGCGATCAATATCCCCAAAGGCATAGTGTAAAAGCGTCCTTGAGCATCCAGGATCGCTACTCGTCCGGCTCCACCTTGATATACTCCCGCATCGGAGCCTCACCCGCCGAAGCCCGGGCCGCCCAAAAGTCTAGTGAATCCTCAGCCCATCGCCAGTGCCAAAGACGACATCTGGTTACGAGGTCAGAGACTAGCAACCGATCCCAATTAAGCAGCTACCCGGAACACAACGATACACGTGGTCAGAACATGGGGCAATTTCCACTTTATTCATAAGAAAAAGGGGGGAATGCATACATTGCAACGCACGCCTACACACTAGAACCTCGGCATCACACCTGTGGGTTCGCGCCATGCCTCGCGTCATCGGCACCACCTTCGTCACGCCGCGGGACTTCATCGAGCCACTGGCCGAAGTTCCCCTCACCATGCATAGTCCGCCGTAGCTCTACCTTCGCCGCGCCTCCCCGATGTAGTCCCAGATCCGTTCATGGAAAACCTGGACAGCGGGACGAACGGCGCGTGCGGTAGCTGACATCACCCTGGCCCCTGCTGGCATCTCCAACTGGGGGTCAGCCAACTCGTCGACGTGCCGGCAACCTCGGTGCCAGAGCAGCGCAAAGGCTAGACGCGAAGTCACGAAGGAGCAATGGTTGCCATAAGACCTTGCGGCGCTGAGAGCAAGGTTGGAAGCCTCCCCGATCTTACATAGCGTCCGCGATAGCTCTTCGAGGCCGAAAGAGTGAGGTGGCACTTTGGCGACAAGGTCTTTGAGAGTGCCCTCCAGAGCCAGCATGGCGTCCCACGCCGCCACCGAGGCATCACCTAGAGCCTGGTCCCGCTCCCCAAGAGACGCAGCAAGGCAGCCTTTCTCCTCCTCTAGTGCAGTGATTTGCTGGAGTAAGCCGTCACACTCCTCGGTGGCCGTTCACTATGCCGCCGCCGCTGCGAGCGCCTCGGCGTCCGTAATCACTTTCGCACGCTCCACCTCCAAGAGTCGGATGCGGTCGTCCTTGGTGGAGTGGGCCTCCTCGGCCGCACGATGGGCCTCTTTGGTAGCGCGCAGCCGGTCCTCTAGCGCCCCCCGCTCACGGGCATGAGCCGCTTGCAACACCTGGCCAAGGGCGAGGGTCTGCACAATGCAGAGGTCAGCAAATTCCTAAACAACGAGACAAAGTTAAAAGTCGAGCACTCACCTCCATCTCCAAGGCCTCTAGCGCGCCTCCCAGGAACTCTGACCCGCACGTCAGCAACGCCTGGCAGTCTGCGGCCCCTCGCCACACCTGCAGCACCTCCGGCCGAGGGACAAAGTCCGATAAGCTCGATCGCGTGGCCTCCGCGATGACAATCTCGAGGGTGCCGGGTGTAGATGCCACCAAGGGAACATCCCCGCCCCCCGAAGGTTGTCCGTGCCCGGGAGACCGTGCCACTGCCAATCCTAAAATGTAGTGGTTAGGGCCCTACGGAAGCCCCGCAGGATTGTACGAGGGGAGTCACGCTTACCTTCGGCATCAACCGGAGGGCTCCGCTGGAGTGTCCCCTCAGCCTCAGAGGGAATCATAGGAACACCAGTGCCCCCGAAAGAATCCGGCCCCCTGGGCCAGGGAGCCTCTATGTCGGGATCTAACTCCAACAGGCTCCTGATCCCGGTCGCCGCAGCCTCAGAAGGAACTGCGGGCATACCAGGCCAGGGGGCCTCTGTGTCAGAATCGGACTCCAACAGGCTCCTGACCCCAGTCGCCACGGCGAACCCTTTCGCCAACAGTGTTCGCGGCCGCTTCGCTTTCGGAGACCGGGGCAAGCACTCATCCACCTTGGTAGCCAGCGCAGGTGGCAATGCTCTGCCCATCTAGTTGTCCACGCTGCACCCTTGGTCTGCAGCGCCTCCCAGGGACACTTCGCCTGGAACCGCTTCCGTACCTCCACCAAGGTCCGAATCGGCATACTTCGCTGAGTCGGAATCGGCGTTCATCGAAAGATCACCCTTGGTAGAGCTGAAGGAAGCAGCGCCTGCCGGGATGGACACGGCCGCGGGAGACCGCGCCCTCCGCCTGGGGGCGACCTCTTCCCCTTGCCACCACCATCTTGGTAGTGAGCCCGGCCAGGATTGGGAACGGTGCGCTCTGGCATGAGAACGCCTAGGGCTTCGCACACTGTATTTATCCACCCTAACCTACCACCTCGGTTGCGGCGGCGCGCAGGTCGTGTTCTTTGGCCGCATACGGCCAGAAGAACACCTCCGCGTCCTCCAGGGCAAGCCCTATAGGAAAAGGCAGGGCGAAGTCAAAAAAACCCTACGCGAAAACTTACGGGGATTGGAGGGCCTCGGCAGCCAAGATACGGACAGCTGAACGTCGTCGCGCCAAAGGCCTCTAGACGGGAGGCGCCACCCATCGGCAAGTGGTTCCACGCCATACATGACGAACTCCTTGGCGAGGTCGCGCATGTTGAAACGAAGACTAACCCCCACGAGCCTCTGGGCTCTCCGCCGATCCTCGTTGTCGATTGTCACGCCCGACGAGGTGTTAAACGATATCGGCCGGCCCGTGCACTCGAGGCCGTTGCCACCCACCACGTGAAGATAGAACCACCGCTTCATCCAGTTCGCCTCCCACTTCGTCCGAGTAGAGTTTGCAAGGAAGACCTACGAGCACTGGGATCGTAGAACGAAGTTGACGCTATCGAAGTTGGAGAACACCCCTCCTTCTAGCCGTTTCGGCTGGCATCGTGCGTCGTGGAGAAATGCGCGCTATTGCGTTAGGGTCAATTACGCCAGCTCCAGCCCGATGGTCCGCAGGACGTCACCGACGATCAGGGCCGCTGGAATCCAAAGGCCACCATTGAAATACACGACGAAGACGATTGCCTCCGACTCCTCCGGATGTGGCTCTGTCTTGTCGCTGGCAGGCAGGTGCACCTCACGGCGGTCAAACAGCTTCCCCTCGCGCAGCAGAGTTCGGATTGTCTCCTCCGTCGCGAGAGTTAGGCCTAGGACGTGGGAGCAAGGACCCTCCATCTTCTCTTCCGCCACCCACCGCTTATTCACCAGCGATGGCCTGTGCCCCTCTAGCACGTACTCCACCTCGATAGGAGGCGACCGCTGGGACGGGGCGCTACCGTCGGCCCGATGAGCATGTTCTTTGCCGTGGGCCATTGTTCCCCGAGGGCTAAACGGCAACAGGTATGGCGCAATGGCAAAGAAGGCGAGAACGCAGGGTGCAAGAGGGCGAAGAACGAGGAGGTATGCGAAGAAGTGCGCCGGCGTGGTACCAGAAGGGGTATTTAAAACCCTTTACCTCCCACACCCCGATAAGCGTAATCGGTGAAACACGAACCGCTCGCCTTTCCCACGATTGGGAAACGTAACCGGTGGAAGCCGAAGTGGCGCAGCTGCCCGTGCGCATCTAACCCTGTCAGAAACGAACGCACGACTGTGGTCAGGTAACAGCCTGACAGCGCATGACGCGCCAACCATGCCCGGCCACGTGTCCACTCCCTCAGGAGTGATTGCAGGCCGCGCAACGTGGCCCACTATCCATAATCGCGCCAGTGGTCGACGCGATTCTCGGGGCCATCAATGCAATGGCAGCAGGTGATTGACTAGTCACTCCAGCTCCGACTCCATCCTTGGCGTGGACTCCGCCTCCGCGGAGTGACTGCAACTTCGAACCCGCGGGATGACTCCGGCGCCTACTCCAACCTCGCGTCCGCGTAGTCCAGTCGGGCCTCGGCCTCGCACACGAGGGATCCACGGAGGTAGGTAGGATGCAGACTTGGTCCCGCTTTGTTAAAACGCCTTCGACAGGTGGGATACGGAGGCGTGCAAATGCCTGTACAATCCAACATGCCATCAAAAGCACCGTCCTCGCACCGCGGGATACCATGTGGCCCTCCGATCTCCAATCTGCGCGAAGACTCCAGAGCCTGCTCCAATCGAACCTGCGCAGCGATGCCGAAGGCCACCTTGACTTCGAAGTCTGTGTGACAACCCTGCAGATCCAACCGGTGGGGATCCAGCCGTTTGCACTCCCTGCAATCGGGAAGCGTGACTGCTGATCTACGACAAGTTTTGACTTGTTCTCACAAGTAGGCCTCCTTCCGTGCATCAACATTCTTTGCTAAGTAGCGCTAATCAGTGCGATCAAAGAACGCAGATGAACTAAAGTAGGCCTACTTGTGAGAACAATGTCGTCACATGCAGGAAGCGCCAACCGGCGAAAATACAGTCGTCCACCTTCCCCCCCCCCCCCCCCCGACAGGGGACTCTAGATAAGTTTTGACCAAAGTCAAAAACAAGCCTCCATCTATTCCCCAACATCCTCTGACTACATCATCAACGTTGGTTCTGCTGTGAAACAGTCTTATCAGACAAGGTAGAGGAACAGAGGCAGGCCTATTTTTGAGAACCAAGACCATCCTAGCCGTACCCGGCTGGGTCACAATGAAGGGTGACGCAGAAAGGTGGCAGCCTATATATATACCCGAGACACCCCCGGCCGGGAAATGCAACTAGTGGAAGCACAACCGTCGGGAGACCAACCAGCGGGAGCTGAATCGTTGCGCATGGCCCAGCTCCCGTCTTGCGCCGACAGCACACGATGCGCTAATCATGCACCTCCACGTGTCCTGACTTCTCGGGAAGGGGCGTACGACCATGGCCGTGCGGTTGCTTTACACCGCATGACGCACCAATCGCGTGCAGCCACGCGTCATGCAAAAATCCGAAAAAAGCACACGGTCGCTAACACCGCAAGACGCACCGATCGTGTACTATCGCGATGTGCAGTGCACGCCGTGCGCCAGGCGCCATTAAAGCATTGTCATAGATCCACGAGCCACTCAGCCGTGCAACTCCGCATGGCGACTCTGGAGCCCACGACCACTAACCCGCCCAACGACCTCGGGCCGCTCCTCGGCTCCGCGTCCGTCGGCTTAGCTGGCCCTCCGGCCCGGCCTCGCGTATGAAGGCACTCCTCCGCATCCCGCTTCGCTTGCACGTCCGCGGAGCGAAGCCAGTAGCTGCGCTGGAAGCGCACGCCTCTTGGACGGAGACGCCTTCGGCGCTAGCCTCGACTCCGGGCCCATACGACTCAAAAGGCACCAACCGCTGCCAAGATCTAGTTTTATACGATATCATAAGGAGTTCACAGGCCACGGAGACGGAGGGGGCCAAATGGCTTGGCAACATGGCTTCAGCTCGTGAAGCCCTTCACCATGAGAGGCTCCTAAGCCCAGCCGGTCTGTTAGGAGGTTGTAAAGCCCAAAATAGGATATGTATAATGGCATAAATGCCCTAGAGAGGGATATTTGGGTATAAGGGTATAATTGTAAAACATTCCCCATGTGAATATATATAAGCCATCCAAGCCATGGGGAAGCCCCCCAAGCATTGCTCACCTAACTCTCCACTACCATACTCTTTCTCTCTATTTGGTCTGTAACCACAACGTCTCCCACGAGCGCAAGCTAAGTTCTAGAAACTTGCTATTTCTAGTCACCGATTGTAATGGAGGTGGCTGCCGCAAATAAGAGTCTATTGTACTCATCACAAGGGGTTGCATCCCTTTCCATGGCTTGTTTGAAGTTGTCCACTTATACCATAGCCATCTAATTCGTAGGGCTCACGCAAAGCACTAGAGGTCCAGGAGACCAAGATCCCCTAGGTGTGTGGGTTTGCACATCTTGTCCCAACTGACCTTGCATTTATCTCTCATTAGTTGTTCAGAACTGGCCCAAGGAAATTGTCTCGTCCGTCTGTTTATAAACTAGAGCACTCCATTTGGTGGTTTGATAACCGTGAGGAGGTATGTCGCTTGGGCATTTAGGACTAACTTTGCCAAAACTTTTCTTCCTACGAGAATCCACAATTTCCCACGCCAGCTCGATAAGTGACTGGACACTTTGTCATGTAACCTTTGGAAGTGCAGGTGATGTAATCTTCGAATTGCAAGGAGTAGTTCCGAATATTCCAAAGGGAAGGAAGCTAGATTGGCTGGTAAGTCATGTAGCATGGCTTGTAAATCAGTCCCTTCACAACAAATCGGTGCCACCTAGCTTTTTCGTAAGTTTATATGTAGGCTCGTAGCTTCGCCAAATTTCTTTAAAATATAGACAAGGGAGTTAACATTTGCCTGGGAAGGGTGTAAGAAGATGGTCATGTCATCTGCATAGAGGGAGGTTCGCAAGGTTGCTGCCCATCCACGCAAAGGTTGTAGGAGACTTTGTTCCATTGCTATATTGAGGATGTTTTGGATAGGGTCTATCACTATGATAAAGTGGAAGGAGAGAGCAGGTCGCCCTGACGAAGGCCTTTGCGGTTTTAAATAGTGCTTTCGGGGATGCCATTTAGAAGAACTCTAGAGGTTGCAGTGGAGAGGACGTAAGATATCCAATTCCTCCATCGTGGAGGGAACCCCCTAATTCCTAGCATCTATAATAGGTAGTCCCAGCGTACCGAGTCAAAAGCTTTGGCAATATCTAGCTTGAGGAGAAGGGTTGGCGTTCTCACACGATGAAAATTCTTACGAGATTCCAGACGTAAAGGAAATTTTCCTGAATACGTCTTCCTTTAATGAATGCACTTTGACTCTGTGACACTAGGTTGTTCACGAAGGGGGTGAGGTGCAAGGCCAAGGTTTTGGTGATGATCTTAGAAACATTGTGAATGAGACTTATTGATTTAAAATCTATCATGAATTGGGCTTCATCTTTCTTTGGAAGAAGAATAATATTGGCAGTGTTGGAGCATTGAATGTTGGTTGTTCTGAGGTTGTAAAAACTATGAAGGGCGGCCATGAGATCCTCTTTTATGATGTCCTAGCATGCACGATAGAAGTTTTCAGTGAAGCATCCGGGCCCCGTGCTTTGCCCTTTGGCAATTAAAGGATGGTCGTGTGTACCTCAAGTTCAATGAAAGGTGTGTTGAGGTCATGTAGGTCCAAGCACGGCAGTTGTAGCATTTCCCAATTGAAGGTGGTGGCTACATGCAAACTGCATTTGAGTATTTGAGAGAAGTGGTCAAAGAGCACATCGGATTTTTTGTCATGTGAGGTCACCCAACCATGTCCCCTCATGAGGCATTGGATAAAGTTCCTTCATCTGCGGTAGTTGATTTTGATATGGAAAAAGTGTGTTTGTGTCTCCCTCTCGTAGCCAGTTGATATGCATCGTTTTCTTAATCTACGATTTTTGGATTACTGTTAGACCCATAACTCTCTTTTTTAGGCAGGCTTGGAGCTCGGCCCCTTCGGGAGTCAAGGCTCTATTTTCCTGAGTGATGTCAAGGTGCAGGATGATCTCTTTGGCCATGTGCAGCTGTAGCTTGACATTCAGGAGTAGCCTGCTGCTCCATGTTAGCCGGATCGTTGTGATTTTTAATTTCTTCTTAAAGGTGGAAATCAGGTTACGACCAGGCGTGGTCTCTACCCAAGCCTCTTGAACGACCTGTTGAAAGGTTGGCAGTCGGATCCAGAAATTTTCAAAGTGAAAGACTTTGGGTGGCCATGGTGCACCAACGTTTGAGACGAGGAGGGGGCAGTGATCTAATAGGGAAGTGGATAAGGCCTGTAGGGTATGATTGTTGAAGGTGGTGTTCCAGGCGGTGTTGTAGAAGCATCTATCTAGTTTGACTAATGTGGGATTGTCTCTTAAGTTGCTCCAAGTATACTTCCGGCTATGAAGGTGGATCTCTTGTAACTCACAAGTGTTAAGGGCATCATGAAACCTTCCCATAAGATGCTAATTGAGGTCCGAATTTTTTTTGTCAATGGCCCTGTAGATTAGGTTGAAATCACCCAGAAGGAGCATTTGGCAGCAGACGGTGGGCATACAATATAAGTTCCATAAGGAATCTCTCCTTGTCCCTGCCAAGCGTTGGGCCATACACCAAGGTTTGGACAAAAGCAGTAGCATAGTCCTAGATCGTCACGTCGATTATGAGGCCAAATTCATGGTGTCAGGGGTTAGATATGGAGACTATATCATTGTTCTAGAGAATAAGGATCCCTCCTCTAGTGTTCTCCGCTGGGAGAAAGTCGAATACGTCTAGTCAATTTCTACCAATAGACTTGGTGAGAACTAGGTCAGCTGCACTTAGCTTTGATTCCTGTAGACAAGCTATGTTGCAAGGGTTTGCCTCAAGAGTAGCCTAAGCAGTTGTTCGATGAGCGGGGGAGTTAAGTCCCCTCACATTCTAGCAAATAATGGATAGGTTGGGCCCTAACATAAGGAGATGAAAGCGCTAGCCAATGGGAACGAGATGAGGGAATCCGGGGGCCTGGTTCCTTTTTGGGTGAAGTGGTTGATCATCTGAGGTGCCCTATAGATCTCTCTATTCTTGCATAACTTACTGCAGGGCAAATCAAAATGGAACAAATGCTGCAGCAAAAAGGATGAAGCTACGTGATGTAGAGTAGGTCATCTCCATTTTTGCTCCTGCCGAAGGCCAACAGCATGGAGGTGTTAGTGTTTGCAGTGGTGATGGCGTTCATGATGATAGATACCATGGTCATGTGGCTGGCGTTCACGGTGATAGTTTTCGTGGCCAAGTGGCTAGAACCCAAGAGGTTGGCAGGCATTATAGTGGTGATGACACCAGCCAGCCATTGATGGGGGAGGCTGTAGATTTATGCATAGCAACGGGAAAGGGTCGGTAAGGATAGGAGCCAAAGTGAGCGAAAGATGAAGCATTGATAACAATGGTAGGAATTGAAGTCCATTCGATAACATAGGTGTAGTCCACAAGGGGAAGCTGTCGTAGAAGTAGTGTCCACAAAAACATAAAAGTTGTGCAGTACAAGGCCAGACTAGGAGGTGGCAGCAAAAGCAACAGTGGTGGCAGCCCAAATTAACTGGCTACATGGTGAAGGCTTCACACTTCATTTTCCAAAGTGGCCTTCTAGGAGACGTGTCTTCTATAGCCTAGCTGGTGCAGCTACATCCTCAAGGCGAGCCGACTCCCCCTATGCCACCAGGGTGTCGTTGACCTATAGAGCTTCCGCGCAGTCGAAGTTGAACAGAGCCAAAAGGGCTTGGATTGCCTCCTGTGGTAGAGGCCCATTGAACAAGGCGAGGTAGCAGTTGAGAACCTGATCTGTCATTGGCTATTCATCGTGCAGCACGCCAAGCCGGCGTGCGATTGTCTCCTGAGCTTGCCTTATGTGTGGAGTGTCACGTTATTATGAGATCAAGGAGGCTGACTAGAGGGGGTTGAATAGCCATTTCTAAATATTTCAATTAAATTTTATTTAAGCTATGTGGCTAAAGCCAAGTATATAATACGGAAGCTTAAATCAATTTGGTTTAGCACAAATAAAGTATAAAGTAACTAGGTCTACCTAAGTGCACCAACAATTTAAGTCTATGTTAAAAGTTTGCAATTCTAGAAAGACAAGTAATCAATTTAATTCTTTGAATGCAAATTGCTTGAATGTAAATTGAGCACAAGAAAATAAACCACAATTGATATGGTTTCTTTTTACCAGGGTGTTTGGGGACTTGTCGATCTCCCCTAGTTCACATTATGATTAGCCAAAATTAATTAGACTGGCTTCACGAATTAAGCCGAAACACCTCAATCTACTAAGTTACTCTTCCTCCACTATGGAGATGGTGAGCACCACTCACAATTTGTTGGGACTTCTCACAATATTCTTGAGAAGCTCACCGCATACGATGCCTCCAACGTTGTCTAGGAGTCGGCAAACACCAAGAGTAATAAGCCAAGCCCCTCGCTTGACTCTCACCATGAACAATGAATGCACAAGCTCAAATGGACACTAAATCCAATTCTAGATGCAACACATGCAATCTGGATCCCTTCTCCTTGCTCACAAAGTGCAACACATACACAATTGAGAGGAGGACCTCACACTACCTTAGGGGAATAGAAATGAGTCAAGCAACCTCATCTCCAACCGAACACAAGAGAGTATTTATACCCCACACAAGAAAACTAGCCCTTGAAGCCAAATCCCTAAAAAACCAAGGTTATCAGAAGTACCAGTAGCAAAACTGTGGAACTTCTGCTCCCCTCACAATGGTAAAAATACTAGCCATTAGAAGCAAAGGACCAGTCGAATTTGATAGTTCCGATGTACATTTTCTGTTAGTTCCGATCATCGGAAGTACTGCTCCCATATGCTGAACTACCATTCTCGCAGGGAGGAGAAGACCACCACATAGGTGCCTCTTTGGAAAACATGTATTGCTACACAAAATGGACGTTCTGCAAATCAGAAGTACTGCTTGCACAGAGCCGGTAGTATCGTTTGCTGATCATACCGCTCACACAGAGTTGATCGACTGCTCACATAGAATTGGTCAAAAGTACCGATCATTAACTACACTAGTCTCAGACCACGTCGGATGGTTCGATTGCTCAAGTCTTTGAGCATGTTATCCGGTTCGAGCACACAGGTCTCTGACTACGCTGATCTCCAACCACACTGGTCTTCGACCACACAGTCCAGATTGACCACACAAGTTTTCGATTACGCTAGTCTCCAAGCACATTGGTTTCAACCACTTAGGTCTCGACTATGTCAGTCTTCGATCACACAGATCTCTGACTACTCCATCAATCTTTGACCACGTTGTATTAATGGCGTTAGTTCAACCATGTTGGTTTTGACCACATAGGTTTGACCATGTCGGTTCCGACCATGCTGGTTTTGATCACACAGATCTCAACCATGTCGGTTCAACCACGCTGGTTTTGATCACACAGATCTTCAACCACGTTGGCTCGACCACACTAGTTTCGATCACACAGATCTTTGACTACGTCAATTTCGGCCACACTAGTTCGACCACACTGGTTTCGATCACGCAGATCTCGACCACGTCAATTTTGACCATGCTGGTTCGACCACGCTAGTTTTGATTACATAGATCTTCGACCACACAGGTCTTCGACCAAATTGGTTCGACCAAGTCGGTTCTCGACCATGAAGGTCTTCAACCATCAACGCACGCGGTAGTTCCGTAATTACAATGCCAGTAGTTCTGGCAATGGTAGTATCACAGACTATACTGCGGTAGTTTCGATTTCCCTAAGAAGTGCAAATACTTCAACAGATTTTGCAAAACACATTTGCAATCAATAGTATCTTGCACAAAAGGATCAAACATGATTCCCAACAAATTTTAAAACATATTGTATACTTTTAGAATCATGATACAAGGATTATATATGAGCTTGAACTATTTGCAAACTATATTTGCAAATATACGCCTCATACTTCAAAAAAAAAAATAAAAGCATGGACTTCAAACACTTGCAAAATAAATTCAAAATGTATAGTCCCATGCTACAAGAATTCAACATATGAGCTTCAATTATTTGCAAAATATATTCGCAAATACAAGCGTCATGCCAAAGAGAGCTAGACCAATTTAGGTTGTACTATCAATACATGATGAGACTTAAGCTACTAGACAAGACTCCTCTTAATAGTACAGCTACCTGTACAACTAATCCGGCCTTCCAACCAAACACCAAGACCGGTGAAAGACTAGAAACACATCCTTAGCCCCGGCTAGTCATACCTTTGCCTTGGGCATCCTTTTGAAGTTTAATGACGCACATCGTCACTTCAAGTATGGGTCATCATCTTAACATACATCAACCCATGATGCATCCTTCACTTGAGCTCCATCAATATATGATGAGTCTTTACTTAACTTAATGATCAACACATGATCATGTCCTCTTGGACATGTATCAACTCATGATGCATCTTCTTCTTGATGGTCTTCAACGCATGAAGCCATCTTCCATCACATATCTTGACTTGATGATCTTCAACACATGAAGTCATCCTCATCCTCACTTGTGGAACCTGACATATTCATCTAACTCATGAAAAATGTTAGTCCACAAACCAATTGCCATCAATTACCAAACTTCACCATTAACACATAATGGAGGGACTAGATTCTATAATCTTCCCTTTTTAGTTATTCATGACAATCTCAATAAATAAAGAGATAAGGATAGTATTTCAAGTATACAACACGTACACAATAATTGTATACTCTAAGATAAGCTTTCAAAGTAAAATTTGCTTATCTGGTTGTCATTAATCATCCAACCATTAATACATAATGGAGAAATTAGATGACAACCCGATTGCAAATGAGTATATATGAACTACACAAGCTATATATACTCAAATAATGTGTTTCAAAATAAAGATGCTAAATATGTGTATTAAAGGAAACATGAATCAATACTTATGAAACATCAAAATATAGAGTGAACCCCCTCTAAATGTGTGTATACAAGTATGTGTAATGAAGACATATGAACATATTCATTTTAGACTATTTGTGGAGTTCAATCTATATTTTGGATCCAAGGAATGCACTAATATATAAGAATGTGATTTCGAATGCATACCTCTTTGATTTCACTTTTTCATCCAAATGAGACTAAGTAATATCATAATCAATAAACAAGGTTAATCTCACAAATGCATTTATCATTATCACCAAAATCTTATAATAGTATTTGTCATTTTCACCAAAATCAACTTAAATAGAGCTTGATCTTTCAATCATTTGGACATGAGGCATTCACTATGTCTAGGAATGAAGGTGGCGGTCGGCCCGAGCTTCACCAAAGTCACTGGTTGAGGTAGTGGAAGGATGGGTGGCACTGACAACGCAAAGATATCGGCTAGCCAGGTCAGCACACTCCGAGCGGCCATCACCTTGAGGTATGGGGTCGATGAGCCCTGCTGAAAGTGCCTCATCATCATTGCCCAAGGGGGCTCCCCATCGTGGAGGCACTCTACGGAGGCAATATGTGATGCCTTGGAGTCAACAAACGCTGCTAGGGGTGCGCATGATAGCATGGGCACTTCTTCAATGCTTGAAACAATAGCCGGTGGCGTAGCATCTGCCGATGTTGCAGGAAAAACCGATTTCGGTGTAGAAGCAATAGTGAAGGCTCGGGAAGCTTGCACTGGTGGCCCAAAGGACACTAGAGCTTCAACGGGGAGGCCCCGGCCTAAAGGCAAGAGCACAGTAGCGTGCTATGAGTCGCTAGCCACTGTGGCTGCATGCTGGCAAGCACGTGCTGAAGGTCTGTGGGGGGCGGCCTAGATGAAGCAGGCCACTCGTCCACTTCAAGTTGGAGGTTGGTGGCTAGAGAAGCCCCCGCCCTAGAGGACCCAGGCAAGCTAGGGGCTTGGGGAGGCAACCAGCTTGTGGAGCCACCTTGGTGGATACTTCTTGTGGCACCTGGGATGTTGTAGTAGTCCGACATGTAGGCTGTAGTGACATCTTCAGCGGGGTTAGTATGGTGAGAGACCATGTGGAGGTGACCACATATTTATGATGAGTAATTGACAAGTATGTTGCAAAGTTTGAGTTTGGTTTGAGTCATTTGTACCAGGTCGGCATTTGGCGCAGTCGGGTATGGTTGGACGGTCTTATTGCATATTCATCTTCCCGATTGGTCGTTTGGGCGATTTCATGCTTAAGTTCATTTTGTTGATGCTAACTGTGATTACATATGTCGAGCGGTGCTATGTGATGTGTTTCTTGTCTGTGATGGCTGCAGGATGTCGAGGCGAAGTCGTGGCGAGGCACGAGGTGACCGGACTAGGCACGGGCGGTGTCGAGGTCAGAACGGTCAGATGTGTCAAAGACGACGGAGACTCCAGGTGGTTGAAAGGATTGAATGACAAGGAACGCGAAAGCTTCCCGAAAGGTGCAGGAGGGGCGTTTCAGTAAAAGCGCAAAGCTGCACAGGTGGAAGCGGTTCCGTTCGGGTTTAGCGGGCATAACGGGTTGGAGACCCGTTAGCCAGAGCCTATATAAGGAGGGGATGTCTCCTTATGGCTGCATGGATTCAATGGATTGAAGGGGTTGTTAGGGTTTGCTTTAGTCAAAATAGCCTTTGGAGATGTTGTTTTGGCTTTAGGCTTTAGTGGTTGGGAGAGACAGAGTGCTGTTGGCTTGTGTCTCCTTCGTGTCTCCTCTCCAAGCATGTAGTGTACGTGTGTTCTTGAGGTTGGGAGTGGGAGGAGATGAGTTGATCTATCATGTAATCTTTTCTTTGAATGTACATGCGTATGGGGACTCCTCTGGGATCCTCTCTCTTTAATGGAAGCATTGTGTTGGATTATCTCTTCTTGTGTTCATTCTGAGATGGATTTCATTTTCAGTTCCCCTCTCTGTTCTTCGTTCTCCTTTTTGGTTGATTTCTGAGGTTTTCGTGTTTTGGCTCGAATCTTGATGAGGAGTGGGAAAATAGGTTGATGTGATCTAGGAGATGCTCCAAAGCCATTTGGCCAGTCAATCCTAAGAGCAAACCACTTTTAATTTCAGTTTTTGCCTCTTGGGCTCCTCTGTTCTTTCTTTTCATTTCTAGGGTTTTGGTGAGAATCTTGATTCCCCTTATAAGATGGCATGAAACTTGGTATCTAAAGTTCAGAGGCTATTAATTAGCTTTTCTCAAAGTTTCATGGCCAAAGGATCGAAGGCTAGATGGCAATTTGAGTTTTAGTGTTGCTCCCTGTAGTTTTTCAGTTCTTGGCTAATTTCTCAATTTCTTGGGCTTTAGTTGTTTTCTCTAGTTGGTTGGGGTCATCTAGCTGTTTAGAATAGGTTCTTGCACTTCTTGCCAAAGGGAAACAACTGCTCTATGTTTTCTTGGGCAAAATTTGAAGTTTTAGTTTTTACTGCGCAGTTGGTTTATTTTCTCTGCCCTAGCTGACAGAGATAACCGGTCTGACCGGATTTCTCAAGGCGGTCTGACCGGCCACCTAAGCGGTCTGACCGGCTGGCATGAGGCGGTCTGACCGGCCTTCAATGAGCGGTCAGACCAGCCTGTGGCTCTCTTGCTGTTGATTTGCTTTAGCTCTTTGTCTCTACAGTATTTCTTGTTTTAATTGTTTTTGTCTTGCTTCTCTCTAGTTAGCTTAAAGTTGCAGTGATCTTTTGAGCTCCAGTTCATAGCTTTCATAGCTATTGGAAGGAGAGTCTTTTGAGGGGTTGTTTTAAAAAAATCGACATTCACCCCCCCTTTGTCACCATTTCGTTCCAACAATTGGTGTCAGAGCCGGTTAGCTCTTCCTCGAAGATCTTAACCGGTCTCTAGAGCCATGACAATATACAAGTACTCGACCAAAACCCCGATCTTCGATGGGATCGACTATCCCTTCTGGAAGAGTCGGATGGAGACCTACATCCAGGCTACGCCATCTGGCGTAAGGTCAAAGTACGATATGTTGTTCCTGCCGATGAGAACATCAACGTTGGAAACATGCTTGATGTTGAGGCGAATACGAAGGCAAGGAACATCATAATCCAGGGGTTGAGCAAAAGCGAGTTCGATCGCATCTCTCATCTGTCGTCAGCCTTCGACATCTGGGAGACCCTCGATGCATACCATGAGGGCACCACCCAGATTAAGACAGTTCGACAGGACCAGTTCAAGCAAGATTACAATAAGTTTGAAATGCTCGCTAGCGAGTCCCTCGATGAGTGTTTTGCGCGATTCCACAAAATCTTGAGCAACCTCCGAGCGGTCGGTCTCACATACCCCGACTTGGACAACGCTCGCCAAATGCATTCTGCTCTTGATTTGCGCGTTTGGGAGATGAAGGTGACTACCATCAAGGACACTACTGATCTTTTGACTTTGACCCTTGATGCGTTGTACTCATGCCTCAAGACTCACGAGATTGACATTGTCTCTCGTAAGTCGAAGTCGTAGTCAATGGCGTTAGTCACCGATCCCACTTCAGCTTCTGGATTTTCTTCCGAGTCACTTTGTGGGTTCTCTCTTGCTGCTCTCTGTGACGTAACTGATGATCAGTTAGAGCAGCTTGCAGATGAGCAGTTAGCCCTCTTAGCTAGAAAATTTTCTCATGCTTACAAGAGAAGGAGGGACAGAAAGAGAGGAGGACCCGTGATCTGCTTCGAGTGTGGTGGCCCCAACCACATTTGGGCAAACTACCCTAATTTGGAAAAGGGCAAGGGCGACTACGGCGGTGTGAGCAAGAACGACTACATCGACAAGAACCGCAACAAGAAGCCCTCAGCTCACGCCCAAGGCAAGAAGAAGTTCCGCGACCTTGGCAAAGCCAAGAGGCTCTTCCATCGCGTCCTCACCGCCTACGACGACCTCGATCTCAGCGAGGTGGAGGGGTGGAGTGACGACTTCTCCAGCATGTACTTCATGGCCCTTGAGGGCGAAGTGAGCGACAGCGAGCTGTACTCCGACTCCGATGAGGTATACCCTTCCTACGACTAGCTTAATGATGCTTTTCTTAAGCTAGGTAAATTCCATGCTAGATCTAGAGCTAGGGTTAGCGAGTTGGAGAAGGAAGTAGAGAGCTTGTCACGGGAGCTTACTTCACTTAGATCTGCTCCCTCCCGTGACGATTGTGATGTATGTACTACTCTGCTTGGTGACATGGAGAAATTAAGGACCTCTTATGATAGTTTGTCTTCTGAGCTTGACATGCTTAAGGTGGAGAATGTTAGTCTTTTGGCTAAGCTAGAGATGAGTAGGATTGTTACTCCTGCATATACTGTTGTTGAGACTACATCTTGCACCTCATGTGAAGATAAGGACAATGCGTTTAGAGGTCTTTATACCATGTTGCTCGATCTGCCCGAGACTTGTGAAAGTTGTAATAATTTAAAGATGAATCTAAAACGGGCAGATCATAAAATTGCTGAATTACAAGCTTTTCTACTTGAGCCTATTGCTTCATGTGTGAATTGTCCCAAACTTACAGCTGAACTTGAAGCTGTCTCCAAACAGTTTTAAGAATTAGTTGATGATAACAACAGATTGGCTCAATATACTTCTAAGGACCCTGTCAGCTCACCATGCATTAATTGTAACAAACTAAAATCTGACTTGATTGCATTGGATGGAAAATGTGTGAAGCTAACTAAGGACCTTTTAGAGAAGCCATCTTCTGCTTGTAATGTGTGTGCTGCTGTGGGGGAGAAGCCCGAGGGTAAGGTAGAGACGCCTAGCGACGTGAACCACTTGACTAGCAGTAGGATTGTCCCTTCTGAATCGGCTGTGCATGCACAAGCCATTCACTCTTCTGCTACTGGTTCTTCTTCTACTCCCTTACCTACTGCTGTCTCTTCTTCCCCTGCTCTTCTTGCACCTCTCTCTTTCGGGAGTGTCAGTATCTTATGAACACTCTCAAGAGATTTGTAGGAGGCAAGAAGAAGCTAAATTTTATCCTGGACCAATCTAAGATTTGCAAATTCCATCAGGGTCTAGGATATGATTTTTATGAGGACATAAGGAAGCATCCACCTGCCGTGCTCAGACCCATAGCCGCAGGTGTGATCGAGGTCAAGCCCAGAACTGAGAAAGTTCAATTCAAGTCAGCAGGCTTTGTCCAAGGGATTTCTGACAGCAAGGTGAGTTCACCTGTTGCTTCGGCCTCTCAGAAGGCGAAGCCTCTTCGTGGTACTTCTACCTCTCAGAAGGTGAAGTATCATTGCACCTTCTGTAAGAAGGATGAACACTTGATCGAGCGATGCTTCAAGCGCGTCAAGATCGCGCGTAGAGACCGTGTGCAGCTCTTAGGCGTATTCAGGGTCAGCCCCAGACCTTGAGTGCACCTAAGACCAACACGAGGTCTAGGTCTGCTTCAGGTGTCTCTGATGGGTTTGGGCAGCATCGAGGACTTGGTTTTTCCGAGTTTTCTGATTTTCGCCCTTATGCTCCCTTTGGTCGTGACTTCCGTCGTTCTGAGGGTAGATCTCATTTCCCCTGTCGAGATGGCTACCCGCGGCGTGATCAGCATGTTGCTGGTGCTCCGACTCACTCTTCTGTAGCAGTCGGACCCAATAACAGCTTCAGGTCTGCTCGTGGACCTTCAGACTTGTTGAGCAACAGAGAGCGTAGGGTAGATAGAGGTCAGTCGTGTGTGGCTACTTCTTCTACTCGACGTGTTACTCAGTATTGGGTGCCAAGATCACTCTTGATTTACCCCAGTACTGAGACTTTACTCTCTGTTTGACTCAGGTTCGCCGGGCAGGGAAGAGAGAGATTTGGCTTGTGGACTCCAGTTGTTCTCGTCATATGACCGGAGACTCCCGTTGGTTTTCTTCCCTTGCCCGTGCTCTAGGTGATGAGACGATCACCTCGGAGACAATTCATCTGGGCGCATCGTCGCCAAAGGTACCATGCGCGTTAATGATTCTTTTATTTTGAAAGATGTTGCCTTGGTTAGTAAGCTGCAGTATAATTTGCTTTCAGTCTCTCAGCTTACCGATGACGGTTTCGAGGTGAGCTTCAAGAAAAATAATTGCAAAATTCTTGATTCTTCGGGTAGTCTGGTTTGCGGGATTTCTCGTTATGGGAGGATCTTTCGTGCTGATTTTTTTGAGTTTTCTAGTGATCCTCTTCGGTGTTTGGTTGCTTCAGAGTCCCGTGACCTTTCTTTCTGGTATAGGAGACTTTGTCATATTGGATTTGACCATTTGACCCGAGTTAGCGACCACGATCTCATTCGTGGTCTGCCGAAACTTAAGATGGTCAAAGATTTAGTTTGTGCTCCTTGCCGGCACGGCAAGATGGTTGCCGCTTCTCATCCTCCAATCACAGTTATTATGACTAATGCACCAGGACAGCTGCTCCATATAGATACAGTTGGACCAGCTCGAGTGCAGTCAGCAGGAGGGAAGTGGTATGTTCTTGTCGTGGTCGATGACTTCCCGAGGTACTCTAGGGTGTTTTTCTTAGCCTCGAAGGATGAGACATTTTCACATTTTCGAGGTCTTTTCAGTAGGCTTTCTGTTGAGCTTCCGGGTGACCTACGAGCGATCCGCAGTGACAATGGCACGGAGTTCAAGAATTCCTACTTTGAGAGGTTTTGCGATGAGACAGGTGTAGAGCATCAGTTCTCTTCTCCGCACGTCCCACAACAGAATGGCGTCGTGGAGAGGAAGAACCGTACCTTGGTTGAGATGGCAGGACGATGCTCGATGAGTACTCTACACCTAGAAAGTTTTGGGCTGAGGCTATTGCGACCGCGTGCCATATTTCGAACAGAGTTTTTCTTCGGGCACACTTGCATCGCACTTCCTATGAGCTGAGATGTGGGCGAAAACTCAGTGTCTCTCATTTTCATGTGTTTGGTTGCAAGTGTTTCATTCTGAAGTCTGAAAACCTAGATAAGTTCGAGTCACGTTCTTGTGATGGTATCTTTCTAGGTTATTCGGCTTCTTCGCGGGCGTATAGGGTTTGGAACTGCGAGTCTAGTAAGTTAGTAAAGACCTGTGAGGTGACCTTCGACGAGGCCAGTCCGGGGACTAGGCCCGATATCTCAGGTTCTTTAGAGCAGTCTGAGCCTATCTTTGTGGATGATGAGGATGATGGAGATAAGGGTTGTTTACCCGATCCAGTTCCTCATCCTCCCCTTGAGGTGCCTTCCTTTACTGCACCTCCAGGTGATCAGCCCATGTCTTCTACTTCCTCTGGAGCTAGTGGCTCTGTTCCTACCTCGTCAGCTCATGAGGTAGAGGCCACCTTTTTATCTCATCCAGGACCTCCCCAACATGTCCAAAAAGATCATCCTTCCGAGCAGATGATTGGAGACATCTTTGAGCGAGTCACTCGCTCAAAATCTAGCATGTCACATTTCTGTCTCCATTCAGCCTTTGTTGCTTCTTTCGAGCCCAAGGACGTTTGTCATGCTCTATCTGATGAGTTCTGAGTCAATGCCATGCATGAGGAACTAGAGAATTTCGAAAGAAACAAGGTCTGGTCGCTTGTTGAGCCCCCTCGAGGTCACAATGTCATTGGGACTAAGTGGGTGTTCAAGAACAAGCAGAGTGAGGATGGGGTTGTCATTCGGAACAAGGCTAGACTGGTAGCTCAGGGCTTCTCCCAGGTTGAGGGTCTAGATTTTGAGGAGACCTTTGCCCCTGTAGCTAGACTTGAGGCCATTAGAATCATGCTTGCTTTCGCAGCTTCTAAGGGTTTCAAGCTCTACCAGATGGATGTTAAGAGTGCCTTCCTCAAAGGCTTTATTGAGGAAGAAGTCTATGTGAGACAGCCTCCAGGTTTCGAGAACCCCAACCATGTCTTCAAGCTTTCCAAAGCCTTGTATGGACTTAAGCAGGCCCCTAGAGTTTGGTATGAGAGACTTAAGTCCTATCTGTTGGGTCATGGTTTTGAGATGGGTAAGGTGGATAAGACCTTGTTCATTCGCCGGCGTGGTGCTGATCTTCCGCTCATCTAGATTTATGTGGACGATATCATCTTTAGCGGCTCTTCTCATACTCTTGTTTCATAGTTCTCGGGTGTCATGAGCACCGAGTTTGAGATGAGTATGATGGGCGACTTGACCTTCTTCCTTGGCTTCCAGATCAAGCAGACTCGGGAGGGTACCTTCTTGCATCAAGGCAAGTACACTCATGACCTCCTGAGACGGTTTGACATGAGTGATGGCAAGCCAGTGTCGACTCCCATGGCGTCCACAGCTTATCTTGACCCAGATGAGGACGGCGAGCCAGTTGATCAGCAGGAGTATCGCAGCATCATTGGCTCTCTCTTGTATCTCACTGCCTCGAGACCGGACATACACTTCATTGTGTGTCTTTGTGCAAGGTTTCAGGCTTCTCCTCGCGTATCTCACCGTCAAGCGGTGAAACGCATCCTTCGGTACCTTCAAGCTACCATTGACTATGGTATCTAGTACTCTTTCTCGTCCTGTCTTTCCTTGAGAGCCTATTCGGATGCAGACTTTGCAGGTTGTAGGATAGATAGGAAGAGCACTTCTGGCACCTGCCAATTCATTGGCACTTCTCTTATTTCGTGGTCTTCTAGGAAGCAGTCTGGTGTTGCACAGTCCACCGCAGAGGCCGAGTACGTTGCTGCCGCCAGTTGTTGCAGCTAGGTACTTTGGATGGTCTCAATCCTGCGAGACTTTGGGTTAGTTATCGACAGTGTTCCACTCTTTTGTGATAACACTTCCGCGATTAACATTGCTAAGAACCCAGTGCAGCACTCCCGAACCAAGCACATTGATATTAGATATCACTTCCTTCGAGACCATGTGGAGAAAGGTGACATAGTGCTCCAGTTCGTGGAGAGTGACCACCAGTTGGCTGACATCTTTACCAAGCCTTTGGATAGCTCTAGGTTTTCAGCTCTGCGGGGAGAGCTTGGGGTGGTTTGTCCTTATGGACTGTTGTGAGGGGGAGTTTTGCGCTTCATGCTTTATCATATTTATTATGCTCTTACTCCTTTCTGTTGCATTGCATTTGGGTGCATATGTGTTAGTCGTCCTAGCATAGATTAGAGTGCTTCTCTTGTCTAGTTGCTTAGCCTTCTTACTCCTATCTTGTGATTCTAGAATGCTGCTCATTAGCTGGTTCTCTTCTTATTAGGTTGAGCTCACTCACTTCTTATAGGTTCTAGCAAGGGTTGGGCCACTCTCGGGTAGACAGGGTACGTGTTTTCTCCTTAGTCTGATAGATGACCAGTTGATAGTCCTAGAATCATATGGGGTAGATGAGAGTCAGTCTGAGCCACAATATCCTCTATATCTTGTCTATGCTTTAAGGACTGCCTTTTCTGATTTTCTTGCCAGCTTCTCGTTTTTATTGCTTTGGTTCAGGGGGAGTTCATTTGGGAGCTTCTAGATCTTAATGTTGACATAACTCTACTTGAACTAAAAGTTGCATCACATGTTGAGGGGGAGCTGGATTTTCTTGCATATCTTTCTGCATTGTAATATAACTACATGGAGCCTTGATTATTATCCTGTTATGACATGATTACAATGTATTACATCTTGCCATGACTTGAGCTTACTTGCTAGATATATCCTGACTTTATATGTGTAGTCAAGTCTTTACCATGATAGGTTGATTAAAATGCTCAACTTGAACTAATTCATATCATGTTAGCTTTTGACACTAGTCTTTCTTTAGTTATCTTTTTATGATTCATGCCATGTCAAATGAGATGAGTTGAGTCTTGAATCTATATTGAGCTTTAGATTGAGCTATGTTAGTTCCTTGATGTAACATGAGTTAGTACAACCTTTTAAGAAAGCAAAAAGATCTCTTTTGTGTGAAACAACTGATCTCACCAATTCTTTCTCATGAGACGGCTTGCCATTGCACTAGGCATGAACTCAGGGGGAGTTTTGGATGACCAAGACTATTTTCTTAAGCTTCTCGCTTGAAGTAGTCGCATAAGGCTTGAGATCTAGCTCATAGCTAAAAATGTTCATTGGAGACAATCATGAGTTTTAAAAGAAAAATTTATGACAAATGTGCTTCATTTGCTTAATTATACAAAAAGATCAAATACTTGAATAATTGTTTCTCTCTTAAACTAATAGCACTCTAAATTGATTCAATACTAGCTTCTTGGTTCCACTTCGCTTATTGACATGGCCTGCATCATCTATAGATACCTCTAGTTAGACTAGAATCATGATTGACTTGACATGCTAAGAAATGCGACTAATTCTCAGATTTTGACTTATTTGGCTTAGCTTGTCTATACATGTTTTATCACGATCTTGATAGCACTCTTATATGTTATGGCTTGATGTAATTCTCATATGGTCATTTTTGGATAATCTTCATGACTCTAAATGCTTAGAATAAACCAACTCCAGCCTTTTCATCCATTTTTGTGACCTTATTATCTATTTTGCATCCTTGATGTGTTTATTGCCAAAAGGGGGAGAATAGCGGAGAAAACGCCATTTGGGATTCTTCTAGAGCTTTGGAGAACAATTTGCTCTTTCTTTTCTAGCTCTAGTGTTCCTTTGTCGACATGGTCATAGCTTCTTTGATTTCTCTTGTTGATGCTAACTGTGATTACATATGTCGAGCGGTGCTATGTGATGTGTTTCTTGTCTGTGATGGCTGCAGGACGTCGAGGCGAAGTCGTGGCGAGGCACGAGGTGACCGGACTAGGCACAGGCGGTGTCGAGGTCAGAACGGTCAGATGTGTCAAAGACAGCGGAGACTCCAGGTGGTTGCGAGGATTGAATGACAAGGAACGCGAAAGCTTCCCGGAAGGTGCAGGAGGGGTGTTTCAGTAAAAGCGCAAAGCTGCACAGGTGGAAGCGGTTCCGTTCGGGTTTAGCGGGCATAACGGGTTGGAGACCCGTTAGCCGGAGCCTATATAAGAAGGGGATGTCTCCTTATGGCTGCATGGATTCAATGGATTGAAGGGGTTGTTAGGGTTTGCTTTAGTCAAAATAGCCTTTGGAGATGTTGTTTTGGCTTTAGGCTTTAGTGGTTGGGAGAGACAGAGTGCTGTTGGCTTGTGTCTCCTTCGTGTCTCCTCTCCAAGCATGTAGTGTACGTGTGTTCTTGAGGTTGGGAGTGGGAGGAGATGAGTTGATCTATCATGTAATCTTTTCTTTGAATGTACATGCGTATGGGGACTCCTCTGGGATCCTCTCTCTTTAATGGAAGCATTGTGTTGGATTATCTCTTCTTGTGTTCATTCTGAGATGGATTTCATTTTCAGTTCCCCTCTCTGTTCTTCGTTCTCCTTTTTGGTTGATTTCTGAGGTTTTCGTGTTTTGGCTCGAATCTTGATGAGGAGTGGGAAAATAGGTTGATGTGATCTAGGAGATGCTCCAAAGCCATTTGGCCAGTCAATCCTAAGAGCAAACCACTTTTAATTTCAGTTTTTGCCTCTTGGGCTCCTCTGTTCTTTCTTTTCATTTCTAGGGTTTTGGTGAGAATCTTGATTCCCCTTATAAGATGGCATGAAACTTGGTATCTAAAGTTCAGAGGCTATTAATTAGCTTTTCTCAAAGTTTCATGGCCAAAGGATCGAAGGCTAGATGGCAATTTGAGTTTTAGTGTTGCTCCCTGTAGTTTTTCAGTTCTTGGCTAATTTCTCAATTTCTTGGGCTTTAGTTGTTTTCTCTAGTTGGTTGGGGTCATCTAGCTGTTTAGAATAGGTTCTTGCACTTCTTGCCAAAGGGAAACAACTGCTCTATGTTTTCTTGGGCAAAATTTGAAGTTTTAGTTTTTACTGCGCAGTTGGTTTATTTTCTCTGCCCTAGCTGACAGAGATAACCGGTCTGACCGGATTTCTCAAGGCGGTCTGACCGGCCACCTAAGCGGTCTGACCGGCTGGCATGAGGCGGTCTGACCGGCCTTCAATGAGCGGTCAGACCAGCCTGTGGCTCTCTTGCTGTTGATTTGCTTTAGCTCTTTGTCTCTACAGTATTTCTTGTTTTAATTGTTTTTGTCTTGCTTCTCTCTAGTTAGCTTAAAGTTGCAGTGATCTTTTGAGCTCCAGTTCATAGCTTTCATAGCTATTGGAAGGAGAGTCTTTTGAGGGGTTGTTTTAAAAAAATCGACATTCACCCCCCCTTTGTCACCATTTCGTTCCAACAATTGGTGTCAGAGCCGGTTAGCTCTTCCTCGAAGATCTTAACCGGTCTCTAGAGCCATGACAATATACAAGTACTCGACCAAAACCCCGATCTTCGATGGGATCGACTATCCCTTCTGGAAGAGTCGGATGGAGACCTACATCCAGGCTACGCCATCTGGCGTAAGGTCAAAGTACGATATGTTGTTCCTGCCGATGAGAACATCAACATTGGAAACATGCTTGATGTTGAGGCGAATACGAAGGCAAGGAACATCATAATCCAGGGGTTGAGCAAAAGCGAGTTCGATCGCATCTCTCATCTGTCGTCAGCCTTCGACATCTGGGAGACCCTCGATGCATACCATGAGGGCACCACCCAGATTAAGACAGTTCGACAGGACCAGTTCAAGCAAGATTACAATAAGTTTGAAATGCTCGCTAGCGAGTCCCTCGATGAGTGTTTTGCGCGATTCCACAAAATCTTGAGCAACCTCCGAGCGGTCGGTCTCACATACCCCGACTTGGACAACGCTCGCCAAATGCATTCTGCTCTTGATTTGCGCGTTTGGGAGATGAAGGTGACTACCATCAAGGACACTACTGATCTTTTGACTTTGACCCTTGATGCGTTGTACTCATGCCTCAAGACTCACGAGATTGACATTGTCTCTCGTAAGTCGAAGTCGTAGTCAATGGCGTTAGTCACCGATCCCACTTCAGCTTCTGGATTTTCTTCCGAGTCACTTTGTGGGTTCTCTCTTGCTGCTCTCTGTGACGTAACTGATGATCAGTTAGAGCAGCTTGCAGATGAGCAGTTAGCCCTCTTAGCTAGAAAATTTTCTCATGCTTACAAGAGAAGGAGGGACAGAAAGAGAGGAGGACCCGTGATCTGCTTCGAGTGTGGTGGCCCCAACCACATTTGGGCAAACTACCCTAATTTGGAAAAGGGCAAGGGCGACTACGGCGGTGTGAGCAAGAACGACTACATCGACAAGAACCGCAACAAGAAGCCCTCAGCTCACGCCCAAGGCAAGAAGAAGTTCCGCGACCTTGGCAAAGCCAAGAGGCTCTTCCATCGCGTCCTCACCGCCTACGACGACCTCGATCTCAGCGAGGTGGAGGGGTGGAGTGACGACTTCTCCAGCATGTACTTCATGGCCCTTGAGGGCGAAGTGAGCGACAGCGAGCTGTACTCCGACTCCGATGAGGTATACCCTTCCTACGACTAGCTTAATGATGCTTTTCTTAAGCTAGGTAAATTCCATGCTATATCTAGAGCTAGGGTTAGCGAGTTGGAGAAGGAAGTAGAGAGCTTGTCACGGGAGCTTACTTCACTTAGATCTGCTCCCTCCCGTGACGATTGTGATGTATGTACTACTCTGCTTGGTGACATGGAGAAATTAAGGACCTCTTATGATAGTTTGTCTTCTGAGCTTGACATGCTTAAGGTGGAGAATGTTAGTCTTTTGGCTAAGCTAGAGATGAGTAGGATTGTTACTCCTGCATATACTGTTGTTGAGACTACATCTTGCACCTCATGTGAAGATAAAGACAATGCGTTTAGAGGTCTTTATACCATGTTGCTCGATCTGCCCGAGACTTGTGAAAGTTGTAATAATTTAAAGATGAATCTAAAACGGGCAGATCATAAAATTGCTGAATTACAAGCTTTTCTACTTGAGCCTATTGCTTCATGTGTGAATTGTCCCAAACTTACAGCTGAACTTGAAGCTGTCTCCAAACAGTTTTAAGAATTAGTTGATGATAACAACAGATTGGCTCAATATGCTTCTAAGGACCCTGTCAGCTCACCATGCATTAATTGTAACAAACTAAAATCTGACTTGATTGCATTGGATGGAAAATGTGTGAAGCTAACTAAGGACCTTCTAGAGAAGCCATCTTCTGCTTGTAATGTGTGTGCTGCTGTGGGGGAGAAGCCCGAGGGTAAGGTAGAGACGCCTAGCGACGTGAACCACTTGACTAGCAGTAGGATTGTCCCTTCTGAATCGGCTGTGCGTGCACAAGCCATTCACTCTTCTGCTACTGGTTCTTCTTCTACTCCCTTACCTACTGATGTCTCTTCTTCCCCCTGCTCTTCTTGCACCTCTCTCTTTCGGGAGTGTCAGTATCTTATGAACACTCTCAAGTGGATGAGGAGTGGGAAAATGGGTTGCTGTGATCTAGGAGATGCTCCAAAGCCATTTGGCCAGTCAATCCTACGAGCAAACCACTTTTAATTTCAGTTTTTGCCTCTTGGGCTCCTCTGTTCTTTCTTTTCATTTCTAGGGTTTTGGTGAGAATCTTGATTCCCCTTATAAGATGGCATGAAACTTGGTATCTAAAGTCCAGAGGCTATTAATTAGCTTTTCTCAAAGTTTCATGGCCAAAGGATCAAAGGTTAGATGGCAATTTGAGTTTTAGTGTTGCTCCCTGTAGTTTTTCAGTTCTTGGCTAATTTCTCAATTTCTTGGGCTTTAGTTGTTTTCTCTAGTTGGTTGGGGTCATCTAGCTGTTTAGAATAGGTTCTTGCACTTCTTGCCAAAGGGAAACAGCTGCTCTATGTTTTCTTGGGCAAAATCTGAAGTTTCAGTTTTTACTGCGCAGCTGGTTTATTTTTCTGCTCTCTGCCCTGGCTAAGAGAGATAACCGGTCTGACCGGATTTCTCAAGGCGGTCTGACCGGCCACCTAAGCAGTCTGACCGGCTGGCATGAGGCGGTCTGACCGGCCTTCAATGAGCGGTCAGACCGGCATGTGGCTCTCTTGCTGTTGGATTGCTTTAGCTCTTTGTCTCTGCAGTATTTCTTGTTTTAATTGCTTTTGTCTTGCTCCTCTCCAGTTGGCTTAAAGTTGCAGTGATCTTTTGAGCTCCAGTTCATAGCTTTCATAGCTATTGGAAGGAGAGTCTTTTGAGGGGTCGTTTTAAAAAATCGATATTCACCCCCCCCCCTCTATCGCCATTTCGGTCCAACATATGGAGACCTGGGTCGGCAATCTTTTGGATGCCTCTTCTAGTGGTGTTTTGCTTAGACTATCAGTGGGGGTGCAGCCAAGGTACACCTCCACCAGCGACGTTTTGCCCGACCTACCAGCAGGGGTGCAGTCGAGGTTTAAGGCCGCCAAGCCACTGTGTAAAGCCGACAAGTAGCATAGGCACACCAAATCAAACCCTATGGCAAAGCATTAGCCAATGAGCCCATCGCGATGAATGGGTAGGAGTAGCTTCTCGCTCGCCTAGTGCACTACAGTCAAGTACTCCTCGGCCTTGTAGAGCCACTCCTGTCTATTGGTCCATGCCTCCTCAGACTGGCGGAGCTTGGTGCCGAGTAGGTTGGCCAGCTCACGATAGAGGATCGTTGCTTAGGATGCAAAAAGGGCCTATAAGACAGTCTGTGGGGTCGTTGCGCTTGCGATCATCTGGGCTTGACTGTTTAGCATCGAGAGAGCCAAATATGAAGGGGCCGAATGGATGTCGTGTTGCTACTATGATGCCCTCCAGTGTTGTGGCGCGGCCATGGAGACCTATCACAAAGGTGCTCTTGTTGTTTTGACCCTCCATGTGTCGGGCCCCCGGATTACAAACCCGGACCCTCTGTGTATTACTGCACTAGTCCCAGATCACAGCTAGTGCACACAGTTAAACAGAAATGATTCATGACCAACATCGTATTTATTACAATTATAAAGAGTACTGACCACCAGGTCTCATTATTACAATTGAGGTTTCAAGACCTCGCACAATCCAAACACAGCGGAAGCAAAGAAAACTCAAAGCAGACCCATCAATATGCCACAGGCAGTTGACTGGGGAAGCGCGACCTAGTCCTCTGGGAAGAATCCGTCACAGCCACAGACGAAGCAGTAGTTGTAGTCTCCTTCTTGAGCTTCGTATTCTTCTGAGATTTATTTTTGAGAGCAACGCGTGAGTACATAAAGTACTCCGCAAGTCTTGGGAAAAATGCATAGATGCAAGGCTTAACAAAGGAAGGCCATACGGTTCTTTTGCACAAAGCAATATTTTAAAATTCAATTACTACTAATTATTTTCGAAGGCATCAATTTAATAAAGTAAATGTTTTAGCAGAAACTATCAATAATTCTCTAGTGAAGGTTCCATCTACCAACACTAGCTTAAACAACTTGAACAAGTTTAATATTGCGGGTTACATCCACCCTCTCTGGCTCCAACTGCCAGGATACCCTTCCGAGAGTTCCCTCCACTCTCGGAATACAAAACTTTTGATTTTAAAACAAAACCAGAAATCTACCATGTGAATGCATTCCTTGCCCGCCCTTGACCGTGGGCACGGCTATTCGAATAGTTTTACACTCTGCAGAGGTTGTACAACTTTACCCACAAGAGATAAATTATCCTAAAAGTCAACACGCTTCCTTTGGCATGAGACCCAGATAAAATATCACAA
This sequence comes from Dendrocalamus latiflorus, assembly GCA_017311315.1. Lineage (NCBI taxonomy): Eukaryota > Viridiplantae > Streptophyta > Magnoliopsida > Poales > Poaceae > Dendrocalamus > Dendrocalamus latiflorus. The sequence goes on along the minus strand of CM029677.1, from coordinate 15,327,482 downwards.
AGCCTTTACCTTACTCTAATCTAGCTAGATACCACCCGCTGAGGTTTCACCGCAGGTAGGCTAACCGCCCGAACCGAAGCCCCCTCTTGCGCCATATGAGTACAGTAAATCCCTGTCCCTCACTGTGAATAACCAGTCCATCCCTGGCACCCACTTTCCACTGGTGGCACCTAAACTAGACTATCATAAGTTATTCGGCTAGGTCGTACCCATATAGACTTGTGGTTGTACGGTTAATGCTCAGTCTGGACAAACACAAGCGTCGGTCCTTAATTGACTAGGGTGGGACATACACTTAACAAGATCTCGTGCTAACTGCACCAAACCAAACCAACCATCCACCCTAATCTAAACCAACTTTCACATTTTTATTTTATTTTTAAAATAACAGCAGCAACTCCAATTACCACTACATTTATAAACACAAGGTTCTACAATAAGTCATAATTTCCCATTTCAAAATTATAACAAGATTAAATAGCAAGGCTAAGCATGATACTACCGTTCTTATATTAGCAATGATTAAATAATAATCTCGTTATTGAGACAAGGGCAATCCTAATGTTTCAAAGGTACATGATATTCAAATTCAATTGAGGGTATAACAACATTTGGTTTAACTAATTCGCTACGACAAAATTAGGGTTCTATGTAAATAGCGATGCACATAAATTTAAAATAATTTAAAACATTTCATAATCATGGGTTCAAAATGATCAAAGGAGACTTGCCTTCCTGGACGCTGGTTGGGTCTTCTTGCTGCGACTCGACGAGTTCCTCGGCGACGGCGGAATCTACGCGCGAAAAGACGGACAAACAAAACAAATAAATTCAACCAAAATTTAAATAAAATTCAAAAATTCAAAAAGAGTGCATATTTGGATAGTTTATGATTTTAGAAAAAATTTAGAAATTTGAACGGCTCAAATCGGAGTTAAAATGAGAAAGTTATGGCTTCCGAAAGATTAAACAGGAGGGAAAAAGGAAAAACCGGATTTCGGGAATTATTTTTGTACTGGAAAATACTAATTATGACGTCACCAAATTTCGAATTTGCTGAGCGGGAAAATGTATTTGAATGACGGGTGGGTCCGGTCTACCGTGGACCGAACCCACGGACCACGGGCCTTGCCGACGTGGCGCACCGGCCACATGGCGCCACGCGGCAGTGAGGTGGCGGCCACGCGGGTGGCCACGCGGACAAGCCGGCCGAAGTGGCGGCCACGCGGGCGCGCGCGCATGGCCGGCTCGGGAGTTGGCCGGCCGGTGGCCTTGCCGTGGCCGGCGGCCGGCGGGAGGACGGCGGACGGCGGCGGGGAGGGAGGGGAGGCGGCGGCGCTTACCGGCGGCGGCGGCGGAGGGGTGGGCGGCCGGCGGCGGCGCTAGGGGCGGCGGCGGTGTGGGTGGCCGGCGGCGGCTTTTGAAGGTGGCGCGGTGGGGTGCCGGGAGGCGGCCGAAAGGAGGAGGAGAGGGGCGGTGGGAGGCGGGTGAAGGAGGGGAGGGGAAGGGCGGTATTTATAGGCTAGGGAGGAGGGGCGGCCGGAAATGGAGAGCTTCGCCGGAGTTAATGCAATCCGTGAATAGGGGGCGAAATTTGAGGGGAAACGGCCGGAGGAATGGAGGTAATTGATTTGGCATCCGTTACCATGTTTTATTCGGGAATTAAAGCGAAGATAATGGCCGAATTCAAAGCTCTAATTTCGGGTTAATGGAGGTGGAGAGAGAGGGTTGGAGGAGGAAGAAGAAGAGGTAGAAGAAGGATATGACAAGGGGGCCCCATGTGTCATAGAGAGGGTGAAATGGTGAAGGGGTACGGGCCGTCGGATTTGCGACACGTGGCAAGTGAGTGAATGAGAGGCTTTGGATTTTATGAAGGGGTAAGTTGTGGTGGATGGCTAGGATTAAAACGTGGAGAGAGGTGGATTTAATCTGAGGGCGACACGTGGCGGGCTAGGGATAATTTGATTTTTATTTTCGGAATAAATTTCAGAAATTACTAGAAACTTCATAAATACTTCGAAAATTAATATTTAATGCCTAAAAATTCCAGAAAAATCATAGAATATTTCTGGAAGTATTTTAGACTTACAAAAAAATATTTTTAATTTCAGATTTGAATTTTATAATTTTATAAAATTCTTTTTAACTTTTAAAATTGATTTTAAATTCCAGAAAATTCTAAAAAATTACTTAAAAATTTAGGGAAGGCTAGGAAAAAATAAAATAAACTCTTTTTGGCTTTAACAAAATATTTTAAATACATTTTCTTGCTTTAAAATTTTAAATAAAATCCAAATAAATCCGAATAAATCCAGATAAATCCAAATAAGACTCAAATACATTAAAATAATTAATTTAAAATTAAATTTCTCAGAAAGCAAATTTTTGGGATGTGACAAACCTACCCCCCTTAGAAAGAATCTCGACCCCGAGATTCGGACTGACTGGGAAAAAGATTAGGGAACTCTGCTCTTAGATCTTCTTCACGCTCCCAAGTTGCTTCCGATTCCGAGTGATTGCTCCACTGTACTTTACAGAACTTGATAACCTTGTTTCTGGTTCGACGCTCTGCTTCATCCAAAATTTTGACTGGATACTCTGGATAAGTTAAATCCTCTTTTATCTCAACCTCATCTAAGGACATCTGCTCTTCTGGCACTCTGAGACACTTCCTTAACTGAGACACGTGGAAGACGTCGTGCACTTTTGTCAACTGGGGTGGAAGCTTCAGCTGATAAGCGACTTCTCCCCTTTTAGCTAAAACAGGGAATGGTCCGATGAATCTAGGAGCAAGCTTGCCACTGACTCCAAAACGTCGCATTCCTTTGAGAGGCGAAACCTTCAGATATACATGATCTCCAGATACAAATTCTAACGCTCTTCTGCGATTATCCGCATAGCTCTTCTGTCTTGTTTGTGCTGTTTTTAACCTGTCCTGAATCAGACGAACTTGCTCTTCTGCTTGCTTCAGTACATCTGGTCCAAACACTTGCCCTTCTCCGGTTTCTTTCCAATACAATGGTGTCCTGCATTTTCTACCATACAATGCTTCAAAAGGAGACATTTGCAAGCTGGATTGATAACTATTATTATATGAAAATTCTGCATAAGGCAAACTTCGATCCCAACTGGTCTTATTAGCCAAGGCACATGCTCTTAACATGTCTTCCAGTATTTGATTTACTCTCTCAGTTTGACCATCTGTCTGGGGATGATAAGCCGTACTGAAATTTAAATTGGTACCCAATAGCCCATGTAGCTTTTGCCAAAATCTTGAAGTGAATTGAGTTCCACGATCTGACACAATCTTCCTTGGAATTCCATGCAAACACACAATTCTTGACATATACAGCTCAGCGAGTCTGTCTCCAGAATAGGTCGTCTTTACCGGAATGAAATGAGCGACTTTTGTCAGACGGTCCACAATAACCCAAATTGAATCATACCCTGATTTTGTTCTCGGCAATCCAGTTATAAAATCCATACCAATTTCTTCCCATTTCCACTCGGGTATCTGCAAAGGTTGTAATAATCCAGCAGGTCTCTGATGTTCCGCTTTGATCCGCTGGCACACATCACACAAAGCGACATATTCAGCAATCTCCCTTTTCATACTCGACCACCAATACCTTTCTTTGAGATCTTGGTACATCTTTGTACTTCCTGGGTGAATTGAATATCCAGATTCATGGGCTTCTTTCAGAATTAACTCTTTTATCTCTTGCTTTTCGGGTACAATAATTCTTTTCCCGAACCAAATGATACCTTCCTCATCCTCTGAAAATTCTGATGCTTTTCCTTTCTTCATATTTTCTTTGATTTCCTTGACATACTTGTCTTCTCCTTGAGCTGCCTTGATCATCTCTACTAGAGTTGGTTGAACCTCCAAGGTAGCCAAGAATCCTCCCTCTACTACTTCCAAGTTGAGCCGCTGGAATTCTTCCTGTAGTGCGGGCATACTGTCCTTGATCCACAGCTTATTGCAGTAACTCTTTCTGCTCAATGCATCAGCTACCACATTGGCCTTGCCTGGATGATAATGTATCCCAATATCATAATCCTTTATTAGCTCAAGCCATCTCCTTTGCCTCATATTGAGATCAGGTTGGGTAAATATATACTTTAGACTTTTGTGATCCGTGTAAATCTCACAGCGGTTACCGATCAAATAATGCCTCCATATTTTTAAAGCATGCACTACGGCAGCTAGCTCTAAATCATGAGTGGGATAATTCTCCTCATGGGGTCGCAATTGCCTTGAAGCATAGGCTACTACCTTTCTTTCTTGCATCAAAACACAGCCTAATCCCTGCCTTGACGCATCACAGAAGACTTCAAAGTCTTTTCTAATATCCGGGAGTGTTAGCACTGGTGCAGAAGTTAGCCTTTTCTTTAACTCTTGAAAACTATCCTCACATGCTTTACTCCATTCAAACTTCTTTTCTTTCTTTAGCAACTGAGTAAGAGGTCTTGCAAGCTTGGAGAATCCTTCAATAAAACGACGATAGTAACCAGCCAAGCCCAAAAAGCTTCTGATCTCAGATACTGACTTAGGTTGTGTCCAATTGAGCACATCATTAACTTTATCAGGGTCTACGGACACTCCTCCTGCAGAAATTACATGACCCAGGAAGGCCACTTTCTTCAACCAAAACTCACATTTGCTAAACTTGGCATACAACTGGTGTTCTCTGAGCTTTTCCAAAACTATCCTCAAATGTTCTGCATGCTCTTCCTCATTCTTGGAATATATCAAAATGTCATCAATGAAAACCACCACAAATTTATCCAAATATTCCATGAACACCTTATTCATCAGATTCATGAAATATGCAGGAGCATTGGTTAAGCCAAAAGACATCACCGTATACTCATACAATCCATAGCGAGTAGCAAAAGCTGTCTTTGGTATATCTTCGGGTCTTATCTTCAATTGGTGATAACCTGATCGAAGATCGATCTTTGAGAAGACACATGAACCTTTCAATTGATCAAATAAATCATCTATCCTCGGCAAAGGATACTTGTTCTTAATTGTCACATCATTCAAAGATCTATAGTCCACACACATGCGAAGACTGCCATCTTTCTTCTTCACTAGTAGTACTGGTGCTCCCCAAGGTGAAGAACTTGGTCTAACAAAACCTTTCTCTAGCAACTCTTGAATCTGTTTCTTAACCTCAGCCAGGTCATTTGCGGACATACGATAGGGTCTCTTGGAAATCGGAGCTGTACCAGGTACTAAATTAATAACAAATTCAATTTCTCTGTCCGGCGGCATTCCTGGTAAATCCTCAGGGAATACATCTGGGTACTCATTTACTATAGGCACCTTTTCCAAAGTTATTCCCTTCAAACTGTTCAATCCACACCTATTCTGGGAAGATGTGTTTGACTTATACCTTACTTGGATTCCTTCCGAATTGGTAAGGGTAATGGCACGATCAGCACAATCTATCTGCCCTTTATACTTGGTTAACCAATCCATGCCAAATATTACATCTAGGCTCTTGGAATCTATTATAATAAGATTCGCTAGAAATTTCACTCCATTTATATCTACAGTGGCTCTAGGGCAAACTGTGTTAGTCATCATTTCCTTTCCAGGTGATTGGACTAGCATAGGGTTCTTTAGTAAATTCACACCCCAATTATATCTTTCAACAAAATCTTTAGACACAAAAGAATGTGAAGCTCCAGAATCAAATAATGCTGTTGCAGGAATTGAATTGACAAGAAACTTACCCAGAACTACGTCGGGTGCATCCTGAGCTGCCTCCGCAGTGACATGGTTAAGATGTCCTCTGCTCATCGCCTGCGGAGTCTTTGGAGTTTGAGGCGTTCCCCGGCCTTGACCTGCAGTTGGAGCTCTTGCTGGCGTGGTCCCTAGGTTGAAGCGAACGGGAGTCACAGTTGAGCGCTTCTGGGGACAATTGCTGGCATAATGCCCCATGTTCTTGCAGTTGAAACACTGCACTCCTGCTGCTGAAGTCCTGTTCTGCTGTGGCTGACCACCATTGCCCGGTCGGGGAGCTTGAGGATTGGGACGAGGGGCAGCAAATGGAGTCCTTGGCGCACTTGAATCTGAGGGCTTATGGAACTGGAGCGTGGTGGGGCGAAATCGAGAACCGCTTGCTCCCTGCTGAGCTTGGAACTTCCTCTTTCGGGTTTCAAACAATTGACGCTGAGCGTCTTCTTGTAGGAAAGCCTTATTCACCATGTGCTGAAAAGTTGGGTAGTCATTTGACACAAGTTGCACCTTAAGATTGGGATCAAGTCCCTGCATGAATCTCCAGATCTTGGTTGCCTCTGACGTGACCTCTTCAGCTGCATACCTGGACAGTTGGGTGAACTTGTTCAGGTATTCGGAAACACTGAGGTTTCCTTGCTGCAGTTGGTAGAACTCCCTTTTCTTCATTTCCATTATTCCCGTAGGAATATGCGCTGTGCGGAAAGCCTCAACAAACTCATCCCAAGTGATGGTTTGTGCATTTTGATGAGCAGCACGATAATTTTCCCACCAATTGGCAGCAACTCCTTTGAGTTGGTGGGCAGCATACAATACTTTTTCTTGGTCATTGCACTGAGCTAGGGTCAACTTCCTCTCTACATCCTTGATCCAATCGTCTGCCTCCAAAGGATCTACTGAACCAGCAAAGGTAGGAGGTCTGGTCCTCATGAACTCTCCTAACTTGGACTGAGGGGCCTGGTTTTGTGCCTGAGGGGCTTGCTGTACTTGGTTCTGGGCCAAGGCTTGTAGAAGCTGCAGTTGCATTGCCATCATCTGCTCCAAATTGGGTGCTTGAGCAGGAGGTGGTGGAATGTTGTCCTCTGGTTGAGCACTGGGGTTACGGCTGCTGCCAGGGTTGCTCCTTGTGTTCACCATCTGAAGCGGTTTCCAAGATTAGCAAAAGATAAGAGGGAAATAGCATAGGTAAGAGAGTAGGGGAAAACTAAACAACATCCCGAACCAACACACAAGAGAGAAACAAGCAACAGCTGAGAAGAAACTTATTCTTGAAATCAAAATAGTTTTAAGAATGGCTGTACCACAAGTGCACAAAGGCTTGGTACAGTCCATCTAACACACCAAAACATAACATAAAGCGTTCTAATAACGTAAACATTTTATTTGGGTGCTACGGACTAAAAACAAAACTACTAATCCTCTCCAAAGACACGCTCCTCAGGGTCCTCCTCGGGGTCCTCCTCCGGATCCTCCTCACGCTCGTTCACATGATGCCGGGAACAATCGCAAGCAGCTGAAGCACGAGGACGGTTACGACTGGAGGCAGTCGAACCCGAACGAGAACGAGAAGGCTTGCGCTTCTTGAGGGTGATGACCGGCGGCGGACTGGGGCGTCGCACCTTCTTGCGTGCTGTCATCCTGATGTGGAGTCCGGAAAGTCGAGCTGGTGCCGGGTTGTTGGGGACGGCAGCTGGTACAGGAGAAGATGGCGTGTAGTCCGCTACGGGTGAAGACGGTGTGTAATCAGCGGTGGGTGAAGACGGCGTGTAGTCAGCTGCGGCCCTGAGACGTCTCAGCTCAAACTCAGCTGCCTGACTCTGGAGAAGCTGTGCGCGAAGTGTGTCCGAATGCTGGTAGCTGGAAGTGAGTAGCATCCGCAACTGTCCGATCTCCTCTAAAGCTCTGGAGTAAGTGACTGCCATCGCCTGGGTCAGCTGCACCTGATGCGACAGTCGAGGATCGTCTGCTGGAATCTCGAAGGGATCTGGATACCTCTGTCCTGCCCTGGGGTTGATGAAGAAGCAGAAGGGAGACTGGTGCACAGCATCCTTGTGCAGATGGCACAACTCATCTATAGCAAGGCGTGCTGCGTCCTGGACTGCGTCATAACAGCGGGACCGAGGGTGCTTGATGGGGTATGTTTGGGACTTGAATTCCCCTTCCCGTGCATACAGGAATACATCCATCGTCCATGAGTCTCGATCCAGGATCCTCGTCTTCCGCCCCCTGAAAATAGGCGGCTGACTGTACTCCAAACACTGCATAAGCTGACGAAGGAGGCTAGCGAATCCTCCAGCATCCTCTCCATGAGAGTAATAGTCCCACGAGGCAACGGATGACGAACCGGCCATCTACAAAGTTTGAAATAAAAGAGAAGATTAGTAAAAAGAATTAGAGAATGAATATAAAGACAAGAACGAGATACTAAGTAAGAAAAGGATAGAAGCAAAGAAGCTTATATATTTTTAATATACTCTTTTTAAGAAAATATGAGTCCTTAAGGTTTTACCATTTCTATTCTAGGTCACGTCCTACAGTCAAATTGGCTCTGATACCATCTCTGTCGGGCCCCCGGATTACAAACCCGGACCCTCTGTGTATTACTGCACTAGTCCCAGATCACAGCTAGTGCACACAGTTAAACAGAAATGATTCATGACCAACATCGTATTTATTACAATTATAAAGAGTACTGACCACCAGGTCTCATTATTACAATTGAGGTTTCAAGACCTCGCACAATCCAAACACAGCGGAAGCAAAGAAAACTCAAAGCAGACCCATCAATATGCCACAGGCAGTTGACTGGGGAAGCGCGACCTAGTCCTCCGGGAAGAATCCGTCACAGCCACAGACGAAGCAGTAGTTGTAGTCTCCTTCTTGAGCTTCGTATTCTTCTGAGATTTATTTTTGAGAGCAACGCGTGAGTACATAAAGTACTCCGCAAGTCTTGGGAAAAATGCATAGATGCAAGGCTTAACAAAGGAAGGCCATACGGTTCTTTTGCACAAAGCAATATTTTAAAATTCAATTACTACTAATTATTTTCGAAGGCATCAATTTAATAAAGTAAATGTTTTAGCAGAAACTATCAATAATTCTCTAGTGAAGGTTCCATCTACCAACACTAGCTTAAACAACTTGAACAAGTTTAATATTGCGGGTTACATCCACCCTCTCTGGCTCCAACTGCCAGGATACCCTTCCGAGAGTTCCCTCCACTCTCGGAATACAAAACTTTTGATTTTAAAACAAAACCAGAAATCTACCATGTGAATGCATTCCTTGCCCGCCCTTGACCGTGGGCACGGCTATTCGAATAGTTTTACACTCTGCAGAGGTTGTACAACTTTACCCACAAGAGATAAATTATCCTAAAAGTCAACACGCTTCCTTTGGCATGAGACCCAGATAAAATATCACAAAGCCTTTACCTTACTCTAATCTAGCTAGATACCACCCGCTGAGGTTTCACCGCAGGTAGGCTAACCGCCCGAACCGAAGCCCCCTCTTGCGCCATATGAGTACAGTAAATCCCTGTCCCTCACTGTGAATAACCAGTCCATCCCTGGCACCCACTTTCCACTGGTGGCACCTAAACTAGACTATCATAAGTTATTCGGCTAGGTCGTACCCATATAGACTTGTGGTTGTACGGTTAATGCTCAGTCTGGACAAACACAAGCGTCGGTCCTTAATTGACTAGGGTGGGACATACACTTAACAAGATCTCGTGCTAACTGCACCAAACCAAACCAACCATCCACCCTAATCTAAACCAACTTTCACATTTTTATTTTATTTTTAAAATAACAGCGGCAACTCCAATTACCACTACATTTATAAACACAAGGTTCTACAATAAGTCATAATTTCCCATTTCAAAATTATAACAAGATTAAATAGCAAGGCTAAGCATGATACTACCGTTCTTATATTAGCAATGATTAAATAATAATCTCGTTATTGAGGCAAGGGCAATCCTAATGTTTCAAAGGTACATGATATTCAAATTCAATTGAGGGTATAACAACATTTGGTTTAACTAATTCGCTACGACAAAATTAGGGTTCTATGTAAATAGCGATGCACATAAATTTAAAATAATTTAAAACATTTCATAATCATGGGTTCAAAATGATCAAAGGAGACTTGCCTTCCTGGACGCTGGTTGGGTCTTCTTGCTGCGACTCGACGAGTTCCTCGGCGACGGCGGAATCTACGCGCGAAAAGACGGACAAACAAAACAAATAAATTCAACCAAAATTTAAATAAAATTCAAAAATTCAAAAAGAGTGCATATTTGGATAGTTTATGATTTTAGAAAAAATTTAGAAATTTGAACGGCTCAAATCGGAGTTAAAATGAGAAAGTTATGGCTTCCGAAAGATTAAACAGGAGGGAAAAAGGAAAAACCGGATTTCGGGAATTATTTTTGTACTGGAAAATACTAATTATGACGTCACCAAATTTCGAATTTGCTGAGCGGGAAAATGTATTTGAATGACGGGTGGGTCCGGTCTACCGTGGACCGAACCCACGGACCACGGGCCTTGCCGACGTGGCGCACCGGCCACATGGCGCCACGCGGCAGTGAGGTGGCGGCCACGCGGGTGGCCACGCGGACAAGCCGGCCGAAGTGGCGGCCACGCGGGCGCGCGCGCATGGCCGGCTCGGGAGTTGGCCGGCCGGTGGCCTTGCCGTGGCCGGCGGGAGGACGGCGGACGGCGGCGGGGAGGGAGGGGAGGCGGCGGCGCTTACCGGCGGCGGCGGCGGAGGGGTGGGCGGCCGGCGGCGGCGCTAGGGGCGGCGGCGGTGTGGGTGGCCGGCGGCGGCTTTTGAAGGTGGCGCGGTGGGGTGCCGGGAGGCGGCCGAAAGGAGGAGGAGAGGGGCGGTGGGAGGCGGGTGAAGGAGGGGAGGGGAAGGGCGGTATTTATAGGCTAGGGAGGAGGGGCGGCCGGAAATGGAGAGCCTCGCCGGAGTTAATGCAATCCGTGAATAGGGGGCGAAATTTGAGGGGAAACGGCCGGAGGAATGGAGGTAATTGATTTGGCATCCGTTACCATGTTTTATTCGGGAATTAAAGCGAAGATAATGGCCGAATTCAAAGCTCTAATTTCGGGTTAATGGAGGTGGAGAGAGAGGGTTGGAGGAGGAAGAAGAAGAGGTAGAAGAAGGATATGACAAGGGGGCCCCATGTGTCATAGAGAGGGTGAAATGGTGAAGGGGTACGGGCCGTCGGATTTGCGACACGTGGCAAGTGAGTGAATGAGAGGCTTTGGATTTTATGAAGGGGTAAGTTGTGGTGGATGGCTAGGATTAAAACGTGGAGAGAGGTGGATTTAATCTGAGGGCGACACGTGGCGGGCTAGGGATAATTTGATTTTTATTTTCGGAATAAATTTCAGAAATTACTAGAAACTTCATAAATACTTCGAAAATTAATATTTAATGCCTAAAAATTCCAGAAAAATCATAGAATATTTCTGGAAGTATTTTAGACTTACAAAAAAATATTTTTAATTTCAGATTTGAATTTTATAATTTTATAAAATTCTTTTTAACTTTTAAAATTGATTTTAAATTCCAGAAAATTCTAAAAAATTACTTAAAAATTTAGGGAAGGCTAGGAAAAAATAAAATAAACTCTTTTTGGCTTTAACAAAATATTTTAAATACATTTTCTTGCTTTAAAATTTTAAATAAAATCCAAATAAATCCGAATAAATCCAGATAAATCCAAATAAGACTCAAATACATTAAAATAATTAATTTAAAATTAAATTTCTCAGAAAGCAAATTTTTGGGATGTGACACCATGGCAGTCGTCTTCCTTGGTGGTGGTTCTCCACTAGTGCGACTGGTCATGCTTTTGGTGGCAGGCGTGATTGTTGTTGTCGCTGTTGAAGTGCTTGTCGTGGTTTCTTTTCTTTAGTGTGGCATGCCTCAAGTGCCGGTCATCTGCGACAAGAAAATCCGGGGCCTTCCCTTTCTAATCACACATTCTCATTGCTTTGATGTTGGCATTGGTGGTCCTCGGCAAGCTTCAGGGTTCTGTCAGCAACACCCAGCAGCTTCAGGTGGGGCAGCCGAGAAGTCCTTGATGAAGTCAAGGTGCAGGAAAACATTGAATGTAAGGCCTTTTTTGCAGCGATCAAGCTCTATCGATGTCGCCTGTGGGCCTGATGATGAACCATTAGAACTGCCATCAGCGAAAGTTATCCACATTACCTTAGGAATGGAGCTAGGATTCGCTATCCAGGCTCACAGGTCTAGCGTTCGCGCATCTTCTTGGCGGAGCAATTTGTCACCGACATGATCCAGTGAGCATTTATTGCTGATTACTCGGTTGGCCACCTCCTCATTTCAAGCGTGCAAGGGGAGGCCTTCCAAACACAAGCGCACATGGAACCTGAGGGCCACCCCTAAGGCATGCCGAGTGGCCTCCACGGATAGTCGTGAAGCTCAAGGTTGTGGAATGAGAACTTGTGAAGGCCAGCCACCTCATCACGGTGGTGCTTATGCTCGAAGTTGACAAGAAAATTCTCGGGGTAGTGATGATGCACCAAGAAGTCAAAAGACCGAAGGTTGAACCTCCTCCTGATTGCTTCGGCGATGGTGCGGGGGTCAACATTAGGTTTTGTCTTGTTAAGCCAAAGAACCGTCGGTTAGTCTTCACGCCTCTGGAGGTCTCTCTGCAGCTCCCTAGAGGAGGGGTTGATGCATGCATCCTCCGTGGGGTGGGTAGCTGGGTCACCGAGGTTGTAGTTTGCCATAGTGATTGAGGCTGGTGGGGTGGCCGAATGGGAGGAGGTCGCGGTGGTAGAGGTGGAGCGGACAGCCGTAGCCCACTGGAAGGTGGTCACAAATGGCCTGAGTGACACTCCCTTGCCTTGTGGTCTAAGTGAAGACAGCGGAAACACCTGGACAAGTCATGGTAGGAGAAGGCCTTGTGGTCCCTGGCAAAGCTGGTAGCTGCGGTTGGAGCTTCAGCAGAGAAGGTCTTGGGGGAAGGAGGTGCTGTTGGGTGTAGTTAAGCAGTGCTTCTATCCCTTGTGCCACGAGAACCTCAGCTTCACAAGCTCCGATTAATGTTGAGCAAGGGGTTGGTTGCGCATTGAAGGCGAAGGAAGCTTTGCCTGGGAGGAGCGCTTTCCTCCGAAAGAGGGCGTTGCTGGGAAGTGACGGTGAGCTGCACGCTTTCACTGCCCTTGCCACTAACATTTTGAGCATGGAGGAAATACGGAGTGGCGATGACCATAGACTTGAGGTGATAGGCAGAATGAATGTGTGCGGAAGCTCTACCCCGAAGAGGATTTGAAGGATTTGGGGGGCTTGCCTTGAATGCTACCTAAATGCATAGCAGGGGCAAGGATTGCTTCTATTGGTTGGACATCAATGCAGCTGGCTAAGAGAGAACTATGTTGCTCTTTGCGGGGGCTGCCTAGGAGTGGGGGTGGGGCATCTCGGACCCTGACTGACGGGGAGACCGCAGGCAGCCTCCAGATGGCGGTGGGGTTTGGCTGGTGGCGTCGGATCTGGGGTGGAAGGAGGTGGAGGTGGCATCGGGGCCGAGGACGTGATGAATTGGGGGTCCCATGGCCTAGCTTGCCACCGGGGAGCTCGGGAGTGGCAGTGGGTACAGTAGAGGGTTTGGTGGTGAGGGGGTGTTGGGGTTGTACGTGGCATCAGGGGCAAGCAAGCCATGGGTGGGTAGAATGGAGAGTCCAGATATAGTGGTGTGGAGGGTCGGCCGCCACAGCCGAAGTGGCCGATGACGGGTAGTGGGTGCGATGCCTAGGTGGTCGCGTGAAACCACATGGGAGAGCTTGTCATACTTTCTTTTTTACCATCGTGAAGCTGTTAAACCGAAAATTTCTGTGGCGAATGGGTAATTTAGTCTTTGCTTCTTTTGGTCTCTCTAATCTTGGTCTGTTTTGATGTTAGGGATGACATGTATTGTCTTTTGGCCTATTTCGTCCAGTAGTTGCCATCCTTTATCAATGGTGTTCTGTAGTCCAGTTTATCAGCTTGGGAGGAGTGGTTTGGTTGTTGTGGCCTCTGTACCTAGTTTTTGAAACTAGTGTCCCTAGTTTCCCCTATTCTATGTGGTGTCAAGGGTTGCAAAAATAGGAAAATCACAGGAATAATATATGAATCAAGGAAAACAATTTCAGTTTTAAAAAATCAAACCCCTATGAGAAATTCAAATTTTAGAAATTTAAAACATTTTGTAATTTTTCAGGAAAATCAGTTGAAATATTCAAAATACAATTTGAATTCAAGAAATGCAAATATATTTGAAAATTTGAATTCAAGAAATGCACATACTGGATGAGGACGATGAAGAACAATGCGTTCTTGGTAGGCAGCAGGTCGGCGCCCTTGGACCAGTTCATGAAGTTCCAGATCGGGATATACGATAGCGGTAGCACGGAGCCACAGATAGCAGGTTGATGACGATGTCAGAGCAGGTAACAACGCATGATGGCACATCCGCCACCTTGCCCCTTCTCCCACCGCTGCATCCGCTGCAGCAGTAGGGGCAAGTGGCGGGAGAAGAAGGGGAGGTGGCGAGAGAAGGATGGGAGGCAGAGGCAAGGCAAGCACCGAAAGAAGGGGGAGGTGGCGGCCGCGACAGGGAGAATGGGGCGAGTAAGGGTTTAGGAGTCTGCCGGCAAGTGAGGGCTCGATTCGGGAATGGCACTGTAGCACAGACTAATAGATGGTGGGTTGGTACTGAAAAATTTGAAAACTGACAGAATTTTTTTGACCAGATTGGGCCTTTTTGGGAGTGGACCAAGAAAACAGAAATTCAGCTCGACATTGTTCACTACAAGGAATCAGGTGTTTCGCAACGACGCGAAAACGTTGCAATAGGCCCAGTTTGGTTGCAATAGGTACCAATGCCAACCAAATCACTTTCGTTGCCAAGCGTTGCTAGTGCTAGCGTGCTCTAAAGTTTGCGCATCGGTTTTGTGTTTCGTTGCAATAGATATGCTTATTGCCACGAAGTGGAGCATGGCGATACATAGGAGATGCAACGAAGTTATTTGTGGCAACAGAGGCTTTTGCCACGACTGTCATGGTGGCGATAACCTCTAGTGCCACGAACTTATTGCATTGCGATTGCAAATATTGTCACGAGTGACGCCGTGGCAATAGTGTTTGGCGCCACGAACATGCTCTGTTGCAATAAACGTTATTGCCATGACAAAACTGTCGTTGCAATAGAACCTTTTGCCACGTGCATCATTTTGTTGCAAGTGTTTTTCGCGCCACGTGACACATTTCGTTGCAATGGAAATTATTACCACGATTATAATTTGGATGCAATAGGTTTTATTACAACAAGAAATGTTTGGTGGCTAGAGATGTTAACGCAACGAAATGAGTTAGGTTGTAAATAAGACTTATACCATCGATGAATGTACGTGGCAATAAGAGCTACATCGCAACGAAGGAGCAACGTGGCAATAAGCAATGTATCGCAACGAAATAATAATTCAGGGCAGCATATTGCATTTTATATATATTCAATGAACCGCTGTTGCAATACAGTAGTAGCGACATATAAAATGCAGCATGACATATGAAATCCAAACATCTTTATTTTCATCCACCATATTATGAAACTAAAAGGAGTATCATGTCCAGTGAAGCAAATAATACAAGATTATAATGTCAATCTCCAAAATGAGACTAAAAAGATCCTAAATAATCTTGAGATAAGAAAAGAAATCTCCAAGGTCGATCTTTGTTCATATGCGAGTTGCTCTGAGAATTCTTGAACCTTAGTGCCCCGCTCAATTACTTTCCTGTGCAACACAAGCACAAAATTGGCACATTAATAAAATAGGCAAACTCATCCATGCAAGAAACCTATACAACTTGGGCTACAACATGGTTCTAAGCGATAAAACTAGTAAAGTAGGCATCATATATCTTGGCTCAATGGCAGACAAGAAGGGTATTGCATAAACTAGATAACATTCCATCTTGCCAATTAGCATAGATGCCAGTATGTCAATGACAAGAAGGGTAGTGCATAAACTAGATAAATAAATTACATATATGCTAGTATGTCAATGACAAGAGGGGTAGTGCATAAACTAGATAACATTCCATCTTACCATGTCATGCTCAATGACAATAGCTACAGGGAAACAAAAGTCTTGAAACTGCACAATGACAGCAGCTGCATTTCTCTTTCTTATATTAACTATGACATCCATAGAATCCAATATGGCAAAAGATGCAGGGAAACAAGCTTCTGAGCTTGCCTAGAAATCAGGAATCAATGCCATACATACATCACAAGACATTTCCTTCTGGGAAACAAGCTTCTGAGCTTGCCTAGAAATTAAGGATCAGTGTCATTCATACATCACAAGCTTCTGAGCTTGCCTAGAAATCAGGATGCCAGTAAGATCCTAGAAATTTCCACTGGCGTAGACACCTAAAGGATATAGAATGCAGCTAATTGTTCACAATCACATGGCCAGTACACATGGAAATCACTACCCTGGGTTTGTTAGTCTACTCATGCAAATAATGTCTAACAAAAAGGAAAACCAGATAACTGGAATCAATATAGGACTGCACAATCTGAAAATTACTTGGCAAAAATCTGTACTGACATTTGCATTTCTTACCTTGTTCTTTTTCTGTGCACGGGTTTTAGCGGTATTCTGCAGCTGTTGTAATGAAATAATAGTTGGTGCCGCATTGGCATTGTTGTTATTGAATAGACTTTTGTTAACAGTAGAAGCTCTATTGGTGCGAGGAGGTGGTCTAGCTTCTTTTTGTGTGGTCAGAACACTTTCCGGCTGAGTCTGAAAATATTTAGATGTCGGATCAATATTACGTTACATTAATGCAAGGTAGAAGTCCAGGATGGTTGGATCCATTGTTCAATTAACTTACCTGTTGTAATATATCTTCTCCATGTACTGGCGTTTGGACATTGTTTTTATCACTTATCCTCGCTGCAACCTCTGTTGTACCTAAGGTTTGAACTGGTTCACTGCAGTTGGTAGACTGCTAAAAGCAAAAGATAAATGGAATGTCACTTAGATGTTCTATGCACGAATAGAAGTATAAAATGCTGTCCAAAAGGAGAACATGAGCAGCAACCACAATTGTGGAGGGCAAGGAGAAAGAGAAACATATACATTCTAAACTTGTAAAGTTCAATAGCTGAAAATGTACAACCCGACACAAGGTATACTAGTTAATAGTTATTACTGATATGTATTCCTAAGTGGAACAAAGCAAATCCTAGTATACTAGATATTACTTCATTCTTGGTCAAGTAGATAAAATTGCATTGCATTTAGTTCTAAGGAAAAAAGACCAGGGCATATGTCTACTCTGGCATGTGCTATAGTAATAAAGGTACTAATCTGAAATCAATATATTGTCTACATTGGAGAACATCACCTATGCTATAGTAACAGATGTACTAATCTGAAATCAATATATTGTCTACATTGGAGAGTGAACATCATGCAATCTACTCTGTCAATGTCCTTAAATTTTGTATAGAAACTAACCAAGTGTGAAATTAATAGGAAGCCAAATCATAGCACAGTGCAAAACAAATAAATTCACACCAGCTTGACACAGTGTAAGGCTGGTGCTTGGATCAGTGCAATTCTACAGGAACACAAAACAGAGGAATGGTTCAAAAGTGGTGTTTAGATGTTTTGCAAGAATTTGAGGAGAGAGAGTGTGCATGCAAGATACAAAGAAAATTTTCCATGACGCTCAACCTCACGTTAGAATTTCTCCAAAATTCCCATGGAATGAGCCATTGCATAGGAATTTCATAGTAATCATCTGAGCTCAATCCTTTGTTACAAAGGGCTATATAGAAAATTTTCATATAGGATTGGATTCCTTCAAAATTCCTCCAAAAATCTTACAATCCAAAGATATCCTAAACTTTGGCTTTCAATATAAAGCCAAGAAGAACCATAGAGTCTAGGCTTTGTTTGGAACAAGGGATATGTAGAAATTATATTAGTCCTTGCAAAACTCTTGCGAGCTTCCTACGAAACTCCTATATTCCAAACAAACCCTATAAAACCCACGAACAAGCAAGGTTATAAAAACAAATCACATCCGCTTGTGTCACTGGCCAGCAGGCGGATGGCTACAAATTAATTATTTATGAACCGTTTCTATACTAATATAAAAGGCGTGAGTTGATTCTTAACGCAACACATCTTTGTGCACACAAAGTCAATGGGAGCACATGAAGTACTTTGTTAGAGCAGGTACAATAAGGCTTAGTCGGCAGGCTATAGTAAATATAATATCAACAAAATCTTATGTGGCAGAGAGAGAAAGGAAGAGAGAGAAGGAAGCTGGCTACTAAATTATAGCTAGCTATAGCACGTAAAAATATGCATTTCACTTTCTTACACGTGGGGCCAAATAGTTATTGTAATAGCTACCTTATTGTATGAACTATTTTTGAAGGCTATAGATAAAGTGGACAAGTGTTATAGCTACTAGTTGGCTTTACTATTGTACTTGCTCTTAACCCTCCAGTCGACTAGATCTAGCTAACATTCAATTACTATCCTACCATCCACAAAATCTAGCCATAAATTTTTGCAACACAATAGTCTACTCTCTCAGTCCAGTAAGGCCAGTCTCAGTGGGGTTTCATGGAGTTTCATGGGCATTAAATACGCTGACATGGCACTGTATTGATGAAGAGAGAGATGATAAAAGTTTCATGGGAGTAGAGAGAGTTTCATGGGGATGAAACTCTTCTGCACTGTTTCCAAAATATGGGTGTATTGGAAACTGGGACATGAAACCTCCACTGAGACTGGCCTAATATAAGGGCAAGTACAATAGAAGAGGTGGCTGCCACCTCTAGGACTAGCCACATAAGCAAAAAGACTACATGTGGCTCATGTGGAGGTAGCTAATACAATGAGTAGAGTAGAGGTTACCTCTACTAAAGCACTCAAACATTTAATACTTACATAAATATATCAGGGGTCACCTCTTGCATGAGGGGTAGTTTATCTCTCTCTCCTCGTATAATGTGCTAGAGGTCACCTCTTGCATGAGGGGCAGCTTGCTTCTCTCTCTTCTTTTCTCTCTCTTCCACTTAGGATTGTGCTGATGTGGATTTCACTAGAGGCAACCTAGTCAGCACCATTGTACTTGCTCTAAGTCTAAAAACCACCATACACACAAACCAAGGTGATATTAAATTTTAAAAAATTAATATCATTGGACTTTGTATACCTCTATTAAATAGTATACTATAACTACACATTTTTTAGCATTAAAGTAAGGGTATATAATGAAAATATTATAATAACTATATATTTAGTCTTCCCAATAAATTTATACTATAGGACGATATTTCTCGTGAGGACTTCTATTGCGGGGACAGAAGTAGATTCAAACAATATATCTTACCATTATTAATTTCCCTAGCCCACTTTCACTTCTCTCGGTCGCCCTTCACCTCGGCGTCGTCCTCGACTGTATCTACTGGCCCTAGCTTGCTTACGAAAATCTGAGCCAAAACATCTTCTAATTGCGTACACTATTCATTACTAATTAAGATCATGTTTCACGTGGATCTTAGATACATATAGTACTCCGTATAGTAGTATACTCTTCGTTCAGCATTGCGAGGTGTCTTTTACCCTTGACGCACTAACTAATTGACGCAATCTTATAGTCAAACATAAATATTTTACTACAACTGATAAAGCCTGCTAAACGGCAATTGGTAGGTGTCAAAATCAATAAACGACCTCGCAAAAGAAAAAGATAATTAATAAGCGATTCCTTTAGCTCGCTTCCGCAACACAACGCGTAGGGGTGGATATCGAGCCAACTCCTCGTTTTATCGAGCTTTTTCTAAAAATGACACAGTTTGATTTAAAATAATTTTACATATAATTTAAAAGTATTTTTAGAAACGAGCTAACGAGCCAAGCCGAGCCGAGCTTAAGCAAAATTCAAATTCATTTGAAATCAACTCATTTTAATGTTGTCAACGCGCTATACATATAAGTAACGTACGGGTGAGCCTAAAGGCCAATCAGTTATCCATAAATTAGAAAAAACAGTAATTCCTCATAATCCTTATTAATGGTAATATAGAGACACCTAAATAATCCTTAAAATAGAAAAATAATAATTTCTAGAAATTCTCCCACTAATCCGTAAAAAATTAGATCTACACCACTTATTTGGTTAGCCCTAATTAATGATGCAAATTAACCAAATAGCAACTAGATCGGATATAGTATATCACAAGCATTTCTTGATGAGTTATACGATGAGAGTTTATATGTATAATAGCTTTTAAATACGTGGAATTGAAGCTAGTTACTAGCTAACCGATGATTATTCCAACTTAGTATATGAGACTTATATTTTTTTTATGACTAAAGGTACGGTTCAAGTCCCCCTAACTAAATATTGATGGGGTTTACATGCAAATTTTACAGGATTTAAGATTTGGGTGTGTAGGTATCACCCGGATATTTTATTCCTAACAGTTATCTAAATTTCGGACCATTGGATTTAGGGATAATTATGATAACTAATTGCACTCTTCGGAGAAAAAAGCTAGCTATTCAAACAAAGTGTGATGCCATATTTACCGTAGGCTGAGCCAAGAAGCTGCAAAACATTCCCGAACCAACTCGTATCGTTACTAAGAGAAACCGGCACGAACGAGATGATGCCCCGGCTCTTTAAGAACTCCGGGTCAAGCGCGGTCGCTCCGCCCACGGCGAAGTTCGCCCCGTGGCGAGGGAAATCATCCGCCGTCTTGCCGGCGAGGTACGGCGTTGGTTGCGGCACCCTCAGCGCCTCCACTGCGTCCACAAGAGCAGCGCAGAACCGAGTCTTGAGCATGAACATGTAGTACTGCATGAATTGTTGAATTTTCATGGCGGGATGATTTGCTTATATCTTGTCATTACCGATGAAGTCGATGATGAGCCGGCCGTCGGAGGCCCGGCCGCTGGGGTGGTGGAAGTAGGTCTCCCCGTACGGCGGGTGCGTGAAGGGCCCCCCGGCGGTGACCGGGAAGATGGCCGCGTTCCCGGTGTCGGTAAGCGAGTTGCCGAAGCCGAAGACGCGAGCATAGCGCTTCTGGTGGCTGCCGCCGAAGCTGCTGGCCTCTGCGGCGACGACGAGGGTGAGGAGAAGGGCCACGAGGAGACGTGCAAACGGCGCCATTGAGAGCTTGAGGTCTGAGGAGCTAGCCGTGTGGTTTGTAAGGCTATTTTGTAGCGATGTCCTGAGGCCAGGGCCACAGGGCCGCGTCAACGTTTGATCGTGAGATAGCCGTACCATGCAGGAATTTTTCTGGAGCTGGCATGCTGACTTTCAGCTATTCCTTGTGCTGGATTACGAATTAGGAAATTGGAGGCCGTGGAAAAACACATTTTTCTATTTCACCTACTCCAGTTGTTTGTTAAACAGTCTGCAGTTTAGATAGAAATGAGTCGTAACTGATTTGATTTGATCCCGTATGTATAGAAGATAGGATTGATTAGGATCCCGCTTACTGCGTGATTCTATTTTCCTTCTCTGTATTGTTTCTTTCCTATTATCGGTTGTACTGTAGTTGAACGACAACGAGTATATATGATCCGCCTGCCTCCTCGGTTGAGTTGAAGGCCTCCAATTCTTCTTCTTCCACATCTTGTGTTTACTTTACATAGTATCGGAGCCATTGTAATTCACATCACCTTCACCATGTCCGCCTCTTCCTTAGCTAGTCTTCATCCGGCAGTCTCTCCTCCAATAGTGGTAGTCTGCAGTTGCCGTTGCCTTCCAGTGCTCACCTCATCAACATCAAGTTGACTCGTGAAAATTATCTGCTATGGAAAGCACAATTCATGCTCTACCTTAGAAGTCAGCAACTCCTGGGTATGTTGATGGCACAAAGAAGTGCTCGCCGATGCTTATCAACTATCAAGATGAGAACAGTGTAACTCAGGCTCCAAATCCTGAGTATCAGACATGGTTTCAACAGGATTAGATGATCTTGAGTGCCATTCTCTCATCTCTATCAGAAGGAGTCCTTGGACAGGTCCTATTTCTAGGGACTTCATATGAGGTGTGGACTGCCTTAGATAGGATGTTTTCCTCCCAATCTCGGGCACACGTGATGCAGATCCGAGTGCAGTTGGTGAATACAAAGAAGCATGATCTCTCGGTAGCAGACTGACTACTTCAACAAAATCAAAAGTCTTGCTGACACCATGGCCTCGATTGGCCATCCCCTGAGTGACGAGGAAGTAACCTCCTACCTCTTGGCCGGGCTGGACTCCGACTACTGTTGAGGAACCATCACTGGCGACCAGTTCGATCGATTTCTCTGCTTATGCAAACAACTAGATCAATCACAGAAGACAAAATAGTAGATTGAAAACACAGAGAGGTAGAGAGAACTCCTGATCTTTCTTTATTGCTTTCTTTCTGACTTCTCATGTGCAAAATAGTCAATAGCACTCCCTATTTATATCTTGGTGGAGAGGTGTCCACCATGAGCCAAGACTTCAAGCCCAGGCCTAGGTTTCTTAACACTCCCCTTGGGCACTCATCCGACATGTTCATGCCTCATCGAAACTTCATAAAAATCCAGTGGGAAAAATTTAGAGAAAGAGTACATAATACATGTTATGTTGCGTTGCACGAATTGCCTTATTAAAAACCTTGGTCGAGAAACTTCAGGAAAACTCGTCAAGGAAAAAAGAGTACAATCCGCCCAATTTTATTTAATCTTCAAGATTTATTCTGAGTACTCGATCTTCATGATCAAGTTTTAATAACGAGCTTGAGAAAATTCACCCCTGAATTCTGTATTTCTCTAAGTTTCATCATTTCAATTCCTCGTATACGCATCTTTCAAAGCTAGATACAGGAAGTAACTTAGTGAATCAGTCTGCAAGATTTTCACATGACTAAGTATGCAGTACCTTAATTTCGTCCATCTTCTACAGTTCATGAGCATAGAAGAACTTAAGGTAGATATACTATGTGAGATGACTCTTCACATATCCCGTCTATATTTGTTCAACGCAAGCTGCATTATCTTCATAGATAATTGTGGAAGCTTGCATAATATTCATCCCACATGACTGCTGGATGTGGTGAATCATTCATCGAAGCCAAGCATATTCTCGTGCGGCTTCATACAGTGCTATTATTTCTGAGTGGTTCGTCAAAGTTGTTACAAGACTTTGCTTAGACGATTTTCATGAAATTGCAGTTCCACCACACATGAATACATAGCCTGTTTGTGACCTTGCGGTATGCGGGTCTGACAAGTACCCATCATCTGCATAACCAATCAAATTCAAATCTTGATTCTTTCTGTAGAACAATCCAAGGTTCTTGCTTCCTTGGAGATATCGTAAGATGCCCTTTATTCCCTGCCAATGCCTTTTGGTAGGTTCTGCATTATGCCTTGCTAACAGCTTTATGGCAAATGCAATGTCCGGTCTAGTGTAGTTTGCAAAATACATAAGTGCTCCTACTGCACTTAAGTATGGGAATTCCTGTCCCAAGACTTCCTCCCCCTCTTCCCTAGGTCGGTATGGATCTTTTTCTTGCTACAAAGACCTCCCGATCATCAGTACTTTTGATGGGTATGCCTTCTTAAAGCCAAACCTTTCTAATACCTTCTGAACATAGGCTGACTGATGTACTAATACTAACCTCGTGTTCCACATGTTTTTCTGATGGGTCCTCAACTTACATCCCTTTCCAACATCGATATCCTTGACCATATCGTAGATGTCTTTCCCACTAAAAGGCCTTGGTGCTGAATCATCCTCTTTTTTCTGTCAAATTGTTTCTTCATCTTGTGGTATGAGTAATACCGTGGAAGGAACGTATAGTGATGTATGTACACAGTTTTGTGCGAATTATTTAACCACACACTCTCAGTATAATCTAAACAGTGCAGACAGTCTTTAGCTCCTTTTGTACTCAATCTCGATAGGTTACCAAGGGTAGAAGAATCATTGATGGTGCAGAACAACATGACGCGCAGAGTGAAGTTCTCTCGTTTGTCCGCATCCCATACATGTACCCTTCATTCCACAGTGTCACAAGATTCTCCACCAATGGAACTAGATACACATCAATATCATTTCTAGGTTGATTTGACCCTTGGATAAGTAGTGACATCAAAATGTATTTTTGCTTCATACACAGCCAAGGAGAAAGGTTGTACATGCATACATTCACAGCCTAGGTGCTAAGTCGGCTACTCATGTTATCGAAATGATTCATTCCATCTGTACTCAACCCAAATCTTATATTCCTCAGTTCTACAGCGAAGTCTACAAACATTCTATCAATGTTCCTCCACTGGGCAGAATTAGCAACGTGTCTTATCATTTCATTTTTCTTACGCTCCTCCGAGTGCCAACGCAGCAATCTTGCATCCTTTCGGTTAGCTAATAAACGCTTCAAACGAAGAATTATAGGCAGATACCACAACATCTTAGCAGGAGGTCCTTGCTTCACCTCAATGCCTTCGTCATCATCGGAGTTATTCTTACGCTTGTATCGGATGCTTTGCACATCAGACAAACGTGTAATTTTGCATACTCTTTACGGTAGAGGATACAATCATTCGAACATGCATGTATTCTTTCTACTTCCATTCCTAATGGACAAAGAACCTCCTTGGCTTGATAGGTGGTTCTCGGTAATACATTTCCCTCTAGAAGGATGTTCGCTAGGAGACCTAACAACGCCATGAAACTCTTGTCAGACCAACCATTGCTTGCTTTCAATTTCAGTAGCTCAAGAATAGATGACAACCTTGTGTATTGCAACTTGCAGCCTGGGAACAAAGGTTCCTCCAGGTCCTCCATCAAGCCCTCAAATTTACCAAACTCTCTTTTACTATAGTTTACTTCTGCATCGCATAGCATCTGATCCAGATTATCATCATAAGATCTATCCTCATTGAAAATATAGTCCACAACTGACATATCGTTGTCTTTCTCGACACCTTCTTGTATAATCTTCTCTTCACCGTGACTGGTCCAACATGTATACCCCTATTTTGAAACCCTCTTCGAATCAGATGAGCTTCGATCTGCGCTGAGTTGGTAAATATTTTCAGATTATCACAATCAATGCATGGACAATATTTATATATTACTCTCCTTCTTCAACATATCCTGCTCTGCTGCTCTTCTAAAAACAGACATGCCATTAATATACTCTTCACTCACACAGTTCTCAACATACATCCAGTTTCGATCCATCTATACTACGCATGTAACAAATTAGTGTCAAATTTGATTATTAATGCTACTATATATAGCTAGCTAGCTACCTACTGTTCATGAAGCAATATATATCAAGCAAGAATTAATGTGTTAAAGTAAACTATGAGTACTGATCCATTCCTAAATTGTGGCAAACTACCAATTAAGTTAGATCTAAATCTAGATTTCATCTCTCTTTATTACAAGGCATATAAATTAGAAACAGATACTAACCTCTAATCACCAAGCTAGAACAAATCGATCCACAAGCAGCTAAATTTACAATCGTAATGCTTCCCCAAAGCCAGCCGCCTCCTTCAATGCAGTGCAATGAAGATAGATCTATCGGGACTGGTCTGGCTTGGTATTAATTAATAACGCGACGTATCCCAGACACGTCCAACCATAAACCGTCTGTAACACGTAATTATCACAGACGGTTTGTGTTAATAACTGTCTATGAACTATCATAAACGGTTAGTATTAATAAACGTCTGTGATGTGTGCAAGTATCACAGGCAGTTCATGTTAATAACCATCTATGAACTATCACAGACAGTTTTTAATACGAACTGTCTGTGATGTTTCAACTATCACAGATGATTCATGTTAATAACCTTCTGTGAACTATCACATATGGTTATTAATACAAACCATCTATGATAGTGGCTCATCACAGATGGCAAGTGGTCACTTCTGTAAAATCGTCTGTAATAATAACAGCACAGACAGTTCGCTATGAACTGTCTGTGATAAGACGTTTAGTATAGCTTATTTTATAATAATGTGTCTCCATTGCAATAACTCCAGCCTACAACATTGATCCTAGCTGGTATGATGATACTGGTGCCACTAATCATCTAACTAATGATCTGGAGAAGATGACAACCAAAGAGAGATATCAAGGCAAAGACCAGGTTCAGGTAGCAAACATTGCAAGTATGTGTATTTGTCATATTGGCCATTCCCAGTTTCATACTCCATCTCGCACACTGCACCAACATTCTACATGTGCCTCAAATAAACAAAAACCTCCTTTCGGTTTAGAAATTTGCTCAAGACAATAATGCATTTTTTGAATTTCATCCCAATACTTTTCTTGTGAAGGATCGAGATACGAAGGAGGTTCTCCTTAGAGGTCGTTGTGCGGGTAGCCTTTACTCCATTCATCCTCATCCGACCTCCACTATAAAGCAGTGTCCTATGGTGCCAAGATTTTACAGGAACAATGGCACTATCATCTTGGTCATTCTTCTTCCCAGATTGTTAAGTATTTTCTCCACAAAAATAAACTTCCAAGTGTCATAGTTCAGAATAAGTATTTGTGTGATGCCTGTCAAAAAGGCAAAAGTTACCAATTACCTTACTTTGTCCAATAATACTTGTTATGCTCCTCTTGAGCTTGTTTTTTCGGATGTATGGGGTCCTGCTCGCATATCAGTTGGGGTTATAAATATCATGTTTATATGACTGGAGCGAGAGGAATGGCATATATGATACATCCGTGGTCCGCTGTCTTATCTCTGGAGCAAAACAGAAGTAAGAGGAGTAGAAAAACCGCTTCAAAAAATCAGATGATCATATTGACTTTTCATTTTTTAAGCAGAAATCAAAAAGTAAAAGTTAATACAAATAAAAGCCTTCTGAGGTGTTTTCTGAACCTGCACTTGGGTAGGGTTTTTCATTTTAACTCTGCGTTAATTTCATATGCTATCGTAGTCAAATGGGGGTAGCATTCCGTTTTTCCAATTCAAGAAGCACGTGGATTCTATCGGGCAAGACGCCACTGTTCGATGGATGGATGGCGACATTCAAAAGCTTGCCCTCCAAGCCCGTGCCGTGCCTACTTGACTTGTCAGCAACACCAATTAAATTGTTTTATTCCCTTGCAATTTTAATATGCTTTCTTGGGCCTCGAGATCTTGCATGTGTTTGTCATGAAGTATTGACATTTCGTCAAGCTGCACCAGTCGTATGGGAAGTATTTTCGATGGTGCTTTTTTTTTGTAAAACAAATTTCACCAGAATCCATCAAATTTTAGAGCCTCCGATGAGATTGAAAAGGCACACATTTTTGTCAAGCCGTGGCAGTCGTATGGGTATTCTCGATGGCGCGCACTACTGGATGGGGAGGTCGCTGGAGATGGCTGAGTCGGCTTCGGCTGCCGCTGTGGGAAGTGTCGACGGTGTTGCACCACCAGCAGCCAGCGATGACGGCAGCTATGACAGGTTCTGGTTACCTAGTGGAGGGAAGGTGCAATACGTGGCATCGGTTAGGAAACGGCCGGACGTGGCGGTGCCGACAAGGAATGGTGGAGTATGGGCGCTGGTTGCGAAGACAATGTGTGGTTGTTGACTGGACCTTATGGCTTCGGATGATATGTTTTCGCGAGAGAGAACGAAGATTGGATAGTTACATATGATTTTGATTGGTATAATTAAAGTTGGTATAGTGTTTATTATAATCGAGCTATAGACCCATCTTAAAAAGATGTATATTTAAAAGCTAGTTACTATGGCACAAGTAAAAAGCCAAAAACAGCAAGCCGTGCCGAATCCAGCCAATCTCTCTCTCTCTCTTTTTACTTTTTAGATGATTTTTAGATTTGATTTCTTTTAGTAATAACTATTTATTAGATTAATAGGTTGTACTAAAAATTATAAATCGTACTAAAAAACACCCATGATACTCACAAAGAATGGGGGATGATGTACATTACGAAACATATACGTATCTTCGCATAGGTCGATGGACAAATTAGCCCTTAGCCCTATAAGGTTGAAGTATCTGGAAGTGACGACACAAAATATCAATGGTACTTATGAAGATCTCCAGCTCTTAGTATTTCCTGTATTAATAGGAAGAAGATGGGTCGATCTAAAACCAATTAAAAAAAAGGAGAAAACACGATATTTATTATGTATAGCTCTTTTAATTTGCTGTTGTTGCCATGTATGTAGAGGTGGGAATTGGGCCGTACCGTGCCGGCACGACTCGGGCCCACCGTGCTTCGGGCTGCTTCGTGCCGTGCCGGCTCGGCCCAGTCATCTCGTCGTGCCGTGCCGGCCCGTCTCGCCTTCAGCCAGGCTCAAGCACGGCCCAAAGCCCGCCGTGCCGGCGTTCGTGTCATGCCAGCCCAAGCCCAGCCCAAAGTAACTATACATGACGAAAGCGACGGTAACAATGGTAGCGATGGCCGCTATCTTCCATTCTCGTGTACCCGCCTTATTAAAAACCTACTTAAAATTCGATTCTATTGTCTCATGCCATTCCACCTCTGAACTTGGTCATCTAGTCCAATGGTATGCATATCTTGGTGCAAATTAGATTGTGGCGTATGTGGATATCTAGCTCATCGCCCGACAATCTAGCATAGGGCTGCCCAACTAGTCAAATAGAAAAGCTCAAGGAGAGTCATGAGTGCAACTTACTATAGTTAAGAAATCAATTTTAAATAGTTTCTAACCCACTGTTCTCCTTGTGCCGTGTCGGCCTGAGCACGGCACGATTCGTCGTGTCATGTCGTGCCGCCCAATGGGCCGGTTTTCCAAGCTCGGCCCAGCCCACCGTTCATGCCGTGCCGGCACGGCCCGCCACGTGTCGGGCCGGGCCGTGCTTGGGCCGTGCCGGGCCGGCCGTGCTTCGAGCTAGCCCAAAAAGCATGGTCCAACTCCCAGCTCTACATGTATGGATACCGCAGCCAATTTAAGAGGAGATGCATATAACCAACAAGAATTATTAGGCGTAACTGGTAAATAGGAGCGATTAAGTGCAAAAAAGAATGAAGACCATCGATAAGGAGGCCGACTACGCCAAGGGTCACCCTCTTTCCTAGCCAATAGGTAAGCAGTCAGAGTAGAGGGAAGGAAAGGAGCTTTTCTTCTACCATCTATCTATGGAAACGAGCGTTTCTTCTACCATCTATATATTATTATTACCTCATTAAAGCAAAGGTAAAAGAAGGCACCATGTTAATTTTTAATGGGTTGAAATTCCCACGTTAATCAGATGTAAAAGAAAAAATGTACACCATTTATCGTGGTGGATCCAGATTATAACAGTCATGATTAAAATAAAGATTCCATTTCAAGTACAATCCAAAAATAACTAATATTCACAAAAAAATAGCAATTTTATTTTCATATGAATTCAAACATAAAATCCCTAAATGAACATACTTTGATATAAAAAGTAAAGAAAATTTTAGCACTTGGATTTGTGTTTGAATTCCAACCAACAATAACTAAAATTCTAAATAAAAACAAAATTAGAAATTTGATTTTGATATGAATTCCAAAGTAAAATCCGTAAATAACTATAATTTAGAATAAAAATTAAATAAAAAATTAGCAATTGGGTTTTTATACGAATTCCAACAAAACCTAATTGAAATTCGGAAAACAAATAAAAGAAAATTTGTAATTTGATTTCCATAGTAATTCCAAAGTAAAATCCCTACATAACTAAAATTCTAATAAATTAAATAAAATTATCGATTTTATTTGTGTATGAACTCCAATAAAAATAACTAAAATTTTGTGTTAATTGAAGAAAGAAAAGAAATATCTATGGTCCAAATTATAATTGTCTAGATTAAAATGAAGAGTCCATGTCAAGAGCAATCCAAAATAAATAAAATTCCAAATAAAAATAAAATACAATAAGTAATGTGATTTTGATACGAATTCCAAAGTAAAATCCCTAAATAACTATAATTTAGAATAAAATTTACCAATTGGATTTGTATATGAATTCTATCAAAATAAATTGAATTCGGGATAAAAATAAAAGAAAATAAGCGTTGGTAGAGAGAAGATGAAGCTTTTTATTAAAGGCGAGATATGGACGATATAGGATCATTGGGTAGCTACAAGCATGTCATCACTTGCGAAGGCAAAAATATTCTCCATATCATTAGATAATAACTAAAGCAAACATTCTGACATAAGTTAAGATGGGAGCTCGCCGCGGTTAGTGAGGAAGCCACAACATTGTGTTAGCTAACGTCGAAAAAGAGGAGCGACCGACACGTGAGAAGAGGACATCAAGCATGTATAACATTATGCATGTGTATATATATGCATGCATCCTTACGAATAGAAGCACAGGTATATAGAAGCAAAGGAAGATGGAGCTTAGAGTAGAGCTAGCGCAACCGTAGCGAATAGGATTGAAGCTATCAAAGAGAGTGTGACCGGTGCACTACTACAAAAAGGCTAATACTGGACGCCTCATAATAAACGGTTGACCAAAACCATTAGTATTAACTATTAAATACAATCACAGACAGTTTTGGTTTAGCGAACGTCTGTGTGACTAGCAGCGCTAAAAACCATATGCGAGGAGATAATATCACAAACGGTTCATGTTGAAAACCATCTGTCACAGATAGTTTTCAACATGAACCGTTTATGATATTATCTCTTCACAGAAGGTTGGTATTAAAAATCTTCTATGATATTTCACCGCTTGATTTTGCTACCCCCTTTATTCAAACTTTCAAAGTAAAGTGATGTTGCGATCTCTCAACTACTGATCGGCTCTATTACCCAAATTCCCTTATATATGCTACCCACACATCTCCCCTAAACACTCCAAACTGAAGCGCTAACTAGCTAGCTCTCCCAAATCGATCGAAGCACTGCCTCCCCCAATGACGCCGACTACCTCCCAGAGCTCCTCCGCCTTTGCTTGTGATGCCACTATCATGACACAACGCGGTGGTGCTACCACCGCCGGCCTCTCTTTCATCGCCAGTGATATATCCCCTACCCTTCCCCTCTCTTCCTTAATGCTTAGATATGAAATTACAAAATTGTTGGATGGCTAGGGTTTCGGCCATGTAAATCTTGATGCTCATGCATGTGAAAATTAATTGTTGATGCCTTAATTAGTTCTTGTGATGATTGATTGATGGCTAAGGTTTCGGCCCTTGTTGAAATTCATACTTTATTGCAGGATGAAGTGGTGGACATGGCTGCTAATAGAGTAGGCGCATACAAACACGGCTTACGCCCGTGCGCCCATGACCACGGCCTTATGACTGTACGCCTATGATCACGGCTTACGACCGCATGCCTATGACCACAGTATACGACCACGGCATATGACTACGGCTTACGACCACATCATATGACCACGGCATACAACCAGAGCTATGACCATGAGCCACAAAAGACATGGCGTCAATCATAAATAGGCCTGCTTTAGTTCATCTGCATTTTCTTATTGCGTTGTTTCATAGCGCAATTAGAGAATGTTGATGAACTGAAGGAGGCCTATTTACGATATCGCGAGAACGCAATCACAAACAGTTATTAACTAGAACCGTTTGTGATAATAGACTATCACAGACGGTTTATAGTAAGAACGATCTATGATAACTGTTATCATATACGGTTCTAGTTAAGAATCGTCTGTGATAAAGGTTATCATATACGGTTAAAAAATCGTCTATAATGCACTTAGGGTATTACTGACCCATAAGCACAGACGGTTCACAAAACTATCTGTGGTAATGTTTTCGAATCGTCTATGATGAGCTTTTCTGTAGTAGTGTGTCTCCAGTTGGGATCAATGATGGTTGCACGTGTATGAGTGTTGTTGTTGCAATGGTCGACATTAAGTAATAATTGAAGAGAAATAGAAGATAATTATATTGTATAGTATTGTATTATAAGGAGTAGTAGTCGAGAGGGATCGATCAAAAATTGAGTTTGTTGTTGGAGATTAAAGCAAAAAAGTTGTGATGGCATGAAGAGATAGAAGATTCATAGTTTGGTGGAGTAGCCGGCATATAGGGGAAGATAAATTCAAGATAAGTCACCTATGATGTATTGGTCTATGCGTGAGCAAAGTACTTTAATACAATATAGAACTAATAAGGTAATTTACTGGATACATAATCAGCATATTGTTTGAGATTAAATAAAGATAGATGTGCATGCATATATTTTAAAAAGAGTAACTAATAGAGGAATAATAGGGGCATAGAGCTACATGATCCATGCATGATGAAGAATGATTACGATTTCAAGAACCCCAACAACCTATTATGCTAAATAATTTTCTCCAATTAAGTCCATATTTTAATTAGGTTTCTTAAGTTGTATTTTTCTTTAAGCTTCTCTTGTCGTGTCTAATATTTATGATGTCTTAAAAATATAAATAGCCTACAAAATATTAAATATATTCTCAAATATCTAAGTTATATTATTTGATACTATAAACTTTGAAACAAATCTAACAGCACAAATACGCGGGCCATCCTACTCCCGATCGTTTCGGCTTTGGCTTCTGGCTTATTTTCCACTATTCCTAAATTTCGTCTTTTTCTGATTTTTTTTTTGGATTTTTTTGAGTTTTTTTACCGGTTCTTTTTTTTCCTGTATTCGTTTGCATTACACATGATGGGCTAACCTATTTTTTCTATTTTTAAATTTAATTATACCAAATAATTTCAGCCAGCTACAGTGAAATAAGCCATAAACCACAGCGCAACCGATCACCTCATTCTGAGAATACAAGAAGAAATGTCCTTTTTTCTGGAATAACTACATACATGTCGAGAAAAATCCAACAAGCCACCGAAACAAATCCATCCATCGTACATAGAGCTAGGTTTGTACCCTAGAAAGAAGAAATTTGGTATTTCTCTCTTTTGTTAACAACATACTGTTTCTCAGACGTAAGTGAAACTAGAACTGTCTATCTACAGGTATAAGTTGATTTTTTAAAGGATTTTGCTAAGTAAGACACGGGTGTTTTTTTAAACATCAGAGCACTCAAATTTGTGACCGTTGGATGCTGCGCGCGATTCATTGGGCTTGAAGTGATCACCAGGCGGGTTCTATTGGCTGGTGTTTGTACTTGTACGTCCCGATAAGCCTTTCAGACCCATTAAGTTTTGGATATTGTATGAAATTAAGGCCTGTTATTTTCGACCGAAGCTAGCGGTTTTTGGCTTTTGCTACAGTACTTAACTTTCAAATGAGGTATTTTCTCAAGACGGGGTCTACAAGTTAATGGTAGTACACGTTAAAAGCCTAACATCTGTATTAACTAAAATCGCAAGCAAGTATCTATCTCTCCGTAATCTCTGTCGTAAACAATTAAAATTCAAAAATTTCAGCCAAAAACCATAAGCCGCAGCCGAACCAAGCAGGCCCTAATATGCGCATTGGATGTCGCGCAGCTTTGTGTCCTCTCTCTCGTGCATTTAGGGGAAGAGGCAGAAATGAGTTTTGGATGGACAAGGAGGTACAGGCAGTGAGAGCTGGAGAGAAATTGTTGAGTAAACTCTAGGTTTTATTTCTGTTCACACTGTGCAAAGTTAGATATGTAGTACTATATATGAGATATTACTAATAAGAGATACAAAATCTATAAATTTTTGAACTAATTTGTATTATATATTTATATAAAATAAACTAATTTTGGTTCAAGACTGCTATGCAACGAAGTAGTTGCTCCCCTCTCTGCTGCATGGTAAATATGCATGTGTTCTATGAATATATCATGTTATCAGACTATTTACGAACCTACGAAATGTGGAAGTAATATATGCATGTTTGATATAGAATTTTTGTGTCGTCTGGTTTGTACTAACAACTCGTGAATTCTTATGTTTTGCTATGGATAAAAATACCATATTACCTTAGCATGTTGAGCCATGGATGTTGTTGTACTCAAGCCTACCCTATGCCCTCGGTTCCACCTCTATGCTCACCTAGCTCCAACAAAGCTGTCATCGCACCTCCGTGCTCGGCTACAATGTGCTATTGGCTCTGTTGTTAAGAAATTTTATGAAGGTGGAATTAGTTTTGTTGAGGAGATAGTGTTTTTCCGTTTTTGTTATTAGAGATTTTCAGACGGTCGAAGAGGAAGTTGGGAGGAACGATGTACCACCATGACCAGGACTACGACCACCACCTCCTTTTTATTTAAGTAGTATAAAGATATCTTTTTAGGTAATGGTATTCCCACTGCATTTTTAAATTCTGTGTAAAAAGAAGAAAGCTATTTAAGCTGATGAATAATTACAGCGAAGTAAAACACTCAGACCCTTCCTAGACACCTGTTTTACTAACGTCCAGTTCCGCTACGTAAGCTCATCTCGACTGATCATTCAAAACGACGCTACACAGAATCTTGTTGATCTTGACCAAGCATCCCAACTAAAGCCATGCATGAAATTACTCAGGACCAATACCCTTGATTAGTAATAGTAGCAGAACCATAAATTCTACCTTGTTTTAATAGGGTTATTTCTATAAACTCGTGTGAATTTATCCAAAAGTTGATAAGTGTAAGGATCTTTTTGAAAAGCTATAGGGTCTATCCACCCTTGAGCTTTCGCCGAGCCACTGTCCTCCATCGAAACCAACCCTAAAAATATCCAGTAGCTCCATGAAACGAACCCTAAAAATATCCCTAGAAGGACACAGAAGAAGAAAAGGAGACGAATACCCCTAAAAATAACCAAAAGAAAGGAGGGAGGAGGAAAAGAGGGAAATAGCTAGAATAGGAACACGCAGGTCCTGTTCTTTTGATTGTGACGGATGACTTTTGTTTGTATTTTTTAAGATAATAGTACAAGATAGAGACGTCGATATAGATGACACACACAGTTTTAAGTTTAGAAAGCTATTTACAGAATCTCCTTTAAAAAACTGTCTTATTTATTTTAATTTTTAAAGGAGAAAAAACAGAAATAAAAAATTAAACCTCAAAAGAAGTGGATCATAGACATTGGATTTTGGCTTGCCTTCCCTGGTCCTCACATTTCACGTGCTCCGCTCCCTCCGTGGTCACTTGCCCAGCACACAAACGCAAGCCAAGCCAACCCCTTGTATAAAGGAAGCACGCGTACAGTCCGACTCCCCAACGCGAGAGAGCAAACCACACCGTCCCCAATTCTCGTCGCACCACCACCACCACCACCACACCACGGCACGGCAGCTTCGTGGAGAGAGACATATAGAGAGGAGGAGGAGATGGCAACCGCCGGCAGCAGCAGGTTCGCCGTCACGTGCGGGCTCCTGCGGCAGTACATGAGGGAGCACCAGCAGCAGCAGGGCGCCGCGTTCCGGCCGCCGGAGGTGAGCCTCCTGCCTCCGCCGGCACCGGAGGAGACCGACGTCAGGACCATGCAGCTCTTCCCGCAGCGCGCCGGCATGTCGAAGCCGTCTCAAGAACGGTGAGTTTGCTTGCTCTTTGCCTCAATTCCTTCAGGTCTCGTCCTGAACTGCTCTGTTCTTGGTTGCCGAGTTCTTGGAGAGTGATTTGACGGTGAGGGTGCTTCGGTTGCAGGCCGGAGGCGCAGGCGACGGCGCCGCTGACCATCTTCTACGACGGGCGGGTGTTCGTGTTCGAGGACATCTCGGCCGAGAAGGCCAAGGAGCTGATGCTGCTGGCGGGGTCGGAGTCCCCACAGCCGGAGAAGGTAGCGCCGGCCGCGCTGCAGAGGCCGGCGGCCCCGCAGCCCGCGGGGCTCTCCGACATGCCGATCGCAAGGAAGGCGTCGCTGCAGCGGTTCCTCCAAAAGAGAAAGCACAGGTGAGGCTTCACAGAGATCACTCAACATCTACTAATTTATTGATCTTTTAATTCCTCTCCACATTATTTTCGCATGTAGTATTTTATTTATAATTTGACCGTGATACAGTATGATACAGAAAACTCTGCACTAAAATTCTAGTCTCGCTAGGAGGTGTTTCGACCATTGGATGGTAACATGTTGTGCGTATGAATTGACAGGATCACCACCACCGGCGAGCCTTACCAGAAGGTGACCGCGTCGCCGGCGGAGAAAGAGCTCGCCGTCAAGCCAGTGAAAGATGAACCCGCGTCGTGCCTCGGGCTCTGAAGAGCTTCAGGTTGAGGGTAGAGGAAGAAATTAAAAAAAAAAAGAGGAGAAAGAAGTACTGACTTGGTATTTTGCAAAATTTAGGGTCGTCTTTGTTTGAGAACTCTTTGGTGCAACAGAGTTCTTTTACTAATTATTTGCTCGCCGATGGGCATGTAAGTTGGTGCCTAAATATCTGGTATTTTTATCCATTTATGATCGTGTGCAATTATCTCTTTTTTTTAAAGAATAATGTATAATTAATCCCCTGGAGATCGAAAGACTGTTGTGCTAACTATATTATCTCAGTATGTTGAGTCGATATTGTCGAGATCAGCCTATCTAGCCCACGCACTTGACCGCATCGAGCTTCCTCTCGGCTCTGCTGCATATCTAATAGAGTTCTATTGTTTTTTCTTATTGAGAATTATAGTGTGGTGGAATTTTATTTTATTTTTAATAGATTGATTTTTCTGTTTTTGTTAAGAGATTTTTTAGGGAGATGAAAGGGAGAGTTGGGATGGATAGATAAACCACCACCATAACTTTCTCTTTTAAGTAGTAGAGAAAATTGGTATATTCTAATTTATAGTGGTAAAGAAAATAATTAATACTCTATTTTTAAGTAGTAGAGAAAATTGGCATATTCTAATTTATAGTGGCAAAGAAAATAATCAAAGAAAGCATTCAGGGCCACAAGTCATATGTTTACCATTTCAAACCGGGCTAAGCATGGAAATTGGCGTGTTCTCTCCTGTGTTTTTCCTATGCTGACTTTGCGGTACATTGGCACTTTGTGAGTCAAAAAAGGGGGAAAGGGAAAATTAGAGGACGAGATCAAGGAGAATAATTCAATCAGGCTTCTTCAATTGTCATGCTTCATGTGTCTTTGGTATTTGCAAGATTCCAAAT
Source organism: Dendrocalamus latiflorus (assembly GCA_017311315.1). Taxonomy (NCBI): domain Eukaryota; kingdom Viridiplantae; phylum Streptophyta; class Magnoliopsida; order Poales; family Poaceae; genus Dendrocalamus; species Dendrocalamus latiflorus. Next base: position 15,290,679 of record CM029677.1, on the reverse strand, counting down.
CCGTTGCAAGAAATTTCGACCCCCTTTCGATTACGATAGTTTTGTTGTAGTTGCTTACATTTGTTCTCTCTCTAAATAAAATGATATAGTTGTAGAGATTTAAATTAGCCTCTAACTTTTCATTTTTCCAGTTGACTATAAAACATCTCATTATATGTTTTCCACTTAGTGAAATTTACTATGGCACAATATTTTGGTTGGGCAAAAGAATTCCACACTCGTGCTTAGGATCTCACTCTAGTACTTGGTACGATAATAATTGAACAAATCGTTGTGTTTAAAAGAAATGATCTATATGCCCTGCTCATTTCAGTTTGAGTTTCTGGTTTATGACTTATTTTTCATTATTCATAAATTTCGTCTTTTTCTAATTTTTATCTTTTTTAGCTTTTTTCGGTTCTTTTTTCTGTATTCGTTTGCGTTGTCCGTAATGGGATAATCTGTTTTTTCTATTTTTAAATTTTTGTAAATTTAGTTACGTCAAATAAACCATCATCAGCTACAATGTATTTTTAGCCAACTACAGGATAATTTCAATCATAAATCAGCTTATTTTAGCTCAATCGAACGAAACCTAGGCCTATGTTGAATACATGAGATTCACATTGCTACCACGCTTTTCCTTCGGAGAAGATGCTTGTAATCCGAACATGGCCAAACTCGGCAGGAAAGAAAGACCACTCCCCGCTCCACGGCACGGCGATCCTGGTAGGAGCGCAAAACTCGCGTCTTCGTGTAGGTACCAGGCAGTACATTGTTGACCGGTGTTTGCCTTTGCATCTTCGTGTCACGTCGTTTTCCCTTCAGGAATATGATACTGGTGCCATGAAGACTAACGAATCGAATGTGTAGCGAAAGCCAGGCACCCAAGCCGCGGGAGTGCAGAGGAGACGTGGAGAAAAATTCTGCCACGGCTGGACCCCAGGATCCACCTAATCGTGTCGGCTGCAGTTTATGGCCGATGTTTATGATTTTTAGCTCTAATATAAATATTTGTATAAATAAATCGAAAATCAAAAAATCAAAAATTATTTTAAAAAAAATATTCAGATAAACTATTTTAAAACAACGACGAAAAAGTTTTTCCGTTAAAATCATTGTTTTACCACCTATACTAAAAAAACTACATGCAAACATATTTTTAAAATTCCCTTGCAAAAAATTTACTTTAATATGTAGCTCGCCTGCAACGCCGCGGCCGTGCTGCAGATGAACTTTGCGTCACTGCACGTGATTCAAAACTTATTTTCGAGAATAAACCCTGCTTCGTCAAGCGGAATTTATTCTTGTTATAAAGGCAATTTGAAGGATTTAAAATAATACTGCCGTCCGAGCTTTCTAGGGCCTTCTGGGTTTGGAAGGAAGCACGTGAGGAATCCACGCGGGCCGCGGGCGCGGTGCAGTGCAGTGCAGGGCGTCAACGTTGCCGACCTCACGCGGCAACTTCCCCGCAGGCCGAGAAAGTCTCTGCTTTGGCGTTGCTTTCGTGCGCGCGATAATTGCCGCCCGCTGCCTGTCTTGTTGTGCTCCCCGTCTTGCGAAACTAAACGTACTGCTGCAAGGGAAAACAGCCTCCTTTTGCAGAAAATTTCCGAGGGTAAAGAAATTTAGCCTCTTTCTCTTTCATTCATACCTTATAATTTATAATTTATACTACAGTAATTATATTTTAAACGATATATTTTTCAAGACGGGGTTAACAGGAGGATTGTAGTAAAAAATATACTGAATTCAGTTGTATCGATCAAAATCATATGTGACTATTTTACTTTGCGTACTGCCACTCGCGAACAGTCAGAATTCAAAATTTTAAGCTATAAACCACAACACAAAAAGCATAGGACTATTTTACTTTGCGTACTGTCTCTCGTGAACAATCAGAATTCAAAAATTTAAGTCATAAACCACGGCGCAAACCCCCCCCGGACGAAAGGAACAGATTTTATTCTTTCAGGGAAAAAATTCAATCAAAATTCTCAAACGTTATTTAAATTTTTGATGAAATTTAACTAGAATTTAGATAAAATTCAAAATAAGAAATTTAGCCAAAAAACGATGGAACCATTTTTCCTCCAAAGGGTAACAAAATAAACGGAATTTTGCCACACTACTGCTAGTCATCTACTGGTAGTAGTCCGATCCCAATGAATATTGTCTCGTGGTTCACGCGTGATGTGAAAACGAGGGCGCGCGCGGCGGCGTGGTCCTGGTGCCGTGAGTGGATGATAGTAATGGTGATTGGTGACTAATTTATCATTTTATCTTGTGGTTTCTGTAGGGCCATGCACGTATTAATGGAGCTAATGTTGTCTTTTTTTTCAATCATCACGGGGTGCATCTTCTTCTAAGGACGCCCGTGAGTTGCATGGCTCACGGACGTCCCAAAAAATTCAGTATTTCCGGTTTATTTCATTTTGAGATTTTTTTCAGTCGAAAACAGTTTTTAAAAAGAAAAATTAGCTGACAAAATCAATTTAGGGAAAAAAATCAAATGAGAAAAAAGTTATATTAAAAAATCAGTAAAAAAAGGAGACAAAAAACCACATGTATTACGTGGACGAATTTCACGTCAAGTTTCAGGTCACCCTTCTTCTTCCTCGTATTTCTTCCTCGATCCCCTTTCACGGCGGCCGATCAGCTGTAGCGCACAATGCAGGAGCTGCAGGTGCTCCTTCTCCCCGCGCCATCCCACCCCCTCGCGCCCGCTTTCCTGCTACCATCGCCAGCGGACGCGAGGGCTCCCTATGCGCAGCCCCAGCAACACCGAGCTGTTCCATGCCCCCTCACGAGCCTCGCACTTCCGGCCAGTCAAAAATTGCGAGATCCGTGCTGCCAGCGCAATTTGGTGATGCTAACCTCGGCTGTTGTGAGGAGAAGCCGCAGAGGAAGTGAATCAGAAATCAGCGCTACAAATTGATGCATGTAACTGAGCTACAAATTAGCTCCAAAAACACCAAATTAGTGTTGGGAGGATGGTTTCAACCACTCGAAACTCAGCCTTGAAATCAGATGTGGGGGAAGGTTCAATTGCTCGAAACTCCCGATCACAGTAGTCGTAACTAGCTTAAGACTGCACACCAGGCGTTGGCCTAGCCCCTCTCAAACGCACGCTTTGGTTGTGGACTCTGATACAGACGGTCGTGGACAGCTTGCCTAAGATGGGAACGATAAGGTGGAGCTAATAATAGGACTAAACACAAGAACTGAGGCACGATTTTGCGATGAAAACTGATGCACCTTTTCCTCTGTGTTTTCTCTGTTATTCACTGGCTCTATTCTCTTAAAAGACTTACATAGTATATATAGACACAGCCGGGCCTCTCAGCCACTCCACATGATTGACGACTACCACGACGTTGCCCACACCGCTCAGCTGCCTGCCCATGCCACTCAGCTCAGCCGCTTGCCAACTGCTACAGTGACCAGCCGCCTACCCATACCAAGTAGTTAGCCGACTGAGGACGACTTACTTCACCCACGACCACTCGTGTTGACACCTGCTACCAACTACTACAGTGATCGATGTATGACCATGACTGCTGGCTTCATCCTCAGCTTCTCTTCGACCACTACACTAGAGCTTCAACCACGAAGCCAGTGACTACGACACTGGTCGTTATGACTACACACAACGTGGTTATAACCAACCACTCACAACGGCACTATGACGTTGGTCGTTACAACCACACACAAAATGGTCGTAACCGACCATGCACACAGGTGCCACAACCACGACGCTACAACCACACACAAGCTTCGAGTCCTCCGGGTGCTTCAGTATTCTTACAAGTATGGCGTCCATTGTACTCCTCTGAGTATGACGTCCACAATACTCATCTGAGTATGACATCTACAGTACTCCTCCGAGTATGCACTGATGACTACCGACCATTGACTCTCGACTACGACTATCGACCATAACCATCGACTATCAACTACGACCATCAACTATCTATTATCAACTATGACTATTGACTATCAACCACAGCCATCGACAATCACTACGACCATCAACTATCGACCACGGTGTTATGACCACGAAGTACTCGGAGCTATAATACTCGGTGTAACTTTAGTACTGGTTGTAACGACAACACAAAGACTGGTCGTATCGACCACAGATACAGAGTACTCGCACACACACACGAGCAAAACATACATACAACAAGATTAATCCAACAATCACCCCTTAATCTTGTTGCATCTTCTTCACATTAGCGCTAGTTCGTTGTCGGCCTTCGCCATGATGAGATGCGCCTCTGCTGCCTCCTTCTTCTTGGGCTTACAATATTATAAAGCAAAGTGTCCGTAATCATTACAATTAAAACACCTCACTTTTGCCTTGTCCCTTCTTCGGTATCGACGACCACTGCCGCCAGCAGAACCACCTGAGGAGCTTACAGCTTCCTTTTTTAACGATTGGGCTTCCCACTCTACGTGTGTCAGAAGCAAGCGCTCCTTGTCTTCGTCGCCATTGTCGTAGCGACGCTCTCCCTCCTCCTGCGTCTTCAGTCGATCAATTAGCTCTTCGACTGACATGTTTTTCATGTCACCGAGTTGCTCAATTGTGGTGATGATGGGAGAGAACTTCTCGGGCACGGCACGAAGAAACTTCCAAACGACGTAGGCCTCTTCCATCTTTTTGCCCAGACCTCATATCTTGCTCAAGCCGTGTAGTTGCTCCTCGTGAGTATGGGATACGAGAGGGTAACGCTGCCCACGCGCATCGACGCCTTCGGCTCACTCCCATCGCCGCTCTTCAGTGCGCCCTTGTTGCCAGTGGCACTTTTTGGTGAGCTCGGACGCGACATGGAGGAAGGTGTGCACGACCACAAGCTCTGATCCCGAAATGTAGGGATTAGCCCAGGAGAGAACTCGGGCTCTGCTACGGACATGCTGGAACCGAGAGGACAGAGAGAACTGAAGCCCTACTTTTCTTCTCGATGTGCGTACGGACAATCACCTGGGCTCTGATACTAGATGTTGGGGGATGGTTTCGACCACTCGAAACTCAGCTCTAAAATCAGATGTAGGGGAAGGTTCGACTACTTGAAACTCCCGATCATAGTAGTCATAACTCGCTTGCAACTACACACCAGGCTCTCTCAAACACATGCTTTGGCTATGGACTCTGATACAGACGGTCGTGAATAGCTTGCCGGAGATGGGAATGATAAGGTGGAGCTAATAACAGGACTGAACACAAGAACTGAGGCACGAATTTGCGGCGCAAACCGACACACTTTTTCCTCTTTATTTTCTCTATTATTAACTAGCTCTATTCTCTCAAAAGACTTACATAGTATATATAGACACAGCCGGACCTCTCAGACACTCCACATGATTGACGATTACCACGACGCTGCCCACGTCGCTCACCCACCTGCCCAAGTCGCTCAACTCAGCCGCCTGCCGACTGCTACAGTGACCAGCCACCTGTCCATACTAGGGAGTTAGTCGATCGAGGATGACCTGCGTCACTCACGACCACTTCGTGTTGACGCCTGCTTCCAACTGCTATAGTGATTAACGTACAATCATGACCGCTGGCTTCATCCTTGACTTGTCTTCAACCACTGCACTAGAGCTTCGACCATGGTGCCAGTGACTACGACGTTGGTCGTAACCGACCACTCACAACGACACTATGACACTGGTCATTATGACCACACACAATGTGGTCATAACCGATCACATACACAGACGCCACGACTACGACGCTATAACCACATATAGGCTTCGAGTCCTCCGGGTGCTTCAGTACTCTTACGAGTATGGAATCCACTGTACTCCTTCGAGTATGGTATCCACAATACTCCTCTGAGTATGCACCGATGACTATCGACCATCAACTCTCGACTACAACTATCGACAATCGACCATGACCATCAACTATCGACCATGACCATTGACTATCGACTACGACCATTAACTATCGACTACGACTATTGACTATCGACCACAGCCATCGACAATCAACTACGACCATTGACTATCGACCATGGTGTTACGACCACGAAGTACTCGGAGCTACAATACTCGGTGTAGCTTTAGTACTGGTGGTAACGACAATACAAAGACTGGCCATATCGATCACAGATGCAGAGTACTCACACATACGAGTAAAACACATATACAACAAGATTAACCTAACAATTAGAGCTTAAGAGTAGTCGGTAGACTCATGAAAATCACCGTCTGCACTCGTTATCTTCGTTGTCCAGATTGACGCACAACTTCCTTGGCCCAAATCGAGCCTGCCGCTGGCAAGATTGGGAAGATCCGATCTAGACTGCACCTAATCGAAGAACTTTTCAAGGTGGTCATCCATCTAGCAGCTGTCCTACCTCACCGAGGGATTCCTCGACTTCATTGTGCCCATGTGCCTGACTATGTCAAGCCCGTCGCCATAGCTGAGGCATTCGCCAAGTCGGACAATGTGCGGTTGGAGGTAAAATACTTGCCATAGGAGATGAAGCCGGAGGTGAAAGGAAGGGTGAGAGGAAGGATGGCCTGATCTGAAGAGAAGAGGGGGGGGGGGGGTAGTAAGGCGAACATGGTAGTGGGAGCTGCAGAGAAGTAAGGAAGAAGAGGAGGGAAGGATAGATGCTGACAGGTGGGCCCCCATCTTCTCTACTTCAATGATTTGCTAACTGGTTTGCCATGTGAACCGAAAACCAGCTCACATGTTAAAACGCTTGTCACATCTGTGCCTCATCGATTAAAGTTCTCGCTCCAAATAACTTCTGTTTCTTGTTTTTTCTTACTTATCATTTATTTAAACAAAGTTATTTAGAACACGTTGACTTCTACTTTCGACTTTTTTTGATTTTTTTGTCTTTTCTTTTTCCTTTTATTCTTTTACATTGTCTGGGACGATGTAACGGTTTTTTTTTTCAATTTTCCCCTTATTTTTCTCAAAAAAACTAACAACAACAACAGTATAATTATAGCCAAAAGGTATAACTAAAAGTTTAAACCAAAATCTACTTGAAACAGGCCCGAAAACCGTGGTAGAATGGCTTCGAGGTCAAATATCCGATTAAACAATTGGGGTGTGGGTCATCGTTTCGTAGGTAAGAATTACGGTCAAATGTATTTATCAAAAAAAAATCAAAGAGCCTCATTTCTTCTAACAAAATAAATTATTATTTCTCCAGCTGTTCAATTTTTTTTTTGTAAGTTACCCTGAACTCGTCTGAATCCTGGGTTTGTATGTATCTCCTGTTATTGTGAAGTAATGGCATAGTACTATAGTGTGAAATTCTGATAGCAAAGTAAAGAATGGGACATTCTCAATTTCTTAAATTTGATTTGATCATTCACTACGAGAGATGATTACAATACAAACAAAGACTGGGTTCGGCAAGGCTTATTTTTGGCTTATACTCGTACTATCTACAGTAACTAACTTTTAAACGGTGTGTTTTTAAGACGGGATTAATAGGAAGACTATAGTAAAAAACGTACGGAGTTTAGCTGTACCGGCTAAATTTACATATAACTATTTTTCTGTACATACTACCTCTCGTGAACAGTCAAATTTTTTTTTCTCGAACGCGCAGGAGAACTGCGCATCTTTATATAGTATAGAGAGAAGAAAAAACAGCCCAAACAAACAAACACCACCCTTAACCCAAGAGGAAGTCAAGGGTTTATACCAACCACCCCTTAACCCAACAGAAAGTCAAGGGCAGGATGCCACAAAACACCTAAAAACTAATTTAGGCCAACCAACTCTTGTAACCATAAACTATCAGTCTAAAAAAACCCACATGAAGAGTAATAGGCCACAGGCCAGTAGGCCTGTAGCAGGCTCAATTGGTTCATGCTAGCTAGAAAGGCAAATAGAACCAAGGCTGCGCCGGCCTGTGTAGTTAGTTATTCAAGGCCCATGTTGCGTTCAGCGTCCTTTGGTTTCTCTCTATTAGCTCTCCGTATATAAAGAATGTACCAATTCGCTTTGTGGTTCCATGAAATCTATTTTAAAATACTAGTTAAGTATCCGTGCGTTGCAACGGAATCTTAATGAGGATTACAAGCAGCTATATTGCGAGGATTACAAGTAGCTACTGGAAGTGCCAAGCATCCTCCAAAAGAATTCCGCAATAGATAGATGGGCTTATTAGAAGTGGCATGCTCTACTCTCACAAAATCTTCTACCATTGTGATAAGTTCTGGAAAAAAAAAGTAGCTAAAACCATACAATCTTGAGTAAATAGTTGGCTAATTATACTTCGCTCTGAATCTTAAGCTAAAAATTCATGCTTAGATGGAAAATACTTCAAAGAGAAATTAATTCACATATATCTTGATACCTTTAAATGGCTAGCGATCAGGAAAAGGAATGTGCACGCATCTAAGATAAAAAAATCCTGCAAATGGAACCGACAAGTATCTGATATTATTAAAAGTATCATAACTACACCATGGTTTTTGTTTAGCTGTTTGTGCTAACCTGAAGGAGAAATATCTTGCAAAAACTCTAAATTCAATCCATTGTCAAAACACATACATTGCAAAAGCATCGATCAGTTCTGTTTTTGCCTCGATGCCACGAAGCACAAGCTCCTCCTCAGTATCTCAGAACCATATAAGCAGATTCTTCAGCTTCAACCACCTCCAGTTCAGCCCATCATATCGTACACGTTATGAGATGAACCTGCAGACTGCCAACCTCCATTAGCTGCAGAGTTTGACAGCGCAAGCAACTGCCTGAGCCCAATACCTCAGCCTAGCCTTCACTTCTTCTGGATCATCACCTGCCAGAACCAATATTGATCAGCAAAGTACAGCAGTCCTTTTATAGAATAAATCCATCACAAAGGGAACAGGATCTCCAGATTAAATGAACAATCCACGTAATAGCTATGGAGAACACGTTGCCCTGCTGAATTTCTTTCTATAAAATCTGTGCATTTGTTTTTGAAGAGGAAAGATGTGTTGAAAAGGAGAGAAGCATAATTCCCTGTGGGGACTACTCATGCTTTGCTTTATTGTGAAGTTTGTCTTGGAGATGACAGTCGGCACTTACTAAAAAAAGTGACAACAATGAAGAAACCACATGTTGAGTTCTTTGAGCTTCTGTTAAGTGACATAATTGCGAATACAAGTATTGTTAAGCACATGTTGAGCTCTTTGAGCTTCTGTTAAGTGACATAATTGAGAATACAAGTATTGTTTTCCTTCCTTTACCATGCTGAAAATTTCCTTTCTTTTCATCTGGTATCATTTATATATATAACCAAAATCATACAATGGACGACAACAAAAAAAGTTGGTAGAATATTGGAGCGTTTATCATGCTCATTCTTTTTATGAACAAAGTAAAAGAAAAGATTTCTGATTCTGCATACCGAACATCTTTGGAGTACAACATGCAAGTGTCATCAAGACAAAAGGTAAAACACAAATCCATAGAACAATAAAAGGATCGAATCAATATCCTAGCCCAATAGTTGAAGAGAGCAATCATAACTCAAAGCAAATCATTATGCATTAATAAATTTTCAATTGATTTCCTTAAAGGGATACACTCATTAGCTATCCACAACACATGTACAGTTCTTTCCTACCAAAATTATTACTGTAGCAGCAAGCTTCAGCAGAAAATATGACCATACACCCAGGACAACCGAAATTAGAGTATTAGACATCCAACCATACACCAATCCACCAAAAGGTGCTTAATATTCCCTTAAAAAAATCCCATTCCGCAATCAGCATGAATATCTGATATCCTTCATTTGTAACAATTCATCCGACAAGCATCAGAAATTCAGAATTTAACATATTGCCGTAGTATTAGCATTCTATGGTTCATCAATTCGACGACAAAATTCAACAAATTAAACCACGGTGTAATCTACAAGGAATTCAACATGCAAACTAATGGGAGGAACACACCTGATAGTATATTGCAAACATACTCTCTTGCCACTGGGCAAAACACAATAGAATCAAATCTTTCACGCACATTGAAGCATAGTTTGCCACATGCATCTCAATATCAAACCTCTCGACCATCTCCCACCCAAAAATCCCATTCTCTATACCCAAATTCACCTCTAATTCTCCCAAAATCAGATAGCTCCCACCAAAAAAAAAAAATCCCACCTTTACCAAAACAACAAAAAAAACCCACCTTTACCGCAAAAAGTATTAACGTCATCCCAAAACTAAAATTTAACCAACATTGAAACTTGTACAGGAAAAAACATACCAGGTCCAGAGATTCTCTAGTTCGGGAGAGGATGGGCAGATCCAGGAAATTTTTTTGGAGGGGTTGAAGTACCTTCAGCTCGACCTCAGCCCCTTCTACATTATACATCCATGGCTAAAAATTTAGGGGGGGCTTCAGGGGGCTCCAAGGGTCCGGTAGCGGTAGGGGGCTCGAGCCCCCCGCCCCACCGCTGGATCCGCCGCTGGGGAGAGGCGGCGCCGGCAGGGCAGCGGGCTCCTGCCCTGGAACCTCTGCTCATCGAGGAACCTCCGCGTCATGGAGTAGCACAGCTCGAATTTGAGTGCTGAAAAGAAAATCTCCTCGCTAGCTCTTTAAGAATCCAGGCCAGGATGGTTGTCCAAAAGGTCTCAAAGAATTGGATTGAAATCATCCTAAATTATTATGGAACATTGGTTAGAGAAGTCCATCTGTGATGAACCAGCAACATGCTTTGTTGAATTTGTTAGACTATGTGACCTAGTCTAGGATTTTTTTTGTGATGAATAATTGACAATGGTTAATTTGTGATAAATAATTGATGATGTTGCTTACTGTTACTTGAGGTGTGTGGCGTAGGTGTGGACTGATATTGATCAAGTTGGGATGAACTTGTGTCGGAAAAATGTTCTTTGGTCTTTGCATTTGCAGGCTGAGCATAGAGGGGATTATAGCCAGTGACGAGGTGGACCGGGACTAGGATGGGAGATCCGAGGTTTAGACGGTCAAGGAAGTCACAAAATGGTCAGGCTCATGCTTAGGGCGCATGGAGATCAGAGATGGATGATACGTATTGGAGCTACAAAGGTGCGGTCTGGAGACTACGACACGTGGTGGAAGATGCGTGGAGAAGCTACGGGAGGTGCGGTCCTGAAGGCTTCGATACGTGACGAGTTAGAGAAGTTGGAATTTTAAAAACCTATGTTAGAAAGTGTTTTGGGTCCCTTAAATAGTAGTGGGTTGAAAGCCTGGTTGAGGTAAAAAGACCTAGGCCTAGTTGAATGAGTTGTATTAGGGTTTCGAGTAGAGACTTTTGTTATAAATTGGGGTGTGGCTGGTTATTAGCGTGTGCGCCGTAGCTGTGACTGAGTTGTAAATAAAAGGGGTGCTCTGGCCGAGAGATCAAGGGAATAAGAAATTGTAGCGGCGCTTTTCATCAGCGGTGTGTAGAGCTACGATTGTTGCCCGTGATTTTTTATGGGATTTGGGTTGACGCCTCAGAGTTTTATTCGGCGTGTCATCACCGAATTCGGGTTTGACGTTGTTCAATTTCCTCGATCCACGTGGAGAAACTCGATTGTGTGCTTTGAGTCGTGTCTTCGATCGCCATGTGGAACTCTGAGGACAACGTGAGATCTCAGCTTCTCATGTGTTTGCTTTCCTTGGTCTACATGCATACCATCATGTAGTGCCAAGAGAAGCACTAGAGCCATGCAACTTGAAGGCCTACCTTATTCCACATACTGTAAAAGTAATTAGAGGGCAAGCATTATACTAGTGCATAGTGAAATGACAGCTCTTTTAGCTTTTGATCAGTACAGCTACCGGTGGAGAAAGGAAAATGATTTAATATTTTTCTTTATTTTTCTTGGTTGTTTCGTTTGTGTTCTTACTGTGTTTTGCAGGAAAAAAAGTAAATTTTAAGAAAAGCTTCCACTAGGTACTGCAATCATTCACCCCCCTCCGATTATCATCGACGATCCTACAAGTGGTATCAGAGTGGGTTACAATGGCATCAGATCGATATCACTTTTTAGGTAAGCTACTATTTTTTGATGGATCAGACTATCTCTATTGGAAAACCCGCATAGAGGTTTTTCTTCAAGCAAAGGTAATTCTATCTGGCAAAAAGTTGAAAATACATATGAAGTGCCTCCTGTTGTTACAACTGAAAATTCCTCTGATGTTGCAAGGTTTAAGTAGAAATGAGTTTGTCAGAATTGCTCACCTTAAATCTGCAAATAAAATTTGGACCACTCTAGCGGATTATCATGAAGGATCTAAATCTGTTAAAAGTGTGCATCAGAATCAATTCAAAAAGGAAGATTTCAAATTTGAGATGAAACCTGGAGAATTAGTAGATGCTCTTTTTGATCGTTTCAATAAAATTGTTAGTGATTTGTAATATGTAGATGTCACATATTTTGATTCTGACAATGCCCATCAAAAAATTTAAATGCTTTGGATATGTCTATTTGGAATGTGTTAGTCACTACTATTAATCATTCTGTTAACATGGAAACACTCACTTTGAATGATTTTTATACCAAGATGAAAACACCTGAGATTGATGTTTTAGCCAGAATAGATAAGACTAATTCTTTGGGCTTAGTGACTAACCAAGCTGATAGTTCTTCTAATTTTCTATTATTTCTTTGTCTGCATTGTGCTCTATTTTAGATAAACAATTAGAAAAAATTCTAGAAGAGCAGCTTGTACTTCTCTCCAACAGGGTGACCAAGGCAATTAACAATATTAGATCAAGACGGAGAGGAGCTGTAATCAGATACTATGAATGTGGTGAGCTAAACCACATTAAGATGAATTGTCCCAAACTGAGGAGCAAGGAGGTTAAGAATGACAAGGCTCCAACTCATCACTCTCAATTCTAAATTGACCCAAGCAAAAAGTGCAATTATTGTAGGGCGGTCAACAAAGTACTTTCAACACTTGAGGAGATTGATTTGAGTAATGTTGATTCTACGAGCGACGATGAGGACAATTGCAAGAAGACAAAGGAGGTGGACTTCATAGGGATGTGTTTTATGGCCAACAGGGAGGAGCTCAATGATGATGATCATTACAGTGATCCTAATGAGGTAAAACCTTCTTATACTGATTTATCTCGTGCTATGCTTAGATTGACAGAGGAGCTCAAAAAGTATAAAAAAATTAAAATCATGATTTTGTTGTTGAGAGCTTAAGTTCTAAAATTAATAGACTTAGTGCCTCTATTCCTGATGATGAATCTTGTGAGTCTTGCCAAGTTTTACATTCTAAGTTAGAGACTGCTAAAACAATTAATACATCAAACTTGGTTCAACTTAGTGATGTAATTGCTAAACTTGATGAGTTAAGATTGACATATGAATCTTGTGATGAAAAGTTAAAACTTGCAAATAATGAAATTGAAAAGCTCAAGTCTAATTATTCTACACGTTTAGAGTCAAGTATTTCAAATGCTCAATTTAAAGCTTGCTCTAAATGTGAATTGTTAGAAGTTAGACTTAATTCATCTCAAGAAAATAATTTAACAGATGCTTTATCATGAGATATTTTCTTGCTCTAACTGTCCTAAGCTTAACACAAAATAGAAGCGTTAACTAGAAAACTTAATGAATTTGCTGAAAAAGAAAGATTGGCTCAGTTTAGTGCTTCTAAGAATCTTGCGAATGAACTTGTTAAATGCACAACTTGTCCCACTCTAGCTAAAGAGAATGAGTACCTGAAAGACACTTTAGAGAGATTTTCTTTTGGCAAGAAAAATTTGAATATGACTCTAGACAAGTCAAAAACAAGTGTGAAAAATCGTGGTCTAGAATTTAATTTTGTTGAGCATGCCAAGAATAATCCTCCTAAGGTTATTGAGCTTCTTGAATCTGAAAAAAATTGAAGTAAAAATTGAACCAAAACAAACTGTATTTCAATCTGCTGGTTTTGTGCAAAAATTATTGAATAATCCTATAGGTGCTAGCTCATCACCTCAAAAGAATTCTGGCTATGTTAAATTTCATTGCACCTACTGTGGAAGAGTTGGACACTTTCATGGATTTTGCTTTAGACGTGCTAAGAAAGAGAAGAAGGAAAGATTGAATACTTTAAGACAAAAACGTGCAACCTCTTTTGTTATTAGAACAAATATGAAAGCTATGTTTTTAGAGAACTTTTATGATGGTTTTAAATCTGCTTTACATGCTAGATTGGGATTTAATTCAAATAATTCACGTTCTTTTCGGCATTCTGATCACCCACATGTACGTGATTTTGGTTCTAGCTTTGTTGCTCCTGTTCATCATATGTCTCAGTACTGGATTCCTATATCTTATTTTACTAATCCCAGTACTGTGATACTGATGTTTCCTGTGGTATAGGTACAGCTGATGAGTAAGGGGAACATGTGGCTAGTGGATTCAGGTTGTTTCAGGCATATGACCGGTGATTCAAGATGGTTCTCCTCCCTCACTAAGGCATCCAGTGATGAGTTGATTACTTTTAGGGATGCTTCAATAGGTATTGTGATGGCTAAAGGTACAGTGCGTGTTAATGATAAATTCATTCTTAAGAACGTTACTTTGGTAAGTAAATTGAAGTATAATTTGCTTTTAGTTTCATAGTTGATAGACGATAACCTTGAGGTGAGCTTTAGGAAACATGCTTGTAGGGTTTTAGATTCTTCTAGGGATCTTGTATTCAATATATCTCGATTAGGAAAAGTCTTTAAAGCTAATTTTGATCATACTTTTTCAACTGATGTTAGATGTTTGGCAGCTTCTGAATATAGAGATCTTTTCTTTTGGTACTGTAAATTGGGACACATTGGTTTTGATCACCTTACACGGATTAGTGGGATGGATCTCATTAGGGGGTTACCTAAGCTAAAGGGTGGTAAAGATTTGGTTTGTTCTTCTTGTAGACATGGTAAGATGGTAGCTGCTCCACTCCCACCTCTTTCTACGATCATCACAGATGGCCCTGGTCAATTGTTACACATGGATACTGTAGGTCCTTCTAGGGTTTAATCTGTTGGAGGTAAATGGTATATACTTATAATTGTTGATGATTACTCTAAATATTCTTGGGTTTATTTTATGATGTCTTAGGATGAGGCTTTTGGATATTTAAGAATTTATTTCTTAGACTCAATAATGAATTGCCAGGTACTATAAAAGCTTTAAGGATTGATAATGGTACTGAATTTAAGGATTCATCTTTTACTTCTTTTTGCTTTGAGAAAGGTTTAAAACATCAATTTTCTTTCCCTCGCGTCCCACAGCAAAATGGGGTTGTAGAGAGGAAAAATAGAATCGTAGTTGAAATGGCTAGGACTATGCTTGATGAATATGCTACTCTTAGGAAGTATTGGGCTGATGCTATTTCCACTGCATATCATGTTTCTAATAGAGTATTTTTTATAGCATCATTGCACAAGACTTCTTATGAGTTGAGATTTGGGCGTAGCCCTAGTGTTTCTCACTTCAGAGTATTTGAATGTAAATGTTTTATTCTTAAACATGGTAATCTTGATAAATTTAAATCTGTATCTTCAGATGGCATTTTTTTGGTTATCTTACTCACTTTCATGGTTATCGTGTACTGAACTTAGAGACTAACAAAATTATTAAGACCTATGAGATTACTTTTGATGAGGCTAGTCCTGGTATTAAACTCGACATTTCAGGTACATAGGTTCGGGGAGAGTCAAAAGGCATATTTATTGACGAAGAGGAAGATCTTGACTTTGGTGATGTTTTTCCTCCCATGCCACCACCTGCACCAACTGAGGATCTTACAACTTCTGCTTCGACTCCAGCTAGAGACACTGCTATTTCTGAAGAGCCACCATCAACTGGCGGATCACCTGCAAAAGAGGTTGATAATGTTGGCACCACTTTAGAGCCTTTTGCACCATTGCATATAACGCGGCGCCATTCAAGAAAGAGTAACATGTTCCAGGTTTACTTCTCCTGACTCACAGGCTCATTCTACTTTTGTTGCCTCTTTTGAGTTCAATGATGTAAGTCACGCTTTATCTGATGAGTCTTGGATCAATGCCATACATGAAGAATTAGAAAATTTTAAGTGTAATAAAGTCTGGATCTTAGTTGAATCTCGTCATGGATATAATGTGATTGGAACTAAATGGGTTTTTAAAAATAAACAGAGCAAGGATGGTGTTGTAGTTAGAAATAAGGATACACTAGTTGCTCAGGGGTTTACTCAGGTGGAAGGTCTTGATTTTGATGAAACTTTTGCTCCTGTTGCTAGATTGGAAGTTATTAGAATTCTATTAACATTTGCTGCATCTAAAGGTTTTAAATTATTTCAAATGGATGTTAAGAATGTGTTTCTTAATGGCTTTATTAAGGAGGAAGTTTATGTTAAGCAACCACATGGTTTTGAAAATCCAAAATTTTCTAAACATGTTTACAAATTGTCTAAAGCATTGTATGACTTGAAACAAGCTCCTAGAGCATGGTATGAAAGACTCAATTCATACTTGTTAAAGAATAATTTTCAAATGGGTAAGATAGACAAAACTCTTTTCACACTTAGGCATGGCAATGATATGTTACTTTGATTTATGTGGATGATATCATCTTTGGTGGCTCCTCTCATGCTTTGGTTTCCAAGTTTTCAAATACTATGAGCAGGGAGTTCGAGATAAGTATGATAGGGGAGTTAACTTACTTCTTGGGTTTACAAGTAAAACAGACTAAGTAGGGTACATTTATTCATCAAACCAAGTACACAAAGGATCTGCTCAGGCGTTTTGACTTGGGAACCTGTAAACCTATTTATACACCAATGGGATCTACAACTGTTCTTGATCCAGATGAAGAAAGTGAGGCGGTGCACCAGAAAGAATATAGAAGCATGATTGGGTTCATACTTTACCTTACTGCTTCGAGGCCAGACATACATTTTGCTGTGTGTATGTGTGCTCGATTTCAAGCTTCACGATGTGCATCCCATTGTTAGGCTGTGAAAAGAATTTTCAGGTATCTCCGATCAACTTTAGAATTTGGACTCTTATATTCTTCTTCATTTTGTCTTACCTTGCATGCATATTCAGATAGTGATTTTGTTGGTTTTAGGATTGATAGAAAGAGTACCTCTGGTACATATCACTTTTTAGGCGCATCATTAGTGAGTTGGGGATATGTAATCCAATAAGATTATTCTGAGGGGGTGCTTGTTGTTTAAAAATTTCAGAAGCTTTGTTTATTATACTTGTCAAATAAATCAATAAGTTCAAGTCATTGAAATTAAATAAGTTGTAGAGCTCTCTTTATCATATTTACTCATATACTGTGTAGCTTTGATCATGACTGGTTATAATTAATTTGCTATACTTGAACAAAAATATGACATAGCGGAATACTTTGACTATATTGATTATAGATAGTACTCTATGATGTTCATCGAAAAGGATATTGTGAGTCTTATTTTAAATCTTGGCTATGAGGCTCGCATGTTTCATATTGCGAGGATTCCCTTGAAGGAGGGGTGGATGATGCGAGAGTAAATCCTACTATCGCATCAATTCTTTTATCTGATGAGATCAGTGCTCTGCTAGTTGTTCAAATATAAAATTCTTGATGAAAACAACAAGCTTGACAAGGAGGAAGAGAATGACATGTGTGTGTTTGCCTATAGAGCTGAGCTACAATATATGCAAGAGGAGCCGATTAAGCTTCATGTAAGCTAGAAGCATGAGCCAAAAGAGATTGTTAAGCCAAGTGAATCACAACAAAAAACCAAGTCATTTTGTTATAGGTTGCCTACAACCTAAGATAGATTTTTGCTATACCAAGTACACATCTAAAAAGCTTAGGAAACCCACACTGTTAGTATCTAGAATATATTCTTGAAGATAAGGAAATAATCAAATGAATCAGGAAGATACATTTGTTATTTCTGTTCTTGCCACAAGGAGTAAAGGGTGGCAAGCTGATAATTTTCTTACGATGATATATTTTCTTGCGTGCGCTTGGATGGGATCACCAATGACCATCATGGATGAGGATAAGCGGTGCTAGTGCTTGTTTGTTGAATCGCAAGATTCATCCATCCTTGATCATCCATTGAGGTGCCCACGGGTGAGGAGACTATTGTTCGGGTTTTGGTTCCTAGTTACCAAACCCATCTATCTTGGTGGTTCCAACGTACCACGAAAGATCAGGCCAAACCAACATGATCCTGCAAATTTACTACTTGGATCCTTATTATTTGTTATCGAAGCTTCCATTGATCATGGTACATGTTGCAATTTGCATTTCGTTGCTCGTGGTGGATCTATTGCGCTGCTATGGTGACCATGGAGGATAGCTCTATCTTGGGGTTTGTGGGGACCCGGGCCTGGAATACCCGAAATCACCGTATGTGTTCTTTATTAGTCCCATGATCAGTGGCTAGTACATACATTAACAACATTAAGATCACATTCATATACATCACAAATAAATTTACAATGAAAGGGGCGAATACATAAGCAATGTGAGATAAAGTTTACAACATAGAGCCGACCGGCCAAATAAATATCAGAGTTAAGAGTAAATCATAGCTAAAGACAAGTAAATAGACAAAAGAGTCCAGCAATATGCCATCATAGCCCATAGGCAACTGACTAGAGTTAGGCCCTAGAAAGACCCATCGTCAAATTCCCTGATGCGAGGGGCAAAGTATGCATCATCTGGCATGAGCTCTTCCTCATTTTCTGATCAACAATAATTTAAGCAAGGTTGAGTATATTGTGTACTCAGCAAGACATATAGTGTGTCGCAACATATAAATAAATGTGAGGCTGACAATAAATAAGGCTATATGCTATAGTTATTTTCAGCACGAAGCAGGTTTCATGTGCAATATCGATAAAGTAGTAATTTGCAATAGAATTATAAAGAGCATTTGACATGTATGAAAATAACATTTATATAACTTTGATAACAATAAATCATATCCATTCGCAGTCCTCCTCGGTTGTGAGCATCGCATAATTCCCACCCATGGGCATGGCACATGGAAGATGCGTACATGCCATCCCATCATGTTCAGTGAAACAGTTTTGAAAATGAAAACTACCCCATTGTGGCTACATCCAATCTTGCTCATGACCATAAGCATGGCTATTTAAATAGGTTTTAACACTCTCGAGAGGTTGTACAACTTTACCCACTTGAGATAATTAATTATACTATTGGCAACTTTACGCTTCCTTTGGCGTGTGATGAAAGTAATTATCATATAGCCTTTAGATCATCTAATCCTAAACTTGCACTAGTCCAATGAACATCAAACGTCTCTTAGGTCTATCCCCTGAGGGAGCATTTGAATCCTCACTTAGATCCATCCCCTAAGAGAGCATTCGAATCCTTATTTAGGTCCATCCCCTAATCGAAGACCCTCGCTTAGGTTTGTCCCCCCCCCCCAAGTGGGCATTCACCATTGTATTAGCAAGCTTTGGTTCTAACATCTTAGTGAAGAGAGCCCCTACAAGCAAACCTATCTGGAATGCCCTCACTACATCTGCATTTACCACAATACAAGGCTACACCTAGACAACTTATTCAGCCAAAGCTAGAGTTCATATAGCACATGTGATTGTGTGATGTGACTTAGATGTGCGGCAATAGTGTTTGGTACTTAATTGACTTGGGCAAGAATCTCCCCTATCTTTGTACGAGATACCTTCTCACATTTGACAGTTTATCATATAACTCACCTGCATCCAAATCTAGATTTTTCATTTTATTTTGTACCAAACTAACAGAGATTCCTCCTCTGGTACAATATTTTGAAACCACCATGTCCATGTGCAAATTTGTTCAAAAGTTCAAATTTAGTAGAAACTAGTGTGTGGCTAAGCATCTAGAACATATACTCAATGTAATATACCCAAATTTTGATATTAGCTACTATCTAACCATATTCTAAGGGTTACAATAGTGAGGATACAAATTTTCAAGGTGGTTCAATGTATGCAAGCAGACATAACTACCGATACCATAATATAGCAATTTTGATGAAACATACACGCATGCATAATAGATTTTGCAAACAATATGCAATAATTGAAATATTAGGATCAACATGATCAAAGGGGGTGCTTGCCTTGCTCTTGCTGCTCAGAGAATGATTCAGACGCATTCTCGAAACTGTCCGGCACGATAGTATCTGTTCGGTAAAATCCAATGAATACAAATAAAAGCCAAATAAATTCATATAGAGACAAAATTTAAATATTTTTATATATTCTAAAATTTTATGATTTTAGAAAAATTTAGAAACAAAAAATCACTAAATTGGAGTTTGTATGCAAAAGTTATAAGTGTTTGAGTTTGGCTAGGTTTGAAAAATCCTGAAAAATGAAAAAGTTTACTATTTGGCCATGGGTCCCACTGTCAGAATTTCACCATTTTTACGAATTTCCAGAATTATTTGCTTACTAGCGGGCCCTACAAGCTATACACACATGTGTTGAATGAGTCTTTACTTAAGCTTTACATGTGGGGCCATCATATCATACACACTGGAGGTGGTTCTTCTTCAATGTTTAATTGGAGGGAGCAGAGAGAGACACATAACAATCATTAGAGCTCTCTGGTGGAGCTTGGTCAATGGCAAGGGAAGGCTGGGGAGGCAGAGGAAACTACAAAAATGGGTGGCTTGGGAGACCATGAACTCAATGGTAGTGGTGGCTCGCTCTCTCGGGGCTTGTAGCAAGCTCACTGCGGTGGCAAAGAAATAGTGGGGGTGGGAGAACATCCATGGGCCAAGGGGAACTCATCGGAACACTCAACGAGGTGGAGGAGGGCCATAGTGGGCTATCCATAGAGCTCCAGTGATGGCTATGGTGGGTGAATGTGGAGGGAGTTCCTTGGTAGATGAATCTTCAAGCTGACCCTTGGGAGAGGTAAAGGAGTCCAAGGGGTGCTCTAATAGTGAGGAATGGAAGAGAGACACATTGTGTGAAGGATGGCAATGACAATGATGTCGGTGGCTAGTTTTCGGCTAGAGTTGGGGAAGAGTCATGTTCCCGGAGATGCGCTGCACGAAATTCTAAATTAATAGAGGGCTTTTGATCCCTAAGGCTAGGAACACATTGTGACATGAGCGTCGCGGCCAAAAACTCACCAACGGAGTAGGAACGGTGATGTCTTTGCAGTGGCTACGTCAGATGCGCTTGCCAGCATTGGAAAAGACACGTGCGTTCCAGCCAAGGTCAAAGAAACTCTTGAGCTGAAATTTGAGCAGGTTATAGAGGGGAGGATGGTGCACAAAGTGACACGATCAGTTCCTTTAAATAGGGCAAGGAAATCTAGGGAACAAAGGGGGTGAACTAGGGGCACTCAGGCTTATAAACAGCAAGCAGCGACAGTAGTTTTGCTGCCATTTCAGCGTGTTCGAAGTTGAAAAGGGAGAGGGGGTTGGAGATGGGACTAGATAGAGCAGAGATGTCAGTAGAGTGGAGAATCAATGGGCACGGCATCTAAACGATGGTCAAGATTCCCAAAACAAAGGACTTGTGTATAGCCATGGTTTCTTGGCATGATGGCTGGAGGTGGAAGATGAACACTGCAAGTGGGCCTACACGGCATTGAGAGGAAGAAAGGGGTGATTGCTGAGAGGGTTGGGTAAATTTTAAACCTAAAAAACTTACTCCAAAAATTACAAATTTTTTTTGAAAGCTCCCAACAAGGTGTAGATCATCATGGAAACTTTTTAGAATTTTATATTCTCTAGATTTTTCTCAAAAATTCAATAAAGGCTACTATTTGATCTAAATAAAATTTGAAACATGTTCTAAAATTGTTAAAATTTTTATTTCTTATGCCATGATTATATTTGTGAGTTTTTGAGATGATTTCCATTATAAATTTTCTCACACCATCTTTTAGATCATCTTTTTAGATTTAAACTTGAATTCAATTTGAATTACATCCAATGCATATTTCTTTTCCAAAATTTTTGTGTTTGCAATTTATTTGTCCAAGGAAACTCCAATAAAGGCCAAGGAAATTAAATGCATGCAAAGATAGTTTTAAATTTTTTCTCATTTTTGCATTCCCTGAAATTTCAAGATGTTACAGGGTTCAATGTGCCGTTGGAGATGGAAGAGCTAAAGAAGCGGCAGCTAAAGTTGAAAGAACAAGAGAAGCATCAAATGGATCTCTGGAGCATAATTTTCTTTTTGCTCCAAAATCAAGAAGATACAGATAATTGAGTTATAACCACCTTAGTTGACGAGGTGCATGTCGAGCAAACCAAGCCATGACTTCGTATGCGAGATATATGACAACAATGTTGGTTCTTGTTTGAAGATGTGGCTAAGTACAAGAACATATCAAAACTAAGGACAGTTTCCCTTGGAAGAGGGGAGGATGATGCGGGTGTAAATCCTACTATCGCCTCAATTCTTTCATCTGACAAGATCTATGCTCTGCTTGCCATTTAATTTAAAATTCTTGATGAAAACAACAAGCATGACAAGGAGAAAGAGAAGGACATGTGTGTGTTTGCCTATAAACTGGGCTGCAATGCATGCAAGAGGAGCTGATTGAGCTTCATGTGAGCCAAAAGCATGAGCCAGAAGAGATTGTCAAGCCAAGTGAATCACAACAAAAAATATGTCTTTTCGTTACAGGTTACCAACAATCCAACATGGAGTTTTTGCTGCACCAAGTACACATCCAAAAAGCTCAAGAAGCATACACTATCAGGTATCTGGAAGATATTCTTGAAGATAAGGCAAGAATCAAATGAATAAGGAAGATACGTTAGTTATTTCTATTCTTGCACACAAGGAGTTTAAGAGTGGCAAGCTGATAATTTTCTTATGATGGTCTCTTTCCTTGCATGTGCTTGGATGGGATCCACCATTGACCGTGATTGATGAGGATATGCAATGCTAGTGCTTGTTCCCTGAATTACAAGATTCATCCATCCTTGATTGTGGGTTGAGGTGCTCACGGGTGAGGAGATTATCTTCGTGTTTTGGTTCCTAGATATCGAACCCATCTGTCTTGGTGGTTCCAGCGTACTGCAAAAGCTTGGGCCACAACAACACGATCCCACTAGTTTACTAGTTGGATCCTCATTATGCTTGCTCTGGGACTCGTGTCCCTCCCCCTCTCTCTTGTCTTTAGCGAGCAAGCTACTACCTACCCCAAGTTGTGTTGCTGCCTCCTCCGGCGTGTAAAACGACTAATTTTAGAGCAAATTTGGTAACAAGCTAAGCCTAAGGCAATAATTCGATAAAAATTTCACTCTAGTTGCATCCAATTGAATAGGGAAGGTAGAGGACCAAATAATTAGAATGCCATGAAAGACATCATGAGAGAGCAATTTGTGCCACCATATTATATTCGCATAATTCATACAATGCTTCAATGCCTTAGACATGATAAGCTCTCGAATGATGATTATCGAAAAGAGATGGAGATGCTTTTGATTCATGCATATATGCATGAGCTTGATAAGGGTACAATAGCTCATTTTTTGGAGGGGCTAAATATGGATATTCAAGATCATGTGGAGATGTATGCATACACCAATCTCCAAGAGCTACTACATCAAGCTTTCATTGTGAGCAACAATTGCAAAGGAAATCACAAGGTGGCCATTCCTATGCATGACATCAAAGTACACCTCAATTACCAAGTTAGATCAACAAATGGGAGGTGCTGAAACTTCTTCCAAACCATGGGCATCACAAAAATAGTACCTACATTCCAATCCAATGAGAAGTAAGGTAAGACCAACTACATCTAAAGTTGAGAGTAATGCTTCTAATGCTAGGATTAGTAATATTACTTGCTTTAAATGTTAATAAAAAGGTCATACGATGAGTCAATGTTCTAACAAACATACCATGATAGTTAACGATGTGGGAGAGATACATTCTAAAAGTGAGAAAGAAGAAGCTAACTCCAATGAAGAAGTTGATGTGCTCACTTAGAAGCACTCACTGTCAACATATATACAACAAAGAAAATACCTTCAATATGAAAAACAATGTGTTGTTGAGCCAAAGGAATAATGTATTCCATGTGCAAGGTAAGATCATGAACAATGTATGTACTCTAATCATTGATGGTGGTAGTAGTCAAAACCTTGCTAGCCTTGACATGATTAAGACATTAGGATTATCCATGTTAAAAAAAGACAAGCTTATCAAATTGAATTGGTTGAATGAATGTGAAAATTTTAAAGTTACACATGTTGTTCGTGTACCATTTACTATTGGCAATTATAAAGATGAAGTGATTTGTGCATGGTACCAATGAAAGCGTGTGATATTTTATTAGGCCGTCCATGGCAATATGATCATGATTCTATTTATCATGGAAAAACTTATCAATACACTTGTTTTTTAAAGGGGAAAACATTTACTTTGCTGCCCATATCTCTTAAAGATGTATTTGATCCTAGTTTTCAAAAAAAGAGCTCTAACTGTGTCATGACTATGGATACATATTTGTTGAAATTGTACATTTTTATTAAAAAAAGAGAGGTAGATAATACTATGAGTGTTTCTACAACCGCATCACTATCTATTTCTAGTGTTGTTTTGAATGACGTGAAGGTTCCCAAGATGAGGAGAAAACACGTCAAATTTCTCTATCGTCGGCGTGTGCCAAAAATAAAGTTCAAGAAAGCAACCTTGGTGTGCTTGGCAATGAGCAAAAGTTGAGGATGGCTTTTCTTGAAGGGGAGAGAGATGATGAGGATATCTCAATGATTGAACTAACTTCTAATCATACTCCACAAGTTGTTTCCTATCATTGAGTTGTGAGTGTGGGAAATCAAAAGAATGTGTCTAGTGGGAGGTGAGGGAGGTCGGCGCACGTAATACAAGCACAAAAGTCAAAGAGAGAGGTGCTGGCTGTATGGGCCTAGGAGACATGCGGGCTGGACACAAGAAGCCTATGGCACATGGAAAAGGAAGAAAGAAGAAGATATGGAGGCCCATGTCCAAACTGTAGCATTGTGGGCCAACTCTTTCTATTCGGCCACCAAGTCCAAGCCCAAGCCCAAGTTCAACATGGAAATGGAGGCTGAAAGCATCACCAACCCACCAACTACTTTGGATAAAATTTTCAAATTTAATTGGGATCCAACTCAAGCCCATCTAACTTCAAATTCAAAATCAAATCCGAAATCAATTTGGACTCAGTTTGTAGCAGCCAGCAAGGTTGTATCAAAAAGCCCATAACTTTTGCAAACAGAGTCCAATTCAGGTGCTCTTATACTCATTGGAAATCTTATTCCAATGCCCACACAATAGATAAGGCCCCAGTCTTAAAAACTACACAGATTGATAGCTATCTTCAAAACAAAGTGGTACTGCATAGATTGACAGTTATCTTCAAAACAAAGTGGTACTGCATAGATTGACAATTATCTTCAAAACAATGTGATAGCCAAAAATTATGTGTTTGTATTAGAGTCCGAGTCTTGTTAATTGCCTTATGAAGGATATAAAGCAAATGGCTGCATGCCATGTAACATGGGGATGAAATTATTTTAGATTTTATATACAAAAATGAACATTTGATCATGGAGAGTTTGCTTAGTTTCTTGTTCTTGCAAAACATTGTTCTTGCTGATTCTTGAGAGAATAGCTAGAATTGATCAGTTGTGATCAATCAATTCATGCTCCAACTATGTGCTGATTATGTGGATTGATTTCCTTATGAAGGTTGTTGTTCAATTGCTATTACCGTGGTCTTGTGCTAGACGCAAGGTTGCTGCAATTTCAGATTAGATTGTTATCTTCGAGTTATCTTCGTTTGTCAATTGTTATCACAAGATCGGGTCACCCCATATCATCTAACCCTATTTTTAAGAACACCTTTAAGTGCCTTGACAAGTGGGCCCTACTTGATAGAGAGAGAATGAGATAGAGCAAAGAGCAGAAGCAAAGTAGAGCGGTGGTAGGCTCGGGCGGTGCTCATCGGCAGCGAGCAACATGCCCAACAGTGGTGGAAACTGGTAAAATGGAAGGTGGGGTCAATGATGAGACCACAACAAGTAGCAGCGTGACATGAGGTGGCCGGAGTCATGCCAATAGAGACAAAGGGTTGCAGCGGGAGAGGTAAAATGGTGCTGGCGCGGGGACGGCAGCATTTGGGGGGAAATGAACCATGTAGAAGCATCCTTGGGATTCTAGGAACCTACTAGGAGGGAGGATGGTAGCTGTGGGCAAGCAATGGTGAGCAGAGGCGGTGGGGATAGGCTTCACGACGGTGATGAGCTAAGTTGAAGGGAAGGCTATAAGAAGGTGCAGATTAGAGTCCTTGCGAACTGAAGATGTTGCAAATGTGATGAATCAAATAGGGACTCATTGGACTACGAGAGAGAGAGAGAGAGAAAGAGAGAGCAAAAGTGGTGACAATAACCGAAAATGAGAGCAATGACTTGAAACCTAGAATCCACTGCAACAACATGCAGTAGGTCGAGGGGTTTGCACAAATGGATGGTGGAATGCAAAGTAGCTTGAAAGAAGGTGGGAAAAGCTCATTGGAACAGGGACGACATAGCAGCCTGGAACAGACACGTCCACTAGAGATGAAGAAGAACAGAATGACCCAACCTCACATGGCTCCAATTGTGGAGTTGAGTACAGGAAAGGAGTCAGTGAGGCTTTAGGTGAAAAGTAGCATGCATGTCAAGCAACGAAGCTCACCAGAGTGGCTAGGAGCACGACGGCATGCTCATCGACATCTAACCGAATGTCTTGCGTGAAGGAAGGTGAGGGGTGAGCTGGGAAAGGATTAGCCATGGATGGGTGGCTTTTATACCCAAGAGATTACACGAGAAAGAGAGAGAGAGAGAGGAATGGTCATGGTGAGTTATCGCGCCGTGCGCACTCTCCATTGCATGGACAAGCGGGAGGTGACAAAGAGACACAACTCGGCTTCTACCCATGCGACTATTGGCCCTCGAGGGTGGTGGAGGCACTGAGGTGGACAGCGACAACCATGGCGCGACCCCTGAGTCCACTGGGCAACAATGAAGAGTGACAATGGGCAAGCGGAGCGACTCTAGGTGCAGCCATGTTATCATTGTGTGCGGGCAAGAGGTGGAAGACGATTGCTGACACACGGACCCGAGCTATCAGTGAGAGAGAGCAGCAAAAGGGGAAGCAGGTGCTGCTAGGCTACAATGGGAGCGAAGAAAATGGGCTACGACATACTTTCGCGGTTTTGCCAAAGAGGAAGGTGGGAAAAAAGACTTTATATTATAATTCAACTTGAAACTTTGCCAAGAGGGGGGGGGGGAAGAATTTACATTTTAATTCAACTTGAAACTTTGAGTAAGTTTTAAACATAGCAATGGATTCCAAAAGTCATGAAATTTTTTAGAGGTGCTGGTATGGTCAAATAGGAAGAATATTTTCAAGATTTATCACTTTTATTTTTTTCTCAAAAAATCATTAGCTCCTGACTTTAATTGAAAAAGGTTTTTAGTAAAAAGGCAAAAATGCAGAGAAAAGCTCAAAAAATCATAAATTAATGGATCTACTCTTTACAATTTCTAGCTTTTCTATAGTACCTAGCTTTCAAATAAAGTGTCTTTTCAAGGCTGTATCTACAAGTCGATTGTAGTAAACACTATAGTGACTTTATCTAGATCATCCAAAATCGCACGCAAATGTCTTGCTCTCCATACCATCTGTCGTAAATAGACAAAAGTCAAAAATTTTAGCCAAAAGTCGTAAGTCGTAGCCTTAAAGGATAGACCCAATATTTTAGAGGAAAATAGCAGGGAAATATAACATTGGCCTGCTACAAGCGTCGATCCAACCGTATATGAGTATCGAACAATCGTCTTTTTTTTTAAGAAAAATCCACGTTTGCTTCCCTGGAAAAATCTCGTGTTTTCACCCCAGTAATGCAAAAAAAACCTTTAGGTCTTCAAAATTGTAAAAAAGATGCTACATCGTTTTTCCTTAGATATTTTATGCATCCGCAACCACGCATGGTAGACACATTGTTGAAATTGTAGAGACATCGATACACGGAGACTTGGGAAAGAGCAAAAAAAAAAACAATAAAATTTGAATTTCGCCTATCTTAAGGGCATTTCAACTCATGCCCCTCCCAAGCATCACTTTCGGTTGAGACAAAAAAAAAATCTAATTGAGATTCAAAATAAATTCACTTGAGAAAAAAAAGTAATTCAAAAATTTTCATTTGAGAAAAATATTTTGATCCAAAAAAGAATTTCAGTTAAACAAATAATTTTCAAAAAATTCAATGGAGAATTTTTTTATCCCTAAAAATCGAAAGATCTGAAAAAAAAAACCTGTCTCCTCCAAATTCAACGCAGGCATGAGTTGTTTGTGCCGTGAAAGAAGGGGCAGCTGCGTGGGTTGGCAGCTGCAGGGGCGGCGGCATGGGCGAGGGCTCAAGGCTGTGGGAGGAGGAGCGGTGCTGCGGGGCGACGAGAGTAGGGGCAGTGGAGCAGCAGCTCAAAGTGGTGATTGGGGCAGGATCGCTAGGGATTTGGATAGGGGAGGGAGAAGTCAGATAAGGAAAGAAGTAATGGGTGGGGTTTTTTTGACGGTAGCTCATAGTTTTTAACTTAAATTTTTAAATTTTGATTGTTGGCAAGAGAGAGTACAGAGAGAGACATTCGTGTGTAATTTTGATCAATATAGATAAATTCAGTATAATATTTACTATAATTAACTTATAGACTCTATATTAAAAATATATACTATTTAAAAATTAATTACTGAACTATAAGCCATTAACTCAAAATAACACGGACAACTATGCGAGGCATGGAAGACACGAAGTCACGGACATCCTCCCGCCTCGCGTGCACATAGATGGACGGATGAGCTCAGTCAGAGGGAATGGATGACGAATTCGGGCACCCGTAAAGCAGCGAAAACCTAAAATTCGATGAAAACCCAAGGAAAACAAGTCGATTACTACTTACTAGCCAATTTCAACTCCTAAGTTTTTTTTAGAAAACAAACCAAGGATCGGGAAGCACTCTCTGAAGCGTATTTCCACTTGTTATTTTGGACATCTGCAGTCTGCAGAAGTCTCCAGTATAAATGGGTGTCGGACTTGACTAATAATACAGGAAAAGTCCATGCGTACCTGGCCACCTTTATCTATACTACTACAGAAAAAATTATCATAGATAATTCAAAAACAACATTACAGACGGTTTCGTAAGCCGTTCGATTTTATAGATCAGTAATGACAAAATGTCATCACTGACGGCTTTTGAACGTCTGTGATGTAAACTATCACAAACGATTTAACAACAAACCATCTGTAATAGTTGACTATTATAGACGGTTTTTAGTAGAAACCGTTTGTGATATCTGATATATCACATACGGTTTCAATTAATTATCATAAACGATTTGTAGTTAAAATTATTTGCGATAAATTAGATATCATAGACAGTTAATTATTATAAACGATTACGACTTAATAACTATCTATAATATTATTTTTTATTTCTAAATCTATTTATATTTATTAACTAGTCCCAAAAAATACTAGCTATATCTTAACAAACATGTCAACCCACAGTATACATGTATCGTGTTCGATCTTTACTTGCGACGATAGGCACGCATCACATCAGTGTAGGTTCTTAATAAAGCACTAATTAATACGGATCGACGTACGGTTTGTCGGCTTGGATCGATATATTCTGCATCCTCGTATCGTATGTGCTTGCCTTTGTGCACTGCTATGTTAAAAGGCGATGCAGAAGTGCAGCTAGCTGAAGGCCCTTTATACTCTCCTGATTGGACAAGTAAGGCATGCCATGGATTGGCTATCTCATGTACTCCTACCTGGTACTGGAAGAGCACCATGACGACATTGAAATTAAGCGGCCTCTGTTGCTTACCTTGTTCGTCATCCTCTCGTCATTGAGTGTGTTGAAGTTGGTGCAGAGGGTGGTCAACATCGAGCTCACCAGCCGTTCCTTCACCGCGGTGAAGAACACTAGCATTATCGCCGGCTACATGCAACTTGTAGCGCAAGAGAATCTAGGAGAGCATGGCGCAAGCATCATGAAGAACTGCAAATATGCGGTGATGGGCGAGGAGAAGCTTGTGCTTACAAGCAAAGAGAAACAAGATAAAGCTTCAGCGCAGGAGGCGGTGGCAAGGATACTCCCGACCCCCGACGGCTACCGCGTCAAGAAGTTCGCTGAGAAAAGCAAACAAGATGAAGCCCATCTCTCTGACCTCGACAATCTCGAGGGATTGGTCACCGTGGGCACAATATGGCGCCTAGCCGGGGATGGAGATGAACTCTTCTCCAACAAGCGGCGGCAACAACAATTTAAGGAAACATGCCTCTCATTTGCTCTTTTCAAGCTATTGCGGCGCCAGTTTGAGCACTATCCCATGGTGGAGGCTCGCACGAACATGGCGCGCAAGCTGATGCTCGACAGCTCGAGGGCCTACTTACCCTTGAGAGCAACACTGCTGATCATGACACCGTCAACGCCGAGAGGACCTTTGAGGTGATTCATCAAGAGCTCAACTTCCTCGACAACTACTACCAAGTGGTCACCCCTGTTGTAATGTCCAACCCTATCCTGTTTGTCGCCAACTTCTCCATGTCAGTCCTGCCTTCTTCTCTAGCTTTGGCAGCATCCAGTCTGCCATGTGCTTCGCGAAGAAAGCCATGCAAGTGGCAACCATGGTCGTATCATCCTTTGACCTCATCATCACCCTCTTGCTCATGATAGCCCTCCTTGCCATTGATTGCTACGACTTCTTCTCCCTCTACCTATTCTCCGATTGGTTTCTTGTTCGACTCCTCTGCTTCTATGCACGAACGCCTACCTGGCGGAATGTGCGACTTCTTCGTTGGGCTATCAAAGCATCCTTGTTTGTTAAATCCTGGAGGCGTGCTCATATCAAGATCCACCAGGTGTCTATTCTTCATCTTTCTGGGCCACCTGATGAACTTTGGGCCCTGGCATCCAAGATTGTGCGAGTGCGAGGCCGAGTTGTAGGGCTACCGCCTGTGCGTGTGACACCTGAAGTTAAGGTTGCCATTGTGAAGTCACTCAAGGCGATCCTTTCGGGAGATGGAAAAGCCGGCTTGCCAGATCTAAACGGCCTTGACAAACGTAGCAGCACAACCGAGATCATCCTCATGGGGCATCTTGCTACGAGCCTCATTGAGATCCACCGTGGGAGGGAGGCAGATGAAATCAGAAGAAGATCGCAACGTAGCTACTAGCTTATCAAGGTACTGCATGTACCTGGTGGTCTACGCCCCTACCCTGCTACCAGATGACACCGCATGGACGGCGGAAGTGTACGAGGAGACGAGGCGCTGCCTAGCGCAAGTGCTGCGCAAACACCGCGGTTTGACATGCACATCTTCAAGCCGGTGGGGGGCACTCATGGCGCCAGAACTGGATTTGGGGTCAATTGAAGATCCTGTTACACGACAAGGCGTGGAGGTGTTTAAGCAACTGGAGCAGGAAGCATGTGTCTGGCAGAAGTTGGCCAAATTTTGGGTAGATCTGCTTATCTATTTGGCACCTTCAGGCAACGTGGAAGGCCATGCCAAGGCGTTGGCCACCTGTGGTGGCGAATTCATCACCTACCTTTGGGCGTTTTGCAGCCATGCGGATATTGTCCGTCAGCCACCTGACGAGCCTACCGGCAGCCAAGAGGTGTAGTACGCATTGCTGATATTTTTTTTCTTTTTTTTGCGAAGGAATTTCTAATATTGTTTTGTGTATGTCATCGAGGTAGCGTCATGTGTGCGGTATATTGTTGGCGGCTGGCGCCCATCGCTGTCTGCGTCTATATATATTTGTGTGTTTGTGTACTTTCATAATTTACTTGTCGTGAATGTTGTAACTTTACAAGGGATTTTATTCTTTTTTTGTTTTATAAAAGCTAGCCGAATTTTTCGCGCAATTGCGTGGATAGCTAGTACAATACATATGCTTTTATTTGAAAATATATTTGTATTTGTTATAGAACTTTAATGCTTATGATTAAAAACAGACTTGTATTCCTTACAATTCTAATAGTCGTACCATATTTTTGATTAATCTGCACTAATCTAAATCCACTAAAATAAGCGATGTAAATCTTTCTTTTTTCCACCAATTAATGTGAGAAGTTTCTAGCCTATGAGCTTTTTTATATCGTTTTAATAATATTTTTTCTTTCTTTCTTTTTCTAGCGGAGTTGCTTGCGAATTTGCGCGGTTAGTTTTTAGATTTTTATTTGTTAGTGTTTGTTTTGACATGCGATTTTTGTGAATAATTCTGATTAAATGTTTCCTTTTCTGTGTGTGGAAAAAATGTATTTAATATTAGACTTTATTTTCTATTTAATTTCTCTTTCAACTTAGCCTAAACCAAATTTTCTGTGTTAACTATACGCACGTTCGCGATCGAAAACAATAACAAATGTACAAAAAGTAATATTGTTCATTGGTGGAGGAGTAAGTTTTGTAGGGAGACATTATTTTGTTCACTCGATTTGTAGTGGTGATATTTCATGGCACGACGTAATCACACGGGAACCAAACAGTGTTTGGCCTCAGTCGACTAACTCGACGTGCAGGTCGACCGGAGCCCACTCACCCATCTTTCAAGCCAGCCACCACATTAGAATTATCGCGCGGTCCCCGTCTATATTCTCCCTCAACCATCACGTTTTCTTTTTGGTCGTCGTCCCCGGCACGAAGATCCACAGGACGCACCTGACCAGCCGCGCCCGCGTGATTCCTTTTCGTCACCTATAAATCAAGACCCAACTCCCGACGTGCTCAGCAGCTACGTCACGGAGGCTGCGGTGGCGGCAGCGACGGCTACGGTTGCCCTCCCTCTCATGCCGGGGGCGGACGTGTCGGTGGAAGAAGAGCGTGAGGCGGGGCCAGCGCCGGCGAACTGGCCCGCGCACGTGCAGATGACCATCTTCTTCGGCGGGCGGGTGGTGGTGCTCGACGAGTTCCCTGCCGACGGGGTGGCCGAGCTGGCGGATGACCTGCCCATGGCGAGGAAGGCGTCGCTGCAGCGGTTTATGCAGAAGCGCAAGGGCCTGTCAGCAGCGCTTCTCAGATCTCCGAATACTGCAGTCTGTAATCAGAGAAAACAACTAACTGAAACGTGCCTGACGAGGAACAGTACTCGCCAGACTTCAGACTTCAGAGTTTCAGAGAAGCAGAGTTCAGAGAACTGGTTTCGGTTTTACAGATGCGATTTTTGTGCTGTGCAACCAACCACAGCTTTTCTGTTTACTTCTCATTTATATGCTCAGTACATGAAAAGAAGTTACATGCATGTAGTGGACCGAAACTCTCTCAGATCCGAGACTGTCGCACCAGCTCAGACTGAATACTGAAAACGAACTGAAAAATGCATTGCAGACTACCGCTGCTGCTCCCAGAATGCAAACTCCTTATTGCCTACTATGCAGACCAAACACAAAGGAATATGCAATGCTAAACATATTGAGAATGCAGTAAAATTACTAACAATCACTCCCTAATTTTGCTGCACTTCAACCATCCCAAGTTTGCCTCGTATTTCCTGAAAGCGAACTCGTCCGAGCGACTTTGTCAAAACATCTGCCAGCTGATTTTCCGAGTTGACAAACTCTAGCTCGATCTTCCCTTCATCAATGCACTGGCTTATAAAGTGGTAGCGCGTATCAATGTGCTTACTCCTATCATGTAACACCGGATTCTTTGACAACAAAATTGCTGATTTGTTGTCAATTTGCAGTCTGAACTTCTCAGGTTCTGTCTGCAACATTTCAGAGAATAATCTGCTTAACCAAACCCCTTGGCAAGCTACTGCAGTGGCTGCAATATATTCAGCTTCACAGGTTGATAATGCGACCACCTTTTGCTTTTGAGACTGCCAGCTGATCGGGTTTCCATTCAGCAAAAACAGCACTCCCGAAGTGCTTTTCCTGTCATCTAGATCACCCGCCATATCGCTATCGCTAAAGCCGATTAGCTGCAGCTCTCCATCTCCTGCTCTCCTGTAGTGACAGCCAAGGTTCTTTGTTCCTTTAACATAGCGAAGAATGTGCTTTAGTGCTGCCATATGCTCAGCTGTCGGCTCTTCCATAAACCGGCTAACATAGCTTACTGAAAAAGTCAAGTCCGGCCTTGAATGCACCAAATATCTCAGGCTGCCAATCAAACTTCTGAACAAAGTTGAATCTACAGGAGAACCTTCACCTTTCTTACTCAATTTCAGTCTAGCATCCATGGGCACTTGGCTTGGATTACAGTCCACCATTCCTGCCTTCTCCAATATCTTTTGTGCATATGCTGACTGACAGATTGTGATACCATCTCTAGATTGATGCACTTCCAAACCCAGGTAATAACTGAGCTGTCCAAGGTCACTCATTTCAAACAACCTCTTCATTTCACCTTTGAATTTCTGAATTTCCTGAGGCATTGGCCCAACAATGACTAAATCATCAACATATACACCAACTAGCAGGTATGAGTGACTTGTACCTCTTCTGTACAGGGCATGATCTGAAGAACTCCTCTCAAAGCCAAGTGAAGTGAGTGTTCTGTCCGGTTTTGCATTCCACGCCCGTGGAGCTTGCTTCAACCCGTACAGCGCCTTGTTTAGTCGCATTACCTTATGAGGATTGCTCTTGTCTCCAAAACCCAGTGGTTGAACTACATAAACCTCCTCCTGCAGCTCTCCGTTCAAAAAAGCAGACTTAACATCCATGTGGTGTATCTCATGCCCCTTTGCTTATCAGCACCCGGACTATCTCCATCCTCGCTACCGGAGCAAAAGCTTCCTCAAAATCGACATTGTGCTGCTGCACATATCCCTTGGCGACCAATCGAGCCTTATACTTCGCAATGTTTCCTTGAGCATCTCGTTTTACTCTGAAAACCCACTTGAAGCCGATTGCTTTGTGTCTTGGAGGAAGGTCTACTGCACACCAGGTATTGTTATCTTCAATGGACTTAAGCTCTTCCATCATCGCTTTCTTCCAACAAGTGTGTTTTTCTGCCTCTAACATAGATTCAGGTTCTTCGGCCATTAGCAAGCACATTTCACTGAATGACTCGGCCAGATTCTGCACAGTAGTATTTTCATACAAATCTGCCACCGTTCGGTACCGACGAGGCCCTTCTGCAGTGGCAGATGATTGTACACTTGGTGGAGAAACAAACCGAGTACCTGCTGGATCAGCTTCAAGCGCCTCAGTCTCTACTTCAACAGATGGTAATTTCATACTCCCTGAGCGTGACCACGGTGTGGATTCAGGGCTTGGTGCAGCTGTCTCGGTTGCTGTTCCATTTTCAGCTTCTACTGCATTTGGTCTTCCTGCCTCTGCACTCTTTGCAGTTTCACTCCCAGTTGATGCAGAAGAGTACACTGTGTACTGAACAGTGAAAATATCCCTTGCATTGCCTGAGACCTCATCATTCTCGGTAACTTGCCAATCCCAACTGGACTCTTCATCAAATACTACATCACGGGAGATGTGCAGCTTGTTGTCAACTGGATCATACATCCTATAAGCCTTACAACCCGATTCATATCCAAGCAAAACCATTGGTTTGCTTTTGTCCTCCAGTTTCTTGAGATTTGGCTTGGTGTTCTTCACGAAACTGACACAGCCAAAAGTTCTGATATGATGAACAGATGGGCTTCTACCAAACCATGCTTCGTAGGGAGTCATACCTTCAACACTTTGAGTTGGAGCCCAGTTGAGTAGATACACAGCAGTGGTGACTGCCTCCCCCCAAAAACGGCTCGGCACTCCTTTAGCCTTGAGTAAACTTCTTGCCATTGCGACAACAGTTTGATTTCGCCTTTCTACCACACCGTTTTGCTGTGGCAAAAACGAAGCTGTTAGATGACGTTGAACTCCCTGCTCTGCCCAGAAACGGCCGAACTCCACTGAGTTGAACTCTCCTCCTCGATCTGTGTGAAACACCTGCAACCTAGTATTACTTTCCCGTTCAGCTGCAACCTGAAAGTTCTTAATTGTCTCTGCCGCTTGATCCTTGGAGCTCAACAATGTAATCCACATATATCGTGATAGGTCATCCACAAGGAGGAGAGTATTTCCTGCCCCCTGGAGTAATCGGTGCAATCGGGCCACACAAATCACCGTGTACAAATTCGAGCAACTTCCTTGCTCGAAAGTGTGCCTCGGTTGGGAACGGAGCTCGCCTTTGTTTTTCCACAAGACAGCTATCACAGATCGCTTCCACATGCCGTATCTTGGGAAGTCCTCTTACCAGTCCATTTTGCTCCATATTTCTCAAGGACTGGAAGCTTATATGCCCAAACCGAGCGTGCCACTTCCAAGCTTCCACTTTGCAGCTGGCTTTCAAACAAACGGGCTGTGCCAAGGTGAGGTTCAAGACATACAAATGCCCCTTTGATCTCTTCACCTTTGCAATCAACTAATTCTGCTGATCAAGTATCGTCAGCACCCCTCCTTCAACATGAATCTTGCAACCCCGTTCATCTAGCTGCCCTATACTGACAATGTTGTTTCTGAGCTTTGGAATGTAGTAGACTTCTGTCAGCATTCGTTGATCACCGTTTGCACAGGTGAAAATCACAGTACCACGGCCACAGATCTCCACTAGAGACCCATCTCCAAACTTGACCGTGCCCACCACTCCTGTGTCCAGTTCTGCAAATAATCTCCTTGAGCCTGACATGTGGTTTGTAGCCCCTGTATCAAGGAACCATTCATCATCACAGCTTTCTTTTGGGTTGTCCAAATTAACCTGAGCATGCACCTCATTCAGCTCCACTTGCTTAGTGATTCCTTCAACACTCCCAGTGAGACCACAAACTTGTGCCATAAGAAGAGTCGGTTCATCATCCTGAACCTGAGACAAATTTGCCTGCTCTTTTCGCTGCCGGCGTGGTGGTTTCCGGCACTCCTTAGCGAAATGCCCAAAATTATTACAATTGAAGCATTTTACCTTGGACTTGTCTGGTCTCGGAGCTGTGGCAGCATTGTTTCTACCTTCGTTAGAGAATCTTCCTTGACTTGACTGCTTGTCACTGCCACGGTTTTGGTCTCGGTAACTTCTGCCCCCCGACGAGTGTGAAGAGCTCCCATGCCTGCTCTTTGCACGAGCAAGCCATTCTTCTTCAGTGAGCAACAGACGCCCGGCTCCATCTGCTTGTTCTGCTCCACACCAACGGTCTTCAACAGCCTTTAATCTTCCGGTGAGTTCTTCAATTGTCATGGTACTGAGGTCCAAAAACTGCTCGATTGAAATTGCAACTTGAGAATACCTGTCGGGCACCACGCGCAGAAACTTCTTCACGACCTTCTCTTCTTCCAGA
The DNA here is from genome assembly GCA_017311315.1 of Dendrocalamus latiflorus. Lineage (NCBI taxonomy): Eukaryota > Viridiplantae > Streptophyta > Magnoliopsida > Poales > Poaceae > Dendrocalamus > Dendrocalamus latiflorus. The sequence goes on along the minus strand of CM029677.1, from coordinate 15,253,406 downwards.
TCATCACCGAGAAGGCGCATATTGTTGACTAGGCCAGTGAGCCGCATGGAGAAGTCTTCGATCAACTCAGTTTCTTTCATGCGGACTACTTCAAATTCCCTGCGCCTGCAGCCGTGCCTCCCGGACACGATCGGCTCCCATGTGCATCGTCCGGATGGCCTCCCACGCCGATCTGGCCGTGTTCTTGGTTGCTAACGAAGCCAGCATCTCTGGAGGGACTGCCTGTAGAATGGCAGCCAGCGCCATTCTATCCACGCGAAATTCGACGCCGCCTGGTTCAATTGCCTCCCACACCCCTTGTGCTTGGAGATTCACCCTCATAAGTAGCGCCCAATCAGTGTAATTGGTTCGCGTGAGTACGGGATATCGCAGTGATACCCCCGTCTCCCTTGGCGCCGTTTGCGCCACCAGGTCCTGGTCGCCGTCTGCACCAGGAACCATCACGTGCGAGCTTTCGCTGCTGCCTGCTCCAGAGTACCGGTGACCACTGCCACCAAAGCTTCTCGTATGGGTGGGTGACATGGACCTCCCTCCTCGCACCATCGCCTCAGAGTCGATTTCAAACCGCTCTGATACCAATTGTCAGCAGCGCTTCTCAGATCTTCGAATACTGCAGTCTGTAATCAGAGAAAACAACTAACTGAAACGTGCCTGACGAGGAACAGTACTCGCCAGACTTCAGACTTCAGAGTTTCAGAGGAGAAGTAGAGTTCAGAGAACTGGTTTCGATTTTATAGATGCGATTTTGGTGCTATGCAACCAACCACAGCTTTTCTGTTTACTTCTCATTTATATGCTCAGTACATGAAAAGAAGTTACATGCATGTAGTGGACCGAAACTCTCTCAGATCCGAGACTGCCGCACCAGCTCAGACTAAATACTGAAAACGAACTGAAAAATGCATTGCAGACTACCGCTGCTGCTCCCAGAATGCAAACTCCTTATTGCCTACTATGCAGACCAAACACAAAGGAATATGCAATGCTAAACATATTGAGAATGCAGTAAAATTACTAACAATCACTCCCTAAATCAGTAATACGATTGCTATAGTATTGCGGTACTACCTCTATATTAATTGTGGACTACCGCTGCTACAGTAAAATCAGGGTGAATAGTATTTTTAGCACGATTTCAAAAACCAAAATTGATGGAACTTTTGATCCGTAGATCCAAATGATATGAAAATTTACAGGGAATTCTCTAAGATATCAAAAACATATTCCAACAAATGATTATGAAAATCATGGCCAAAGTTGAGACTTTTTGTAGTTTGAAGAAATGTTACACCGAAACCGAGCCAAAACCCCAAACGGTGAATACAACTTGCTTATGGGTGATGATGGCCAAGATAACTCTAGACGTATTTTCACATATTATAGCAAACTAGAACACCAAAGAACACGATCTAAAAACCCTTGAAACAAGAAATCACTCAATGAGACCAAAAACAAGCAAAACCAGGTTTCTTGATGAACTTACTATCAAAGTGTTTGGATGGATAAAGAATGATTCCCAAAGGTTATGCCCATCCCTTATATATCTTTGGCATAACAAGATCAAGAAGAGAGAAGAGGAGAGATCAAAATCAACCGAAACAAGAGCACATTAATAAAAATATGAGAGACTCAAGAAGATGCACAAAAATTGATATATTGCTTACTTGAGAAGCTAGGTTTTACAGCAACTATACTTTGAAGGACAAAGAGCTACTAAGTACTCAACTCTCAAATCTTAACCCTAACATGAGAGTACAAGAGAGATGGGTTGGATGGTTAACCACATGTCTCCATCCCAACCCTGTTTTATAGATGGGCTACCCAGCCACATCTATCTTTTAGTGGATACTATCCACTTAACATAATGGAAAAACCAGATAACCCCATACTCACAGGTTTTACTCATATGTATTCACTATGCACCCTTTTCAAAGTGCATAAGCCCGAATCCGTTAAATCCTTAGCCTTGATCTGTCTTTATCAAACCAGCTCTAGCTTGACCTAAACCGCTCTCCCAATCACCATTCATGTGCAGCGATTTTGATCCAAGATAGTATAAAACATCCAATTTCGCAAATCAATTAATTGAAATGAAAACAAGCAAATATAGTATGAAACACAGTACACATTTTATTTTTATTAAGATTACAGCCTACCATTACAATATCCCAAAACAACAAACATGTTGCCCATCTAGCTAACACAACAAAAACAGAGAAAAGCAAAGATCCTCTATGCTTAGGCCTTCTCGCCCCTGATGCAGCGCACGAGCTAGATGTCTTTGACGCCCACCATCGTCGGCGTTGATTGAGTGCTACCTTGTGCATCGTCTGCTTCGTGGGGCTATTATGGTATATGGGTCAAGGAGGAGGAGGAGAACAATAAGGAGGAGAAGAACATGAAAGAGGAGGAGAACAACAAGGAGGAAAACAGAATGGAGGCTGGGTTTTGGTGATTATTTATAGGGGAGGTAGTGCGAAAATTTTTGGCGCGGGGACGGAGAGGCGGAGCTACGATCCGTGGGGTAAGGATTGGTGGATTTCTATTGGCTAGGATTGGGTTAAGGAGGATCGACTGGCCCAACGGTCAGAATATCACAGGCGGTTCTACATATAGAACCATCTATGATGAATTAATATCAAAGACGGTTCTATATACGAACCGTCTGTGAATTAGAGCACAAAATTTTATATACCTATGCAATATAAATAACTAGTCTGAAAAGATAAAATAGCAAAGTTTTATATAGCTTATATATACTCATTTGAAAGGTTTCGATGAGATCTACAACTGTTCAGTTGAAGCAAAATCCAAATTCCGAAAAGAAGACCAAGAAAAAAAGCAAAAAATAGAAACCAAAAACTTGCGACGCAGGTTTAGGTCCAAAGATGGCCGATTTTCGGGGTCTTGGAGGGTGACTGATGCAAGCTGGTCATTTTTTTGGATCGGGCTCGTCGTTAGCTTTCCAACGAGTACAAAAACGTCGAAAACGGACACCGTATGCAAAAGTTATGCCCGTTTTACTGAAGGTGTCTCAAAACTGAATCCTACTCGGACTCAGGCGGGAAATTATGAAAATTTGGGGGATTGCAAGGCGGGAAACATATCACAGATGGTTTTTAATACGAACCGTTTGTGATAACTTCTGTGATAATCTTGAGATATTGCAGACGGTTTTTAATGAAAACCGTATGTGATAATCAACTTATCACAGACGGTTTTTAATAAAAAACCGTCTGTAATAAATCCAGATTATCATAGACGGTTTTAAATAAAAACCGTCTGTAATACTGGAATATTACAGACGGTTCATCGGTAAGAACCATATGTGATACTCGTTTTCTCTGACGCCATCAACACGGACGGTGTCCAAATTAAAACCATCTGTATTAGTATCAGTCACAGACGGTTTTGTCAAACCGTCTGTTATTTGACGTTTAGTATTAGGCTTTCTGTAGTAGTGTGAAATCAAACAAGAATGTGGTGCAGTCACAAGATTAAATACATTGTTGTAGCTAACAATCTGTAGGCAAATAAGTGAATAATAGGTTTGTAGTTTCAAACTTTCAATCAAAGGTAGCGATCCCATGGCTCACGATCATCAGACAGTGGATGTTGAGATGGGTCCTTACAATTTGCAATGCCCATGTCTTCTCCAATAATTGCATCAGCACTACCTCTGTCAATTTCTTCATTGCTGACTCCATCTTGTTCAACATCATTTTGAAGAATATCATCCAAATTGAGCTCATCTGAAAACAAAATAATTGAAATAGAGTTTACAGTTTAATAGTAGCAGCATGCAGCAACTGGACATATATGATTATGCTCTATTGCAGAATTTGCAACCGATATTCTTTCCTAAAAATATATGATTATGGACATTGAATTCGAGATCACTGGACAAGGACATTGAAATAGAGTCAATAGACCAGATATCCTAATGAATCTGCTAACTCGAATCATAGACATTGACAGTCAAACAGGAAAGAATATCTGGTTTGTGTACATTTGCTGTCCTAAAGGATTTCCTGCAATGTCCATGATTTGAGTTAGCAGTAAATTGAAGAATATCTGGCTTGTGTACATATATTTGTCCCTAGATATCATAGTAACGGATGAATACGATTGGCTTGTGAAATGTATACATGTAAACGTTGCCATGCTGAATTTGCAATCGTAAAAAGGATCAGCTGATCAAGAACTCCTCCACAGGGCGCAGAAAATTCCAAGGGCATAAGGGGTTCCACAAGACCACAACTCAGTACTAATCAAACACTTACTGTTAGTAGATAAGATAGGAGAAGCTAAGCATAAGAATAGAAATTTAATGAGTAAAATAGCAAACACCTTATAGAGCTATTATTTATGAACTCCCAAACCATAAACAACAAAGGGTCCTCTCAGGTCTCAGCAACATATGCATCACATACGACACAAACAGATCCAAAAAGACATCAGCTGGAATATGTTAGAATCTGTTATAAAGACACAAACTGATCCAAAAGCTAGAATCTATTTGATCAAGATCCTCATAGCATATAGGGAATGCACCGGCAATGAGAGAATACCCTTTTGTGCAGCCCCTATCCCCATTCCCACCCAGCAGTTCCCCATGAATGTTTTCCAGGAATAACTGGAAGTCTGGAACGCAAGTGTAACTGATTGATGGTACCAACAATGTATCTATTTGTTATCAGTGTTTATCAGTTATGAGCACTATATATTTACCTGTAATTTCATGTGCTTATTATCTAATAACATTTTGTATGGGTGCTAGCATCATGTATGGTTAATGACATCCAAACACACCAAACTAGACCTACATTTTGTATTCATCCTCACAACATCATGATTTATATGTTAACACAAAAAGAGGTACACAATTCCACATCCCACTGCCACCATTGCTTCCATTAGCTTATACAGTGCAAAATGACAACACCCTATGAAATGTTGTTGGAAACGTGGGCAATATTTTAATTCCAAATTTTACTAGGAGGCAAATACAATAGACCAGTGATGCAAAACTTAAACTAACAGCAGGCTACTCATCATTCTTTAGAATATACGCAAGAAATATAGTAACAAAGTCAAATGAACGCGCGAACGACTTACTTTTTCGCCTGATGAAGAACAGGAAGCAGCGTAGGCTTGACGCAGTGTAGAACGTAGATGACACAGTGCAGTGAGCGGTCGTGCAGATGTGTGCTGCCCAGAAACCTTATTGCTGCCCCGTGCAGGAATTCTCTGTTGCAACGGTTTGGAGATGCCACTATCCCTCCTTCTAGGTGCACGCCGGGAAGAAAGGTTGGCAAAGTTCAGACGACGCAATACAACAGCACAAGTTGACAGAAGTAAGAGATTCAGGCAGTGAGGAATTCTCTCTTTTTTATAATTTGGACGTCTCCAGGTATATATAGATATGCAAATTACTCTCTAGTAATTGCCATATTGAACTGAAATCGCTGCTACAGACAGCCCTATCACAGACGGTTCGGAACCGTCATCACAGACGGTTCCTGAACCGTCAGTGTTTAGGTGTCAGTGATAGTAGGTGGTTATCACAGACGGCTCCCAAGCCATCTGTGATAACTCACATCACAGACGGTTTTTTTATAAACACTGTCTGTGATACTCGACTATCACAGACGGTTTTTTATAAACACCGTTTGTGATATACAGAATATCACAGACGGTTTTTTATAAAAACCGTCTATGATATTGTACATATCACAGACGGTTAGTAATAAAGGCCGTCTGTGATATCATTCATACCACAGACGACACTCTATGAAACCGTCTGTGATATTGTATCACAGACGGTTTTTAATAACGAACCGTCTGTGATAGCAAGTGCATCAACCATTTTATTTGCTGTTTTTTGGCTAGCCTCAGGATATGCTAGCCATGCCCTCTGAAAGTAAGCAAGCAAGCAGATTACAGATTAATGACAGATATAAGTTAATTGCAACTCAAGGTAAATTACAACAAAATTCGATACACAGATGAATGTAACAAACTGCCAGCTGATCACATACATATATAGAATGAAAATCGTTACACAAAATCTGACAAATGAATTAAATTGAAGGAATTGTTTGATTTGTACAATTGAATCCAATGTTTCAACATCTAATTATCACCATTGCCGGCGTGGAACTCTCCCCTCTTATTTATGACCTCTGCTAGCAAGAATTGGGAGATGATTGCACGAATGTCGATGAGATTGTCAAGATCATATGCACTTTCGTTGAAGTCCACCCGCTGTCGCTAGGAGCAATGTTAAGTCATTAATTAGCATGTGTGTGTAAATATATATACATATATATAATCAGAAAATAATAATTATTGGAAGGACCAGACAAACCTCTGGATCATTGATCTTAGTATCCATGATTTCCTTCATATGGCGGCAAACGTAGAATCCACATACGTTGCCCTGTAGCTGCTGGTGGCACTGCAAAAATAGAATTACATACATCGGTATTGTCAATTCTAGAGGTATTATAACAAAGTATGATATAAGATTGTTGTGTTGTAGCGGGTACCGGAAATCGCGTGTTGTGTCGTAGCGTGTCACTGGATTTGTCGTGTCTTCCTTCTTGGGCAACATAATCGGCAAACGCCCTACGTGATTCAAAAAAGTTAGCCTCGGCCGTGGCAAACAAAAGAAATATTACAATAGAGTTATGTATGGAGGAAATGAGTTTACCTGTTAAGTACTTCTTGCACACGACTGAAGTCGTGGTTGCTCCTAAGGTGGGAATCAAGGTATATTACCTTGCTCCACTTTTGTACAATCACAATCAAAATCCAGTGATGCCTAGTCATGTGTGTCGCCATAGTGATTAATCCTAACTTCATGCTGCATGTAAAGTACAAATGAAACATATGTGTGGCAACTAGTGAAGCACTTACCCTTGGTTGAAGGGTACCATGACGTACTTCTTGTCGTTGTGAGCAATCAATCCCCTCGTTATGTAACCTTGCACGAAGGATGCATCTGCATTGATAGATTGCTCGGAGACCAAGTGAGGGTCGAGGAAACCCACCGGTCGTCGCGATCGCCGGACTTCTTGGATCATGTATCTATACATAAAGAAAGAGTAATGACATTTATCTGTATAACATGAATGTAGAACTTCATTGTACAATACACTTACAGTATCCAGCATTGTAGAAGTGAGGCGTCGAGTTCGTCGAGATTGAATAGTAAGAATAAATCTTCGAATGTCACGACGATATAGCCCGAGTCGTGGAGGAAATGCGTCTCGTTATATTTCAGAGTGAATGCACTCTGCCGGGTTGGCTTCATGTTGGACTTCTCCATGTACCAGGCATGCAATGTATTGCAAATCAAACCAAACTGGGATAATTGTGACTCGGGCACCAACGACACTCCTAGAATAAACTTCCATGGCACGGGACGTGGCTTAGTTTTCTTCGTATGAGCCCTGGAGCCTCGCTTAAGATATATTCTCGGTGGCGTCTCGGCGGGAGCCGATGCAACAGACTTTACTGGTTTTGGAGGTGGAGCCTCCGGAGCCGATGTGCCAGGTCCAGGGCGACGTCCCTCTTGGGCCACTGGATGTGAAGATTGTGGCACGGACATGTCGAGGACGATGTTCCTCTTGGGCTACTGAATGAATGTGTGGACGGCATCCCCTAATGTCTTAATCTCTTCGTTTGGGGGCTTCTCAAGAGGGACGGTCTTAAAAATATCATTAATCATGTCCACCTGGACCTTTATGAAACCGGTGTCTACTTGTACACCATGCACCAGCGTCCCTAGCAGCAATGGATACACCATGCCACGCCCAGCGTCAACGGGAATAGATCCAACAAGCCTGACTTTGAGACTGTAAGGCATGGGCTCCTACATAACGACACAAGATGAGTTAAGGCGTCCACCAGAGAGATCTATGTACCATTCTAAAGAGGTACATTACCTGAATGTCATCAATAGGTAAGTGGGTGTCGCTATGTTCAGAAATTGGTGTGGACGCGCAGCTACTACGACGTTGAGGGGGACTGGGTACCACAATAGTAGGAGTGGGTTGCGATTGGTTGCGGACTTGTCTCAGTTCTTCCCGCAATGAATCTATCTCTCCTCGAAGTGAGGCAGTCTGCTCTTGAAGTGAGGCAGATAGTTGTTCCTCAAGTTGAGCACGAAGCTCCTGTTTTATTTGTTCGTTGTGGTACGCCTTGGGTCTCTTCCTACTCCTATATGTCTCGGAGTAATCTAGAAATCCGTGTCTCCAAGGTACATAAACCCCCATGCCTCGTGTGCGACCTGGGTGCTCCTTGTTTCCCAAGGCCTGTGATAGTAAATCTCGCTCCCTATATTCTTCAAAGGAACCACGGGAAGATTCGGTAATCAATTATTGCTGCAAGAGGCAATTAATCATTTTATTTTTGAACCCATAAAGTTCAAGAGGTGTTAACAACTATATAGTTTAACATATCTTACCATGCGTTGGGACACTTCCTCATCTGCAGGGTTTTTGAAAGAGACACCCGAATATGTGGTTGATGACCTCGCTCTTAACCAGTTTCGAGCACGCTCGTTTGCAATCCCGGCAAATGGCGGAGAGGCCTCCGATCGGATTGCGACCTCATCCTGCATCCTCCATTGCGGGATTTTACCCGCGTACCCAGCGGTGCCGAGTCTGTGAGGGTGCGTGTTTTGTGACTGGAGAGCCTTGTGCGCCGCACTTTGTTGTTCAAATTCGGTCGTTGTCTTCATCTGCACAAAGGCTTCCCATGTTTCTGGCGACACGAAAGGATACTTCGTGAAGGGCGTGACATCCTTGGCCACGTACTTTGTCACAAGAGTGCTCTTAAAATTCTTCCATGCTTTTCCCATCGCGAGGAACGCCTGCCGTTGCACGAGTCCCTGTACTTCTGCTGGGATCTCGAACGAATTTGTAATTTCCTCCCATAGCTGATTTTTATGATCCTTTGTCAAATCTTTCCAGCTTGCTATGGTGATGGGGACCCGTTGCCTTCCAATTATCCCGCAGGTAGTCCGAAATGATGACGCTGCTTTCGTCGGTTCCAGAGGGACCCCATTGGGAGAGACCACCATGATGGTCATTCGGCCCTCTGGCCTTTTCGATACTCCTCAGCCACGCTTAGTTTTCGCAGTCTTGGGAGCATGAGACCCAGATGACGACGCGGAAGACTGTGTGGACGCCATCTCTCTTCTAAGAAAAAACTAACTGCAGTGAGCTATGGGCCTTCCAAATAGACTAAACAAAGTTCTATGAAGCAAATGACACAAACCAGTGTATCAAGTTCATTGAACAAGATACACTGGAGTGTGTCACTTACTTCATGCCCTTTGACAAAGTTCTAACGATTGACTAACTGCAGTGAGCTATGGGCCTTCCAAATAGACCTTGTAGCTAACAAGTATATCAAGTATATCAAGTATATCGTAAAACTAACATATCAAGCATATATCGTAAAGCTAACATATTGGAGGGAGCGGCGTCGGGAGGGACAAGCGTCGGAGCGGCGTCGAGAGGGACCGGTGGTGGGAGCGAGGGGCGTCGGGAGGGAACGGCGGTGGGAGGGACCAAAACCTAGCTAGCAGGGGCGCTGGAGAGTGGAGACAAGAGAGTGCGCGAGTGCGGACTCCGCAGACCTAGCTGCGGGTATTTATAGGGGCGTATCACAGATGGTTCCTTAAACGAACCGTCTGTGACAGTGATATCACAGACGATTCTATAAATATAACCGTCTGTGATATAATATTATCACAGACGGTTCTATAGATAGAACCGTCTGTGATATCCATATTATCACAGACGGTTCTATAGATAGAACCGTCTGTGATATGCAATTATCACAGACGGTTTTATCGATAGAACCGCCTGTGATAGTTCATACCCGCAGCTAGCTAGGTTCCTATGTCATTTTACAATTACAATGGAACATAGATACATTTATGAAAAACGCAAGCATAACCATAAATATAACTATTTCTTAGTTCCTGAGTCATTTTACAATTACAATGGAACATAGATACATTTATGAAAAACACAAACATAACCAATATAACTATTTCATAGTTACATAATTTATTACACTTGGCTATATCATTTTAAATAAAGCCCTTCACGATGATCGACACACATATAGTTTGCTTCATCGCCTTGTTCTTCCTCGAGCCTGATGCCATCTCCGAATGGAGGCAAATCATCAAATTGATTGTACTCTTCCTCATCCACAACATTCTCAACCCCGACAATTCTTCTTTTTCCCTGAAGAACTACATGCCGCTTCTTATTTGCCGGGTTGGTTACATAAAATACTTGAACAACTTGCCTCGCGAGTACGAATGGTTCATCTTTGTATCCTACACATTCGAGGTCCACGGTAGTGACACCGTACTTGTCAACCTTTACACCCCGTGGGAGTTGGACCCAACGGCACCGAAATAGAGGAATTTTGAAAATTACGTAGTCAAGCTCCAAAATCTCCTCTACAAGCCCGTAGTACGAGCTTGGGCCAGCGGTACTACCGTGCGCATCATAGGCATCTATGCGGACACCTGAGTTCTGCACTATGCTCTTTCTATCTTGATCTGTTGTATAAAATGTGTAGCCATTAATGTCGTATCCTTGCCATGTCACAATTGTAAATTTTGGCCCTTTTGCCAACCATTGTAGTGTTTCACTTGACGACCTCCTAGTCAATTGCGCCTTGAACCATTCGTTGAACTGACGGTTGTGTTTTCTCGTGATCCAAACTTCTGACTGGCCTGCATTCTCCTGACGTAGCATGTCCTTGTGCTCTTCAATATATGGGGTCACTTCAGTCATGTGTTGTAAAACCATGAAATGGGCTTGAGCATATGTATTTTGATCCGGAGTTATTGCTTTCCTCCTGATAGTCCCGATACCCTCTAGCCTCCCCTCGTGACGAGATAGAGGTACACCTATCGGCTCTACCTGAGCCATGTAGCCGATGCAGAATTCAATGACCTCTTCTGTTGTATAACCTTCGATGATGCTACCCTCCGGTCGAGATCGATTGCGTACATAGGACTTCAGAATTCCCATGTACCTCTCGAAAGGGTACATATGACGTAGAAATACGGGGCCGCATATTTTTATCTCTTTCACAAGGTGGACAATGAGATGGACCATGATATCAAAAAATGATGGAGGGAAATACATCTCTAGATGACATAGAGTTGTCACCACCTTGGTTTGCAGAGCATCTAGTCCATCCGTATCAATGACCTTCTGAACAATTGTGTTGAAGAAATAACATAGCCTTATGATTGTCACTCGAACCTTGTTCGGCAAAATACTTCTAATTGCAACAGGTAGCATTTGTGTCATTAGCACATGACAGTCGTGAGACTTCATGCCAATTAATTTCAAATGTTCCATGGAAACAAGTTTCTTCATGCTTGTGGAGTGACCAGATGGAACTTTCACACCATGTAAGGATTGGCACAGTTCAGTTCTCTCGGACTTAGACAGAGTGTAGCATGCTGGGGGAAGGTACGTCTGGCCTTTATCGGTCTCTATCGGTGCTTACTCGGTCCTGATGTTCATAGCGATCAAGTCACGCCTTGTGTTAACACCATCCTTTGTTTTATCAGGAATGTTCAGTAAGAGACCAATCAAACTGTCACATACATTCTTCTCTACGTGCATGACATCGATGCAATTGCGAACTTCTAAGTGCTCCCAATAAGGCAAGTCCCAAAATATTGACCTCTTTTTCCACATGTTCTTCCTCAATTTACGTCCCTTTTCAAGCACGAAATTTATATCCTTGACCATATCATACACCTCTTTCCCGCTAAAAGGTCTTGGTACTGAGTCATCCTCTTTTTTCCGTCAAATTGTTTCTTCATCTTGCGGTATGGGTGATACTTTGGAAGGAACCTACGGTGACGCATGTACACAGTTTTTCGCGAGTTGTTCAACCACACACTCTCGGTATAATTTAAGCAGTGTGGACACGCTTTGCCTCCTTTTGTACTCAACCCTGACAGGTTACCAAGGGCAGGAAAATCATTAATGGTGCAGAACAACATGGCGCGTAGAGTGAAGTTCTCTCGTTTGTCCTCATCCCATACTTGTACCCCTTCGTTCCACAGTATTGCAAGATCTTCCACCAATGGTGCTAGAAACACATCAATATCGTTGCCAGGTTTCTTCGGCCCTTGGATAAGTAGTGACATCAAAATATACTTCCGCTTCATACACAGCCAAGGAGGAAGGTTGTACATGCACAGAGTCACGGGCCAGGTGCTATGTCGGCTGCTCATCTTACCAAAAGGATTCATTCCATCTGTACTCAATTCAAACCTTATATTTCTCGGTTCCACACCGAAATCTACAAACATCCTATCAATGTTCCTCCACTGGGCAGAATCAGAAACATGTCTTCTCATTCCGTCTTTCTTACGCTGCTCGCAGTGCCAACGTATCAATCTTGCATCCTTACGGTTTGCAAATAAACGCTTCAAACGGGGGATTACAGGAAGATACCACATCACCTTAGCAGGAGGTCCTTGCTTCACCTCGATGCCCTTCTCATCATCAGAGTCATTTTTACGCTTGCATCGGGATGCTTTGCACACCGGACAAACATGGAAGCTAGCATACTCTTTACGGTACAGGATACAATCATTCGGACATGCATGTATTCTTTCTACTTCCATTCCTAATGGACAAAGAATCTTCTTGGCTTGGTAGGTGGTTCTCGGCAACGCATTTCCCGTTGGAAGCATGTCCGCTAGGAGACCTAACAATGCTGTGAAACTCTTGTCCGACCAACCATTGCTTGCCTTCAATTTCAGCATTTCTAGAACTGATGACAACCTCATGTATTGCGGCTTGCAGCACGGGAACAAAGGTTTCTCCGAGTCCTCCATCAAGCTCTCGAATTTACCAAACTCTCTCTCACTATAGTTCCCTTCTGCATCACGTAACATCTGATCCAGATTATCATCCTGCGACCTATCCTCATGATCCAGATTGTCATCCTGCGACCTATCCTCATGATCGAAAGAACAGTCCACAACTGACATATCGTTGTCTCTCTCGACTGTGTCATAACTACCTTCTTGTGTACTCTTCTCTTCACCGTGACTGGTCCAACATTTGTACCTTTTTCTGAAACCCCTTCGAATCAAGTGAGCTTCGATCTGCGCTGAGTTGTTAAACATCTTGAGATTATCACAATCAATACATGGACAATACATATATTTCATCCCCTTCTTCAACATAACCAGCTCGGCCGCCCTTCTAAAAGCAGACACGCCATTAATATACTCTTCACTCACACGGTTCTCAATATACATCCAGCTTCGGTCCATCTACGCTACACAAGTAACATATATTTAAGCAAGAATGTTAGCTAGCTACATTTAAATTAAACAAAAACCTAGCTATCATCTCCGGCCTTCAATTACAAACACATGCAGCAAAGTAATTGAGTACTAACCTCTGATCAGATCACTAAGAAGACAGTGATATGCTTTCACCCCTAACTCCCTAAAGCCGGCCGCCTTGCTCCACCAATGCAGCGCAATGAAGACAGGTCTGTAGTGTCGACATCAAGAAAGTACGCCAAGTAATTAATAGTGTGCAGAATATCACAGACGGTTCCAACCACAAACGGTCTGTGAAAATAATATATCACATACGGTTTGTGTTAATAACCATCTGTGAATTATCACAGATGGTTCTATATACGCATCGTTTGTGTTACAAACAATATCCCAGACGGTTCATATTAATAACCGTCTGTGATTGGTTATTATCACAAACGGTTAGTATAAAGAACCGTCTGTGATAGTCTACATTATCACAGACGGTTATTAACACGAACCGTCTGTGATGTACATAATATCACAGACGGTTCGCAAAAAGAACCGTCTGTGATGGTGAGTATCACAGATGGTTTGTATATAAAACCATCTGTGATAGTCCTTCACAGACGTTTACACTACAAACCGTCTATGATAATTCACTCTATACGGAAACAAGCAATAAAATAATGTTACCCATGCCCTCTGAAAACAAGCAAATACAGACGCGGGCATAACAACACATTCAGATCTATTACAGGATAACAAGCTAACGAACCCTTCATGGCACGACGGTGCAGCTGAACAAGACACACTTACCACACTTACGGCAAGAGTGTGTTGTCCAGCTACCCACCGTGCCGCGACGGAAGCGCTAGCTCATAGCGGAGGGGCGATGCATGAAGGAAGCACAACAACACATTCAGATCGATCTATTACAGGATAACAAGCTAACGAACCCTTCATGGCACAACCGTGCGGCTGAACAAGACACACTTACGACACTTACGGCAAGAGTGTGTTGTCCAGCCGCCGGCCGTGCCGTGACGGAGGCGCTAGCTCACAGCGGAGGGGAAGCTAGCTAGTGGATGAACTCACGCGTGACTAGTACCGCTGGAAAGGTAGATGGGGTTATTAATAAGGGCTGAGTAGTGGGAGGAACTGCTGCCAGCCATTCGATGTGGAGAGAATGGACGGTCGAGATAGAAATCCTGGGTATTCGCCAATTATTGGTGACATGTGTTTTTTAGAGATGGTTATTAACACAAACCGTCTGTGTTGTCCAGATTATCACAGATGGTTCGTATTAAGAACCGTCTGTGATTTCTTAATTATCACAGACAGTTAGTGTTAATAACCGTCTGTGAAAATATCACAGACGGTTGCGAGTATAAACCGTCTGTGAAAGTTTAATCACAGACGGTTCCGTATAAACCTTCTGTCATAAGCTTTATCTCAGAACGCTTCGTGTTTCGATCGTCTAATTAACGTCTCTCGATCGTTATACGAAGCGTCTATATCATTAATGTTTGGGTATACGAACCGTCTATGCTAAAGGTTAAATATGCGCGCCTAATCCAGGTCTCTTCTACGTACGTACAATATGGCTTCTACTATTCTTGTGATCATCTCCTTCCTCTCATCTGTTCATCAAGAATTGTTCGGCCGGAACCTTACACAGGCGGCCAGCAATTTGCATCTCGAGCAGCTTCTCCGCACACGCCCTGCTCTCCTTCCCCGACTTTCTTGCATCCGTCAGCTCGACCTGATCATCCACCGTCGACGGAGGCGTCTCGCTGCCGCTCAAGAAAGGGAAACAGCCCTTACCCTGGTTCTTCTCCACAATGTGCGCAAAGCGGAAGAAGCTCTACACGCATTGGAGAGACTGATGGATAGCCTTGCCGATCAAGCAAAAATGGCAGATTCTGATGAATCTTTTCATGCTATCCTCTAAGACATTATGGGCTATGCTACTGATTATTTGCCCAGGCTGGAGGAGGAAGTGCTGAGGACAAGGACAATCTTAATGACGTTCGAGAAGTCTGTGCCTGATCCTCCAAGTCCCAAAGTCGAAGAAGAAGCATACGAAGCCCAAAAGATTACAATCTGGGAAACTCTTTACCTGTGCGACTTTTGTAATAAATTTGCCTCTAATTGAAATTAATAAATTTGCCATTAATTTGTGATCTCTTGTCTCAATAGTTCTGTAGTTAAGTTATTAGAAGCAATGTGTACTCATATATTAACCTCTGATCATGAACAGAATATGACAGACAAAGGGACATCACAGATGGTTCTTGTCAAAAATCGTCTGTAAACATTCACAGACGGTTCTTAAGAAGAACCGTCTGTGATAGTCTACACAACACAGACGGTTTTTAATAAAAAACCGTCTGTGATACTAAAGTATCACAGACGGTTCATCGGTAAAGACCATCTGTGATACTCGACCACTAACACAGACGGTGTCCAAATTAAAACCGTCTGTGTTAGTGTCAATCACAGACGGTTTTGTCAAACCGTCTGTGATGTAGCCGTCCAGTATAGCCTCTTTTGTAGTAGTGAATAATTCACTGGTAACTGCTCAATTATTCACTGGTAACTGAAAATACATGATTTTCACATGAAAATACGTGAATACGCGTGCACGTGCGTGCGCGCATGTGTGATTAGACAGAACCCTCCTCATACCATCTCTATCCATATTCAAGGAGTGGTGAGGGCTCCACCTTATAAATCGGTCTTCCTCACTTTGCAATATGGTACTAAACCATGCATGCTTTGGAATTAAGGAAATGGGCTATAATCAAATGGGCCAATTTCTAACAAATGTCTCGGGTTCTTCCACAGTTAAACTAGAAGGCTCATCCTCCAAAACCCAATTTGAGTTAGTAGTAAGTAAATTTCTCGAAATCAATTGGATCATAAATTCGAGACTTGTAGTTGCATCTATATTTGAATTCAAGAGTTAGAACAAAAATTATATAAATGATACCAGGGTAGTTAGTGATATGTACAAAGGAAATGGTGCTTAGCTCTCACCTTTGTTGTAGCCTCAGATTGTAGTGTACATAGACTAGATCATTCAACTATTGATGTTCAAGTCTATTTTTCTTCTTTGAATGGATATGCTCAAATATACCCCAGTTCCTCTCACATCTAGATGCGCTAAAGGTTTGGCTTAATACACGAATTGCCACTTTTTGCAGGTCAGGAGCACTTGAGCCATAATTCAACCACCATTCATCTTCATATAGGACATGTTAAGAGCAAAGTTAACATCTGATATAATTATGAATACATAAAGAAGGGAAAAAGAGATATACCAGGAAGCAACACATGATGATCATTTATGATAGATAGTCTTGTGAAAGCACCTTTAGCATCTCTAAATAGATTCAACTCTTTTGTAATTCTGCTTCACAATGAAGGATTTTGTAGGATCGTATAGCACAATCAGAGGGGAGGGTGAATGATTGTCTCCATTTTTACCACCTAAAATCAAAACACAAAGCAGAGGAACAAAAGAAAAGAAATCTGGATTACCGGATGAAGATAACGACCACAGATTGCTTGATCGTATGTGCTCGAAGATCCTCTGTCGTCCGATTACTCATTACGCCCGCTTGTCTCGAATGCTCGCTTCGACTGTTCGCTTACGACCACTCGCTTACGAGTACTCGAATCGATCGCCCGCTCGCTCCAATCGTTTGGCACGACAATGACGCACGTAGTCATAACCTCCTTCTGCCCTAAAGTCCCCAGCCGTTCGACCACCTTGATGGACTGAACGAGTACAAGCCGAAGACAACACAGAGCATGCAAAACAGAAGAAAAGCGATGCTCTGGAAAACAAGTCGTCGATGAACTTTTTCTGGACAAAATATGATCTATTATTTCTTCATCAAGTTCTTTGCTATAAAGCGCCCTCATGACAACCCTAAAAAACTTCTCAACAAAAGCCCAAAAACTTCTCTACGTTAACCTATAGCATCCCCTAATTTTATAGGCCAACGCATAAAACCGTGTTCAACTCGAACACCTCAAACCGTGTCCTCATCCACCTGGACACACAATCCTATCTCTTCCTCAAATCAAGGGACCCGAAACCCTTCCTAACACATGTTTTAACCACCTCGTACAAGTCATGGACTCCATCCATAACTCCATGCTTCACACGCGACGAAGCCTCCAGAATATCACCTCCCGTATCTTCATCACGTTTCATCCACTTCCGTGTCGAAGCCTCCAGGACCGCACCACCTATAGCTTCTCCATGAATCATCACCTTTGATCTCCACGTGCTCCAGCATGAGCCCGACCATCTCGCATGACATCCCGACTGTCTGCACCTCAGATCTCCCTATCTTAGTCCCGGTCCTCCTCGTCACCAACCATGGCCGCCTCCATGCCCACCTGCACATGCAAAGACCAAAGAAACATTTTCTCTAGCACAAGTTCTACACAATTTGACCGTCATCAGCATATACACGCAAAACACACCCTTGTCTATCCACAGACAAGAATCACAACCATCACCAAGGTCGTTCACGACCACACATCCTATCGCTTTCCAGAACTCATCCTTAGACCACTCAATACGACCACTAACTCACCGAGTACTCAAAAACCACAAGTACTCAGAACACACTATCGCTTTACTCAAAACACTTCGAGAACACCATCGCTACCAACTACAGATTCATCGAGTACTAACTACCGAGTACCGATCACATAATCACAGCCGCAACACGTACTCGAAGAAGACGAGTATAGACCACACTCCGACACCCGACCGCTTACCGCGATCATGAAAACCACTGTTATCGAGTACAAAGTACCTCAATCTTCTAAACACTGTTCACCGAGTACCCACCTAGTACTATAGCAACGACCATTCATCATCGACCATCCCTCACCGACCAGTCAACCACTGGCCCAATACGAGTACTCGACATACTCAAAGATCACAAGAGTGAATCACTCATACTGACCATGAAGTTTACGAGTATTCACCGTGAAGCCTACGGCAGCCGATTACTAAGCCTCGGACTACCGAAGACAGAACAATAGACTGCAAAGTCTACGAGTATCGACAAGACTACCTAATCTAGGACCACAAAAGCGGTCCGCAAAACCTATGACCATCGACCACAAAGCCCTTAACTATCGGCCAGTAAAACCTTCGACTATCTAGAAAGTCTATGACTATCGAGTACTATAGCTACGACCATGCAAAAGTACTGTAGCTACGATTACCTACCGTGATTGTATGGTCAAAGTTGTACTGCAGTGGCCGAAGCCACACGTGGTAGAAAGCTGCTGTGGTTGTAAGCCAGACGTGGTCGAAACTTGCTATGGTCAAAGCCAGTCGTGGTCAAAAGCCTACCGTGGTCAAAGTCGAAACTAGCTGTAGTCAAAATGCCGCAGTCACATAGTGGTGGTCGAAGCACTATGGTCAAAAGCTTGCCGTGGTCGAGGTCAAACAATGTCTAAATCTGCTGTGGTCGATAGATGTACATGGTCGAAAGCTGCCACGATCGAAGTCAGTTGTGGTTGAAGTCGGACGTGGTCGAAGACATCGTAGTCAAGAAGCCATAGTCATTTAGGCATGGTCGGAGGGCTGTCCTCCGGTAGGACTCGATCAGCGTCCGATCTCCCGTTGATACTCGAACACCATCCGATGCCACTAAAACCAATCGGACTGGTTGAACACCATCCGATACTCCGCCGGTACTCGAATGCAGTCTGATCTTCCGCTGGTACTCGAACACCGTCCGATCTTGTGTTGTACTCGAACAACGTTCGATGCCACTTAAAACCAATTTGACTGTTTGAGCACTGTCCAATACTCCTGCTAGTACTCGAGAACCATCCGATGTCTCTTGAATCCGGTCAAACTGGTCGGACAAGTGCTCGGAGCTGATTGAAACACTCGAGAAAGAATGAAAGCACTTAGTGAAGATCAAAACCATTCAAAGTTGAAGTCGTGGTCGTAGAATGGTACTCGAAAGGACCAACACCAGTCGGAGCCGACTAAGAGTACTCGGGACAGTGCAAGACCACTCAACTGCGAACGACCAAGACTTTCAGACACGCAAGATCAAAAGCAGACCACATGTCAATTATTCATCATCTCTTAATATACGACCATCTACATGGTCTAACAATCTCCCCCATGATGAATACATTGACAATAGCTCTAAATTCCTCGAATGATTTGCGTTTTGAAAAAACACATGAAAACACTTGGCAAAAATCATATAACTCCCCTTGAACCTAAGAGAAGCAATTTTTGAATTGTCAAAAATAAAATCAAATCTCCCCCTTACTTCAATTTCTCCCCCTTTGGCAATGTACTCATCAAGAAAAACTTTCAGAGAGAGTATACTTCTAAGAAGGAACAATGAGGTGAGAATCAAGAAGATTTGGAGATTATCCAAGTTAATTTGCATTGATTTAATATGTTGACCAAGCCATCTATGAGAATAGAGCTTCCTAGATCATATAAAGTCATATATCATACAACAACGTCAAAAACACATCTTTTAGCATGATTAAGCAATTTATTACAATGACAGGCATTTCAACAATGACTAGACCAATTAGAGAGAGCACAAAGGGATATCATAATAAAAGGTCAAAGCCTAAAAGTGAAGCAAACTTTAAATCTGACGAGCTAGCAGTCTCATATAAC
Source organism: Dendrocalamus latiflorus (assembly GCA_017311315.1). Taxonomy (NCBI): domain Eukaryota; kingdom Viridiplantae; phylum Streptophyta; class Magnoliopsida; order Poales; family Poaceae; genus Dendrocalamus; species Dendrocalamus latiflorus. The sequence goes on along the minus strand of CM029677.1, from coordinate 15,233,364 downwards.
AACCTATTGCTCTACACTCGATTCTTAGGCATGTGGCATGCTTGTAGCATACTTCTTTTCATAATGCTATATTTGTTGCAAACCAATTTTGAATGATGGCATGTTTGAAGCATACTTCTTGTCATTTGTGCACTTTTTGTGCTATTCATTTTATTTGACCATGGCATGCTTGAAGCATACATCTTTTCAATTCTTCTTTTTCTCAATTCTCACTCGATACCACTTGTATGATACCACATGAGGAATCTCAATTTTGTAACATGCCAACTTGAGTGAGCATAAATAGATTTATGAAACACAAAAGCCTCATAGCTAAGATTAAAAACAAGATTCACAATCACGCTAATCCGTTTAGATGAATATCGCAAAGTACTATCAATAATCAATCTAGTCAAAGTCTTTTGCCATGTCATGCTTTAATTCAAGTATAGCATTTTTAATTATAATCAGTCAAACTCAAGCTACATAGCATATGAGTAAATATGATAAAGAAAGCTCCTCTACTCATTGGATTTCAATGGCTCAACCTTGATGAATTATATGACAGGAATAATAAACAAAGCTTCTGTCATAACTTCACACCACATGCTCTCCCTCAGAATAATCCCATCTCATTTAGCAAAAAGGGCAAATTGAGAGGAGCAAGAAGCTTTGAAAGAAATCAAGAAAATCAAAAGGAGCTTAGAGAACACATGTAAAACACCACTTGTAAAATAACATTACCTTTCCACATGGTCTAACCTGAAAGTGAAGTCTTTTGGAAGTTCTCAGAGAAGATGAAGGACCATCAAGTGTTCCAATCAAGTAATGATGCAAAAGACTGGAACCAAATCAAGCGGATGTTCTCCACTATGTTTTTACTGGTCTCAAATCATAGTAGATGTCGGTCTCACAATACTGGGGTTAGTCAAGTAAGCCTTAGGAATCCAGTATTGTGATACTCAATGAACAAGAGCAGCAGCAGGCAATGATAATAATTTAAGTGAAGAGTTAGCCTTTATCAAATTCCGGTCTGACCGTCGTTGAAAAACCGGTCTGTCCGCTGACCAGTCTGACCACCTCTGTGTAGCTGGTCGACACCCTGGTTCGACCACGCTATTTCGACCATGAGTAAGAGCTGGTCTGAACTCTGGTCGAAAATCTCCTGAGTAGCTCAACCGACTACAGAAACCAACTGACCGGCAATTCCGTTCGACCACGCTATTTCAACCATGAAGAACAACTAGTCGAAACTCTGGTCTGATCGTGGAGCGTCCGACCATGGAACGCCCAACAACACGGCAGTTTGAATGTTTCGGCAAGACTGGTCTGAGCACTGACTGACCACTACAACCAGATTCAGTTGCTAAAGCTCCTGGGGCTGTAGAGAGCAGATTAGAGGGTGCAGATCCATGATAACCTACAGACGATTGGTTAGAGCGTGCAAAGAGGCAGTATGCTCCTGAATCTGTAGAAGAGTGATTAGAGGGGCAAGACGATAGTTGGGAGCTTGCACAGTCTCTTCTTGGGAACATTTTTTCAACCTGTCTTTCTTCTCCTTCTTAGCTTTTTGAAAGCAGAACTGAACCACATGACCACTTTGGTAGAAAATTCCTTTGCGATACTAGCAGATTTAAATATAATCTATTTTGGTTCAGATTTCACTTAAAATTTCCTAAGTTCAAGAAGCTTAACAACCTTAGGAGGATTTTTCTTGGCATGCTCAATAAAATTAAATCCTAGACTACGTTTCTTCACACTAGGTTTTGATTGATCTAGAATCATATTCAAATTCCTTTTGCCAAATGAGAACCTTTCTAAGGTGTTCTTTAGATACTTATTTTCTTTAGCCACGGTTGTACATTTAACTGAATCATTGACAAGACTTGTAGAAGCAGTAGACTGAGCTAATCTTTCCTTTTCAACAAAATCGTTGAGTTGACTAGTCAAGACTTCTATTTCAGTGTTAAGCTTTGGGCAATTAGAGCAAGAGAGAGTCTCAAAATAAAGTATTTGTTGAATAGACTCCTGAGATGAATCAAGCCTAGCTTTTAGCAATTCACAATTAGAGCAAGCTTTAGATTGAGAAGAAGAACTAGACTTGAGCTTTTCAATTTCGTCATACGCTAGTGTTAACTTTTCATCACAGAAGTCGTGTGCCAATTTTAACTCATCAAATTTTTCAGTTATATCACTAAGTTGGATCAGTTTTGATGCATAATTGATCTAGCATTTTTCAACTCAGAATGTAAAACTTGACAGGACTCGCAAGATTCATCATAAAGAAGAGAAGCTCTAAGTCTATGGATTTCAGAATTTAGGTTCTCAACAACAAGATCATGATTTTTAATTTTCTTTTTATACTTCTTAAGTTCCTCAGTCAATATAAGCACAACATGAGACAAATCAGTATACGAAGGTGTTACCTTATCAGGATCGTTGTAGAGGTCATCACTGTCAAACTAACTGTTTGACATAAAACACATCCGTATGAAGTTCACTTCCTTTGCCTTCATGCCATTGCCCCATCATCTCTCGCAGAATCAACATCTCTCAAATCAATCTTTTCAAATGCTGAAAGTACTTTGTTGACCGCCCTGCGATAATTGCGCTTCTTGCTTGGGTCAATCTTGAATTGAGAGCGATGAGTTGATGTCTTATCATCTTCAACCTCCTTTCTCCTCAGTTTGGGGCAATTCATCTTGATGTTATTAAGCTCAACAAATTCAAAACATCTGATTGGACATGACACACTGCCTCGCTTCCTCATCCTCACATTGTTAAGTGCCTTGTATGCCCGTGAGGTGATCAACACCAAACCCTCTTCAAGAATCTACTCGACTGTTCATCTAAAAAAAAGACAAGGCAGACAAAGAAACACAAGACAAAGAACTCGATGAAGTAGCCTGCATGGGGTTAGTCACAAGTGCTAAAGAGAAAGTTTTATCAATCTTAGATGGCAAAGCTTCCATCTCATAGGTTTTCAATCTAGGATAAAGATCATCCATGGACAAAGTATCTAGATCAATGGTTTGATTAATAGTTGTGACAACCATCAACCACTCAAAACCTAAAGATCTCAAAATTTTAGTTGCATTATCTTCATCCGCAGGAATAACATTAACACCACGCAAATTACTCAAAATTTTCTCAAATCTATTAGAAATATCATCAATGGATTCACCAGGCTTCATAGCAAAATCAGAATATTCTTTTTGATAAAGATTTTTATGCACTTTTTTAATTTTAGTGGTTCCTTCATGATAATCGCAAAAAGTTTTCCATATTAAGTGGGTAGAATTATTATGAGCTACACGATCAAATTCTTTATGAGAAATCCTTTGAAATAGTAAGTTACGAGCTTGAGCATTTAAATCAACATCTGCTTTATTTAGATTAGTAACAGTAGTAGGAACCTCATATGGTGTAGAAATATTTTTTTCTAAATATCAGTACCTTAGCCTCAAAATAAGCTTGCATACAACACATCCAAAAAAAATTAGTACCCTCTGACGCCAAAGCAACCTACTCTAATACTACTTGTAGAATCTTGTGGCACAATTAGAGGGGGGTAAATGATTGTCACATCCCAAAATTTGGCTTTTTGAAAAATTTAAATTCAAATTAATTATTTTAAGGTAATTGGATTTTACTTGGCTTTTATTTGCCTTTCTGGATTTTCTGGAATTTAAAAACTATTTTTAGAATTTAAAAAGTAATTCAAAATATGAAAATTAAATATCAACAGTAGTTGGAAATAATTTTATTTAGTCCAAAATATGTCCAGGAGCTTCTGTCAATTTTTCTGGAATTTTTGGAGGTATTTTCATATTTTTCTGAGGCCTAAATAATTTTCTAGCCTTTTTTGAAAATCAAAATCAAATTCTGAAAATAAAAATCCCTCCCTTTCCCTCCAGCCGACGCGTGGACGGCCCAGATCCGTCCACGTCGCCGCTCGGCCAATCCAGGCCACCCCTCCCCTTCCCTCGCTGTCCAGCGGGCCCGGCCCGTCAGCCGGCGGCCCCGCCTTCCCCTCCTCCTCGCCCGACGCGTGGACGGCTCGGATGAGCCGAGTCTCCGCGCGGGCCATCCAGCCGCCCGCTCTCACTTCCTCCCTCACCTCGCTGACCCACGAGCCCCGCCCGTCAGCCGCACGCGCTCTCGCTCCCGCTGCCACCCGGCCCCGCCTGTCAGGCCTGTCGTCCCCGCGGAGCCGCCTCCTTCCTTTCTTTTCCCCTCTTTCCTTTCTCGCCGGCCGACCGAATCCTCGACGGACCCGGCCTTTCCTTCCTCGTCTCTCTGCGGTTTTGGAAGCCTCGGACGCCGCCGCGACCGAATCCCCAAATCCCTGCGCCTCCCTTCCTTCCGCGCCCCCTCCTTCCTTTCTTCCCCCAAACCTTCCTTCTCCGGCCGCCAGCAACGGCGAGCAATTGCCGCGCCCCTGCTCCCCCTCAGCCCCTATAAATACCCCCTCGGCTTCGCCTCCTCCCGCACCACCTTCCAGAGCTCTCCGCCTCCTCTCCCGAGCCCCGTAGAGCCCTGCCACCGTGCCAGCTTCCCCTCCGAGCTCCGCCCAACTCCGGTGAGCCTTCGCCGCCGTCTCGGTCATCCCCGGAGCCTGCCGTCGCCACCCCGAGCATCCTCACGCACGGGCGATCCTCCCCGACCCCTCGGCCGCCCCTCCCCGTCACCGGAGCGCCGTCGCATCGGAGCTCCCGAGCCGTCGTCGCTGCCACCTCGTCGCCGGCCGTCTCCGTTCGTCCCCAAGCTTCGCCGACCTTTCCAACCAAACCCCCTCCGCGCCAGGATTGTATTCTACGCGTCACCCGAGCACCTCCGGCCTCCCCTCGCCGCCGGCGCCGTCGCCTCCGATCACCTCTGCCCGGGCCACCCGAAGGTACCCCTCAAGAGGGTTACCTACCCTTATTGGGTAGGCAACGCCTCCCCGCTCACTTGGCTAGCAGCGCTCGCTCGTAACTCCCTCGGCGCGCGTTCGAGCCTGCGGCTCCGCGCGCGGAGGTTGAGTTTTTCGTTTATTTTCCGGGCTGACAAGTGGGTCCCACCCGTCAGCGGCCGCCGGTCTGCGCTGGCACTGCCGCCTGGGCCCCACCAGTCTGCGTCAGCCTCTGACAAGTGGGTCCAGATGCCAGTGGGTCCCACCTGTCAGTGACCGAAGAAAATGAGGTCACTGACAGAAGGGTCCCACATGTCAGTGACCAGCAGAGAATACTGTTCCGTGGGTCCCACCTGTCAGTCTCCCGAGATAAAAATAAAAGAATAAAATTTAATTCTCCAGTGGGTCCCACCTGTCAGAAATTTCCGAATTTCTAGATTTATTCAAATCTGAGATTTTCAAATGAGCATAACTTTCTCATTTTAACTCCAAATCCAGCCATTCAAATTTCTAAATTCATCTAAAATCATAATCTATCCAACTATGGCCTCTGTTGAATTTTTGGATTTTATTTGAATTTTATTTGTATTTATTTGCTTTGTTTGCCTCGTCTTTCCTCGCGTAGATTCCAACGTTGTCGACGATCCCTCTTCACAGCAACAAGAAGATCCAGAAACCCTGCAAGAAGACAAGTCTCCTTTGATCATCTTGAACCTATGCTTTTGAAAATGTTTTAATTATTTTCAAATTGTATGCATTGCTATTTACATAAAAGTCACTAGTTCAAATCTTTAGGAATTAGTTATCCCAACTTTGTTATGCCCTCATTTGACATTGATTGCCATGTACCTTGTCACCCTAGAACTTCCTTTGTCTCAATAATGAGATTACTATTAAACTTTGTGAATATTAGAATGTTAGGGTAATGCTTAGTCTTGCTATCTAATAACTTTGGAAAATCTTGAAAATGGGAAATTATGATTTATTATTGAATCCTTGTGTTTGAAAGTGAAGTGGCAATTGGAGTTGTCACTGTGATTTTAAAATAAAATAAAAATGTGAAAGTTGGTTTAGATTAGGGTGGATGGCTGTTTGGGTTGGTGCAGTAAGCACGAGAACTTGTTAAGTGTATGTTCCACCCTAGTCAAATAAGGACCGACGCTTGTGTTTATCCAAACTGAGCATTAACCGTACAACCACAAGTCTATATGGGTACGACCTAGTTAATTAACTTATGATAGTCTAGTTTAGGTTCCACCAGTGGAAAGTGGGTGCCAGGGATGGACTGGTTATCCACAGTGAGGGACAGGGATTTACTGTACTCATATGGCGCAAGAGGGGGCTTCGGTTCGGGCGGTTAGCCTACCTGCGGTGAAACCTCAGCGGGTGGTATCTAGCTAGATTAGAGTAAGGTAAAGGCTTTGTGATATTTTATCTGGGTCTCATGCCAAAGGAAGCGTGTTGACTTTTAGGATAATTTATCTCTTGTGGGTAAAGTTGTACAACCTCTGCAGAGTGTAAAACTATTCGAATAGCCGTGCCCACGGTCAAGGGCGGGCAAGGAATGCATTCACATGGTAGATTTCTGGTTTTGATTTTAAAATGAAAATTTTGTATTCCGAGAGTGGAGGGAACTCTCGGAAGGGAATCCTGGCGGATGGAGCCAGAGAGGGTGGATGGAACCCGCAGTTTAAAACTTGACCAATGGTAATTGGTTAGCTAGTGCTGGTAGTTGGAACCTTCACTAGAAAGTTAATTCGGTAAAAACATTTACTTCATTAAATTGATGCCTTCGAAAATAATTAGTAGTAATTGAGATTTCAAATATTGCTTTGTGCAAAAGAACCGTATGGCCTTCCTTTGTTAAGCCTTGCATCTATGCATTTTTCCCAAGACTTGCGGAGTACTTTATGTACTCACATGCTACACTTAAAAATAAAAATCTCAGAGGAAGTTGAAGCTCAAGAAGGTGGCTATGACTACTGCTTCGCTTGTGGCTGCGATGGATTCTTCCCGGAGGACTAGGTCGCGCTTCCCTAGTCAACTGCCTGTGGCATCTTGATGGGTCTACTTTGATTTCGCCTTGCTTCCGCTGTGTTTTGATTGTGCGAGGTCTTGAAACCTCCAATGTAATAATGTGACCCTGTGGTCAGTACTCTTATCTATTGTAATAAATCGTTGATGGTGATGTTTCCCATTCTGTTTGACTGTGTGCACTAGCTTTGATCTGGGACTAGTGCTGCAATACACAGAGGGTCCGGGTTTGGTAATCCGGGGGCCCGACAGAGATGGTATCAGAGCCAATTTGACTGTAGGACGTGACCTAGATTAAGAATGGCAAACCATAAGGACTTATATTTATAAAAAGAGTATATTAAAAATGTATAAGCTTCTTTGCTTCTACTCTCTTCCTACTTAGAATCTCGTTCTTGTCTCCAACTCCATTTGTTAAAACTTTTTACTAATCTTTTCTTTCACTCAACTTTGTAGATGGCTGGTTCATCCTCCGCTGCCCCGTGGGACTACTACTCACATGGAGAGGATGCTGGAGCATTCGCTAGCCTTCTCTGGCAGCTGATGCAGTGCTTGGAATACAGTCAGCCGCCCATTTTCAGGGGTCGGAAGACGCGGATTCTGGACCGTGACTCCTGGTCGATGGAGGTATTCCTGTATGCACGGGATGGGGAATTCAAATCCCAAACATACCCCATCAAGCACCCTCGGTCCCGCTGACGCTGTCCAGGACGCAGCACGCCTCGCCATTGACGAGTTGTGCCACCTGCACAAGGATGCTGTACATCAGTCCCCTTTTTGCTTCTTCATCAACCCCAGGGTAGGACAGAGGTATCCAGATCCCTTCGATATTCCAGCTGACGATCCTCGACTGTCACATCAGGTGCAGCTCACCCAGGCGATGGCAGTCACTTATGCTAGAGCTCAGGAGGAAATTGGACAACTCTGGATGCTTCTCACTTCCAGCTACCAGCATTCCGACACGCTTCGCGCACAGCTTCTCCAGAGCCAGGCAGCTGAGTTTGAGCTGGGACGTCTCCGGGCCGCAGCCGACTACGTGCCGTCTTCACCCGTAGTTGATTACACACCGTCTTCTCCAGTACCAGCTGTCATCCCCAACAACCCGGCACCAGCTCGACTTTCGGGACTCCACATCAGACTTACAGCACGCAAGAAGGTGCGACGCCCCAGTCCGCCACCTGTCATTACTCTCAAGAAGCGCAAGCCTTCTCCTTCTCGTTCTCGGTCGACTGCCTCCAGTCGTAACCGTGCCTCGGCCGAGTGTGACTGTTCACGTCACCACGTGAGAGAGCGTCAGGAAGACCCGGAGGAGGATCCAGAAGAGGACCCGGAAGAGGACCCTGAGGAGCGCGTCTTTGGAGAGGATTAGTAGTCCTTTGAGTCCGTAGTACCCAAATAAAATGTCCGCGTCCTTAGAACGCTTATTGTTATGTTTTGGTGTGCTAGATGGACTGTACCAGGCCTATGTGCACTTGTGGTACAGCCATCCTTGGAGTTATCTTGATTTTAATAAAAGTTTTCCCCTAAGTGGTTGCTAGTTCTTTCTTGTGTGTTGGCTTGGGATGTGATTTAGTTCCCCTAATCTCTTACCTTTGCTATTTCCCTCTTACCTTCTGCTAACCTAACCCGCTTCAGATGGTGAACACGAGGAGCAACCCTAGCAACAGCCGTGATGCCAACAATCAGCCAGAAGACAACATTCCACCACCTCCTGCTCAGGCCCCCAACTTGGAACAGATGATGGCTATGCAGCTGCAGTTACTTCAAGCTCTCGTCCAGAACCAAGTGCAGCCAGCCCAGCAGGCACCCAACCAGGCACCCCAGTCTAAGTTGGGAGAATTCATGAGGACAAGGCCTCCCACTTTTGCTGGATCAGTGGATCCCCTGGAGGCAGATGATTGGATCAAGGATGTGGAAAGAAAATTGGTCCTAGCTCAGTGCAACGACAACGAGAAGGTGTTGTATGCTGCTCACCAGCTCAAGGGAATGGCTGCTAACTGGTGGGAAAACTACCGCGCCGCCCATCAAAATGCACAAGCCATCACTTGGGAGGAGTTTGTTGAAGCTTTCCGCACTGCCCATATCCCTACTGGGATAATGGAAATGAAGAAGAGAGAATTCTACCAACTACAACAGGGAAACCTCAGTGTTTCCGAATACCTGAACAAGTTCACCCAACTGTCCAGGTATGCATCCGAAGAGGTCACATCGGATGCGACCAAGATTTGGAGGTTCACGCAGGGACTTGACCCCAACCTCAAGGTGCAGCTGGTATCCAATGATTTCCCTACCTTCCAGCACCTAGTGAACAAGGCCTTTGTCCAAGAAGATGCTCAGCGTCAGCTATACGAAACTCGGAAGAGGAAGTTTCAAGCCCAGCAAGGAGCAAGCAGCTCTCGATTCCGCCCCAACGCACCTCACTTTCACAAACCTTCAGAGTCAAGCGTGCCAAGGACTCCCTTTTCAGGACCCCGCCCAAATCCACAAACTCCCCGGGCAAGCAATGGTGGCCAACCCCAGCAGAACAGGACTTCAGCAGCAGGAGTGCAGTGTTTCAACTGCAAGAACATGGGGCACTATGCCAGCAACTGTCCCCAGAAACGCCCAGCAATGACCCCAGTTCGTTTCAATCTGGGGACTACGCCAGCAAGAGCTCCGACTGCAGGTCAAGGCCGTGGGGCACCACAAACCCCAAGGACTCCACAAGTGGTGAGCAGAGGGCATCTCAACCATGTGACCGCGGAAGCAGCCCAGGATGCACCCGACGTAGTTCTGGGTAAGTTCCTTGTCAACTCAGTACCTGCATCAGCATTATTTGATTCTGGAGCTTCGCATTCTTTCGTGTCCAAAGATTTTGCTGAAAGATATAATTGGGATGTGTGTAAGCTAAAGAACCCTATGCTAGTCCAATCCCCTGGAAAGGAAATGAGGACTAACACAGTTTGCCCTAGCGCAACTGTGGATATAAATGGAGTTAAGTTCCTAGCGAACCTTATTATAATAGACTCCAGGAGTTTAGATGTGATACTTGGAATGGATTGGTTAACCAAGTATAAAGGACAGATAGATTGTGCTGATCGAGCTGTTACAATCACTAACTCTGATGGGATTCAAGTAAGGTATAAGTCAAACTCACCTACCTAGAGCAGGTGTGGTTTGAACAGTGTGAAGGGAGTGACTCTGGAAAAAGTACCTATAGTGAGTGAGTACCCAGATGTGTTTCCTGAAGATTTACCCGGAATGCCGCCAGACAGGGAAGTAGAGTTTGTCATCAACCTAGTACCTGGAACAGCTCCGATTTCAAAGAGACCTTATCGGATGTCTGCAAATGATTTGGCTGAAGTTAAGAAGCAAATTGAAGAATTGCAGAATAAAAGTTTTGTAAGACCAAGCTCGTCATATTTGGATAAGTTTGTGGTTGTATTCATCGATGATATTTTGATATATTCCAAGAATGAGGAAGAACATGCAGAACATTTGAGGATAGTTTTGGAAAAGCTCAGAGAAAATCAGTTGTATGCCAAGTTTAGTAAGTGTGAGTTTTGGTTAAAGAAAGTAGCTTTCTTGGGCCATGTGATTTCAGCAGGAGGAGTGTCCGTAGACCCTGAGAAAGTAAATGATGTGCTTAACTGGACACAACCAAAGTCAGTATCCGAGATCAGGAGTTTTCTTGGATTGGCTGGTTACTATCGTCGATTTATTGAAGGCTTCTCCAAGCTCGCAAGACCTCTCACCCAGTTGCTGAAGAAGGAAAAGAAGTTTGAATGGAGTAAACCATGTGAGGATAGTTTCCAAGAGTTGAAGAAGAGGTTAACTTCTGCACCAGTGTTGACGCTTCCGGACATTAGGAAGGATTTCAAAGTCTTCTGCGATGCGTCAAGGCAAGGACTAGGCTGTGTACTGATGCAAGAAAGAAAGGTAGTAGCATATGCCTCAAGGCAGCTGCGACCCCATGAAGGAAATTACCCAACTCATGATTTAGAGCTTGCTGCCGTAGTGCATGCACTGAAAATATGGAGGCATTACTTGATTGGTAACCGCTGCGAGATTTACACGGATCACAAAAGCCTGAAGTACATATTTACTCAACCCGATCTTAACATGAGGCAAAGGAGATGGCTTGAGTTAATAAAGCATTATGATATTGGAATACATTATCACCCAGGAAAGGCTAATGTGGTAGCGGATGCCTTGAGCAGAAAGAGTTATTGTGCCAAGCTGTGGATTAAGGACAGCATGCCTACCCTTCAAGAAGAATTCCAACGGCTCAACTTAGAAGTAGTGGAGGAAGGATTCCTAGCCACTTTGGAAGTTCAACCAACCTTAGAAGATCAAATCAGGGCAGCTCAAAAGGAGGACAAGTATGTCCAGGAGATCAAGGATAATATGAAGAAAGGGAAAGCCTCGAGATTTTCAGAGGATGAAGAAGGTACCCTGTGGTTTGGGAAAAGAATTATGGTACCCGAAAAGAAAGAGATAAAGGAGTTAATCCTGAAGGAAGCTCATGAATCTGGATACTCAATTCACCCCGGAAGTACCAAGATGTACCAAGATCTCAAGGAAAGATATTGGTGGTCAAGTATGAAACGAGAAATTGCAGAATATGTAGCTTTGTGCGATGTGTGCCAGCGAATTAAAGCGGAACATCAGAGACCCGCTGGACTCCTACAACCTTTGCAGATACCTGAGTGGAAATGGGAAGAAATTGGTATGGATTTTATAACTGGATTGCCAAGAACCAAAACAGGGCATGATTCAATTTGGGTTATAGTGGATCGTTTGACAAAAGTCGCCCATTTCATTCCAGTAAAGACCACGTACTCCGGGGATAGACTTGCAGAGTTGTACATGTCAAGAATTGTGTGTTTGCATGGAATCCCAAAGAAGATTGTGTCAGATCGAGGAACCCAATTCACTTCGAGATTTTGGCAAAAGCTACATGAACTTTTGGGCACAAACTTAAACTTCAGTACAGCTTATCATCCACAGACAGATGGACAAACAGAAAGAGTAAATCAAATTCTGGAAGACATGTTGAGGGCTTGTGTACTGGCAAACAAGAATAACTGGGATCAGAGTTTGCCTTATGCAGAGTTCTCCTACAACAATAGTTATCAATCTAGTTTGCAAATGTCTCCGTTCGAAGCCCTATACGGCAGAAAGTGTAGGACTCCATTGTATTGGAAGGAGACAGGAGAAGGACAAGTATTTGGACCTGATGTGTTGAAGCAAGCGGAAGAACAGGTTCGCCTAATCCAGGACAGATTAAAAACAGCACAAACCAGGCAGAAAAGTTATGCAGACAATCGACGTAGAAGCTTAGAATTCGTACCTGGGGATCATGTTTATTTGAAGGTGTCACCTCTCAAAGGAATGAGACGTTTTGGAGTCAGTGGAAAGCTAGCTCCCAGATTCATTGGACCTTTTCCTGTTGTGGCGAAACGAGGAAAAGTTGCTTACCAGTTGGAGCTTCCACCTCAACTGTCAAAGGTGCATGACGTCTTCCATGTGTCTCAGCTAAGAAAGTGTCTTAGAGTTCCAGAAGAGCAGATGCCTCTAGATGAAATAAACGTGAAGGAGGACCTCACCTATCCAGAATATCCAGTCAAGATATTGGAGGAAGCAGAGCGCCGTACGCGCAGCAAGGTTATCAAGTTCTGTAAAGTGCAGTGGAGCAACCATTCAGAATCGGAAGCAACTTGGGAGCGTGAAGAGGATCTAAGAGAAGAGTTCCCCGACCTTTTTCCCAGTCCATTCGAATCTCGGGGTCGAGATTCTTTCTAAGGGGGGTAGGTTTGTCACATCCCAAAATTTGGCTTTTTGAAAAATTTAAATTCAAATTAATTATTTTAAGGTAATTGGATTTTACTTGGCTTTTATTTGCCTTTCTGGATTTTCTGGAATTTAAAAACTATTTTTAGAATTTAAAAAGTACTTCAAAATATGAAAATTAAATATCAACAGTAGTTGGAAATAATTTTATTTAGTCCAAAATATGTCCAGGAGCTTCTGTGAATTTTTCTGGAATTTTTGGAGGTATTTTCATATTTTTCTGAGGCCTAAATAATTTTCTAGCCTTTTTTGAAAATCAAAATCAAATTCTGAAAATAAAAATCCCTCCCTTTCCCTCCAGCCGACGCGTGGACGGCCCAGATCCGTCCACGTCGCCGCTCGGCCAATCCAGGCCACCCCTCCCCTTCCCTCGCTGTCCAGTGGGCCCGGCCCGTCAGCCGGCGGCCCCGCCTTCCCCTCCTCCTCGCCCGACGCGTGGACGGCTCGGATGAGCCGAGTCTCCGCGCGGGCCATCCAGCCACCCGCTCTCACTTCCACCCTCACCTCGCTGACCCGCGGGCCCCGCCCGTCAGCCGCACGCGCTCTCGCTCCCGCTGCCACCCGGCCCCGCCTGTCAAGCCTGTCGTCCCCGCGGAGCCGCCTCCTTCCTTTCTTTTCCCCTCTTTCCTTTCTCGCCGGCCGACCGAATCCTCGACGGACCCGGCCTTTCCTTTCTCGTCTCTCTGCGGTTTTGGAAGCCTCGGCCGCCGTCTCGGTCATCCCCGGAGCCTGCCGTCGCCACCCCGAGCATCCTCACGCACGGGCGATCCTCCCCGACCCCTCGGCCGCCCCTCCCCGTCACCGGAGCGCCGTCGCATCGGAGCTCCCGAGCCGTCGTCGCTGCCACCTCGTCGCCGGCCGTCTCCGTTCGTCCCCAAGCTTCGCCGACCTTTCCAACCAAACCCCCTCCGCGCCAGGATTGTATTCTACGCGTCACCCGAGCACCTCCGGCCTCCCCTCGCCGCCGGCGCCGTCGCCTCCGATCACCTCTGCCCGGGCCACCCGAAGGTACCCCTCAAGAGGGTTACCTACCCTTATTGGGTAGGCAACGCCTCCCCGCTCACTTGGCTAGCAGCGCTCGCTCGTAACTCCCTCGGCGCGCGTTCGAGCCTGCGGCTCCGCGCGCGGAGGTTGAGTTTTTCGTTTATTTTCCGGGCTGACAAGTGGGTCCCACCCGTCAGCGGCCGTCGGTCTGCGCTGGCACTGCCGCCTGGGCCCCACCAGTCTGCGTCAGCCTCTGACAAGTGGGTCCAGATGCCAGTGGGTCCCACCTGTCAGTGACCGAAGAAAATGAGGTCACTGACAGAAGGGTCCCACATGTCAGTGACCAGCAGAGAATACTGTTCCGTGGGTCCCACCTGTCAGTCTCCCGAGATAAAAATAAAAGAATAAAATTTAATTCTCCAGTGGGTCCCACCTGTCAGAAATTTCCGAATTTCTAGATTTATTCAAATCTGAGATTTTCAAATGAGCATAACTTTCTCATTTTAACTCCAAATCCAGCCATTCAAATTTCTAAATTCATCTAAAATCATAATCTATCCAACTATGGCCTCTGTTGAATTTTTGGATTTTATTTGAATTTTATTTGTATTTATTTGCTTTGTTTGCCTCGTCTTTCCTCGCGTAGATTCCAACGTTGTCGACGATCCCTCTTCACAGCAACAAGAAGATCCAGAAACCCTGCAAGAAGGCAAGTCTCCTTTGATCATCTTGAACCTATGCTTTTGAAAATGTTTTAATTATTTTCAAATTGTATGCATTGCTATTTACATAAAAGTCACTAGTTCAAATCTTTAGGAATTAGTTATCCCAACTTTGTTATGCCCTCATTTGACATTGATTGCCATGTACCTTGTCACCCTAGAACTTCCTTTGTCTCAATAATGAGATTACTATTAAACTTTGTGAATATTAGAATGTTAGGGTAATGCTTAGTCTTGCTATCTAATAACTTTGGAAAATCTTGAAAATGGGAAATTATGATTTATTATTGAATCCTTGTGTTTGAAAGTGAAGTGGCAATTGGAGTTGTCACTGTGATTTTAAAATAAAATAAAAATGTGAAAGTTGGTTTAGATTAGGGTGGATGGCTGTTTGGGTTGGTGCAGTAAGCACGAGAACTTGTTAAGTGTATGTTCCACCCTAGTCAAGTAAGGACCGACGCTTGTGTTTGTCCAAACTGAGCATTAACCGTACAACCACAAGTCTATATGGGTACGACCTAGCTAACTAACTTATGATAGTCTAGTTTAGGTGCCACCAGTGGAAAGTGGGTGCCAGGGATGGACTGGTTATCCACAGTGAGGGACAGGGATTTACTGTACTCATATGGCGCAAGAGGGGGCTTCGGTTCGGGCGGTTAGCCTACCTGCGGTGAAACCTCAGCGGGTGGTATCTAGCTAGATTAGAGTAAGGTAAAGGCTTTGTGATATTTTATCTGGGTCTCATGCCAAAGGAAGCGTGTTGACTTTTAGGATAATTTATCTCTTGTGGGTAAAGTTGTACAACCTTTGCAGAGTGTAAAACTATTCGAATAGCCGTGCCCACGGTCAAGGGCGGGCAAGGAATGCATTCACATGGTAGATTTCTGGTTTTGATTTTAAAATGAAAATTTTGTATTCCGAGAGTGGAGGGAACTCTCGGAAGGGAATCCTGGCGGATGGAGCCAGAGAGGGTGGATGGAACCCGCAGTTTAAAACTTGACCAATGGTAATTGGTTAGCTAGTGCTGGTAGTTGGAACCTTCACTAGAAAGTTAATTCGGTAAAAACATTTACTTCATTAAATTGATGCCTTCGAAAATAATTAGTAGTAATTGAGATTTCAAATATTGCTTTGTGCAAAAGAACCGTATGGCCTTCCTTTGTTAAGCCTTGCATTTATGCATTTTTCCCAAGACTTGCGGAGTACTTTATGTACTCACATGCTACACTTAAAAATAAAAATCTCAGAGGAAGTTGAAGCTCAAGAAGGTGGCTACGACTACTGCTTCGCTTGTGGCTGCGATGGATTCTTCCCGGAGGACTAGGTCGCGCTTCCCCAGTCAACTGCCTGTGGCATCTTGATGGGTCTACTTTGATTTCGCCTTGCTTCCGCTGTGTTTTGATTGTGCGAGGTCTTGAAACCTCCAATGTAATAATGTGACCCTGTGGTCAGTACTCTTATCTATTGTAATAAATCGTTGATGGTGATGTTTCCCATTCTGTTTGACTGTGTGCACTAGCTTTGATCTGTGACTAGTGTTGCAATACACAGAGGGTCCGGGTTTGGTAATCCGGGGGCCCGACAATGATTGTCTCCGTTTTTACCACCTAAAATCAAAACACAAAGCAGCGGAACAAAAGAAAATAATCTGGATTACCGGATGAAGATAATGACTGCAGACTGCTTGATTGTATGTGCTCAAAGATCCTGTGTCGTCCGACTGCTTGTTACGACCACTCATCTCAAATGCTCGCTTTGACTGCTCGCTTACGACCACTCGCTTACGAGTACCCGAATCGATCGCCCGCTCGCTCCGATCGCTCAGCACGACAACGACGCACGTAGTCGTAACCTCCTTCTACCCTAAAGTCCCCAGCCGTTCGACAAACTTGATCGACCGAATGAGTACAAGCCGAAGACAACACAGAGCATGCAAAATAGAAGAAAAGTGATGCACTGGAAAACAAGTCGTCGATGAACTTTTTCTAGACAGAATCCAATCTATTATTTCTTCATCAAGTTCTTCGCTACAAGGCACCCTCACGGCACCTATAAAAACCTTCTCAACGAAAGCCCTAAAACTTCTCTACATTAACCTACAGCATCCCCTGCTTTTATAGGCCAACGAGCAAACCGTGTTCAACTTGAACACCTCAAACCGTGTCCTCATCCACCTGGACACGCAGTCCTATCTTTTCCTCAAATCAAGGGATCTGAAACCCTTCCTAACATGGGTTTTTACCACCTCGTACAAGTCATGGATTCCATCCACAACTCCATACTTCACACGCAACGAAGCCTCTAGGATATCACCTCGCGTATCTTCATCACATTTCGTCAACTCCCGTGTCGAAGCCTCCAGGACCGCACCGCTCGTAGCTTCTCCACGAATCATCACCTTTGATCTCTACATGCTCCAGCATGGGCCCAACTGTCTCGCATGACATTCTGACCATTTGGACCTCAGATCTCCCTATTCTAGTCCCGGTCCTTCTCGTCACCGACCATAGCCGCCTCCATGCCCACCTGTACATGCAAAGACCAAAGAAACATTTTCTCTAGCACAAGTTCTACACAATTTGACCGTCATCAGCATATACACGCAAAACACACCCTTGTCTATCCACAGACAAGAATCACAACCATCACCAAGGTCCTTCATGACCACACATCCTATCGCTTTCTAGAACTCATTCTCAGACCACTCAATATGACTGCTAACTCACCGATTACTCAAAAACCACAAGTACTCAGAAAACATCATCGCTTCGCTCAAAACACTTCGAGAACACCATCGTTACCGACTACAGATTCATCAAGGACTGACTACCGAGTACTGTTCACATAATCACAGCCGCAATTTGTACTCGAAGCCTACGAGTACAAACCACACTCCGACACCCGATCGCTTACCGCGATCATGAAAACCACTGCTATCGAGTACAGAGTCCTCTGAATACAGAGTACGTCAATCTTTTAAACAATGTTTACCGAGTACCCACCTGGTACTGTAGCAATGACCATTCATCATCGACCACCCCACACTGACCAATCAACCACTGGCCCAACACGAGTACTCGACGTACTCGAAGATCACAAGAGTGAAGCACTCGTACCGACCATGAAGTCTACGAGTATCGATCGTAAAGTCTATGGCAGCCGATCGCTAAGCCTCTGAATACCGAAGACAGAACAGCAGACTACAAAGTCTACAAGTATTGACAAGACTGCCAAATCTAGGCGATAGACCATGTGGAGGTGACCCCGTATGTGTGATGAGTAATTGACTTCCGTTTTAGAAAAGTCAAGTTTGGTTTGTGTGGTTTGGACCATGTCGTTGCACGGTGCAATCAGTTTCGGTCAGATTTGGTTAAACTTGGTCAAAGTGCTTAGGATGTCCATTTCCTTGATTCAACGGGGTTCTGTTGTTTTGGTTTCCCCTTCGAGAGTCTGAGAAATAGGGAGATGGGCTCTTGAGAGTTTCTTTGTGTTTGAGAGGAGATGGTTGTAATTCCTGTGTAATCATTCATCGTTCTTCCTCTATTTCAATACAAGAATGATTTTGTTGGCTATTTTCATCTTTTGGCTTTGTTTGTGATGGATGTCTGTTTTGCCTTCTTCTCTGGTTCTTCTCAGTTTGTGGTGATTTAGAAGCCTTGTGTGTTGGATTCTTGAAAGCTCCGTGATGAAAAGATTCATGCGCATATGACGACTCCATTTTCTAGAGCACTTGGAAGAATCAACATCTCGTGTGATTTTTGAATCCATCGCCATTTCTTCCTCTGTTCATATTTTCTAGGGGTTCCTTAACAGGGCATGTTTGAATCTCTCATTTCCCTTCATGAGATGGCATGAGATTTGAGTTGTTATGTCCTGAGACTATTGCTTAGATAATCTCTTGATTTCATAGTCAAAGAATCAAGGATTGGCAGGCAATCTGAAAATCAGTGCAACTCTCTGTGTCTTTTCAATTTTTGGGCAAAATCTCAAATTCTTGCTCAAATGGTGAAACCCTCTGTACCAAAAGTGCTTGATGCTATTTAGATCATATTCTTGCACTTCTGGTTTGAAGAGAAAAGAGAAAAACCACAAACTTCATTGAATCTAGCAAATCTCTGAAGTTTTCAGGTTTCAGCCTGTTCTGATCTCGGGAAGACCGGTCTGACCGGATTCCATAAGGCGGTTTCACCGGGCCAAGAACGGCGGTCTAACCGGCCCTATTGGAGCGGTCTGACCGGCCTGACAACTGCGGTCAGACCGGCCAGCTGCACCAGGGGCTGATTTTTGTTATTTTCTTCCGTGATTTGTTTCTTCTTTTAGTGACTGTTGTTTTCTTCTCTTTCCTGCTTGGTCTTAGATTCCAGTAAGCACATGAACTATTTCTCTTCGTAGTTACTCATAGCTATTGGAGAGAATAGTCTTTTAGTGGATACTTTTGGGGGGCAAGTTTTAAAGGCACCATTCACCCCCCCTCTGTTGCCGATTTCGATCCAACACTAGGACCATGAAAGCAGTCCACAAAACCTATGACCATCAACCACAAAGCCCTCAACTATCGACCAGTAAAACCTTTGACTATTAAGAAAGTTTACGACTATCTTGTACTATAGATGCGACCATGAAAAATTACTATAGCTACGATTACCCGCCGTGATTGTATGGTCAAAGTTGTACTACAATGGTCGAAGCCAGACGTGGTCGAAAGCTGCCGTGGTCATAAGCCAGACGTGGTCGAAAGCTGCCGTAGTCGAAGCCAGTTGTGGTCGAAAGCCTACCGTGGTCAAAGTCGAAACCAGCTATAGTCGAAACGCCGTAGTCACACAGCGGTGGTCGAAGCATTGTGGTCAAAAGCTTGCCATGGTCAAAGTCAAACATGGTCTGAGTCTGCCGTGGTCGATAGCTGGACATGGTTGAAGCCTGCCATGATCAAAATCAGTCGTGGTCGAAGACGTCGTAGTCATTTAGGCATGGTTGGAGGGCTGTCTTCCGATAGGACTCGATCATCGTCCGATCTCCCGTTGATACTCGAACGTTGTCCGTTGCCACAAAAATCAATTGGACTTGTCGAACACCTCTGATACTCCGTTGGTACTTGAATGTCGTCTGATCTTCTGCTAGTACTCAAACGCCGTCCGATCTTGTGCTGTACTCAAACACCATCCGATGCCACTTAAAACCAATCTGACTGGTCGAACACCATCCAATATTTCTGCTGGTACACAAGAACCATCCGATGTCTCTTGAATCCGGTCGAACTGGTCGGACAAGTGCTCGGAGCTGATTGAAACACTCGGGAAAGAACGAAAGCATTCGGTGAAGATCAAAACCACTCAAAGTCGAAGCCATGGTCGTAGATTGGTACTCGAAAGGGCCAACACCAGTCGGAGCCGATTGAGAGCACTCGGGACAGTGCAAGATCACTTGAACCTGAGCAAAACTACTCGAAAGTGAACTCTTCGACTACGAATGACCAAGACTTTCAGAAACGCAAGATCAAAAGCAGACTACATGTCAATTATTCATCATCTCTTAATATACGACCATCCACATGGTCTAACTGATTTACATGAACATATCTCTCAATTACATTTATAACTCTGTCAGTAGACATTCTTATGTTTTGTGTTTTGGATAGGTCATAATAATATGCAGGATTTAAGAAAAAACCTGCAGCATGAAGGTCCTTTCTCAACTGAAAATCCCATCTAATTTTAATAATTTTCAATATTGGTTCTGCCACAATTTTTCTCTTCTGAAATCTTCTTCTAATTTCATCTTCAGCCACTTGAATAGCATGGTACAAAAATCCCATTTTAGGCCTATCATCGCTATCAACAATTCTTAACACTCTAACCAAAGGTTCACACAACAAGCATACAGTGGCACATTTCTTAGCTTTGACTTCTCTTGCATAAGCAGAAGATGTCCACTCCCTTGATGTGACCATAGCACGTAATGCATCTTTTTGTTGGTAGATGCTTTGCAACGCAATGAAGTTGGTAGCAAAGCAAGTTAGAGCAGCTCACAACATATCTCTTCCACCAATGAACTTTCTCATAAGGTACAATGGAAAACAATGGTTATATAGAAACTTGGTTATCTTGGAAGCATGTTCCACAACATCACTGACTTCATCGAGCTTACCGACATCTAACAGCATCAAGTTCAAGCAATGAGTTGCACAAGGTGACCAATAAAGATTTGAAAACTCTTCTTCCAACTTCCTTCCTGCTACCTTATAATTAGAAGCATTGTCTATCGCGAAGTGAACTATGTTTTCAGGGCCAACATGTAGAACACTTCTTTGAATAACTTAAATAACGTATCAGTTGTTTTGGAAGCACTAATAGCATCTATTGATTTAAGAAAAATTGTACCCTTAGGGCAACAAACAAGAAAATTGATAAGGGTTCGCTTCCTCATGTCTGACCAACCATCAGCCATAACAGTGCACCCAGTTTCTTTCCAAATTGGATGAAATCCCTCCACAAACTTTTTACCTTCATCAACATTTTTTAATAGCAAGAAACTACGCAAGCTATGAAAGTTTGGCATTTTAAAACCAGGACCATAACTAGCAATAAAATCTGCCATTAGCAGCAGTAAATGGAATGCAAGCATCAATCATCCACTTTGAAATAGCCAATTCAACTTGTTCTTTCACATGTTTACCTTGCATCACACTCTTGATCGTTGGTTGAGCTCATGGAGTGGTTCTAGGCATGAAGTAAGAACCAACTCTTTTTCCTTAACCTGCATTCACACGAGCTCTAACAACTACGTTTTTCTTAGATTTGGATGTGCCAGCATGAATTTCTTGAACTTTATCACTGCCATGATCTTCTTAATCTCTGTTTTGACTAGATCCATATGGTTTGCATTCATCATATGCTTCATGCACTTTCCTCTTCTTCTCTGAAGCACTTTCAATGTGCTACTGCATGGTATGCCTAACATTTGGTTTGACCTTCTTGCATCCTTCTACATCTCCTTTCAATCCAGCTAAGTGTTGTTTAAATTGATTTATTCCCCCTCCTCTAAAATTCTTGTGACAAAATGAACAAATGATCATATTCGATTTACCATCAATAATTTGTGTACAACAGCCCCAAGCAGGATCTGTCTTCCCTCTAACTAATTTGGTTGCAGAAGAATTTGGTGTTTCATCTATATAAATAGTAGTAGGTGGTGTTCTATCAATAGAACTAGGAGTATTAGATCATTCCCTGCATCAGCAAAAGTTTTTGATAAACAAGATAAATAACTGTAACTCATGAATAAAGTTACTGACAAAATAACCAAAATCAAACTATTTGGAAAAAAAACTCTCATATGTGGTCCAGAATGAATTTGCTGAAAAATCCAGATAAGTACATATTGTAGGATCGGATATGGCAACAGAGGGGGGTGAATGGTGCCTCTTTAAAAAATCGCCCCCAAAGTATTTCACTCAAGAGCACTTCTCCTCTCCGATAGCTAAAAAGTTATGAAGAGTGAAGACTCATGCTCTCTGGAGATGCATCCTGACCCGACACAAGAAAGAACCGAAAGCAAACAAAGAACTGAAGGGAAACATCAGATACCACAGCAGATTACAAAGGGCCGGTCAGACCGCTCCTATGCCGCCGGTCTGACCGCCTCTATGCGGCCGGTCTGACCACTCTTAAAGCCCCGGTTCAACCGCCATGAGAGTTGCAGTCTGACCGCCTCTGAGGGGCCGGTCTGACCGGTTACTCTGAACCAGAGCTGGAAACTGGCAGAGCCCGAAACAAAAAAAGCTGAGAACTCTAGAAAATGATGAAATTTATGAATCTCAGCTGTTCTTCTGAGGCCTAATGACCAAGAATACACATTCAATAGCTCTAAGATCTCTGGGAACAAAATAATTCATAAAGGGATCAAGAAATTAGAATTTGAGCTAAAATCTAAAAAATGAAATGGAAGTGAGTCCAATTCTCAGATTTCTCAAGATTCTTTCATCCCTTGCTTACAAGCTTTTGCAATCGACTTAGCAATGAACTTAGGACTTTAGAACTCAAATCTCAAGCCACCTTTTGAAAGGAATCAAAAGATTCCATCATCCCCTGCATGGAAACCCTAGAAATCAAGAAACAGAGGAAATGCAGCTTGGGAAAGATTCTTTGATTCAAACATTTAGCTCTAGGGAACTAGCTGACCAAATGGTCTAGAAACATCATCCCATCACAGAGCAATCCATTTTGCATGAACATGAGCAAAGAATCAACACACACACACTAAGAACACAGAGAGCAGCAGAGAATCTCAAAGTGAGCAGAACTGAAAATGGACGCAAGAAATTGATTCATCCCCATGAATGTTTAAATAAAGAGGAATGATTACAAAGAGTTCATCTCATCTCTCAACTACTGCCCCATACACAGTTGAAAATGAGGAATCACACACTACATGCTTGAGAAACTCACGCAGGAGCTCTCAGAGCATACACCCTCTCTTGAGCTCACCTCTACACACTCACTACAGGAAGGAATGAGCTACTTGCTGCTCCCTTTCCTCTCCTTTTAACACCCAAGGACAACCTCAAAGGAGAAATTCAAGAAAGGGCGGCCACCTTCCACTCCCAACCTCACATCCACATGAGGCAAAGGAGGTCAAACCAGATTTTGGAGGGAGAATCACCTCCTCCACTCATTTGCTTGAGTCAATTTACCAAATTGCCCTCAAGCACCTTCCCGGAAGCTTCCACATCCGGTACCTTGACCGTCTGGACCTCGACTCCTCCCTGAGTCTAGTCCGGTCCACTTCGCTGCACACGACCGCACCCGGCATCCTGACCATCTGGACCTCCGACTCCTCCCTGAGCCTAGTCCCGGTTCTCTCGTCGTCGCCCGTCGTGTCCGTCACCGCTAGCTTCAGCTCCGGTTCCTCGTCTCCCGACTCGCAACCACCTCACCAGCCTCGATCATCTTCGGCATCACCTACCGTCTGAACCTCAACACCTCCTGTGCCTAGTCCCGGTCCTCCTCGCCTCATCATGACCTAGCTCCGAAATCCTGCAGTCACACAGACAAGCAAACCATCACATAGCACCGCACGAAACAGCATAATCAATATTAGCACAAGTAAAGGTACTCAACCCTAGAATACCCAAAACAAACTCAAACTCACTAATACAACCATCAATTACTCATCACCAACATGGGGATACCTCCACATGGTCTCTCACATATTGACAATACTACTGACAGTGTTTATACTCCATAGGGATTTAATTAAACTCATGTCCATTTTATATTGAAATGTGATGCATCACTTCAGTTTCAGCCAGGCTTTTACACAGGATATGAAATCTGTCTTATATAGACAACTACATCATAAAGATTTTAGATTTTGCAAAAAAAAATAGGATGTAAATACACACAAGTATTAAGGTCCAAAAATACCCAACGTTGAATAAAACATTTCACTCATTCTTTAACTAAAACTGTTTCTAACATGGTTATATTATTTTACTATTTTGTATGAACACTTAAGGCATATTTGTTTCCTTTGCCCTGTATAACCTTGCCTTTCCTGTGGGAAAGAAATCCTTATTGTTGGCGGATGAACCAATTTGGCTCATCTTCAAAAGCAAGGAAATTCTTGCACACTTTGCCCAAAAGTTGGGCTAAGCAAATACCTTTTGTTAGCTAACCTTGTCAGGCAAGGCTAGGCAAGAGATCCAAATATGTGCTTAGCCTAAACCAGCCCATAGACTTAACCAGACCCATTAATAGGCTTAACCAAGCCCATTAACGTAATTTAGTTCCACATTGCTTTCTTTATTCATGAGAGATGTCAGGCACCTAGATTTTACAATTCGGATTCCTCTGTGATTCCACCGCACTATTCCCTGGATCAGTAGATAGTGCTCACAGTTTACAGTTCTGAATATCAAAGTATATATCATGCGGAAGCATAAATATAATATTAGACTTACTCATGGGCCGATTAGGCCGAAATCATAAAATTGCAGCAGCGGAAGAACGAAGCACGCAAGTGGGACCTTCAGGACATGCCCACAGGCAACCAACTGGAGGTGCGCGACCTAGCCCTTGACGTCCTCATCATCTTTGCCACCATGACCAAATCAGTTGCTGAAGCGTAGTGATCTGATTCCTGCTTCTGGATTTGTTATGAGAGCGAGTGTGAGCACACTAACCACCGTGCTCCGCGAGCCAATACACAAGGTGCAAATAATTAGTATGCATGGCTTATCAAAGGTGAGGCTCGGGTTATTTTATTTGCCAAAAATCGCTTTTAGTAGCATTATTGTTATTTAATCATAGTATTATTGTTGCTACCTAAACTGCACATAACGATTGCCATAATTGACTTAATTCACCGAAAATACACTTTCTATATTACTTGCTGTCTAAAACTTCAAATAGCGAGTGACATCGTTTAGTTAATCCATCGATCATACATTCATTGCTGCCTAAGACTCCAAGCAGTGAGTGCCATCCTTAAATCTGGATCTCCCAATATTTTAAATTCCTAACAATCCAATATTGTGGTTGCTAATCATCAACTCTTCTTTTCTAAATTCCAATGATTAACTAACACCGTTGCTTTTAAATCCACCGAAATCATTCGTATTCAATCCTTTTGTTATTGATCCGAAACCATAATTTATTCTTCCAAAAATCAATCTCATTTTCCATTATCTATCACTAACTAATTCACTAGTATATCTCCACCAAAATATCAATGATCAGTCTACGACTCACTAGTATACATCCACCAAGAATACACTTTATCAAGATTGTAACCCACCGAGAATATCACCGATCAAGATTATAATCCACTAATTGTTATGATTCCTCCAATATTATCAGAAATTCAATTCATCCATCTAGTATTTAATCCAATCCTATTAATTCCCATTATCGCCAATATCTTCCAAGAATTTGTATTAATTATCAGTGTTGTAATCCAGCAATTACCTTTGCACTCCCTAATTCTCCAAAATCATTTAAATCATCTATCTAGCCTATATATTCATTTAGGCTCCACCAATTTATTTCTCCCAGAATCCGCACTATCATTTTCACCTTTATGATTGACATGAATCCACCAACACTTTATACGGTTAACACAATCCACCATCTTCTTTTCTTACGAATCTATCAATTCTTCCTGACATTTTACTTTGTGAGATGTATTAACATTATTCAGAAATATAATACATAGGAATTTCCTGAGACCTAGTAATTTTGAACAAAAACATAATGTGTAAGAGAAATGCAATAATAATAGCGATCCAGATTCCATCCACCGTTACATGGCATCCGCACCATATAGCATCTTTCAGCGTTATAGCCGCTTAACTTACCACTGGGACGACACCCAGGACAATTCAAACCAGGGCTTTCCACTGCCCTCCACTTTTTCCATTCCCACCCACAAAGATTTTGAAATATAACTATATCTGGTTAAGTTCCCAAGTCCACCCTTGACCGTGGGCACGGCTATTCGAATAGTTTTAACTCTACAGAGTTTGTACACTTTCACCACAAGAGACAATCAACTCGTTGCCCCACACGATTCCTTAGTCATGTGGTTGAGCAGACCATCACAGTGACTTTTCAAAGTATCTAGCCCCTTTTGTCATCTCACTTTATGGGCTTCTCCCACTTGCGGTGGGTCCCATCTATGCACGGGATGTTCCCCACAGTTACTAACGCAGCCGGGCTCCACTTCCCGCAACGCTTAGAACAGCTGGGAAACTTCACCCTCCACTTGGTGTCCCTTTAGGCCTCCCCTTGCCCTTGCGTATCCACTTCCATCCACTACCGGTGAGATGAGTCCGGGGGTTTCGATAAATTTACTTAGCCAAGTTGTACTTTACAGACTTGTGGTTGTACTGTTTTACACAGGAGGTCATGACAAGATTCAGTCCTTAGTAGTATCTGGGCGGTCTACCACTAACCCACTTTATGCATCCACTGCACCACACTCACACCTTCGAACCATCCGCTCAGATATATAAGCATGTTGGGGTTTTTTGGGAACATAAAGTAATCATACCAACATATACCAGTCATTACCACCATGACTTCCCAAACAGTTTCTCTTGATTGAAATTGATAATGATGCTTGGGGCATTTCAGCGCCCCGTGTATCTATGCAGTGCTAAGCATAGCGTATAATTACGGACTTACTTTTGAAAAGTTACCATTATAATTTTGCTATGGCGACAAGGTTCACATATTCAAGTATTCCAAAGGAGGTGTAATATTATTCAAGGCAAACAATGGGCAAATAACTAGAATCTTAAATTAACCATGTATTTGCATATAAAATAACAGCATGCAATTTGATAATTTAAACCAGAGTAATTTGCAGAAAATGTAAGATCAACATGATCAAAGTATTGACTCGTCTGGCACAGTTTATCGCGGACTTGAGCTCACACGATGCTTTCTCTTGAGCTTCTATCCTTCACCTTCACTTTGAGTTTGATCTCACTTGATTCACTGAATCTTCACGACTCCCCATCTCTAATTACGCGACAAACGACTGAATCCAAATAAAGCAAATAACTCAAAAGATCCAAATAAATCCGAATAAACTCAATTTAGTTGTATTCTGAGTTATTGGGTGTTTCGAGGGACCTAGGATTCAGTGTACAAGATTAGGGGAGCTTTATTTTGTCGAGTGCCCACATACAGGGTTTAAGTTGTATGCGATGTATACAATTCTTAGCTTATCGAGTTAATTCATATTACTAGTAATTTGATTTTTATCATTTTGTGCGGCCCTAATTACTCGTGTTATTGGTTAAATATTTACTTTAGAGTACTTATATGTCGGTGAGATTATTTTGATGTTTGATGACCTAGGGTTGCTATATTTTAGCATCGGTATATTAATATAACCCTCTTAATTTGAGTGTTCTCTGAAATTATTGATACTGATATTTTATCCCTTATAAGTCGAGCCTGCTATGCATGAGTACATTTTGTTGTCACTATTGACTAGAGCTATCATTTAAGATTTCATGATTACCAATATTATAATGATAGTGTTACATGTATATATATTTTTAATAGGGTCTACGATGAACGCAAGAATCGTAATACTGTATTTACTAGTGGGCTGCATACATGCTATCCGCATTTCTCTAATCACTTATTTATATATACATATACATGCTCATGTATACATTTACTTAGAAAGTCTCTATATTAGGTTGTTATTAGCTTTGATTAAAATCTATTTATCTGGCAAGGCTTGTTTTACATGGTTGTATTTTCAATATTTGCTAGTTAGTAAAACCTAACATTAGAATTTATCTAATGGCAGCATTTTAAATATTGGGAATATATCTTAATTTTAATTAATAGCAATCTTTATTTGGTCATTTATCCTAAGTTGTTTTTCCTTTATCCATGTCTCTAATTTAGTATTTAGCCTTTTAGAAAGTTTTTCAAACCATATTAGTTATTCAAATATGAACTATTCCAAATTCAAATCGTCAAATAATCTCACTTATACCCTAACTAAATTTTATTAGCCTTCCTGGACTCGTCCCTATTTTCTTTTTTTTAATTTTTTAATAATTTTCTATTTGGAATGGTTAGGGAAAACAAAAATTAAAAAATAGCAAAAAGAGATGGCCTCAGGCGGACTTGAACCCGCGACCTGAGCTTCTACTCTATACTCGGCTAGCCATTGGAACCTCTGGTGTTTCGTGATTATCATGCGGTGAAATGTGAACTAGAGCAGAGCTAGGGCTGGGCATTTGGTCTTTTCGGTCTATTCGGTTCGGTCTATTCGGTCTCTGGAAAATTCGGGTTCTGAAAAATGAGGACCAAATTTCTCAGAAAAAAACAAGAACCGAACCCAAATAGATCGAATTTTTTGTTCGGTCTATTCGGTCCACCGAATTGACCGAAATAACTCTGAATTGCATATTGCATTAAGGAAATCACGTTACTACCTTTTGAAGAAAGCACACGGTTCTTAACTTCTTATGATATCCAGTGTTCAGTATGATGGGGACCCTTGTCACCCCTCAAAATCTTTGTAATGAGCTAAACAAAACAAATAATATTCATGCATAAAGCAATGAGTAGCCAGCCAGTAAATAGATGATACCAGAATTCGGGTTATTTGGTCTATTCGGGTTTTGAAGGCCAAAGACCGAACCCGAACCCGAAGACCGAACTAAATCAAAACATTGACCGAACCCGAACCCCGAAACCCGAATAGACCGACAATTCGGTCTATCCGGGTTCGGTTCGGTTCGGTGTTCGGTTCTCGGGTTTAAAGTGCCCACCCCTAAGCAGAGCAACCGGCTGATAAAAATAACTAAAACCCAACTACTAACAGGGGCAACTGGGAATCGAACTCGGGTTGCTTGGGTGAACGCATGCGCTCATAGCCAATTCGCTCTCGGGTGTTACCTGATCAGAAGGGGACAGCAATGCTAGTTGAGCCAAGGTGGTACTGAGGTAGGGGAACTCGAGGCCGTGGAGAGTCGGGGCAACGACATGGCGGGCACGGCGTGATGGGACGGCGGGCAGGCGCGTGTAGGGCGTGGGGCTCGGTGTGCGATGTGACTGGGCGAGCGGCGCATGGCAGGAAGGAGGCTGTCAGCTACGGCAAGATTCGGGAGATTCGACACAAGGAGAAAAGGGGGAGAAGACGTGGAGGAAGATCGGCCGCAAAAAGGGAGGAGGGAGAAGAGAGAAGGCACGCGAGAAAAGGGGAGAAAGAAGAGGACGCTGGCATGGGGAGAGAGAAGAAGCGCGGGCGGGGAAAAAGGGGTGCGGTCGGGGCACGGGCCCGCTTGCCAGAGGCGCGGGGTGGAGAGCGGGGCCCGCGGCGCAGTGCTAGCTGGGAGGGGAGAGTAAGGTGGGCTGGGCCGTGCGGGGAATAAAGGATGCGGGGAGAGGGGGTTGGGTCGGGCTGTTGTGGCCGGCCTGACCTCCTCCTTCTTCTTTTTTATTATTCAGTGTATATATACACATATGTATACACAAGTATATATATATATATATGTATACATATATAGTATATATATTTTTATTTAATTCTATTTTTGTGTATGCACGTATATATTCATTTTATTTATATATTTCTACATATATATATATATATTATTTTACAACTTCATTTTATATACATGTATATAATTCCTTTATGCCCCCCTTTTTTATAAATACATTTTATGTCTTGCTCATCTTTCTAGCCCTTTTTGTATACATATTTGCATATGATTTATATATTTATTTTTATTGCCCTTTATACTATTATCTTCAAAATGATATTTTATATTTTATTAGCTCGGGTTTCTCTCTCCTTAAACTGGATCATCTTCTCAGATTCATATTTAAAAATTTCGAGTTTCCATTATTTGCATATTCTCTTTATGACACTTCTAATTTTTGTTTTTCGATCTTTCTTCAATTTTTGGAAATCTCAACCAAATTTTTAGAGAAATGCCACGAACTCCAAATTCAAATAAATTATATTGCAAAAATAATTTAAAAACTTCCCATTTTTACATTTTGGGATGTTACAAGAGATAACGCCACTTATATAGGGGGGCATGAGGCTCTCAATGTACATAGACTAATCTATCTATCAATAAAGTTAAGAGAGGTTAGGGAGTACATATTTGTGCAATGCTACTTTTGTTTTGGAGTGCTTGATCATCCATAAGGCGATCACAATATTATAATATATATAACGTCTTTTTGTTTTTGCGAAGAAGGTATATAACAGTTGAGTAAAAGATTGTGGTATACTTACAAAGAAAATGTAATGGAAGTAACTAACTTACACAATAACATCGCAAATTACATATCCATATATACAAATAATAAAAGAAGTACTTAATATTACATAAGCAATCATAAATACATCTTACGATCAGTTTTTATATAACGGGTCGACAAGTCAATAGTATTGTTCATAACAAAGCAATAGAATAGTAAGTAAACCAAAAGTGCCTCAATGTCATGCCACACGTAATCTACTGGGGCTAAACCTAGTCCTGGCCTTCATCTTTCATGTCGTAGCCGGTAGTATGGATGAATCGTATGCCGGGTCATTACTTCTGTCACCTAAAATCACATATTAAGCAACCATGCGTACAAAAGTACTCAGCAAGTCTCTATAGCAGAATGCAACTACATATATGTAATGCCCTAGACATCGTTCCAGTGTTTACGGAAGTTTAGTGGGGACGCGGAGATTTTTCTTTTCTTTCGTTGAATCGCGGAAGGCGGGTGTAAGCTATGGAACTATTAAAATAAATAAATAATTGATAGAAAAATTTTTTTAGGCTATTTAGAGAGGGAGGCCAGCCGCTTGGGCCTGGTCAGCCCATTAGGCCCAGCCGCACCTTCCTTCCCCCTAACCCTAGCCGCCCCCTCTTTTCTCCCCTAGCCGCCACTTCCCCTTGCGCCTCCTCCTCTCCCATGTGCTACCCCCTTGCTGCCCTGTTGGAAAAGAAAGGGAGAGAAGAAAGGAGGAAGGGAAGGGAAGAAGAAGAAGGGAGGAGAGGAAGGAGGAGAAGAAATATTGCGTGGGCAACCTAGGTAAGAAATTTTCATCTTTTCCTCTCTGTTTTAGGGTGATCTTAGGCTTTTGGTTTGTCGTTAGAGGTGGATCATCTTGGAAAAACCATTGATTAGCGACTAATTAGTGCTCTGCGCGTAGTTAGATCAGGCAGCGCGTCTGTTCAGGTGGTTTAGGCGGTCAAAACGATTTTTCCCAAGTAACCCTTGAACATGAAAGTTGTAGAGAATGCAGAGATCTAGTTTTGTTTTAATTTTCAGAATTTTTGGACGAGTGGTTTGGGCGCAACAGAGGATTGAATCTATTGTATAGCAGAGTTGGATTCAAAATCCAGTTTCTGATCGTGGACAGATTCAGAGGCTCTAATGATTTTTATGAATTAATTCATAATAACTAAAGTTTTAGATAATATCTAAATCTAGCTTCTGAAAAAAAATATATAATTTTTGGAGCAGTGTGCTGTCGGTGGTGCTCTATCAAAGTTGCTGGACGGAACTCGGAGGCAGAGTCTGTTCTCTGTTTTCCATTATGGATTATGCCCTTTAAATGACATAATAAAATTATGGCGTCTTCATGAAATTAGTAGCTTTTGTTCTGAAGATTTAAAATATGTTAGTTTGTTTGTTGTTTGATTAGTAGATTAAAAGATACGGAAAAGACAAGTAGCGCTGCTGCAGAGAACAGAGTGTGGGAATAGCTGTTTGAGAGAGAGTTGCGGGTTTTGGGCATAGAGACATTTACTTCTCAGTTGTGAATGTTGTATTTTGGTTTTGTGATGAGTGGTGCCTTGTGAACAGGTGGCTTCAGTCCTGATCGTGCTTGAACCCTTCGCCCCTTCGGTAGAGGCAAGTAAACGTAGCAGTTGTTGCTACAATTTAACTTATTAATTTTATTGCCTTCACCGCAATTGCTGAGGTTTGGTAAATAATCTACCTTTAAACAAAGATGCCATGCTGTGTTTTATGCCTTTTTATATATATTGTGGTTCATGTGGTTATATTCCTAAGAATCAATTGTGGGCATATCATGCATGTCATAGCATGTCATTTGCATCGTGGATATCGCCATACTCAGCTGCGACCATACCATTACCGCATCGTACATTACCATAGTACGATGCACACTCTTACATTACCAGGTAAGGGTGCAGTGGATCATTTGCATACATATGCATTTCATGAGGATGAGTCTTATTATGAGATATTAATATGAACCAGCTCGTGAGAGTTATTTGTCGTGTGGGATTTTTTTTTCTTGTGGTATAGCATAGATGAGGAGAATCATATTTATGCGTCCCATGAGGATAAATCATAATCTAAGGTTCTAAGATGATTTGGCTCATTAGAGTCACATGTGGAATGTGGTATTATCTGATAGCAGAAACCATTCGTGGTTTGTGGTATGACTTGTGGTTTGTGATATTATCTTATGGTGAAAATCATTTGTGGTTTGTGGTTTTGCCTCGTGGTATATGGTATTATCTTATGGTAGAAATCATTCGTGATTAGTGGTATTGCTTTGTGATTGTGGTTTTGGATATGAATGAGGTTACAGTGTGGTTGAGAAGAGCTATTTGATATTTCTTTATTCTTGTACCACGTGATGTCAAATGGATGCTTAACCATCTGTAGTTTAATTAATTTGTTAAACAGATTGCTTGCTGAGATTTTATCTCACCCTTGTTTTCCCTCTTCCAGGTGAATCTTGAGCATGTGTGGGAAGGGTAGAGCAGCACGGCACCATTAATCAAGTCTTCATGAAATTTGCTGAATATGTTAGAGGCTTAAATTCTTAAATTAGTTTTTCCATCCAGTCATTGAACACTGTAACGTAGTAATGCCTTTCGTGGTAGACTTTAGTGAGGTTGAACAATTCAAAATTAGACTGATAAAGGTTGTTTTATCATTCCCATTATTTGTTATGTTGTCATGCTTCTGCGTAGTTTTAGTATTTACTAGGAAGGTGCTACCAGATTTTCTTTTAATCTAGCTAGTGTTATGTGTGGTTTAGTAGCATCCCAGGGTAATGTGGACCTAGGGTGTTACAATATACATCTACATGCAAGGCTTATCCAAGTGAGGGTCTTATGTTTCTTTTAGCATAAAGCCAATTTGTCAAGTTTATCATGAGAGTGAAATCCCTCTGCTTTCATGTCCATTATCATGAGAGCGAAATCCCTTCGCTTTTATTTTTATTTTGTGTTGGTTGTCACAACTACTACTTGTTCATTATTTATTTATGAAAACTACACAAGTGTAACGTTTCTACGCTTTTGCTATGTTTGAGGGCATGACTATTCGAATAGATTTTTAATACTCTATAGAGATTGTACAGCTTTACCCCCAAAATATAATTACATCATAATGTCGGTCACTACACACTTCTATAGGTATGCGACTGAGAAAATCATAACAAGGCTTAGCTTCGATGCTTCCTCCCACTCTAGGGTAGAGTCCCAAATAATGGCTACAGTGACTGTTCTCATCCCAGGTTACGCGTCACCCCCAGAACATTCCCATCCCAGGCTATATTTTCAATGAGGGACCATGTTGTTAGGGAGTCTACATTTTTAATGAGGAACCATGTTGTTAGGGAGTCTACGACCTTTCTCGACCCCCAGAACAAGGGCAGTGACCATTATGGGTCACTCCCATCAATCATATCAGAAATTTGGAAATTCATAGACCAATATGTTTGCATAGTATTCAACCAGAGCTAAGCAAATTAGTGGGCCAGGTATGTCCCATAAACAGACTTGTGATTACTCATTTTGTGTGTAGAAAAGATGAGCACAAGAACACGGTCTTTAAATGATTCAGGCGATACCAACCACAAACCCAGAGCTCGTGCAATCCTAGCATAGCCATTCAAGAAAGGACATGTACAATCCCTACACAGCTAGTCCAATAAGTGCAATCGCTGCACTAGTCTCCAACCAGCCACTCACCCGAGTTTCCACCATCTTAGAAAACATTTTCCTACTTCTATTGGTAACCCATATTACCATTACATAATCATGTTTTCAAGTATCAGTTAGCAATGTTTGTGTTGTACTTTATTTACTAATAAGGCATTTCTACGCACAACTATAATTTACTAAGTTTAACCAATAGTGGAGTTATTATAATTCTAAGTATCCTAGTGTAATCGATGCAAAACTCAATAATCTCTTCTGTTGCATAACCTTCGATGATACTACCCTCCGGCTGAGATCGATTGCGTACATAGGACTTCAGAATTCTCATGTACCTCTCGAACGGGTACATATGACATAGAAACAAAGGGACGCATATCTTTATCTCTTTTTCAAGGTGGATAATGAGATGAACCATGATATCAAACAATGACGGAGGGAAATACATCTCAAGATAACATAGAGTTGTCACCACCTCGGTCTACAAAGCATCTAGTCCATCAGGATCGTTGACCTTCTGAGCAATTGCATTAAAGAAATAACACAGCCTCATTAGCACAATACTTCTAATTGTAACAGGAAGTAGATGTGTCATTAGCACATGAAGTCATGAGACTTCATGCCAATTAATTTCAAATCTTCCATAGAAACAAGTTTCTTCATGTTGGCGAAGTGACCGAACGAAACTTTCACACCATGCAAGCACTGGCACAGTTCAATTCTCTAGGATTTAGATAGAGTGTAGCAAACCGGGGTTTATCTGAATTCTCCATCAAGCCCTCGAATTTACCAAACTTTCTCCCACTATAGTTCCCTTCTGCATTGTATAGCATTAGATCCAGATTGTCATCATGTAACCTATCCACATCGCAAGCACAATCTACAACTGGCATATCATTGCCTTCCTCGACAATGTTATAACTATCTTCCTGTATAATCTTCTCTTCACCGTGATTGGTCCGATATGTATACCCCTTTTTGAAACCCCTTCGAATCAAGTGAGCTTTGATCTGTACTGAGTTACTAAACATCTTCATATTATTGCAATCAATGTATGGACAGTACATATATTCCATCCCCTTCTTCAACATATCCATCTTGGCCACTCTTCTAAAAGCAGACATGCCATTAATGTATTGTTTATTCACACGGTTCTCAACATAAATCTAGGTTCAGTCCATCTATGCTACACATGTAACAAATGGGTGTCAAATTAGATTATTAATACTACTTTAGCTAATCAGCCTAGCTACTTACACACATAATTGTCATTCACCTTATAATAAAATGTCCATATCTAAATTAAGTAGCTAGTCAAGTATTCATGAAACAATATCAAGCAAAAATATATTGAAGTAAACTAGGAGTACTAACCCACTCTTAAATTAGAGCAAACTATACCATCTCTCTCTAAACCTAGTTAGCTAGATCTAAAAACATAGCTAGCTATCATCTCTCTCTATTACAAGGTATATAAGTTGCTAGAAGCAAATACTAACCTCTAATAACAAAGAACAAATTGATCTACAAGTGATATGTTTTCACCAAACTCCCCAAAGCCGATGCCTCCTTCAATGCAGTGCAATGAATCTGTCAAGACCATGCTGGCTATTTAGTAATGCGGCGTATCCCAGACGGTTCCAACCACAAACCATCTGTGATATGAAATTATCACAGATGGTTTTTATTAATAACCATCTGTGATATCTGCCATTATCATGGACGGTTTGTATAAATAACAGTCTGTGAATTATCATAGAAGGTTATTAATATGAACCGTCTGTGATGTCTTTCACTATCACAGATGGTTAGTATAAATAACTGTCTGTGAAAATATCACAGATGGTTATTCGTATGAACCATCTGTAATAGTTGCGTATCACAGACGGTACGCTGTCACGCTTGTAAAATCGTCTGTGATAATTACAGCAGAGACGGTTCCCTATTAACCATCTATGATGTAGCAGTCCAGTATAGCCTCTTTTGTAGTAGTGACGCATGCTGAACTTCACAGCAAGTCCTTGCAGAAGGTGTTAGTGGGCTTTATCCATCGTCCCATGCTGATGAGGCTGAACCCCTAAGCGGAGTAGTAGAACCATAGATCTCTCCACCATTCCCACTTGGCCTTGTGGGCCTTAAGGAATTCAAACTTTTGTCGACTGCCTCGGAGTTGAAAGGCTATCACCCCATGCGAGGAGCGCACGTTCTCTTAGGCATACGCCATCATGAGAATGGCGTAGTGGAGGAAGCAAAAGAGCTCAGCCGAAGGACACTTCACCCCCAAGCTCCACATCACCCACTCGTACACGAGAGGCAGACAAAGGAACCCAAGTTGAGGTGGGAGACCTTGAGATCGAATGTGTTGAGCACATCCTTTAGTAGCCCAACCTGGGGGATGTGGAGGCTAGCTTCAAACTAGGCGGCGAAGACGATGAGCATCCCTAGACCCAGGTCAGGGCGGACCTTGTCAGGTTTGGGCAAGACAACCAAATCGGCATTCTTGATCTTGCCCTCCATCTCCAGTTGCTCTAGAAGGCCCCTCTTCGAGGGCCATGAAGCACATGCCGGAGAAGTCATCGCCGCCATCCTTGGGCTCTTGGTCACCCGTCCCGTCGTCGTCGCTCCATCCCTCCACCTCGCTGAGGTCGAGGTCGTCGAAGGCGGTGTGGACGCGGTGGAAGAGCTTCTTGGCTTTGCCAAAGTTGCGGAACTTCTTCTTGCCTTGTGCAGGAGCTGGAGGCTTTTTGTTGCGGTTCTTGTCGGTGTAGTTGTTCTTGCCCGAACCGCCGTAGTCGTTCTTGCCTTTCACCAGCTTGGGGCAGTTTGCCCGAATGTGGTTGGGGCCACCACACTCGAAGCAAATCACCGGTCCTCCTCTCTTTCTGTCCCTCCTCCCCTTGTAAGCATGGGAGAATCTTCGAGTAAGGAGGGCCAGCTGCTCATCCGCAAGCTACTCTAACTGATCATCAGTTATGTCACAGAGAGCAGCAAGGGACAATCCGCAAAGAGAATCAGAAGAAGAGGAACCAGAAGCCAACGTGGGATCAGTGACCAAAGCCATCGACTGTGACTTCGACCTACGAGAGACAACGTCAATCTCGCCATCGAAGGAGGTGTGGGAATGTCTCAAGACGAGGTTCGTCGGCGCAGAGCGCGTCAGGGAGGCGTGGCTGCAGACATTGAAAGGCGAATTCGACGTGCTGTGCATGAAGGAGGACGAGACGCTGGATCAGTACGCCGGCAAGCTCGCGGCCATGTCTGTCAGGTATGGCAACCTGGGTGGGAAGCTCTTCGACACTGTGCTGGACCGCTTCATCAACGTCATTACTGGAATTGATCAATTCTACGACCTCCGCACACTGGTGTTCGAAGAGGCAGTGGGTCGGCTGAAGGCCTATGAGGAGTGCACGCGACGTGCGTCCGGCGGCACGAGAGCCGACGGGCAGCTCCTTCTCACTTAGGCGGAGTGGGAGGCGCTCCAGAAAAAGGCAGCGGGTGAGTCCTCGGCGAGAGGCAAATCACCTGATACCGGCGGCCGCGACAGAGGGCGTGGTCGCTACAAATGGCGAGGTCGTGGCAGACGCGGGACAACATCAGGCAAGGAGGTCTTCGCTGGCTCTGTGTACAGACGTGATAAAAGCCACATTAAGTGCTTTGCCTGTGGCACAATGGGCCATTATGCCAGCCAGTGCAAACAACCAAAGAGGGAAGAGGAAGCACATCACACCCGGGCCGACGACGTCGAACCGGCATTGCTGCTCGCGGTGTCGGAGGAACCAGCGCAGGAGCAACACCAGGGCGCAGTCATCCTCAATGAACTGCTCGAGCAAGCGCAGGAGAAAAGCCAGGCTGCTGTCTTCCTTAATGAGCCATTCGGGCAAGCACAAATGGGAAGCTGAGATGTTGTTTTCCTCCATGAAGAGAGCGTTCGGTCGGAACTGCATCTGGCCGGAGAGGGAGCTGTTGCGGGTGATGTCTGGTACCTCGACAACGGCGCCAGCAATCACATGTCTGGAGATCGAGGGAAGTTTTGGGAGCTGGATGAAACCATCACTGGAAAGAGGAAAGGTGAGATTTGGGGATGATTCCACTATGCAGATCATGGGCAAGGGTTCTATTCTTTTTGATTGCGAGAATGGAGATCAGTGGTTGCTCCGGGAAGTTTATTTCATTCCAAGACTTCGTACCAATCTTGTGAGCTTGGGACAACTCATTGAGATCGGCTATAGGGTGGTGATGGAAGGGAGCGAGCTCAAGGTGTTTGATCAAAGTCCTCCAAGGCTGATCATGAAAGTGAAGCGCTTGCAGAACCGGCTGTACCGCATCACGCTGCAGGTGGCAAAACCAGTGTGTCTCCTAGCGAGCTTGGAAGACCCAGCTTGGCTCTGGCATGCGCATTTGGGCCATGCAAACTTCCAGGCGATGAAGATGTTAGCTGAGAAGAACATGGCAGCAGGAGTGCCATTGATCTCGCACCCAAATCAGCTATGCCATGGGTGCCTGGTGGCGAAGCAAGTTCAAAGCCTGTTCCCACAGATGACGCAATTCCGGGCTGAGGAGCTGCTCGAGTTGTTGCATATCGACATCTGTGGCCCAATCACTCCACCAACAATTGCTGGTAACAAGTACTTTATGCTGGTTGTTGATGATGCTTCAAGATGGATGTGGGTGTTCATGCTGAAAACAAAAGATCAAACCTGTACTGAGTTTGTCAAGTTCAAGACCCTAGCTGAAAACACTAGCGGACACCGCATCAAGACGCTGCGATTTGACCGTGGTGGCGAGTTCTTGTCCGCAGTGTTTGCCAAGGTCTGTGAAGAAGCTGGCATCCAGAGGCATTTCACTGCGCCCTACACGCCGCAACAGAATGGCGTGGTGGAGCGCAGGAACAAGACTGTCATGGCAATGGCACGTTCCCTGCTCAAGAGCATGAGTGTACCAGTGAGGTTCTGGGGCGAGGCAGAGCGGCACGCGGTATACGTGTTGAACCGCTTGCTGACCAAGGCAATGGGAGAGCGCACCCCGTTTGAGGCTTGGAACGGGAGGAAGCCGCACTTGGCGCACCTACGGGTGTTCGGGTGCACGGCGCACGTCAAGACGGTGGCGCCATACATGAAGAAACTCGACGACCGCAGTCCGCAGATGATATATTTTGGCGTTGAGGACAGGTGCAAGGCACATCGGCTGTTCGACCCACTTCACGGCAAGATTGTTGTAAGTCGTGATGTTAAATTTGAAGAGAACTTGGAATGGAGTTGGGCTGCAGGTGCAGGCACTGGAGAACCATCAGAATTTTTGGTTGAAGAAGATATACACCCGAGTCCCTCAGTGTGGTTTGCCACTGGAGGATCAGCAAACTCACCGGGACCGCAGCCAGCCTCTAACACAGTCCCGCACAGTAGTGAACCTGGGAACGTGATGTCTGGGAGCCCGTCAACTCCTGGGATGTCACCTCCGGGGTGCTGACCAGGGCGCGGGCGGCTGCGCGCACAGGACGAGTGACGGAGACAACACCAACATCTTCAGCTACTCCCGTGCATATGCAGTCAGCAGAAATGGCGACGGACGAGCCGCAAGTGGAGCAGGCTGCTCACGACTCACCTGAGACTATAGGTTCAGATGAAGGCCCAGTTCACTATCGCACGTTGGATGATCTATACCAGAACACATCTGAAGTTGCGCTCAGTTTTGACTCTGATGTTAAGGCCCTGTTTGCAGAAACTGGAGAGCCCTCCTGTTACAGTGAAGCAGCAGGGAACCCGGAATGGAAGGAGGCCATGATGAGAGAAATGGAGTCAATTGAGAAGAATGCAACATGGACATTGATAACACTGCCTGCTGGACACAAACCCATAGGACTTAAGTGGGTTTTTAAATTGAAGAAGAGCTCGGAAGGAGAAGTGATCAAACACAAGGCTAGATTAGTGGCGAAAGGGTATGTGCAGCGGCCGGGAATAGACTTTGAAGAAGTATTTGCACCGGTTGCCCGTTTGGATACTGTGCAAGCGATTCTTGCAATTGCTGCAAATCGTGGATGGGAGGTTCATCATCTAGACGTCAAGACCGCTTTTTCTGAATGGTGAGCTTGAAGAGGAGGTGTATGTGTCTCAGCCGGAAGGATTAGTTGTGAGCTGTTGGAGTAAAGTCTACAGGAGGGAGTAAAGTCTGCAAGAGGGTCATCTGCAGGAGTGTCATCAGTCTATTTGGTTTTTCAGTCAGCATGCAGGGAGTGCCGTGGCAAGCGGACTGAGTATGCGTGAGTAAATAACGTGCAGTTTGCACAAAGTCTGTTTTTCCCATTTAATATGGATCTGTGATCCGATTTAGGTGAAGAATATAAAGCATTCAGTTGTAGTCCTTGAAGTATTCTGAAGACATTCAGTAGAGTTTGTGAGACACTTTTGTAATACAATTCAGAGAATTCAGTTTCTGAATATCAAACCACATTTCTTTACTTTGCCGTATCAACAACAGTGACTGCTCTGCTTCAATTCTGGGTGTAATCCTGGTGTTCTCTGTTTACACAGGCAGCCCCTTTGGCAGTGATGAGTGAGGCCCTGGGTGTCTGGCCGATCCTGAGCGAAGCCCCGGGCGGTGGCAGGCAAGACCTTTGGGGGATGGGTCTTCAGCGCGAGCACCTCTAGAGTCCGACCAGCCTTAATCGGAGCCCTAGGTGGTATCGAGCAAGACCCCTGGGGTGGCCTGGAACTTCGGTGCGAGTATCGTCTAGGGGAGCCCAACCGGCCCCGAGTGAGTCCCCATGGAAACAAGGGAAGGTCCCAGGGGGTCCCGAGTGGCACTAGGCGAGATCCCCTGGGAGGGATGGGTCTTCAGCAATTTCTAGAGGAGAGGCCCCGGGAGGTCCCGGGTGGCATTAGACGAAATCCTTGGGGAGAGCCTCAATGGCCGAGGGATGGGCATGAGCCGGACAAGCATGGGATTCACTATGCCAAGATGAGGGGATGTAGGGGTGTGAGCACTGATGCGAGGGATCGAAATGCAGTCAGCCAGCTCCTCTTTTATAGGTCAAGGGCATTCCGTGGTGGACCGAGTCCACCTAGTCCCCCGGGACTATATGAATGCACCTGATTCGTGGCATAGTATGCCTTCGGTCCACGGAATAGTAACCGACCTGTGAACAATACTCTGAGGTGACTCCCAGGTAGCAAATCTCTTCGGGATGTGTGCTACCACCAAACCTACCCTGAGCCGCATCAAGAATGGGGTCTATGATATTTCCATAAAGGGACGCATGCCTTGGGGTGAGCACAGAGATGCCTTGGTGAACCAACAACGGCAAGCCCGAGTCCACCCCCGATCTTCATCCTGATTTTCAGAGTTTTTTTAAGCTTTTCAAATAAAAACAATTATTTGGATTTTCTAAAATTAATTAAAGCATAAAGTAAAATTTTATGAATTAAAAGAATTTAATATGACTAACATAAACCTGAACAATTGCTGGAAATATTTTATTTGGGTTCCTTGTGTCTCAATGATTTTTTTTTGAATTTTTTGTGAATTTTTCAGATTTGTTTGCTATTTTCTAGAGCTCAAAAGGATTTATTTGAATTTTTGAAAATCAAAACCCCCCAAAAAAATCTTTAAACAGTAACGAGCCTAACCCACTACTATTCATCCAGCCCATTTAGTCTCAGCCGTCCGATTCCCTCAGCGCCACACGTCAGCCATCTGAAGACTCCAGCATTGTGCATCTATGCCATATGAGACCAGCCATCGGATCCCTGTAGGTGCCACGTGTTGCCCATCCGACGGTGTGTGCACTGTTCTTCGTCTCCGACTCTGCTTCCGCCGCCGCATCCACCTTGACATCCGCGTTCGCACCGTGTGCACAGCTTCCGTGCCCG
Source organism: Dendrocalamus latiflorus (assembly GCA_017311315.1). NCBI lineage: Eukaryota > Viridiplantae > Streptophyta > Magnoliopsida > Poales > Poaceae > Dendrocalamus > Dendrocalamus latiflorus. Next base: position 15,191,589 of record CM029677.1, on the reverse strand, counting down.
CCCTAGACTCCACAACCGCCTCCAAGTCGGCCTCGGTGTCCGCGCTATAAGTAGCCGGCCGAGCCCTCAGTTTTCGCATCTCCTGAGCCACCGCCCTCTCACTATGTTTGCCAAAGTCATCGTCTTTGTTCTTTGTTCTGGTAGCTATCGCCGTCGATCTCTCTCGGCCATCTTCACTGTTCTCCGTCGCGGTTCGCAGCTGGTGAGTCCCCGCCGCTGCACCCTTCGCCGTCTCCTCGTCCAGCCGCCGGCCGACCTCGTCGTTGCCTTGCTCGCCCCTTGGCCAGCCGCTGTTCCCCCACTGTAGCCACCGACGCCAGCGCCACCTCGGTTCGCATGCATGCCAGCTCACCCGCGCCTCCGCGACCTCTCGGCTTCTTCGTGAACCCTATCCGTCACGCAACAAGCCACAGACATGCGGGTCCTGCTTGTTGGATCTACTGTTCTGTAGACTCGTGAGCCAGCCGAGCTGAGTTAGCTGCCACACAAGCCTTAGGAGCCCACGTGTCATCGACGTGGGTGCCACGTCAGCTCACGAGCCAATCCCTAAGCCGCGTCAGCATGCTACGTCAACCCTAGTGAACATGTGTCTTGCCACCTCAGCGGCGATGTCAGCACTAAAGCCAAGTCACCGTGCACTGTTCCATGAGCCGAGTTCACTGTAGACTTGCTTTTCCGTGAACCGAGTCCACAGCACAGTAACCTTTTTCAATTACCAGCCTTTTTTCTAAATTAGATTTTCCAAGAGAATGTTCTCCTCTGTCTTAGCTCCGTTTGACCCGATTCTTTTTCCTAAATTCATTTAAAATTGAGCTCTATCTTTTGATTCTAGTTTTATAGTTTTTGGAGTTCATTTGAATTATATTTGGATTTATTTTTTCGCCTCGTTCGTTTTCTCTCTCGTTAAATCACATCTTCGAAGCAGTAGGAGCACCACCAAAAGATCAAGAATTCATAACTGAGCAAGGCCAAGGCAAGTCGTGTCCTTTGATCATGTTGAACATAGTTTTTAAATCTATTTACTTAATTGTTTTATTTTAAACTATCATGCATTACTATTTTTATATAAACCTTTGTACATGGTAGTTATTGTCCAATTTGATTATCCCTCTATTGATAATTTGAATGCCATGATTACATTGTCACCATAGGATGGAAAATTATTTAGTGATACAATATTAGTTGTCACATGGGTTGTACGTCTAATATTGCTTAGCTATGCTTATAGTCATGTTGGGTTTATCATCACATGTGGTTAATTAATTAATTTTGACTTAATGAAATATTGAATCGTAGTTGTAGCCACATTGATAAAATTTGTGTGCCATGACATGGGAGGTGTCATTGGTGTTGGTTATGCAAAGTTGACTTTCACTCGGGCGAGTGATCGTGCAGTAAAGGGGGAAGTGTAGATTCACTTCGAGGGATGTGGAAGTCTCGCCTAGGTAATGTTAAGGACTTAACATTGTGCGCCATTGATCTGAGCTTTACCGTGCAAACCATATGTCTAGTATGGGATAGACCTGGCTGATTAATATGTGAGATTTCAATTTTGATTTCGCCACTGTGATGAACATGGTTGCTGATTTTCATGAGGCACAAGGGGGTGTGAGGCGAAACCCTAGCGGGCGAAATCAAGTTGAAATTGAACATTGTAAAGACTTTGTTGTGATTTTCTTTAACGTGAAGATGATCACATCATGTGAGTACAGTTGTGCAACCTCTGCAGAGTGTAAAACTATTCGAATAGCCATGTCCCCGGTTATGGACAATGCTCAATGATTTCACACAAGGGGTAGATATTTTATTAAACATGGTTTGGTTAAGTTGGGAAGTAAATGGTTAGTTCACTGGTAGTTCATTACGGGTGTGTTTGGTTCGTGGATGGAGGTTGTATCGTATATCCTGACTGAGTGGTTGCAGGCTGAATGGAATCGTATTTCAGAAAAAGAAGATGTTTGGTGAGGTTGCATGAGCGGATGCAAAAAAACTGAGATGCTGTTTGGTTGCCTGTATGAGCGGATGCAGTCTACCAAACCTAAGAGGCTGACACGTGGGACCGCATAACATACACTGCATCAACCCATCCAGGATGGCCAGTGAAGCTCATTTTGAGCGTATCCACCCATCCAGGATGAGGGCGTATTTTTGCATCCGCTCATGCAGGCTGCATCCACTCATACAGGCAACCAAACAGACTCTTTCTCAGATTATACGGATCTACCCAGCCAGGACGAAGGAGATTCAGGCAACCAAACACACCCTACATGAATGGTTCGTTCACAGTTGCTTCATTGGAGTGAATGGTCTATTCACTTGTGGTTACTCTCAACTCTTTTGATTATTTACTTATTAATCATTTTTAAAGTTTGCTTTCAATCTATTTATTGTATTTACTCTAACTTGATGCTTTATGCAAAATAACCCCCAGCCATCCTTTGGTAAGCCTTGCATATTATGTTGCATCTTTGTTACAAACGGCTTGCTGAGTACTCTATGTACTCACGGCTATATCCAAACATTTGCTCAGTTGAAGAAGAAGAACCATATCAGCAGGAGGTACCTGAAAGAGGATATTTCAATGACTTCGTGGATTAGGACTTCGTTCCCCAGTCGATTGTCTGTGGGCATGTCGAGTGGCTACTACGCTTATTTCTTCTATTTTCGCTGCTAGTTTCTTAAAGCCCTTTAGGCTAATTAATTGTTAGCTTGGCCATAAGGTTGTACTCTGATGATTAATAATATTTAAGTCCTTTCTTAATGAATCATACATATGGTCGATACTTTATCTATGTTTACACTGTGTGCACTAGCGTGATTTTAGGCTAGTGCAGAATACACTACTAGGGATGTGTTCAACAATGACGCTTTGCTTTCGTCACTGAAGACACCAAATTCGTCACTCAGGCTGTTTTGTGACGATTTTATGACGATATGGGCTTCGTCATGGAAAGCGCGTCACATTTGGCCTACCGTGACGAAACGACAATTTTCGTCATCGATGTGCACTCTTTCTATGACGAAAAGGTCACCGTCATAGAAGTGGTTTCTTTCTATGACGATTTATTTTCGTCATTGAAAGAACACCTTTTTCGTCGTAACCTGCCGTCTGTCAGGCGGTCAGACGGCGTTTGCCACACTGACTGCTGACGTGGTGTGCCACGTGGCAGCTGATGTGGCGTGGCACGTGGCAGCTGACGTAACGTGCCACGTTGCAGCTGACGTGGCGTGCCACATGGCAGCTGACGTGTTTGGCGGCGTGGCAGCTGACGTGTCCTGTGACGTGGCTGTTGACGTGGCCAGTGACGTGGATTGTCCACATGTCCACTCGTTTTCGTCACAGAAGTGGTTACAGATTCGTCACAGAATTAGTTTCAAATTCGTCACAGAAAGCTCACAGAATCATCACAGGTGCACCATGCTGATTTCATTAGAAAATGCAAATAATATTCAAAGGACCAAAAGCTTCCATAAATTAACAGATCCAGTATTCCAGTGACCATACAACTTAATCAGCAATACTAAACTTGGTTCACATTAACATCACATGCAAATAATAAAAAGTTCACTACTAAACTCGGTTCACATACTTGACATCACATTCCACCAGCAACATAAGTTATTGCATACACAAAATCACCAGCACGGACCAGCAGCTACAAGCAGCGCTCATGTCGAAGAAGCATTGTTGAGGGACAAGATACGCTTGAGCAGCGCATTGTTCTCCTCCATTGCCTTGTTGTTTGTCTCTGGCAGCTTCTTGTACTCCTCCATCTCCTTTTGTGTCCTCGTCAGCTTTTCCTCAGCTTCTTCACTTCTCTTCTTGAGATCTTCGAGTTCACCTTGTACAGCAGCCCTAGCTTCAGCTGCTAGTTGTTCCCGAAGCTCGCTTTCATTTGATGATGATGATTTGGAGGGTGCCACTGGTTTGATGCCAACACTCTTTAGGAAAATGTGTGAGCTGTTCTGGGACAGCACCTGGGACACAACCTGCACACTGGAAACTGCTGGCTCTCCTTCAGCAATAGGTTGTGCCCTCAAAGCTTCCATATTTGACTGAAAAGCAATGACCCATCATTAGTTGATACTTATTGCATTAATTCGAGGAGGAAATATCACACAAGATGTATTTTACAAGATTAAAACCTATGCTGATCTCTAACCACAATTGTAATATAAATAGGTCGATTCATAAAACATCCTGAAAGAATAAGTGTTTGAACTTTGCAGAAAATAGATAATGTCTTTTGCAAGCATTACAAGCTCAAAAAGGACCATGAGGCTGCTACTTTCCACAGAAAGCTACCAGAATAACGTTAGCAGCTAGAGACATAGCTAAAGTTTCAGAAACTGCACACTGGTTTGACAACTTTCCACAGAAAGCTACCAGAATAACGTTAGCAGCTAGAGACATAGCTAAAGTTTCAGAAACTGCACACTGGTTTGACAAGTACAATGAAAAGCTGATAAGATGCAAATGCTCTACACAGAAACTGCTGCAATGAAATGCAATGTGCTCTACACTGGTTTGCAACGCTGGCTAGCTATCTCTTGTTAATACAAACAGGTTTGCACATTGCAATGCTAGCAAGCAATGTCCTGTTTACCTGTTTATAGAAACAGGATCTGCACATCTACAGAATGTCAAAGTCAAAAAAAAACAGGAGTACAGTAGAGTAGTGCTTCCTTCCTAATCTATTGGGTGGGGGCACTCCTATTTGGGAACTCACAAACCAATCCTCTGCAAGGTCAAAATGCTTGTCTGAAGCTTTGCTTAGCAGCTGTAGCAGCAGCACGCACTAGTGTTTACTGTCCAAGAGTAGTGAAAGCTGATTTCATCCATGGATGCCTTTCTCTGCTTGTTTTTCATCCCATCTTTCATGAGCATCTGTCCACAGCTAGCATCTAAGTACTAATTAATGGACTACTCCCAATGGTTAATTTAATCCTGGAGATGTATTGACTTTACTAAGTATTTGTATTTTGAAGGTGTCCTAGGCCTATCTATGTTGAGCCTATGAACTAAGTAGCATTTTAGTTAAGAATAGACACCCAAATTTGCCTCCATAAGCACTTTAACTTAGATGGTCAGGTGTACAGTTACGCCCTCAACCAACTAAGATAGGTTTCTTATCATTAAGAAAAAGAACTAAGGTAGGTTTAGTTCCTAGGACTGCAAGTACAAGCACATGCATATAGCAGATGAACTTATATGCTCAACAGGCTGAGACAAAAAAAACAAGCTGACAGTAACTATATAAGACTGGAAGCCATCCCATGCTGCCTAAAAAAATGAGTCATATTTTACGCTCAGAACTGAATGCCAATTGTAAAACTCCAACACTAGTCTTTAAATGCTGGATTGATGCAAACTATACAAAATGGATGCTGGATTGTAAAATTTCACCTTTGCTTACAACTCAAATTTCAGATCTGAACAGGAAGACTGTCTGCTATAGGAATTCCCCTTGTGCACCAAATAGCTCCGGCTGGGGTTAGAACACAGGTTCTGTTCTTCAAGCTAACTGGCCTAACATTCATATTGAATATGCATACTCCCTCAGTCTCGAAATAATTGCAATTCTAGGAACTGGCACAGCAAGCAATGACAGACAGGAAATTGCAAAAATACATGAGGCCAAAAAGGTATGCAATCCATGTCGGGACTTACGACTGCTTCTCTTGCTGGTTCACTCAGACCATGTTTGGAGCTGGTATGACAGGTCTTGAATGCCTCCACCGCATCAAGTTCTTCATTTTGTTCTAAGCTGGGTTCTGCATTGTTTCTCTTCTGTTTCTGTTTAGTAGATAATCAACTGCAGCAAAGTTTTCTCAGATGAAATGCAAAATAAGTTGTTTAGTGCATGTATGTACAAGGTACTCTTTACTTACATATGCATGTAAGTGTGCCACATAGCTGCGAGAACCCGTAGCCTGATGATACTTGACTTTACGGCGATTCTGCTTGTTCTTTTCACTTGATTCCTACAATAAAATGAATATGTCAGATGACATCATAGGTTTTAAATGAGAATATCATTTGGAAACTAAATGAGATAGAACATATGACAAGATACTCATACCATGTTCTTTGGATCAGACCACTTTGCAACTAGTGCCCTCCACTGTGCATCAGTCATGCAAGCAACAGGAGAAGTTGTCCTAATCTCATTTGCAGGCACACCATTGAAGTATTTCTTCTTGAGCCGATAACGCATTTGTCGCACCCCAGAGCGCAGCATATCGGTGCAAGCTTCCTCTGTTGGCTTGTCCTCTCTGTTAATGGCCAAGCGCCCCTAGTCACATGACAATTCCACATTTAGTTAGTCATTTCAGGTTAAGCAGATGTGCAAGTTAACCATAGAAACAGTAATGCACTTACAGAGAGCTTTCCCACAAAGTTGTTGTAATATTGTTCGTCTTTCTTGTAATCTTTCCAATGAGGTAGGACAGGAACCTTATCCCGAATGATAACACCAGCCTCAGATGCAAACTTTGCAGCTTGAACAGGTTCATGAGGCCTTCTTTTGCCTTCAGTAACAGCTATGGGCATCCTCCTTCCCATAGCTTTTGTCATCCTGTCCAGCAGTGTTCCCTTGGTGGGTGGCCTGGGTCTCCTTGGGGCTCGCTGTGCAGGAGCTAGAAAATAGAAATTGCATTTAAATGCTTTAGGTTCATGCAAATCAGCAAAAGAAATGACATTTGAATGACAAAGAAACTACAACTTGCCTTCATTGTCTTCCTCTCCAGCTAAATTGTCTTCATCAGCACCTGTACTGTCATGAGCTGCTCCACTGTCTTCCTCTGCAGTAGTGTCCTCACCACCACCTCCATTGCCTTCCTCTGCAGCAGTACTGTACTCACCACCACCTCCATTGCCTTCCTCTGCAGCTGTATAAGACCATTGTGGTATTTCATCATGAGCATCTGTAGGATCCTCTACATTCTGCCCATCTCTCGCTGAAGGTTGAAGCCTTTTTTATTGTCTTCTTTGGGGTTGCAGCTGTGATCCTTCAGATGCCCTCACTCTCTTACTATTCCTAACTCCTGGCGGCATGTTGGGATTTGTCTTCCTCTTCTTTGAAGTGTGGACTGGCAGCCTATACCCTGGAGGATACTGTGGGAAAAAAACAAGTAAGTCATGTGCATTAATAAGCAAGACCATATATTACAAACAGGTATGAACGAAAGAAGGTGCATCTAGAAGCAAGGGCATATATTAAAGAACAGATTAAAAACATTCAAATGCAATTCAAATATTCCCCATCTAGTATTTTGAAGATAGAAGAAGCACCTTAGTTGCTAGGGGCTGTGGCTGGTCATCCGATTCAGTGTCGTCATCATCACTATCTCCTTGATCATCATCGTCAAGGAGATACTCCGATGAATCCGAATCTTCACTACTTGTTTTCTTGTTTGCTGATTTTTCCCGTCTGATGCAGATTGTGGTATAGAATTATTAAAATCAGTAGATAGTGTTTTCAGTCCGAGGTCTTGCATCTTCTTTAAATTGTCGGCCACGCGTGCATCCCGGATTCTCTCATAATCAGTTTTTGGAGGTTCTTACAAGAACAAGCAAATTGTGTCTATTAGAAAATAAAAAGGAGTGAACTAAGAGCTAAGAGGTAGTAATACTAGATACTAGATAGATAAGAGGTAGGAGCTAGTAGTGCCTGCTGAAGAGCTAAGGGATAAGAGGTGATAGGATATAGGCAACAAGTAAGAGGTCACAGCTAAGAGCTAAGAGCTACAACTTTTTGTGTACTGAAGGACAAATACTCAAAATGGTATATATATACTTATCAATGCAAATTAGATTGTATATTAGCACACAAAACTTTATAGTGACCAAACATTTACAGGATAATGGCAAATAAATGCTAGGTAACATTAGTTATTGATGAACTTGATCACTTGGAGACGGTTGCACCCTACATATCAATGTCAACAGATGACAAATGGATCATGCTAACCTGGTTATTTAACATGGGACACTGAGTTTAAGAGTAACAGATACTCACAGAGCAACTTCTAGAGCTACCAGGATCTGAACACATGCTAACCAATTGCAAACAACAAGGCTTGATTTAATCTAACGAAACTAAATAGCAAACCATTACGATATAGATCAAACCAAATATTGGGGCTTGCAGATCCATGAGCACTAACAAAATTAGCTCAGGAGCTATCTTTTGACATAGATTGGGGGGAACAAAATCTTGAGTGTCTAACAGAATACTGAAAGGAGATTGACAACAACAACTCAATTGTCAGAAATGCTGCCCAAAGTTAAGACTTAAAACAGAACTTATTCATTTTTTTTTCTATAGTTGCGCCAATCCTTCATTAAAAAAATTCTGAAACTCTGTGAGTATACTATAGCCTCCAAACCTACAGGTTTGTAAACTACTGATTTCTAATTTGAATTCATCCTTATCAGGTAAAACCGGTAGGGGTAAACACCCTCTAAACTTAGCTGAAATCACCTGATCACAGATTTCCACCCCTTAAAAACAAAATCATATAAGGACGCAGAGAAAAAAATAATACAAAAATGGCACGGACACTATCCGCCTCCATATTTATCTAGCTCCGCCACTGGCACAGACAACTCCCAACTAGCAATTAAAGTGTACTACTACTTCAACATACAACAGCATACATGAATAGATAAAAGACAGAAGATTTTTTTCTTACCTTGTTCTTGTTGTGCAGGTCTCTTCCTACCTTGACCCCTTGTTGCCACCATTGCGGTTGTGGCTAAGATGTGGATGTAGACCAGGTGCTCGTCGACGGGGAAGTAGCTACAGCGCGGTGAGGACCCACAATCCGGCGGTGGTTAGGGTTAGGTTGGGGCGAGAAATAGGTGGATGGGGCGAGATAGGTGCATGGGGTGATGAGCGAGAGGGGGATGCGGCGATTGATTTCAGCGACGGCGCAGCTCGACGGCGAGGAAGCTGGTGGTCGACGGCGGTGTGTTCCGGCGGTGGCGGCTAGGGTTGGGAAATGGCGGGAAGAGAGGACGAGTGGCCGAGGGGGTGAGGAGGGAGTGGGGAAATGGATAAATACGTGACAATTTTGGCGGATTTTTTTTGCGGGATGGCGCCCTCCAAATGATTTTTGGCGCGGCCCGAGAGGTTGCGGTTTTCTTTTTTTGTTTTTGGCGATGCGGGATCTTATGAGTTAACTAAAATTGCGCTCGAGATCTACTGAACCCACTTGAATAGCGCAATGGAAAGGCACATTGAGTTGGATCTTGAGCTCCTGGGTTCGAAACCTATGGAAGCCATTTTTTTGGTTTTGCCAACTATTTTTGTGTTTTATTTTTTATTTCTCTATGTTTATATTTTTGCCAGATTTGTAATTAGTATAATATTTCTTACTGATTTACCTAATTTACATTTTAGTTTCAAATGTTTTTGACATAGTGGTACTATACATCCCCCGCTACCATGAACATCTCTCACAAGGCTATATGTGAGACATGTATGCCCTTGTGAGGATGTGCATGACCACTTTCTCAGAATCAATTGAAACTTTTTTTGTCGTCATTATACACCAAAATGAGGTATCCATCCAAGTTTGAGATTTTTCTATGTACCCTAGGGTATTTTAACATTTATCCTTCACTAATCCAAAAAAAATTACAATAATAGGTAAACTTGGTCCGAAAATTGCACAGATGCACACAACATCATAGTTTGGTTCCATAAACATGCCATTAAAGTTTCAAATGATTCTGAGAAAGTGGTACTATACATCCCCTAGAAGCATCAACATGTCTCACTTAGTCACAAGGCTATATGTGAGACAAGTATGCCCTAGTGAGGATGTGCATGACCACTTTCTCAGAATCAATTGAAACTTTTTTTGTCGTCCATCTAAGGTTTTAGTTTTTTGTAGCTAGCTAGAGGTATTGTAGCTTTTATCCTTTAGTCATTCAACAAATAAGTACAATAATGTTGGCAGAACCAAAAAAAATTGGCTACCACAGGGTTCGAACCTAGGAGCCCAACTGGTTCGACTCCACCCTTCCTCCTGCAGCTCCCCTCTTTGGTCCTCGCCGGCGCTCTCCTCCCCCACCAGCACCACCGCGCCCCAATCGCCCAATCCGCGTGCATCCGTCCGCCATGCCTCCTCCCCGCCTCCCTGCCTCTGGGCGTCGTGAGGCCGCGGCGGCGGACGGGGCACGACGCCGGCTGGGGCCCCTGCCTGGTGACGCGAGGCCGCGGCGGGGCGTGCTGCCTCTGGCCGTCGGGAGGCCACGGCGGACGGGGCACGACGCCGGCTGGGGCCGTTGCCTGGCGACGCGAAACCGCGGCGGGGCGCGCCGCCTCTAGGCGTCCGGAGGCCGCGGCGAACTGGGCGCGACGCTGACCGGGGATGCGGGGGTTCTGGATCTCGCCGGCTAAGCGGCGGACAGCCCCGTGCTCGCGTTGTAGAAGCCGCGGCCACGCCTTCTTCGACTCACAGACGGCAGCTGCAACCGTCCTCGACTGCCTTGCAGCATCCTCGCCGTCCAGCAGCCCTCGCCGAGGTCCTCCCTCCGTCGGTGCCTCGAACGCCTGCTTCAGCCCCGCCGTCGCCCTCGCCGAGCATGCCACCAGGTCTGTTTTCTTGGCTTCGTCCTGGAGCTGGAGGACCTCGGTGCTGAGATTCACAACAACATGTACCAGCCTGCAGAAAAGGGTTCACAACAAGCTCACTGTTTCTGGCCTTAAGTATATCATTCTGATAACTGATAAACTAACCACAATCTGTTATACATTCAATTCTGCAATCCTAAACAGTTGAATGCCATCACAGGCATATCTAAATAAAAATAGAGAAAGCAAAAAAAGAATAAATACAAAAAATGTCACTGCTCCATACTAGAAATCATCATCTTCATCGTCTAGGGACATGTCATCATTGTTGTCATTGCCACCATCACTACAGTACTGCAGTACTGTCTCATCTTCCTCCTCATCCTCACTATCTTCACGAGTAATAGGTTGCTTCTTGCTTCTTATAAGGTCTTCTAAATTTCCTTCAATTATAGTGACTTCTCCACCTTGAATATTGTGCCTAACCTCATTATCATCACCTAGTTGCACTACATGCTCAGTATCAGAACAGTAATCATCCTGATGCACATCATGACTGGCCTCATCTTTTTCAGCCACATCATAAATATTCCTATGTTCAAATTTCTGCACAACTCGCCAATCTTTACCTAAAGATGTGTCTTGCAGGTAAAACATCTTTTTCGATTGAGTTGCTAAGATGAAAGGATCAGTCTTGTACCATAATGACTGCACATTGACGGATTTGAAATGTCCGTCATCTCGAAGGCCTCTCGTCTTTCCTTCTTGGTTGAACCAATCGCATCGAAATAGAACCACCGTCCGACGGACTTGAAGATTCGAGTTATATTTCAACTCAATTACCTCTTTAAGGACACCATAAAAATCCATGTCTTTGCCATTATGTGAACCTTCAGTCATTACACCACTATTTTGTGTCAGCAGGAACTTCTCACGATCCACGGTGCTATACCGCACTCCATTAACCTTGCAAGCTGCACAAGTCTTAACCCGCAGATCAGGTCCACATGACAGTGCCCACAGTCCTTCGCTAACCGATTCTGGATTCTCCTTGCGTTTGTTCTCAATCTGTTGCAACAAAAGTACTCAGTTCACCAATTACATATGGATAATAATGAATTTACTAAACCTAGAATCACAATGTGTAGTGACTTACATGGCTCCTAAACCACTTTGCAAATCCTTGTTCAACCATTCTATCAACATCATGTGCACCTTGCTGCACTAGATTGTCCTTGTACAAGCTGCAGGGCAAAGTTTAGTCATAAGAAAAATTCGAAAATTTAGAAATAACATAAAAACTAAATCTCAAACATCTAAACGATACTTACTCCAAATATTCCTCAACTTCTTCACAATTATTTAGCACATACCAAACTAACTTATTGAAGACAACATCATCAATGTAGTCACTCCTATCAGATCCAACAAGAGTAACACCATGCTTAAAAACAGAGATGTCATCAGGCAATGGCATCTCTCCACCACTACCATCATCATGGTTAAATCTATTGTCAATATCCTCCATGTACCTAGAACAGAAAGTCAAGGTGTCACTTGCCATATATGCCTCAGCAATTGATCCTTCCGGCCTAGCCCTATTCCTTACAAAATTCTTCAAAGTGCCTAGCCGCCTTTCTATTGGGTACATCCATCCATACTGAACAGGTCCTCTAAGCAGTGCCTCATCAGGAAGATGGACAGCCAAGTGCACCATGACATCAAAGAAGGCAGGTGGAAAGATTTTCTCAAGCTAGCATAGGATCAATGGAATTTCTTCTTTCAGCCGTTTCACAACATCTATCCTTAGATTTCTACTGCATAGTTCCCTGAAGAAGGTCCCGAGCTCTGCAACTGCTTCATATACATCCTTCCTCACCAGTCCTCTTAGGCCAGCAGGTATGATTCTTTGCAGGAGTATGTGGCACGAATGTGTTTTCAGCTTTCCCTGCACCTTCGAACCATCTTCACTTATGTATCTTGCTAGGTTAGCCGCATATCCATCAGGAAACTTGATTCCTTTGAGAAACTTGCAAAACTCGATTTTCTGATCCTTCCCCAAGACATACGGAGCAGGTGGAGTTGTGACTGAGTTGCCATCCTGCTGTAAGTGCAATTCAGGTCTTATGCCCATATCATGCAAATCTAGCCTAGCATTGGTTGTGTCCTTGGTCTTGCCCTGTACATTGAGTAATGTGCCAAGAATGTTTTCACATATGTTTTTCTCTATGTGCATCACATCGAGATTATGCGGAAGCTTCAAATCTTTCCAATACGGCAATCTCCACAACCCAACTTTGCGGCTATAAATCCTTGGACCCTCATTGCGCTTCCTTTTATTTCCAGTAATTTCAAGATACTTCCCTGGCCTAACATCTTTCACCTTCTCTAGCTCCTCTTGGAGCTCCTCCAAAGTGAACTTGCATGGCTGATCTTTGTTTTCACGCTTACCATCGAAAGCCAAGTTTCTCCGCCATGCATGTGTCCTTGGAAGGTAACGACGATGTCCAATGTAACATAGCTTACCCCTTATTGCCTGAGACAACGGATCCTTGTCGCAATGAATACATGCATAATACCCTTTTGTTGTTCGCCCTGATAACGTGCTCAACGCTGGAAAATCATGTATACACCACAGCACGGCAGCACGAAGGTCAAACTTCCGACCAGTACATGCATCGTACGTACTGACACCCTTCCATAGATCGAGCAGCTCTTCAATTAGGGGCTCAAGGAACAAATCAAAATCCTTTCCTGGAGATTTTGGACCTGGGATGAGTAAAGACATAAAGCAGTTTGCTGGATTCACGCATTCCCATGGTGGGAGATTCAGCGGTGTCAGAAGCACTGGCCACATACTGTACTGGGTACTCATGTTGCCAAATGGATTGAATCCATCGGTGGCTAAGGCAAGCCTCAGGTTCCTTGGATCAGCTGCAAAGGTTGGTTCCCTCCTGTCGAACTCCTTCCATGCTTCCCCATCAGCTGGATGGCTCATTACATTGTCGACTGGCATCCTCACTTTCTTGTGCCATTGTGTTTCCTCAGAAGTTCGCTTTGCAGCAAAAATTCTTTTCAACCTTGGCAAAAGTGGAAAATGCCTCAATACCTTGTGTGGAACCTGCTTGGTCCCAGTGTCATCTTGCCATCTAGACGCCTTGCATACTGGGCACACATTCTCTTTAGCATACCTCTTACGAAACAACACACAATTGTTCTTGCATACATGGATGTTTTCGAATCCAAGGCCCAATTCTCGAAGATATTTCTTGGCCTCATCATATGATTTTGGCAACTCACTCTGAGGGTATCCTGACGACAGCAACTTCATAATTGTGGAAAATCCTGTATTGGGGATTCGATAGCGAGACTTGATATACAACATCCTCACCAGAAAAGAGAATTTTGAATGGCTAGATCCCGGGCTAAGTGACTTCTTCGCATCTTCAAGGACTCTTGCAAACCTTGGTTGTTCTCCATCAGCCTCTGCCACAGCATACAGATCTCCTATCATCTCTGGTACTCCGTGATCCTCATCATAATCATCATCGGCCACATCCACATGTATCCCAAAGTCATGATCACCTCCTGCTCCAAATTGTCAACTACTGCAGTATCTGCCGACTCCCCATGGTGAATCCACCTGGTGTATGTAGCTGACATTCCATAAATGTGTATATGGTCACTTACATCATCCTGAGGCCACAAACTTTGATTAAGACAGTTGCGGCACGGACAAAGTATGTGGCTGTCTTCGGGGTATCTTTCACTAACAAATTTCATGAACTCCTCAACTCCTTTCACATATGCATCTGTGAATTGTCTCCCGAAAATCCAGCTTCTATCCATCTGTTTTGACAATAAAATAAACCTTGTTCTCAGTCCTTAAATTAGAGTAAAATCAACAAAATTCAATAACATATCAAACACATGCATATTATATGTAACAATATTAAAAATCAATTCAAACCTTGTACTATGCCCGCGTAAGTCGCGTCGCCGCAGCTCTGTCCCACGCGCGCCGCCGCTACCCGACGCACCTCTGCCCGCCCCACGCTCGCCGGCGCTGCTGCTCAGCTGTGGCGGAGCCAGGAATTATATATAGCGGGGGCCAGTCAGCTGACAAAACACATATAGTGTATATATATATAATAGGAATTTAAATATATTTATATATAAGTATACAGCTAGAGTTCGATCATCATATATTGAAACACTGAAATCTATATTCAATAAATAATTATGTATGCTGTGATAATTTGCTATGAAAAACAACGATTGTGATCTGATGTGTACGAGTACGACCAATTAGGCCTTAGCTCTAATCCGATGGACGTAAAAGATAGAAAAGAACATACGCCGATGAATTGATGATGCCTGAACGTGTGCTGCTGCTGCGGACCTGCAGTCTCACTATCTCGGGGACGATCGCAAACTTGGGACGGGTCTTGAACCCCGGAGGCCAGACGGACTGACGGACGATCGGAGGTGCGGCCTTGCCCTCGCGGCAGGGCACGTGCTGGCGTGCCGTGCGGCGGCGGCAAGAACAGCAGCGCGCCGCCCTCCGGCCACGACTCGCGAGTTGGACTACGTACGTACATGGGCTTGGGCCATATGAAACAGAATGACAATTATCATGTTTTAAAACAACAAATAAAAAAACATGCTTACCTATACCACGAACGATTGAGTGCTCTAGTGGTAACGCTCCAACTTACCTAGCGGCAAGTCGCAGGTTCGAACCTCCGCTGGGAGGAAATTTTTTGCCAAAAAAAAGGGAGGGAGAAGGCAGCTGTCCCGCATTGGGACCCGCCTATGGGACCACGGTGCCATGTCATCACGGTGGGACCCGCTGGCCACGTCATCGAGGTGGGATCCGCTGGTGGGACCACGGCGCCACGTCATTGAGGCTGGGACCCGCTGGTGGGACCGTATGCCCACGTCATCAAGGTTGGGACCAGCTGGTGGGACCGCATCGCACGTCATCAAGGTCGGACCCGCTGGTGGGACCACGGCGCCACGTCCTCGAGGTGGTGCACGAGCCAAAAATCTATGACGATTTAGTTTTGTTGTTTTATGACGCTCCGTTCGTTTTCGTCATTATTCTTCGTGCCAAAACTCCGTCACTTGTGACTAATGACGAAACTGTAAGTTTCGTCATTGAAAGCGATAGTTCTGTGACGAAAATAGTAAACGTCACGAGTGAATCGTCATTGATGAACACATTTCTAGTAGTGATACACAGGAGAGTCTTGATTTGCATATTCAGGTCTCGACAAATGTCCGGTCTCGTATCGATGACAATTATTTTGCGTGCTTATTTTGGATAAATTTCTATGTTTATGTCTAGAATTTAGATATTACCGATTGTTGCATTGATCCTATCTTGAAATTTTGATATCCCTACTGCTGTCACCTATCCACTATGGTTAGAAATGTTTGTGGAATCTTAGGATCATATTTCAGTCATATGCACTACCATGTTTAGTTTATAATGGTAAAAATGTTGAAATCGTGGTAAAACTCAAAAACCTATCTATCATCTCTTTCAATTACAAAGCATATAAGTTATTAGAAGCAATTGATTACTAACATCTGATTACTAAGAAGATGTATATAGATCTTACAAGCGATATGTTTTCACCGAACTCGCCAAAGCCGTCTGCCTCGCTCCACCGATGCAGCACAATGAAGACAGATCTATGTCGAGACTACGTACGCCCAGTATTTAATAGCACAGATTATCCCAGACGGTTCCAACCACAAACGATCTGTGATACTAATATATCACAGACCGTTCGTATTAATAATCGTCTGTGATAATTCATAGACGGTTATTCATACAAACCGTCTGTGATGTCCGCAATCTCACAGACGGTTTGTTATAAGAACCGTCTGTGATGTCCAGAATATCATAGAGGGTTTTTTATATGAACCGTCTGTGATATCCGCAACTTTCACAGACGGTTCTTAACATGAACCATCTGTGATGTCTAACTTATCACAGACGGTTTGTGTTAAGAACTGTCTGTGAAAGTTCACAGACGGTTCTTAACATGAACCGTCTGTGATGTCTCAATTATCACAGACGGTTCGTATTAATAACCATCTGTGAAAATATCACAGACGGTTAGTAGTATAAACCGTCTGTGATAGTTTAAACACAGACGGTTCCGTATGAACCATCTGTGATATAGCCGTCCAGTATAACCTCTTTTGTAGTAGTGTGGAGCATCAATCTCGGAGCAAAATGGATGGGGAGGATAGTGGTTGTACGTAGCTGCATGGGCATGTAGCAAAACCGGCGCTCATGTTCTTCCACTTGTAGTGTACTAAAGCTAGCTTTCTTTGTGCGTAGCTTTTCATTGCTTACGAATATAGGCACGCATCATATTCTACTACACTTATCTTTGATCCCTGGCGGCTGAGTAAATCAAACTAAGGACATGCATGCAGCAGTATCTGCCTGTAAAGCTTAAAAGCCTTACTCTTCCCAGGAAGGCAGGGGCAAGAAGTGTCGGATTGTTTCGTAGGTAGGAAAGGAATTAATGCCAAGCAATAACTAATGGATTCTCACATGTTTATTATTTTCTCATGTATGCATGTATACACGGATCTTAAATGATGCAGACCAAACCTCTAGGCAAGATCGATCCTAATGGGTTGTCCAATTTTTCCGGTGATAGATTAGCTAAATACAAATGGAGCATAAAATTATAAGATGCAATTCGCATAAGGATAGATAATGCCCTCAACAGCGCACACCACAATGCACGACTTAGGATAAGGGGATCAATGATCTAGTGAGTAAATACTTACACATAGTAGGAATACTTACGCTAAGATAAAATTCTAGGTTGGAATTCATAAACACAAGAACACGATTGAGGGATTACCCAGCCAACTCGCCAAACCCTCACTTCATAATTCTTCAGCTCATATTCGATAGTCTCCCCGTACATGCACGCATAGACTTGGCTTTATATAAGCCTACAACTCACACGTACGTGCACATAGGACTAGATCTCTTATCGAACGATAGAAAAGGAAAACAACTCCAGGTTCTCCAGAGATAGAAACAAAGTCGGTTATAAAAGGAATTAAGGAAAATGACTCCAATTAAGTAAAACAATGAATTAAAACCTATATGTGATACGTGACTTAGGGTGGAAACCATCGGTTAGCAGCCCTTGGATCAATTCCTTTGTTATCGTGTAGTTTAAATCCAACATGGAAATCACGTAGATACGCTGATCCTTCGAGTTTATCTTCTCTCGGTTTGATTTGGCATTGAGGAAATCTTCTCTGGATTATAAATAAAGTTGCACAGGTCTTGGGCTCCTTGTTCATCACCACATCCGAGTAAAACAACTCATGGAGAAAAATCAGGCAGTTGGATTCTTGCTTGTTTTGCATCACCACATCTGAGTATTAATCCCTTCTTTCTTTTCTGTAATTGCGCCATCCTTTGCACGGCATAAGGCTAGCCCCAGACATCTTCTTTTCTGTAATTGTGCCATCCTTAAAATTAATAGTGACTTATATTGATGCGCATGAATTAGCATGTAGTGTCGCATCAGTACAGGTCTCCTTATGATAATCTTATTCGCATTCTTTAATGTTGTATGTGGGTGAACAATATAAATTAATCATATCACGTGGATAAAAGTGTATAACTTATGTAGAGTGTAAAATCTATTTAAATAGTCGTGTCCTCGGTCATGAAAATCACCTATAATGCCATACTTGGTTAGATCTTCTGATTTTAAAATGATTTTGGGAATATTATGGATTGTGATAATCCATGCTAGAAAAGTTTTGGCAATGGATCACCAATATGAGAATGTTATGGCGTCGGATAGCCATTTGATTAAAAATACATGTATGATGACTTGTTATTATTTTCAACTTTTACAATTGTGCTATTTACTTATTGTTTTACAATATCATTTCTAATCTATTATTCATATTGAAAAAAATGCAAAACTTGCTTTGAGCAACAAAACTTCCTTTGATATAGCCAATAATGTAGCTAATATCATTTGAAATAAGTCGTGTTGAGTACCACTGTACCAACTGTTGCTTCTTGAACAATATCAGAAGGGATGTCCATGGAAGTTAAAGACCTTGGCAATGTTGATGTATTAGGGTTACGGCCGCACTTAAGCTTTCCTATAGTTTCTTCAAATGTTTGTGTAAAGTTAATTTTAGGCCTGGAAGTCCACAATAGTGTTAATTTTAGACAATAGGTCATAATTTACTCTATCTAACTTTTTATGGCATTTGTAAGCAGGCATCGTATAATTTATGTTCGCAACAGAATTCCTAGTCAGTTGTGAGGAATACGATTACCCTGCAGAACTTTGGGGTTGTCACACGGCAGCGACAGGCGAGGTTTCCGGCCGCGCGGCTTCGACGGCAGCTCACCAGCGGCGTGGTGAAGTGAGAGAGAGAAGCCGGTGGAGTGAGTGAGAGGGGAGAGTGGGCGTTAATCTCGGAGCAAAATGGAGGGGGAGGATAGTGCTTGTAGCTGCATGTGCATGTAGCAAAACCGGCGCTCATGTTCTTCCATTTGTAATGTACTAAAGCTAGCTTTCTTTGTGCGTAGCTTTTCATTGCTTACGAATATAGGCACGCATCATATTCTAATACACTTTTCTTTGGTCCCTGGCGGCTGAGTAAGGCCCTGTTTGGATCCTATGGTCTAAAGTTTAGTTGTCTAAAGTTTTGGACTAAACTTTAGACAACTAAACTTTAGCCACTAAACTTTAGACCTGAGGACTGTTTGGATCATGGACTAAAGTTTAGTTCTGGTTCAATAAATGGACTTTTATACCCCTGGATATTTGAGCTCAGATAACAGTTTCTTGTACGGCTTGTACGTCTGGCACACAAGTCATGATCAACGTATATGCTCTTAGAAGGCTCACAAGTGAAAATTTTCTACATAATGTCTGAGTATTCTGTAGCAATAATTAAAAATAAGGTTGACAATTTTTTTCCCCATTACGTGGGTTTGATCTTGGCGCTTTACCAGAAGTAGTCCGCGGCACAGCTCCAGCACGCCCGCCACGCCCAGCAACGCTGCCACGGCCACCACGACCGCCTCTGCTAGCGGCAGATCCACCCACGCCGCCACGGCCACCACGGCCGCCTGTGCCAGCAGCAGCTCCAGTTCCTCCACGCCCGCCAGACCCGCCACGGCTGCCTCTGACGCCACGGGAGCCACGAGCGCCACGGCCGCCAGTGCTTCCATCTTCAACCGGCGTCGATTCAAGAATCTCTTGGTACGACCCCATGTGCGGGAAATCAAGAGCTGATGACGAGTTGAGGTCAAGACCGAACGTGCCGTCTTCACTGGTGGGCACGGGATCGGTTTGGGAGAAGAAATCATAGGGGAGGGGATCTTGGGGGCGCATGGACGCATCGTCGACGGGATCCATGAGAGGAAGGCGGGGAAGGGCACGGCGGTGGGATGGTCGGTGGTGGTGGGATGCGCGGCGGGGGCGGCAGTGCGAAGGCCGGGCGGCGGTGGGATGGCTGGGTCGCGGCGGGTTCGGCGGGGGCGTCGGGAGTCCTGGCGGGGAAGTTGCCTCCCGATGGTCGTCGGGCCGGTGGGATGGTCGGCGGGGGCGGAATGCGCGGCGGGGGCGGCGGTGCGAAGGCCGGGCGGAGGTGGGATGGCTGGGTGGCGGCGTGTTCGGCGGGAATCGGCGGGGGAAGTTGCCTCCCGTGGAGGTTTTTTTCGTGCGGGGGCGTCGGGCGTCCGGATCGTGGAGAATTTTTTTCCGTGGGAGGAAGATATTTTCCGAGGGCAAATTCGTCTTTTGTGTGCAGAAGTCGGGAGAAATCAAAACTTTAGACCACTTTAGCTCATGTTTTTGGTCTAATGGTCTAAAGTTGTTTTTAGGGGTTAACTAAAGTTTAGATCTAATTTTAGACTATCTGTTTGGAGACTTTAGATCTAAACTTTAGTGACTAAACTTTAGATGGATGGATCCAAACAGGGCCTAAATCAAACTAAGGACATGCATGCAGCAGTATCTGCCCGTAAAGCTTAAAAGCCTTCAACTTCGGGCTTATTTTTCACTATTTATAAATTTTCTCTTTTTCTAAACTTTTGATTTTTTTAGCTTTTTTACCCGTTCTTTTTTTCTGTATTCGTTTGCGTTCTCCATGATGAGCTAGCATATTTTTTATTTTTAAGTTTTTTAAATTTAATTACGCCAAATAAGACACATTCAACCACAGTGAAATTTCAACTGCTACAGTGCAATTTCAGCTATAAACTACAGCTTTTCAGCCTAACCAAGCGGGGCCAGTCTCTTCCCAGGAAGGCAGGGGCAAGAAGTGTCGGATTGTTTCGTAGGTAGAAAGGAATTAATGCCAAGCAATAACTAATGGATTCTCACATGTGTATTATTTTCTCATGTATGCATGTATACACGGATCTATATATATCTGCAGGTAAAGAACTTGCAAGTCCCAAGCAGAATGGAAGACTTATATTCTATCTGTACATGTATACATGCATGCAGGATAAGGCATATATCCATATCTATATATCTACATCTCCCAATGAGTCAGTGGTGGAGGATGGGAAAAAAATGAGGTGAGACGGATCGTCCGCCTCCCTTCGCCCGCCGCCCGCCTCTCACTGCCCGCCCGCCCGCCATCGCGCCCGCCGCTCCCCAGTTCCGTCGCCGCCGCGAAATTCAAAGTCTATCTCATACCACAGCTTGCCCTATCGGGTCCTCCGCCACTGCAATGAGTGTTAAGCATGAGTACTTGCCTTCCTCCGCTGCTAAATCTAAGCGGATTCTTGCCTTCGGAAATAAAAAAGGAGATTCCGATGGGGCTACAGGGATTAAAGTATGGCATGGCATCTATAAAATGATAAAATAAAGATAGATGGCCCACATGATGGTTGCTTGATGCCACTGTTGAATTGTGTAGTAAGCAAGCAAAGAATGATAAGGTATCTTGTTGATGAATAGTCTGTCGATCGGCATCCGTGCATGTTGTATATATCCATGGTTTGAATCCTGCCATATGTACTAGCAATTAAGCTCCATGCAC
The DNA here is from genome assembly GCA_017311315.1 of Dendrocalamus latiflorus. NCBI lineage: Eukaryota > Viridiplantae > Streptophyta > Magnoliopsida > Poales > Poaceae > Dendrocalamus > Dendrocalamus latiflorus. Next base: position 15,169,924 of record CM029677.1, on the reverse strand, counting down.
GTACACACACGTACAACAGAATGGACTTGCTGTCCTCTGCTAGGACGTGGCGCGAGGGCCTGGTGGTTCGGCCGCCCAACATGATCACTGGGATGAGCCCGACGGCGCAGCCCGAGCTCAACCTGGACAAGATGATGGAGCAGGCGATGATGTTCACGGTGGTGCTCATGGCCATCCTGGGCGCCACCCTATCCGTGGTCGGCCTCGAGCGCCTGATCCGCGGCCGGTTCACCCTGTTCTCCGCCGTTCGCGTCCTGTTGCGCTGTACCTTTCTACTCTTCCTCCCCCTCCTGTCCTACTTGTTCTCCCACACCCAAGAGCAAGACAAGATGAAGCTTCTCCTTGTGCTTCTGTGGATGCTCCTTATAGAGCTCATCCGCAAGAAGGTGCAAGCGATGGTGCAATCGGCCGATGGCTCCTTCTCGAGGGCCGTCGGCCGGTTCAGGCTGATGGATCACTCCGACGAAGTGACTCACTTGGTGTGGATCGGCTACCTCATCTACACCAACATGAAAGGGCAGAACCCTGCCGTGGTGGCCATGTTTGTCATCCTCTGGTCGCTGGCCCTCGCGAAGCTGGGGCAGAGGGTGCTCAACAAATGGAAGGCCCAGGACTCCTTGGCCGCCGCGGGCAACACTCACCTTATTGCAGGATACATGCAGCACGTCCTCGTAGAGGAGGAGCAGGAGAGCGGCTCGAGCGCTGGTGCTTCCACCGACGTCCTGGCCAAGTGCAAGTACGTGGTGATGGGGGAGGAGAAGCTCGTGCTCAAGAAGAAACAGAGGCAAAAGAGGGATCTCTCTACGGGGGCGTGGCGGGATTGCAAGGTACTCAGCACCCCTCACTGCGGCTACGGCGTCGGGAGGTTCCCCCACGACCAAAATGAACAAAAGCACGTCCATCTCCTCATTGACCTCAACAAGGTTGATGGCTTGGTCACCGTAAAGGACATATGGCAGAACCTACCCCCTCATCCCCAAGTGTGCTGCTTCTTCGGCAAGCGGGGGCAGCAGTTCATTGAGCACATGCGCATCTTATGTCTCTCTTTCTCTTTCTTCAAGCTGCTGCGGCGCCGGTTTGAGCGCTACCCCATGGTGGAGGTCGGCTCCAAAATGTCACGAAGGCTAATGCTCGAGGGCCTACTCACCCTAGACCTCGAGCAAGCCACCGCTGCCGACAACGCCATTAGTGCATTCAAAGTGCTTCAGATGGAGCTCGACTTCCTCGACAACTACTACCAGGCGGGCGTCCCGGTTGTCATGTCCGCCCCATGGATTTTCTTCTTCAACTTCCTCTTGTCCCTCCTATTCGTGTTCATATACGTCTTGGCCGTTCCGGTGATAGTAGTCTTCAACCACGCCAGCCGCACCGAATCGGCCGGAGTACTACTGCCTTACATACTCATCGCCTTGTTGCTCATGATCACCCTCCTTGCCATTGAAACCACAGAGTTCCTCACCTTATACTTGCTCTCCAATTGGTTTCTAGTGCACCTGATATGCCTATACGCGGCCCGAGGGAACTGCCTCTGGAACTGGCTGTTCAAGCCAATTATTTGCTGCTTCATTGCAGCACGTTTTTTGGTATTTTGTGCACTTAGATTTTTACTTAGACTTTTCGGAAGGCCAGTTAACACCGATAAGATGAAGATCAAGCAGGTGTCCATTCTCCAAGTTTGCGAGCCAATTCACAAACTTTGTGCATGGACGTCCGAGGTGACACTGGCAACTGAAGCCAAGGTAGCCATTGTCAAGTCCTTGAAGGGTATCAACCCTCCGGATACTGGCAATGTCAGCCTGCCACACATAGACGGCCTCGATAGCCGTGGAAAAACTGCCACCGAGATCATCCTGGCGTGCCACCTAGCCACGGAGCTCGTGGAGTTCAAGCATGGAAAGCGGAAGAAGAAGAAGAAGAAGAAGAAGAAGCACCAGCCCGAAGACGACCGGACGGTCGCGACTACGCTGTCGAGGTACTGCATGTACCTCGTAGCGCGCGCCCCCGAGCTGCTACCCGACGACGAGGGCTGGGTGTCCGACAGGTACGAGGACGTGAAGAGCTGCCTGAAGAAAGCATCGCGCCGCCGCTGTTGCGGCGTGTCGTGCACGTGGAGCCGGTGCCGAGCCTGGGAGATGGTGATGGACGCGGACATCGAAGATCTGCAGGACCCAACGACACGGTGTGGTGTGAAGCTGTTTCGTCAGCGCAAGGATCGCGACGACAAGGACGCCGTGTGGAAGGAGCTGGCCGATTTCTGGGTCGAGCTGCTCGTCTACCTTGCGCCATCCAACGATGTGGAAGGCCATGCCGAGGCGCTGGCCTCCTCTGGCGGCGACCTCATCACCTGCCTTTGGGCCTTCTGCACCCATGCAGGTATTAGCCGTCAGCCTCAGCCACCTGAGCAGGCGGAGCGGCACGACGACGCCGACAAGCCGGGCGGCCATCAGGTGTAGTAAGTACTGCTGCGCTATATATGTTTCATTGGCGGCGTCCGTTCGATTAATAAAGCCGTGCATGTGCTGACTGGCATGGCGTGGTGTCGGTTTGATTTATGCCATTCGCATGCTATATACGTATGCTTGCATCTTTGTTTGTTTGTGTGCTTGTGTGCCAATATTTCGAGTGTTGTGCGGTGTATTGTAATACCAGTACAGTGTGTTTTGTTCAGTTTTTCAAAAGTGTAATGTAATGAAATAAAATTGAAGGTTGCATGTATATCACTCAGAATTGAAACATCGTTTTGTTGTCTGTTGTGACCTCGTGTTGATCCATCCCGTGTTACATAATATGCAGCATTTCAGACGTTCAGCTGGTATTCTATATGTACTTGTGGCCATTGATTTTTCCAAATATATGTTTGCGAAATTACGAAAAACATACTCCCTCCGGTTCACAAAAACAAGTCTTTTTAGAATACATGCAATTAAACTTTAGAAACTTTAGCTATTGATATATTTTTAAATATTTAGATTAGATACACATAAATTATATGTATAGATTCATCTCAAAAAATATTTTCATAATATTATAATTATGTTGGGTTTTATAAATATATTATAATAGTAATTAGTGGTCAAAGTTGTATTTTGAAGACCATACTAATATCTAAAAAACTTATTTTTGTGAACTGGAGGGAGTATAATACTAGCAAACTATATTCCACCGACGGATCTACTAGTACTGTACTTCATGTAGCACAATTGTATAATTTGTATTGAAGAAATGTAAACTTTGAAACTCTGACAGGACACATTCGCCCTGCCACCTACTTGTTTAATACACAAGAAGATGGAGTAGCTAGCTTTGTACATTAATGGTTGGACAAAAAAACCTGCCAAATATGTTACAGCTACGGTTAACTTTGCCTCCCACGTGCATGTAGCAATATACTGTTAGGAAACCTGGGTCTGGGTCAACAATCCACGGTCTATGGTGGGCACCTCATTGTAGGCTATAAATAGCGAACCGTATAGGCAGAATTTGTACACATGAATGAAAAGTAATAAAGAAAGACTAGGAGTTCTCTCTACCTCTCTCTGTGTGTTCAATCTATTATTCTGTCTTCTGTTATTGATTCGATTTGTTCTAAGCAGAGGAATCGATCAGACTGGTTGCCAGCGACGGTTCCTCAACACGTTATCAGCACGACTTCGCTCCGGTGAATTGAAGTTAATCATCGAAGCACCTAATAGATTGAATTTTCTAGATCGCTTTAAATTTGAAGTTTTTCGCGTTCTAGATTGAACCTCTACGGTGCAAATCCGCCCTAATCTACTGCGAGCAGACCTGAAGTTGCCGACACAATGTCGATCGGTAGATTGCGAAACGGGGTAGATGTTGATTGCACTGTAGATTAGAAACGAGAAAAAAAGAGGGAAATTTTTGCTTCAGTTTTCTGTTTAGCCACTGCACGACAGAGAAAAAAATCAAGATCAGATGTCGTCGCCGCGCCTGCATGCGCACCGCCGGCCAGCAACCGGCCGATGAACCACCTAGGGAAGTCCAGCTGAACGTGCAAGGCCATGCGCCCCGTACGGGCCGCCGCCCCGCACGGGCCGTCACCGACCGCTGCTCGCCATCCGCTCGGCCTCCGGCCTGCACGCCGACCTCCCCACTTCGGCCACCCGGCCTTGGCTCGCATACTCGCATGGAGCGCCAGCCTGAGACTGCACGCGCACCCGGCATCTCAGCTTCCATGCGCCACGGCCCGAAGCCGGTTCGCACGCCGCGCGCGTCGCCGGCCTGTAGCCGTGCCACCCAAGCTCAAGCGTCCCTGACCGCGGCCCACAACTGCGCCGTCCCCGACCGCGGCCCGTAGCCGTGCGCTGTCCTCCGCCCGCGCTCCGCATAGCGTCGACGCCGCCGGCCTTGGCTCCTCCACCCGCGCTCCGTATGGCGCCACCGCCGCCGCTTGAACTCTGCAACTGCCGGCCTCCTCCGCCTCGGCCGCAGCACGCCAGCCTCCCTACCTCGACCCGAAGCGACGCCCGCGCCAACCTCGGTCCCTCTCGACTGCTGGCCTGCAGCTGCCTCCCGCTCCGCCGGCCACCGGATCCGCCGCTACGTCGGCTAGACCCGCCGCTCCGCCTATTCCCCGACCGCCATTGTCCCGCTCACACCCGAGACGAAGCTCGGGCCGCTGCCGCCATACGCACAGTGGTAGGGAGACCCTACCGTGTTCCCGGTTTTGTGCATTGGCTAGATGGGCCGTGACGGGCCGAATCGGCCAAAGCAGTCCAAAAAGAAGTGGGCCGTGCGGATGGGGGGAAAGAAAAAAAAGGAAAAGGCCTGAACCAGGGGGATGGGAATTTCCCCTGAGGTCCCTGTAATTACCGAATGGCCCCTAAAAATTGCATATGAGTCCCGATTTTTTGCAAAGAGGTCTCGGTAATTCCAAAAATTACCGATAGGTCCTCAAATTTACAAGCTGGTCTAGAATTTTGCAGAAACCCCTCGGTAAATCAGAAAATTGCGTGAATTTTTCTCTAAACTAAAAATTTGCGTAGAAACCCTCTGGAATTGCAGAATTCGTTGAAATTCATATTCTAGCATAAAAGGGCCTTGGGAATCCGAATTTTGAATTATTTTTAGCATTTGAAGTTTATTTATTTCTATCATTATTATTCTCTATATTTTATGTATTTATTTACTATTTTTGGTTAATTGTAATTGTTTAAATTGCTTTTAATCACTGAAATTAGTAGTAAAATTATATAAAATGCATAGAAAATTATGGAACATTACGAGAACCTATTGTACCATTTATTTACCCGCAGTAAATTATTTCGTGCATGTTTACCAGCAGTAAACTTATATACACATGTAGATGACTAGTATCACGAACCAGGAGTTCGAGGAGCTGGCCCAACATGGCCAAAAACTATCTGACATAGGCTTCCGAAGTCTAGATAGTGCTTGGAGCCAAGAAGCTCCGCGCGGCTATAGGGATTGGCCGACTGCATGACGCCCAATCCACGCCTGAAGAGAATGATTAGGCACTTCATTTTCTCAGGCACCACCTCTGCCCCACTCTAAAGAATGAGTGCATGGTGGAGAAGAGCGCGCTGGCACTTTGGACCGCACTCAAGAAGCAGGTTTGAGAGGCTAAAGTACACCATTCTTCCTCAGGCAGAGCAAGAGTGGATCAGATTGAGGTTTGCCAATTTCAAGTCGGTCGGGGAGTACAATTCTGCCTTGCACAGGATTTGTACCAATTTTCAACTCTGTGGAAAGCAGATCACAGATGAGAAGAAGATTGAGAAAACCCTATCCACCTTCCACCCCAATGTAGTACAATCCGCACGCAACTATCGTCAAGATGGCTATAAGGAGTACGCCGAATTGATTGATATGATGCAGGTTGCGGAGGCTCATGACAAAGTTCTCTATAAGAACTACGTCACTTAGCCACCTGGGAGCTCTGTTGGCCATAAAGCCAACACCGGGAGCAACAAGGTGTGAAATCCCTTGATAAAGAAAAGGGGAAGGAAGGGTAAGGCCGCAGCCCAGAAAGGCGAATCAGATGCTCCACGAGAGAATAAGGCTAACAAGCCAAAGCGGGATGGCAAAGGGCAGCATGAAGCCCACTTTGCATCGGCTGAGGGGGAGAGTTCGGAGTAGTTGCCTGCACTGTTGAAGGTTGAAACCATCACATAGCAGTAACCCTTTTCGACCTAGAAGCAGCCGACGCCATGATTTCTCTTGAAGAGAATGTCAACCCTGAGAAAATAGCAGAAGAAGTCTGATGCACAGAATGCATTTAGACTTTAAATGTCATTTATTTGTGTGGAAAGGAAAAGTTAGAATTTGCATGGATGGTACTTTAGCATTTATTTCCTCGTGATGGTTGGATGATATTTGAAGAATTCATTCATTTGTTCAGTTTATAATGGCATGATATGTTCTGATACTGGTGTATTTTATTTATGTGTTGAATGCCTTCTAGTTCATATTAATAAAATACCCTATATTAGAACACGTGTAGCGCCCTATGAAGGAAGTGTGCTTAGCTAGCAGAGGCACAACACATACCATCTTAAGAGAAATTAAGTATTTTCAGTCGATTCGTAAAAGCACTGGCAGCCTTACGACAATCGTCAGAAGCGATGTATGTATAATTGGTTCAGGAAGAGCCACAATTATACTCTAAATAGGCACAACGTTGGTCATTGAAGAAGCCTTATTGTACCTAGAATCGACTAGAACTCTCCTAAATTTTTAAGAATATTCGCGCCAATGGTTTCCACGTTGAGACTGAAGAAGAGTACGGTAAGGAATACCTGCTAATTACGAAGCGCGAAGAGAATGGAAAAAGGGTATTAGAAAAACATCCTTCACTAGAAACTGGGCTATATTATACTAACATTAAGGCACCTGCAGCCTACACTGTCCTGAAGACAGTATTTAGAATCTCTGAACTTTTCTGTCTCTAGCATGACAGACTAGGCCACCCAGGTCTTAGGATGATGAGAAACATAATCAATAATTTCTAAGGGCATAATATTAACGTGAGGAATTTTTTGAATCATGAAGATTTTGTGTGTCCTGCATGTGCCACCGGGAAACTAATAGCTAGACCCTCCACTCTGAAAGTGAATGATGAAGTCCCTGCATTCCTGGAACGCATCCAGGGAGACATTTGCGGTCCCATTCAGCCCATCTCAAGGCCGTTTAAGTATTTCATGGTGCTCATAAATGCTTCCTCGAAGTGGTCATATGTGGGTTTATTGTCCACAAGAAACCATGCTTTTGCAAAGTTGATCTCGCAGATCATTTGCATCAGAAATGTGTTCCCTGATCATCATATCAAGTCCATCAGAATGGACAACGTCGAAGAATTTACTTCAAAGGCATTTGATGATTATTGCATGGCGATGAGAATTGCAGTTGAGCACTCGGTACCACATGTCTATACCCAGAATGGTCTGGCAAAGGCTTTAATCAAGAGAATTAAATTTATTGCCCTACCCCTTTTTGCAGAATTGTAACTTGCCAGCTACATGTTGGGGACACGCAGTCCTATATGCAGCGAATCTCATCAGCTTTAGACCATTGGCCTACAACATCCATTCATCTATGCAACTAGCGCAAGGGTCACCACCGAAAATTTCTCATTTCAGGAGGTTTGGATGTAAGGTTTATGTACCTATATCCCCTCCGCATCGTACTGCAATGGTCACTCTCCGAAAGACTGGGATATACGTTGATTATGAGACTGCATCCATAATCAGGTATTTGGAACCCATGACGGGAAATTTACATACCGCCCACTTCGCTGATTACACTTTTGATGAGGATAATTTCCCGTCATTAGGGGGAGGAAATCAACCCCTTAATGCAAAATGTCGGAAAATTACGTGGCAAGCCACGGGAATTCATGACATGACCCGCGTACTAGTGAAGAAATAGAGAAGTTCAGAAGACAAGAGAAGTCCAAAAGATAATGAATTTGCAAGCATTAGCAAATCAACTGCCCGATCACTTTAGTGATTTGAAGAGCGTGACTAAGTTGCATGTGCCTACACGCACTGCACCGGAGAGGGTTGAAATACCAAAGAAAGTAGAAGGTATCCCTAATCTCGTCCAGAGGCCTAAAAAATGAAAAGGACGAGAATTCCGGCCCCTCGAATCCTAAGTAACTGGGGACGCCTGGTGAACAAGGATAAGAAAGACTTATCACAGCCGATCACTGAAGTCCCCGAGAATGAGAAGGGCTACAAGAAATTTGGCCTACTATGATGAAGCAAAATCATCACGGAATAGCTATTTTTTGTCATAGATAATATTTTGTGACATAATTCCAGCGTCATGCAACTCGTCATGTATCACGCGTCGCTAAAAGTTCATAGTGACGAAAATTTCGAAAAACGTCATAAATGTCTATGACGAATAGGTTCATTGTCATACATTAATATGATTTATGACAATATTGTTCTGTCATAGCTTGTAGCCTGGACACAACACCTGAATCCATTTTTGTCATATTTAACCTGGTGGGAATCTTACTTACAGTTTCTTATGACGGATAGTGGGCGTCACTGCTACATATACAAAATTTTAGTGGTGAACAAAAATGGTCGTCACAAATAATGTAAATTCGTACCATCAACATTAATTTGGAATGCATACGTTCAAAAACAAAAATATCACATTATCAATACAGATCATTTAGAATGTACTAATGCATTAAACCATATCATTCATGAGGTTCCAAAATACATACTAGTTCATCCATAATTCTTGCATAGCTTTCGCCCATAATTCTTGGGGTCACAATGTACCATATATCACATGACCATATTCAGATTTCTAACCACAACATATGCTAGCTAGATGCGTATATATACTATCTACTGGTTCTTTATCTTGTATACCCAAAATATATTTCACCATATCTGCCCTTTAGCTAAGTCCTAGCCTTCACAAAATGCACAAGCCAAACACATACTTTCTGGACAACCAACACAGCTGCAAAATACCACCCAAAAGCAAAGGCAAATATCATGGAGATCTTGCCCTACCACCCTAAGCATTGGATCGAGAATCTCGCTCTTCCAACAAACGACGGAGTATCATATCAGTTTCTGCTTGTCTTAGTCTCATTTGCCTCACCTCCTCCTTTGTTGAATCAAGTTGTTCTTTTGTAAAATCGAGTGCTGCTTGGTTAGAACTGAGTGTTGCTTCTTGGGACGCAATTCGATGAAGTAATTCCCCTTGTATCCTCACAGCTTCCTCTCTCTCCGCTTTTAACCTCATCTCAATTTGGGCAGCTGAAGCAGTTGGTCTTGATTTCTTGGAGAGTAAAGGAATGCCCATGTTTGGAAGGAACTGGCTTTTGCTGCTTACTTGGCTGAGAGTTTCAGCAGCAATCTGAGTTGGAGACTTTGGTTCTTCACCTTCAACAAGTTCACATTGTCTCTCAGATTCCATCTTGTCCTACAACAACAAATAATTTATGGAGATGGTTACAAATGTAAGAAGGTGGGAGTAAACTGAATATTCATACTTGCTATCAAAATATTTCCATGCCTCACCATACTTGCTATCAAAATAATTTATAGAGATGGTTACAAATGTAAGCTGGATGCCTCATTTCATTTTCAACAACTAATCTTTTTTCCTTGTGCCATCGTGCATACTCAGCTCTATCCTTTGACATGAAAATTCTCTGAAGTCTTGGTATTATAGGAAAATAACGAAGCACCTTTTGTGGAACTCTCTTTTTGCCTTCTTTGTCTTTCCATCTTGACTCTCCACATACTGGACATTGGTTGTCATTTGCATGATCCTTCCAAAATAAGGCACAGTCATATTTACATACATGAATTGATTCATAACCAAGTCCAACCTCTCGAAGTATATTTTTGACCTCATTGTATGATTTTGGTATAGTACTACCATTTGGTAGTGCCAACGAAATTAACTGAAGCAAGGAATTGAATCCAGAATTAGTAATTCGATTATAAACCTTGATATGCATCAGTTTAATCAAGAAAGACAATCTTGAGAATTCAGTGCAGCCTGGATAAAGTTCACGCTTGGCTTTTTCAATCAAATTAGCCAATATATTTGGCCTGCTTTCACCATTTGCTGCAGCTGCATAGAGATCCCCAATCATACTTGGAATTCCACTATCCTTGTCATTTTGTTCTTCCCCACAGGCATCATGAGCCATTCTAGACCCTTCACCAAAGGATCCTTCTTGATCTGCTCCATCACAAAGTACAACAGCACCCACATTAGCTTGAGACTCAACCTCACTAATTGATTCTCCATGGTGTATCCACCGAGTGTATGTCCTGGACATACCATAAATATGAATATGATCCTCCACTTCTTCTTGAGATCTGCGTTTGTGATTAAGGCAACGACGACATGGGCAAAGTATTTCATCATTTTCATTGAAATGCTCTCGAACATGTTGCATAAACTGGACCACGCCATTTATATAGGTAGGAGTGAATGGCAAAGCATTTATCCAACTTCTGTCCATTTGATTCTAACTTCTAAGAAAAAAACTGATATTAGTTCCCCATACTATGTGCAAAACTATATCAAAGAATTAGAGTAAAGCAAAGCAAACCAACAAATTAAGACCGTTTGCACAGTTTTTACTGGGGGGTCATTTATAAAGAAAAAAATCTTTTGTACTGTAATAAAAAAGGGTCATCAACAAAGAAGTATCTTGTCTGGGCATTATATCAAACATCTTTAGTGCAAATAGATACTGCTAGTATTTTGAAAAAATCCATTGTGATCAAGTACATAGGACTTTAGAAAATACAGTTAGTAAGTGATCAAAATTGTAAAGAGCAAATGGTGCTGACATTTTATTTTTCAAGGGGATTCCAAGAACTCAAAATGTTAAATATCAAACTGAAAAGCATATAGCTCACCTTAGGTTACAGCCACCTGGGAAATGTTCCGTTACTTAGAATCTTATTATTGGAGTGCTAACACGGCTAATTAAGAACCAGAAGATAGGAGGAGAAAGCATCGAGTAGATCACAGAACCCTCCCATTTCTCGTCTCATTTCTGGTGCTCTAATCGGGTAAGAATGGGGAAAGTTGCCCGCAGCAGGGTTTTATTTATTTACAGAATCTATGACGATTGTTGAATCGTCATTGCGAACCTATGCACATGTACGAGCAGAACTGTGACGGATGGCCACTTCGTCATAATATGCCAACCATTTTATGACAAACGATAACTGTCATAAACTAACTTTAACGTCACAAATTTTCTTTGGGCGATGCCAGCTTGGCATTGATATTTTCTATGACGAAATTCTTTTGATATTTTGTGACATAATTTTAATTATCATCATAAAAATGCAAGGACCATGCAAGGCTATGACAGCCCGGTTTTATTCGTCATAGTATAACAGTATATATGACAATTTCATTCTTCGTCACATGGATGATCGTCATAATAGGCTAACTTTGTTGATCTCGTTGAATGTAAGAAATGGAAAAACTGGAAGAAGGCAATAACAACTGAATTGTTATCTCTGAACAAAAGAGAGGTGTTGGGCCCGTATGCCACACGCCTCCTCATGTGCACCCCATATGGCACAAGTGGGTATTTGTTCGAAAGAGAAATGAAAGAAATGAAGTAGTGAGATACAAAGCAAGGCTAGTAGCACAAGGTTTCACTCAACGTCCTGGAGTTGATTATGAAGAAACCTATTCCCCAGTCATGAGTGGAATTACCTTTAGATATTTGATCTCAATGGCAGTGAACTTGAACTTATAAATGAAATTGATGGATGTTGTGACTGCATACCTTTACGGTAACTTGGATTCGGAGATTTATATGAAAGTCCCTGAAGAATCCCTCTCCCGAACCAAGACAGGGCAAATAGAAATCTGTACAGTGTGAAACTCAGAAATTAACTGTATGGACTTAAGCAATCTGGAAGAATGTGGTATAATCGCTTAAGCGACTTTCTCTGCAAGAAAGGCTACGCGAACAATGAAGATTGTCCTTGTGTATTTATACGGTGATCCCAGAATGGATTCTGTATAATCTCTGTGTACGTAGATGATCTGAATATCATCGGGACAGTAGAAGACATAAAAGAAGTGAGCTCCTACTTGGAGTCAGACTTTGAAATGAAAGATTTGGGCAAGATCAAGTTCTCCTTAGGCCTGCAGCTTGAGCATGTCCCTAAAGGAATCTTGGTACATCAGTCGACCCACACCCAGAAGGTGTTTGAAAGGTTTGGCTTTGAGAAGGCATTCCCATCGAAAGTACCGATGATCGGGAGGTCTTTACAGCAAGAAAAAGATCCTTTCCGACCTAGAGAAGAGGGGGAGGAAGTCCTGAGACCAGAATTCCCATACTTGAGTGCAGTAGGAGCACTCATGTACTTAGCAAACTGCACTAGACCGGATATTACATTTGCCGTGAACCTCTTAGTAAGGTACAGTGCAGAACCTACCAAAATGCATTAGCAGGGCATAAAGGACATATTCCGATACCTCCAAGGAAGTAAAGACCTTGGATTGTTCTACAGAAAGAATCAAGATCTGAACTTTGATTGACTATGCGATGCTGGGTACCTGTCTGACCCGCATATCGTAAAGTCACAAACAGGCTATGTATTCCTGTGTGGTGGAACTGCAATTTCCTGGAAATCGTCCAAGCAAAGCCTTGTAGCTACTTCGACGAACCACTCAAAAATTATAGCACTGTATGAAGCCGCGCGAGAGTGTGCTTGGCTCCGCCGAATGATTCGCCACATCCAGCAGTCATGTGGAATGAATATTGTGCAAACCCCCACAATTCTCCATGAAGATAATGCTGCTTGCATTGCATAAGTGCAGACGCGCTATGTGAAGAGTCATCTCATAAAGCATATCAACACCACGCTAAATCATGTAGATTTGTTCACTAAGTCACTCCCCGCATCTAGCTTTGAAAGGTGCGTGTGAGGGATTGGAATGATGAGATTTAAAGAAGTGCAGAATTCAGGGGGAGAATTCTGCCCGTTAGTAAATCTTGATCATGAAGATTAAGTACCTAAAGAAATAAAGTCTTGAAGACTGAATGAAATTGTGTGAATTATACTCTTTTTCCCTTGACGAGTTTTCCTGAAGTTTCTCGACCAAGGTTTTTAATGAGACAATTCGTGCATCACAGCATAACATGTATTATATATTCTTTCTTCAAATTTTTTCTACTGGGTTTAAGTGCGTGCGCGCTCAGAAAACAAACTACTTCTACAGATACTCCAACCTAACCAAGCACATGCAAGTCCGTAGCCGTAGCACTGCAAGCGCTCCAATTATTCCGTTATTATCACGTCGTACTTTAACCATTGCGTTCCTTCCTGCATTTCACGCGCCCATGCATGCCGGGTACCGGTGGGCGCAGTCGCTCCATGGGCCGCGCGCCGGGCGCCGCACGCGGCGGATGGCGCGCCACACGGCGCTGTTGCACTTGAACCCGGACCCGAAGGCAAGCTGCCACACGCGGTCGCCGCGGCGCACGCGTCCCTTGGCCTCCAGGTACGCCAGCTCGTACCAAACGCTGCTGCTCGACGTGTTTCCGAACCGGTGCAGCGCCGCGCGGGACGCCTCCATCTGTGCGTCGCCGAGCCCCAGGTTGTCGCGCAGGTGCTCCAGCACGTCCCGGCTCGCCGCGTGTACGCAGAAGTGCTCGAACGCGCGCTTGAAGTCCGGGATGTACGCCGCGGGCACCGCCGCGGCGTCAGCTGGCGCCGGGGCGGCCGTCTTGGACGACGGGAAGAGGTGGCCGAGCAGCACGCCAGAGAAGAAGAGAAGCTGCTCCGAGAAGGGCAGCACGAGGGGCCCGAGCGTGGTGATGTTTGCCTTGAGCGCATGGCCGCCGACCTCGGCGAGGTCGCGGCTGACGGACAGGCCCTTGATCCCCTGCTCGTCCTCCTCCTGGTACACCGACCGGAAGCTCCGGTTGTCGGCGGCCTTGTGGGTGCGCACGACGTGCTCTAGCTGATATTTGGCGCGGTGGAAGTCCCTTCGGCGGTTGGACAGCAGCACGGCTGAGCAGCCGGACCGGAGGAACACGTTCGGGATCAGCATCGACCGGCGGCGACCGGGGTACCAGGTGAAGGAGACTGCCTCGGTGCTGACGACGACGGCGAGCCCGGCCCCGCTGGCCTGGAGGATGTCGCGGGCGAGGTCGAGCGCGATGACTCCAGCGCTGCAGCCCATGCCGCCGAGGTTGTAGCTGAGGATGTTGCCTCGCATCTTGTAGTGGTTGACGATCATGGCGGAGAGGGACGGCGTCGGGTTGAAGAGGCTGCAGTTGACGACGAGAACGCCGACGTCCTTGGCGCGGACGCGGCACTTGTCGAAGAGCTCGTCCAGCGCGGAGAACATGGCGACCGACGCCTCCGAGCGTCCCTCCCTCATGGTGGCGCAGCTGCCGCCAGGCGAGAAGACGCAACGCGGGATGCAGGACTCGTCGCCGATGCCGGAGCTGGCGAGGAGGCGCGACTGGAACGCCAGGCTCTCCTCGTCGAACTTGCCGGACTCGCGCGCCAGCTCAACGAACTCCGCCTTCGACACCTGCGTACGTAATAATCTAGTATTGCTACATGATCTCATCTAATTAAACATGCATTTGGTTCATGAGATTACAGTAATTTGTATTTCGTAGTACAAGATCTTTGTGCCTACGTTTACATGCCATGATTGCTCCTACAAGATTAATCATGCATGAGTCGGCGCAGGACAGCACGAAGAGGCAGTGTGTCGTTGTTTGCAGGTACGTACGCGTATTTACTCACTAGTATTACAACCATTGATCAATTTGTACAGCAGCCAATTGCTATCCAATGGCCGCGAACGATTTTTCTACGCCTACTTGTCGATCTCTACTACATCCATTAATTCTACAGTAGTTGGCACTTAAATGACATTTTATTAATTTCGAACATGCAAGAATATTTGTACAAAAATTACGCTCTCCAGTTACAAAGTGACGCCCTAAAGTATTTGCAGTCGAACCTTATTAATTTTTACCACCGATATTTTTTAAATATATGTTTTAGATATATGAAAATGATACGAATGAATTTGTCATAAAAATGCTCTCAAAATATTATACTTTTACAACTTTTTGAATATATGAGGAGAGAATTTAGTGGTAAAAAACAAATTATTAACTTGAAAAGTGAGAAACTTCACTCTTTCATGACTACACCGAGTAGTAAGATATACTAGCTACCACGTGGACCTAAGAAAAAGAGTCGATAATTCGTAAGCGGTTTTTTGTGAGAAAATCGAAGGCTTGTGCGTATTTAAAAGTGGAGGGCTTTTCTAAAAAACAAAGGGCCCATGCATAATTATGAAAAAACCGCGGAGCTTTATCTTGTAAAGGAGGATCTCTCTGAAAAAATTGAGAATCTATATATAATTTTGAAAAGCGGAGGGCCGTATCACAAAATTACTAGTGTGGCAGGGGACTTTCTGTAAGAGATAAGGATCTATACGTAAATTTGAAAATCAGACTTTTTTTTGCAAAATACATGACGTGGCATGACTCCCTGAGGAGTAATCCCTGGGGTATGACATATGGACTATATACCAGCAGATCACCAGATCTTTGCCATTAATCATCCATTTGAATAATTACGCAAGTCACGCATAGTGCTAGTGATAGGAATTGAGTGGCACCACACGAAAAAGTAACAATACTGCTAGTAATTTTATTGAAAAAAGGAAAACAAGGTGTGTGAGTAACATATATAAAATCACTACAAGGATTTTTAACTATTGCAACAAAAAAATTACAATGAAATACATTTTGTTACAATAGTTAAATTTATTCCCATAAATTATTTGTTTGTTGTGATAAATTTGTTATATTACCACAATTCTAAGTGGTTGTGATAATTTTTAATTTTGTTGCAATAAATCAATTATATTGCCACAAAAAATAAATCGTTGTATTAACTAATAATTACTATTACAACAATTTTGTACTATTATGACATGTATATTCTATTGCAATGAAAAAACTGCAATAAAATACATTTCGTTGCAGTAGTAAAATTTATTGCCCGAATTATTTGTTTGTTGCAATAAATTTGTTATATTGTCACAATTCTAAGTTGTTGTGATATTTTTTATTTTCGCTGCAATAAATCGATTGTATTGCAACAAAAAAATCATTGCATTAACTAATGACTATTACAAGAATTTCGTTTTATTATGATATGATATTACAAAAATTAAAATTCGTGGTAATATAATATACTTGTCGCCACGAAAAAATAATTCATGCCAATTATTATTATTACAGTAAATTATATATCGTTGCAATAGAACATATTGCCACGATTTTATATCGTTGCGATATTTATATTCTATTGTAACGAATATACATAGCATCACCCCAATCTCTTCTTTACTTACTCCCTCCTCCCCATCTTGCTAAACCGTCGCCACCACCGTCACTACCAGAATCATGCGTCCACCGCGGTGGTCATCCTCGAACTCGAGACCCCACATCTGACCATACCGTCGCCAACGCCAGACATGCATCGTATTTGCATATATTTTTATGTAATTTACCCTATTATTCTTTGCATTTCAGGATCATTTATCATCATTTACATATTTTTTATAATTAATTGCTTGAATTGGACCATTTTATGTTTTTCTATATTTTTGTACAGTCCAGCACGATCGAGGCAATGTGTATCTATTGTAACATTTTCTGTTCGTGGTGATAGAATTTTATTGCAATAGTACAATTGTTGCGATATGATAATTTATCACCACGATTTATTTTTTGTTGCAATAAGTTATTATCATAAGGTTTATTGCAACGCCTTGTAACGATTTTAATTTCATTGCAAAATATGCATATTGTAATAGTCTTAATACAACAATTAATTCCGTTGCAATAATCGCGTATCCTTGTAGTGAACTAACAAAAAAGATCTTATAGCCAATCAAGTTTACAGATTAATTAAAGTCAAAAGTCAAAATACTTCACCCAACTAACACTGTTAACGCAAGCAAATAAAATTTCAGTTTTGCTATTGCACAGGCGACTGAATTTTTTTATGTTTCAGTCACCTAAAATTGCACTCTTAATGAACTAAACTTGCAGCCCCCCTAAAAAAAACAGCTGCAACTTTAGGTGATTCAGAGTGCAACTTCAGGTGACCTGAAATTGCACTCTCAATCAACTAAAATTGCAGCCCCCCTCCAAAAAAATATGTGCAACTTCAGGTGATTCAAAGTGCAACTTTAGATGACTGAAAGATAAAAAATTTCAGTCGCCTGTGCAATAGTCTATCCCATAAAATTTTCATTCCCCAACTCTCATTGAGATTTCATCCCCGCGTTCTTAGACATTCCTACACGCCCGTCGGCGCATACGCAACGATGACGTAAGCGGGTAGGATCTTTTGCACTGTGATTTGTAAATTTTAGCTAAAATTTTTGAATTATAACTACTCGGGAGATAAAGTATAGTATAAAAAATATTTGCATACAATTTTAGTCATGAAATAAAATAAACTGGCCTACGTCTACTCCGACACATACTGAAGCCCAATAAAAAAAGAGTTCGTCCGTACGAGGCTACGGTATGTACCTGGAGCTCGTCGTCGGGGCGGTAGCACGCGAAGTCGATCAGGTAGACCGGCCGCGGGCGCGACAGGACGTAGACGGAGGCAGTGAAGGCGAGCACAGCGAGGAAGGCGGCCACCGCAGCGAGGTCGTAGGTTGCCTCCCCGTCCCCGCCGCCCCAGACCTTCCGCCCAAGCCCGTCGCGGCCACAGCCGACCTCTGCGCCGCCGCAGACGAGCAGCACGACGAGCGTGACAGTGGCGAGGCCGTACACACCGTGGCTGATGAGATAGCGGTAGCCCAGGCGCACGTACTTGAGGTTCACCGACTGGAGGAAGTCCGGGACGAAGCGGCGGCGCACGCGCACCGAGAAGGTCGGCGTCCCCGCGTGCGGTCCCGACGGCTCCACGCTGCGGTTCACGATCTCCGTCGACAGCAGCGCCCGCTCGTCACGCGCCATGCGTTGCCTGGCCGGTGCGAGGAGAGGGGGGTGGTGGTGGTGCAGGGAGGGAGAAGGGTGTGATGGTGGTGGTTTGGTGAGGGTGGTTAATGGCGGGAATGAGGAGCGTGGTGCCCATGGATTTAATGTGGCAGTGGACGAGGTCTGTGAAGCAAGAAGAGTGGTTAACTAATCAGGTCGGCGACGAGTTGAACTGAGACAATTTGTGCTAGTAGCGGATACGCCACAAGTAACCTCGGAGATGTACTGAGACTTATCCATTACGCGAGATTACGTGTAGAAGAAATCGTGACACTGACATGTGACTTAATTCTGGGAATCACTAACTAATCATGAAGTGCATAGGTTTACACATCGTTGTGTTTAAAAACTCATCATCCAAGGGGCGCACGCAGGTGCATGCAAATAAGGTTTAGATGCGGTAGTTGAAGCTAACTAGCTACCAAGCTACAACCTCCTTTTCTGCTTCAAGGTTCGAAGGATTGTGAAACACGCAGGTTCCGTCAAGATGAGACGAGAAATGCACAATTAATTATCAGACGGACATGACACCGGCCATTAGCAGACTAGCAGTAGCGTATGCGCGGAGATCGTCCCCTGAAAAGACTTTCCATAACTGCATCAGCTAGCCAACCGTCAAGCCGCCGTCAACCAGCTCGATCGGCAGTGGAGCTCCTCGACGGTTTGACCGTCAGTCGATCGACTTCATTCAAGTCGGTCGGCCTTCATCTGCCGCCCACCCGCCCGTCCGGCCGGCAAATTGTTGGATGGTATTCCGTAACATACAAGGTATTCCGTAATATACACCTTAAACCGAATTTCTTCTATAGTGAAAATGAAATCAAAGAACTTCTCAAATAGGTTATAAAACATTTCTTGTGCGTCAAATGTCTGAAAAACTAATAAGTAATTAATACCAATCAGATCCGAGTAGTGCTCAAATTTAGCGGTAGGAACAGCTTTATCATCATATTAACTAGATTATTATGTGTACTAATCTTGCAAACTTTAACATCACCTTGAGAAGTGATATCTGATATTAATGTGCTTTGTTTTCTCATAGAATATTTGGTCTTTTATAGAACAAATAGCACTCTCACTATCACAGTGAGTATTGGTACAAGATATACTTTCATAAAGCTTAGTGTACAAACCTATTAGCTGAACAACTTCTTTATAAGCTTCTGAAATAGCCATATACTCGACTTCAGTGGTCGAAAGAGTAACAGTAGTTTGAAGACAAACTTTTTAGGTTACGGCACAATCTCCAGCAGTGAACATATAACCAGTAAGAGATTTCCTCTTATCTAAATCTTCAGCAAAATTAGAATCCATATATCCAACCAGTCCAGTACTGACCTTTCCAAACTATAAATAAGCATTATAAATGCTCTTCAAATATCTGAAGATGCAATGAACTACTCTCAAGTGGTCTTTTTCTAAACTTTCCATATATCTACTGACAATACTCAAAGCATAAGATAAGTCGACACGAGAGTAGACCATGGCGTACATAAGTGATCCGACTGCACTTGCATATAGAACACTTGATATATATTCAACTTCTTCAATTGTTTACAGACTTGATGCTGAAGAGAGTTTGAAGTGTACAACTAAGGGAATACTAGTCGATTTGGCCTTGTGAATGTTGAACGACAAATCATTTTTTTTCAATATACCCTCTTTGACTCATGATTGCAAACCACTAATCTTTGAGGATTTCCATACAAAGTATCTTTTTTGCTACATCGAGATCCTTCATCTCGAATTCACTACTCAATTGTGCCTTTAATTTCGATATTTTAGTCTCATCTTTTGCCGCGATTAACATATCATCAATATATAAGAGCAAGTAGATAGATGAACTGTTGACAGTCTTTAAATAAACATAGCTATGATAGTCAGATCTCTTGAAGCCCTAAGGAGTCATAAATGAGTCAAATCTTTATACCATTGTCTGGGTGATTGCTTCAACCTATAAAAAGACTTCTTCAATTTGTATGCAAAATTCTCCTTTTCAAGAATAATAAAACCTTTCGGGTGCTTCATATAGATATCTTCTTCCAACTCCCGGTGTAAGAATGCGGTCTTAACAACTATTTGCTCAAGCTCATAATCATGCATAGCTACAATGCTGAGTTAGGTCCAAATAAAATTATGCTTTTATGACCGAAGAGAAAACATATGTAAAATTAATACCTGAAATTTGGTTATATCCTTTCGCAACAAATCTTGCCTTGTACCTAACATGGTCAGTCAGAGATGTACCTTCCTTCTTGTAAATTCACTTGCAACATATGTGTTTCTTTTTAATCGGGAGCTGGACCAACTCACAAGTGGAATTCTTCTCGAGGATTCCATCTCTTCATGCATGGCAGTCATCTACTTCTCTAACTTATCAGAGTACATAGTCTCTGAATAAATTGAAAGATTAATTATACATTCAATGTCTTCTGCTATGTTAAAATAATAAGCCATAATGTTGACTTTTTCAATTTACCTATTCGGACGATGGATTTTTCTCCCTTCCTAACCAGTTGCAATGAAATATTGGTTTCGACCAATTCCTGTGGAAGATAACTGGTCTGAGCATGAATAGGGATATCCTGTGTATTACCTTATTGACCTCTGGTGAGAATCCTGAATCAATAACATACTCCACCTACATGCTAGTAAACTACCACTTCTCAATGGGAGCATCATTGGTCAAAATTCCTTTGAACAGAGCAAACTTATTGAAAGTAGCACGTCTGCTCAAGACCACCTTTTGGGTCTCAGTATTCCATAATTATAGTCTTTAACTCTAGGCTTATAGCCAAGTAAGATGCATTTAACGTCTCTTGGCTTAAGTTTACCTTTATCAGAATGAGTATAAGCAAGATAGCAAAAAATTCTTATGCTTGAGTAGTCTGTAGGAGAACCAGGCCACATATCAATCAGAATTTTCTTGTCGATAGAAGTGTTCTATGATCGATTGATCAGATGACCTGCAGTGGAATTGGTTTTAGCCCAAAAACCTTTTAACAAACCAAATGTAGACAACATGCAGCACATCTTTTCCATGATGATTATGTTCATACACTTTGCCACACCGTTCTGTTGAGGTGTGTCTGAAACTGTGTAATGCCTTACAATGCCTTCCGATCAACATAAGGCTTCAAATTCTCCCTAACAGAATTTCAGGCCATTATCTGTTCAATTTTTTTAACATGCATGCCAGTCTATTTCTTAATCATAATTTTTAACTCCTTGAATGTCTTGAACACATCCAACTTATGCTTAATGAAGTATGTCTAAACTCTTCGAGAGTCGTCATCGATGATGATCGGCGCATAATTGGTGCCTCTAAGGGGATAAAACGTGGGACTTACTCTACAAATTAGAGTGAATATAATCTAATATGCCTTTTGAAAAGTTATTTTCAGTGCTAAATCTCACCCTCTTCTATTTACCAAAGACACAGTATTAATAAAATTTTAATCGGTCGACACTTTGATCATTGAGCAAACTACTTTTGCACAACTCCATCAAACTGGCTTCAATCATATACCCTAGATGCATATACCATACACTTGTTCGATCAGTATCAGATGACTTGGTTGTAACAAAAGTGCCTTCCTAACCAGGGTAGTTCCTCAAAGATATAAAGGTTTGCTGCATTTATATCACATGTCATCATGACAAGAGAGCCTTTGAAGATTTTCAGAACTCCACCTCTACATGAAAAATGATACCTTTTGGCATCAAGAGTACTCACAAGATAATATTCCTTTTCAAATTTGGAATGTGTTGGACCTCCAATAGGTTTCTAATGGTGCCATCAAACATCTTGATCTAAACAGAACTGATGTCTGCAATCTTGCACGAAGTATTATCTCCTATTAACACTGATACACTTAGAATGGCCTCATAAGTAATGAACCAATTACGGTTTAGGCTCATGTGAAAAGTGCAGGCTAAATCAAGAATCCATTCATTATTAGTTTCGGAATCACCAGCAAAGGCAACAAGAAATATCCCTTTAGAACCTATATCATCTTGTTGATTTTTCTTGGAATTATTATTCCTCTTGTCCTTATTCTGGAGCTTCTAGCACTCGAAGATATTGTGCCCACCCTTCTTGCAGTAGTAGCACGATTACTTGGTCTTCTACTTCAAATGACCTTTGTATCTACTCGAGCTTCTGTCTTTGGAATCACTAGTCAGAGACCTCTTAATTGGTCTACCCTGAATGGACAAACCTTTTGCATGCGAACTCGAGCTCTCGCATGAAACCATACTTTTCATTTTTCCTTTGGTATACAGAGCTTCATAAACCTCCTTCAGATTAAGAGTATTTTGATTGTAGAAAATTGTGTCTCTAAATATAGGGAATGAAATAGGCAACGAACAGAGTAGAATAAGACCCAAATCTTCATCATCGTATTTGACCTCCATGGCTTCAAGGTCAGTGACCACATCTTTAAATGCGGTTAGATGATCTTGATCTATCTTCTACCAACTTGAATGAGAAAAGCTTCTGCTTCAGCTGTATCTTTCTAATCAGATCCTTGGTCAAGTAGATCTGTTTCAACTTTAGCCATAATGCAGTAGTGGTAGTCTCCTTCATAGCATCCTAGGGGCTATTATTAGAAAGATGAAGATGAATGTGAGAGATAGCCTTATGATCTCTCCTTTGCTTCTCCAAATAATGCATCATCCAAATCAAGTTGTACCAGAGAGAATATCTTGTGCCATGATCCAATTGCGGAAGATCTTGATTGACGTCATGTCGAGTATGCCCTATATTGATTGGGTGAAGAACTAAGCTCTGATACCATTTGTAATGAAACAAGCACTCTGATACCACTTGTTATGAAACAAACTTGACAAGATATGAAACAGTTAAGAATAATTAGAAACACAAGACAATGATTTAACATGGAAAACCCTTGTGGGAAAAAAACACAGATGTACAATCAACAAAATCACTATATGGAGAAGAAGTTACAAAATATTCTTGGCACATTACATGTGTACATTATTTGTGTTGTTCACGGTGCTTATCATGAGGCTTCCAAGGAAAATAAATAGCCTTGTGAATAAGAGTCCCAGACGAGGAATGAACAAAGTACTAGTCGGCAATGGAATAGAGACCTACTCAAAAATTAGAATAGTAACCTGCTCGAAGACGAGAACAACACCTCGCTCAAAGATGAAACAGAGCCTCAGAAGATAACGGTGAAGAGTTGCAGTCAAAAGCGCCTGGAGTAGCCACATCTAACTCCAGTCAGCGCAAACACCTTTGGACACCACAATGGTGCAAGCCGGTGCAGAGTCCATCACAGACATGAAAATGGTCCCAATCATAACCTACGACCAGTTTGCATTACCAACCATTCATACTGGTCAGAATATATCTGAGCAAAACCTGATCGAATTCTTTAAGTGGTCAAATTTGACCAGATTCAAACCACAAAATATAACAGATGGTCTGATGTCGGAGATCACAGGGGGTGAATGATCTTTGCCTCTTTTTAAAGTTCAACAAAATCAACCGCCTTTGAATACAAAAACTTGTTTAGTTCAATAACAATAGAGAGCTAAAAATATCAGATGCATAATGAAAATAACCCTCAAATAGAAGCCATATAGCCAAAGGAACAAAACAACCAACAAACAAGCCAAACATCAACAAATTGGTATGACTATAGGCATCATACTGATCTAACTGACCCTAGATGGTCTAACTGATTGGGTCATAGCGGTCTGACCGCTTGCCATCCCAGAACAGAAAACAGCCCACAATCAATAACTCAAATAGGGCTAACTTCTAATCTACCTAACCAAATGACTTGAAACTTGAAACAAAGCTTTCTCGGTGTCCTATGAACCTATTCCATCAATAGATTGACAACATACTCAACAAAATTTTGACATTTGCCCAAAACAAGATGGAATACATGAAAACTGGGTTAAAGAGGAAGATGATGATTAAAAGGAGCTTGTGGAAGGAATCAAGCAAATATGACTAAGGATGATTTCTCACACATCCTAGAATCCTCAATTATAGCAAGAATGAAGTCAAAAACCATCAAAAGGAAAACCCCCAACTACCCATTCTTTCACTAAAACCGAACAAACTCAAGAACTTGCAAAGAACAAGTGTCTAAATAGATGGGATCTAATCTTCAAGAGATATCTCCATCACTTATACATTCCTAGCATAAGGCAAGATTAGGAGAGGATAAAGAAACAGCAAAAAACCAAGCTAAATTAAGATTCCAACATTTGAGCAAAGAAGAGAAAGACTTAGAAGAATTTTGAATATCTATTATACCTGAAGATGAATATTTACAGCTACTCCCTAGGCACTCACAAAGCTTAAGAGTGACATAAGGCTCAAACACAAGAACCACAACTCATATATCAAAGGTTCTCTTCAAGTACCCTAATATCCTCTCCTTGGCTTAGCCAATCCCTCAAAGCATAGCATCCAAGCTACCTCCTCTCCCTCCTTACATACAGAGGCTCACAAGAAATACTAACCAACACCTCTAGTTGGGTTTCATCCAATCTTACATGGGCTATAATGAGGGGATTTGGCCCGATTTTCCGATGAGAATGATACTATGACTGATTGATATGACGTTGACGATGAGGCTACTTGACCAAAATGACCAAGTCCGTCTTGAAATCGCTATACTACACCATTATTGTTATCAACCGTGCCCAACATGGATGATCTTTCCTGCAAGCAATCAAGAAACAAGCAAGAAAGAAATAAGTGCGATCTGAATTTGCGAATGAAATATGAAGTTTCATTGAACAATGGAGAGGCCTGAAGTCGCCATAGTTGGTCTAGTCGACACAAGTACACAACTGATATTTTCTGAATGAAAATCAATATAAACAAGCCTAAACTCTAAAAGTGGCATCCTTGGTCCTATTTGAGGGACAAAGGACGTGGGGAGTACGTCTATGAGGGAAGGAGAACATCCTACTATAGCTATCTAGTTGGGCTCAAACTGATACAAGCTCTAGGGCCCAGGTTTGGAACTAATTTAGACTTGTTTTATAGATTATGATGTTCTCAGGTAGAGTTTTGAGGTGGGACTAGAACCATTGGAAAGAGGATGTCATATACTTTCTAACATGTCCAAGATCACTTTATTGGACTCTGTAAGCATCTTCTATACTTGTTTGAAGTCAGCGCTATCTATTGAGGTCGAATTGAATTCTAGAACTTATCCAGCTTTCATCCTTGGTTGTCCTGGCCTCAATGTGACGTGTTGACCTCCAATGTTTATCTCAAGGACGTCCGTGACTCCATGTGCCTCTCCTTGATCCTTGCCCATATTTTTAAGCACAATCACATCACATACATCAGGCAGCAACTTATTCTTAGAAGCTGAATTAAATAACCATAGGAATGAGCTCACCTGATAATTCAATTGTTGTGCACATGCCCTATCATAGTTACTTGCCTAGCATCTTACGGATGAGTGTCGTGTGTATCCAAAGAAGTGATGTTTCATCGTCGTCCCCCTCTTGAATTGGAGTCATCATTGACTCAAGCTCAACTTCTTCTCCCAGGTGTGACTTCAAATTTACAATGTTAAATATGGGACTAATTCTAAACTCTGCAGGCAACTCAAGTTTGTATGCATTCTCACTAATCTTTTCAATAATCTTAAAAGGACCATAAGCTCTAGGCATCAACTTAGACTTTCTCAACTCTGAAAATCTATCTTTTCTCAAATGCAACCAAACAAGATCACCAGTTCAAAAATTATTTTCTTTCTACCTTTACTACCAGCAATCATATATTTCTCATTTATGCGCTCTATGTTTTTTATGGTTTCATGCAACTTAAGAACAAATTCAGCACGTTTTTTAGCATCTAGATTTACCCTCTTCGAAGATGGCAGAAGTAACAATTCAATTAGAACATGAAGGTTACAGCATATACTACCCGAAAAAGGCTCATCTTTGTGGTTGAATGCAGCGAACGATTGTAGGCAAACTACACATGAGGTACACATTCTTTCTATATCTTCAAGTTCTTTAAAATAGTCCTCGACATTGTTGAAAAGGCACGATTGACGACTTCAGTTTGTCCATCAGTTTGAGGATGACAAGTAGTTGAAAACAACAGCTTCATCCAAGTTTTTCCCAAAGTGTCCTACAAAAGTGACTCAGAAACTTCGCATCACAATCTGAAACAATTATCTTTGGCACACCATGTAGTCAAATAATCTCTCTAAAAATAAATCAGCAACATGTGTAGTATCATTGCTTTTATGACAAGAAATAAAATGTGCCATCTTAGAAAACCTAACCACTACAACAAAAATACTATCCCTCCCTATCTTTGTCCTAGGCAATCCCAAAATAAAATCCATATAAATATCCTCCCAAGGAACAATAGGAACAGGAAGAGGCATGTATAACCATGTGGATCCAGTCGTGACTTAGCTTTTTGGCATGTAATGTATCACAAAACATAGCGCTCAACATCACGCCTCATCCTTGGCCAATAGAAGTGTTTAGCAAAGATGTTCTCCATCTTTTTTGATGTCAAAATATTCCATTAATCCTTCTCCAAGTGTCTCCTGTAACAACAAAAGGCGTACACAGCTAGCTGGAATGCATAGTTTTTTAGTTCTAAATAAGAAACCATCATTAAAAAATAAATTTGTTTCAGCTTTTGTAAAGGGCATCTTTTAATTCACCATTAGAAGCATATAAATCTTGTATTGTCTCTAAGCCCAAAATTCTACGATCAAGTTGAGACAACAAAGTATACCGTCTACACAACGTATCAGCAATTATATTTTCTTTCCCTTTCTTGTGTTTAATGATAAGGAAATATTCCATAAATTCAACCCAACGTGCATGTCTACGGTTCAGTTTAGATTGACTTCTAATATGCTCCAAAAATTTATGATCAGAATGTATAATAAATTCTTTGAGCCATAAATAATATTGTCATAAGTTGAATAGTTCAAACTATGCCCACTCAATTTCTCGTTGAAATAAGCAACAAGTTTATCTTCTTGTATTAACACACCACTAATTCCAATTCTACTAGCATCACACTCAAGTTCAGAAGTCTTACCAAAATCAAGAAGTTATAGCAATGTGCATTTATGAGATTTTCTTTGAGAAGGTTGAAAGTTTCTTCTTGTGCTTATCCCCATTTGAAAGGAACACATTTCTTTGTCAATTCATTAAGTGGTGCGGCGATGGTGCTGAAATCCTTTACAAAACGGTGACAGAATCCAACAAGTCCATAAAAGCTCAACACTTGTATAACTGTTTGTGGTGTCAGTCAACTCCTTATAGCTTTAATATTAGCTTCATCTACCTCAATTTCATGTGGAGTAACAACATAGCCAAGAAAAAAAACTCAATCGGTGCAAAAGGTGTACTTTTGGAGCTTACCAAACAAACGTGTATCTCTCAAAACAACAAAAATAGCATGTAGGTGTTCAAGATGTTCATCAAGTTACTTGTTGTAAATTAATATATCATCAAAGTAAACTAACATAAATTTACCTATGAAAGCACGTAAAACTTCGTTCATTAATCTTATGAAACTGCTAGGTGCATTAGTTAAACAAAAAGGCATCACCACTCATATAACCTACTTTTAAATGCAGTTGTTCATTCGTCTTCACGTTTCATTCTAATTTGGTGGTATCCACTATGCAATTCAATTTTAGAGAAAATAGTAAAGTTACTCAATTTATCAAGTATATCATCTACCTTAGTAATAGGATGACAATATCTAACAGTAATATTGTTAATCGCTCTACAATCAACACACATATGCCAATATCTATATTTCTTAGGAACTAAAATCACAAGAATAGGATAAGGACTAAGGTTTTCACATACGTATCCTTTGTCAAGCAAGTCTTCTACTTGACACTGAATTTTCTTAGTCTCTTCTGGATTAGTCCTATATGGTGCACGGTTTGGTAAAGAATCTCCCGGGATCAAGTCAATTTGATGCTCAATTCCTCTAACAGGTGGTAGCCATAGGTGTATTTCAGATGGAAACACATCATTAAACTCCTGCAAAAGGTTAGTGATAATAGAAGGCAAAGATGCGAACAAATCCTCAAGTGAAAACAAAGTATCTTTGCAAAGTAAGGCATAGCAAACATAATTTTTCACTTCCAAGTCATTGAAATTAGATTTAGTAGCTAATAGAACCGCACCTTTCAATTTAATTTTATTCTTTCTAGCATTTGATTCTTTTGGTTCTTTCTTTTTAAGTGGAAAACATTTTTAACTACTATTTGATTCTCACTTTTAGCATTATCCTTTTTCTCATGCTTAGATCGTTCAATTTCATCTTTAATAATGACTTTATGAGACATTGGAAGTAAAGCAATTTTCTTGCACCTATGTATGAGAGTATATTGATTAGTTCTACCATAATGAGTGGAATTATTATCAAACTACCATGCTCTACCTAAAAGTAAGGAACATGCTTGCATAGGGATGACATCGTAATCAACATAATTATGATATGAATCAAGCGAAAATTGTACTCTCATAGTTTTGATTACCTTCAACTTACCACATGAGTTGAACCAATGGATGTAGTAAGGCCGTAGGTGAGGACTTGTGATCAAGCCAAGCTTCTTGACCATCTCCAAACTAGTTAAGTTGTTGCAACTTCCTCCATTGATGATGACACGACACGAATATTTCTTGATGATGAACTTGGTTTAAAACAAATTTTGTCGTTAGTCCTATTTGGCACTCTCCATTTGTGCACTAAGCATATGCTTCACTATAAGACTCATGTACTTGTTTGAAGTTTCAACACTCAAGTGTTCTTATTCATCACTAGTATCAATCTCATCATCTACATGGTCATTTATAATAAGTGTATATTCTTCATCAATTTCACTAATTGAAGTATACTAACCATGTTCTCTCACAATGAGAGCTCGCTGACTTAGGCACTCTCTCATGAAGTGTCTGAATCCCTTGCACTTGTGATATTGGATGTCCCTCATATATCCAGTGAAAGCAACTGAAGATGCACTATTTGTTAGAGTAGATTTTGTGAAAATTTGAATGGTTGTAGCCTTATTTGCTTCAGGTGCATGTGAGGACGTAGAAGTGGAAGTAGAAGTAGAGCACCCTCAGCTTACTGCAGATGGAAGGGACACCCTTACTGTTCTAAGACTTTGTTTAGAGAAATAAGAGCCCTCAAAATGACTCCTTGTTCTCATGTGTCGCTCTTGTAATTCCCTTTCAGGTTTATAAGTAAGATAAAACAACGGATGATAGAATTGTATTCCTTATAGTCAAGTATGTCTTGAATTTTCCGGTTAATCCCTCCAATTCTAGCCATTTTAGCTTCTTGGTTTCTTCCAAACAACAAAGCAATGAACTAATTTGCAATTCTTAATAGCATTCCTCTACTGACCTATTGCCTTGTTTTAAGTATTGTAATTTATTTAACATGTCACGTAAAAAATATGAATGCGCAAATCTAGCTCTCATGACTCTTTTTAAAGCATCCTAAGTTCTAGGTACATGTAGTAGTCTACATTGTTCCCTCCACCAAATTGATGCAAAATCAGTGGATTCATTAGTACCAGCTCTAACTCTCTTTTTTATCAGGAAAAACATGGCATACAAATTTTTGATCTAATTATAATTTCCAATCAAGATAAGCTTCAAGATCATATCTACCAGCAAATGGGGGAATTATAAACTTGAATTTAGTTAATATATCATCATCACGTACCTCCCTTTGTAACCTACCCATATCTCATCGATTTTGCCAGTGTTGACGATAGTCATGGTCATCAGGGCCCTCAACTTCAGTATTGTCATCGTAGTTGTTCTCTTCGACATCGTCATCCTCATCCGTCGAAGAGTAAGGGGAGAACATAGCATGTTGAGCAGCTGAGGGTGGTGGACGATGCTCAAGGTTCTCAACTCTGTTGTTGATGGTGGTGAGGGTGTCATTGAGCCATCCAACATGTTGTATATCTCCTCAGTTCTCTTGTTGACCTCACGGTTAAAGTGTTGCATAAACATCCTTGTGCGAGGAGTGAGAGGTCTGGTACTCTCAAGTTCAAAAGATTGGTCATCATTCTTGCCATCATGTTTCAAATTTTGTGAACCTGCCATTGTTTGTAGAACATAAAAAACTCACAAGAAAATTTGTTAGCTCCCTATCAACTACTAGGCGCTATAGGTTATAGACGTTTTACACTCTCATGCTCTTATCAAATACTTACAACATTCTTACCAAGCAAAGCAGGTGGTACAACTGGTGGTTGGTTTATGATAATTTGACTAGAGTGATGATAGCTATTGCTGATACGTCAAGACCTATTCGATTAGTTGTATGTAGAGCTTGGACAAGTAATATTCAAGTAGCAAAGAAATGACAATATTTAATTTCAGAATTACACTAGCTGAATAATAGTCCAATCTACTCACCTAAATTGCTGGCCCAAACTAGTACTCGACCCTAGCTCAAGCAAGCAAACACTAGACGACATAAGGGTTATATAAAGAGAGCTCAAAATCCTAAATGAACAATGCTGCAATTTCTTTTGAATTCTTTTTTAAACTTGTGCACCTCTTTTCGTTTTGCGTTGCTTCTTTTCTTCTTTTTTTAATATCTTGTGTGACTCTTTTTTTTTTTGCACTTGCGTCTTTTTTTTCTTTTTTAGATCAGTGTGAATATTAAAGCTCACTAAAATATGGCCTAGAATTAGATTACACATTCTAAAATGAAAGAAAACTCAAACTAGATGGCGAACGGATGCCAAAAATAGGTACTAAAACTTCGGAGGCTGTTTTGAGGCCCTAAACGAACTTTTTTATTTTCACTTTTTTGAAGCCTCATGCGGTTTATTTTGACTGACTTGTTAATTTTTGGATGCAACCTTTTGTTATTTTTCCAATGAGCCAAAGAATATTGCAATCCGAGTTTGTTTGCAAAAGTCTTGGCTGTTTTAGGGAACGTTGCATGAAACTGTCCTGAACTCAGCCCCAAAAAAATCAGAACCTAAACTTAAGTCTGTCCTAGGTGATTTGGCCAACCAAGAAAAAGTGAAAACCAAGTTGATCTCTAACTCCAAAGATCCAGTGGCACAGACACAAACCCTAACCCTTTCCAAACTCAGCAGCGAAGAGCAACCGCAGCAAGGGATGGGGTAAACCCCTCATGTAACCAATTTTTTTATTTTCAGATACAGTACCCAAAACTAAAATCAAGGCACTAGATTTAGACCAGCAACTAGAACTTAACAATGGATGAAAATTCAACACGGTAAAATGGAAACTGAAATTGCAAAGGCACAACTAGGGCTCGGTTTTGGTGATTTTCAACAAACGTAATATTTTTGTGGGGCAATTTGCTAGTTATAGATATGAAAAACAAATCTAAAATAGGAATCTCACCAGGCAATCTGTGCTCTGATACCAACTGATGAGAGGATTTAGCCCAATCTTTCGATAAGAATGATACTACAATTGATTGATATGACGTTGACGATTAGGCTACTTGACCAAAACGACTAAGTCAGTCCTACAATCGCTACACCACACCCTTATCATTACCAAACATGCCCAACACGGATAATCTTTTCTACAAACAATCGAGAATCAAGTAAGAACGAAAATAAGCACGATCTGAATTTGCAAATGAAATATGAAATTACATTGACAATGGAGTGACTTGAAGTCACCATAGTTGGTCTAGTCGATATAAGTACACAACTGATATTTTCTAAATAAAAATTAATCTAAACAAGCCTAAACCCTGATGAGGGAGGGGGAACATCCCACTCCAACTCTCTAGTTGTGCTCAAACTGATACAAGGTCTAGTGCCCATATTTGAAACTAATTCAGAATTGTTTTATAGATTGTGACTTGCTGAAGTAAAGTTTTGATGTAGAATTAGAACCATTAGAATCCAAAAAGTCCAATATCACCTCATTTGAACTCCATATGCATCTTCTATGCTCGTTTGAAGTCAGCACTATCTCTGGATGCCGAACTGGATTCTAGAACATGCCCAGATTTTATCCTTAGTTTTCCTGGCCTCAAAGTAACCCAGTGACTTCCAATATTCATCCAAGCATGTCAATGACTCCATGTGCCTCTCCTTGCTCGTTGCCTATGTTCCTAAGCATAATTACATCACATGTACATGTAGCAACTATTCTCAAAAGCTAAATTAAATAACCCTAGAAATGAGCTCACCTGCTAATTCAACTGTTGTGCACGTGCCCTCGTCATAGTTCCTTACCTATTATTTTGTGGATGAGTGTTGTGTGTATCTAAAGAAATCATATCCTCATCAGGCTAACCTGTTAACTCAACAACATACCGTGTTTTACACACACATGCACGCTTTTGAAAGCAGCTCATCCAAAGGGCTTCGATAGCCTGAAACACCAATCTAATCCATCAAAGTATCTCTGCATGATTTGACATGCAGCCCATAATACCCAACGACTAGCTGTCACATCTTCACACATCTAGATTCCCCCAAACCGTCTCTATGTGCATTGCCCTTGTCTCTTAGCGCACCACATGTACCAACTCGCCTCATTGTGATTCTCGTCTCTTCTGTGCTTTTTGCTTGAGCCACGTACGCTCACTCGGACTTACTCGACCACACAAACCTTAGCTACCTACTTATCCCGGTCAATTGCCGTTGACAGCCACCGTTCTTTAAGTCACCTGCACATCTAAAGAGCAAGCAATCCGATTCCGAGCACATGCTCCATATACTTGATTCATGCTAGCCAAATCATACATCATGTAATACAACACAACCATCCAATGGCTTCCATGCCGTGCACACACTCAAAGCAACTCAACTCAAAACATGCTCTAAACCTATAGGGCCGGTCTGACTGCCAACTACAGGCCGATCATACCTCCCAACACCTCTCAACCTCACCCTGGTAACAGAGAACTGATCTGACTACTAGCCCAACGTTGGTCAAACCACTAGCAGTCAGGCCACCAGTGATCTGACTACCGATCACAGGTCGCTCACGAGCACTAGAAAACACCATCTCTAAAATTTTAGTTAAACTCTATCTAGTTTTAGTTCAGAACTCCAATTTGAGCGACACCTAGTGCATCCCAAACACACCTCCATAGCGGCCGATTTCCGAAATGCCATACGGCCGGTCTAACCGCTTCATAGCCGTTGGTCAGACTGCCATTGTTAGGCCGGTCAGACTAGTTAAAATCTGACAGCAACTCTGAAAACTGAAAAGCTTAAAAACCAAACTCAAACTTTGACAAAACTTGCAAATCAAAGTTAAATACTCATCACACATATAGGATAATCTCCACATGGTCTCACATGTTTGGTTCAAGAATGGTAACGCAAACGTAATCGGAATGGGATTACTGGGGGATTCATTGGTGTATGGATGATTACTTATTTTGTTTGGTTCCACTGAGGAATGATATTGAATACCATTATGGTGTCTTGTTTTTCGTTGAAAAAATGGCACTGGACATACGGTGGGGCTAGGGAAGGCTAGGCAAGACTCTCATAGCATAGGATAGCACCACATTAGGGTCAACGAAAGCGTCTCCATCATTGTCGGGCATGCCTTCCCCTCCTCCAACTCTATGTCATCTACCATGCCGCCGCTACGGAACCCCGCACTCTCCTGCCACCCCACAACGACAACATCCACCTACAACGGCAGAATCATGGCCAAAGCCCGCACCTGCGCCCTCTTGACGGCACCGTGGAATCATGTTCAGAGCTTGTTGGCGGAAGGACCTCTCGCCAATGGCGGCACATAGAAAACGCATCATCCTATGGTTCTAGGGATCGTGGGAATCAGGATGTTGCTGCCATGTCCTCTCCCTTCTCCCCTCCAATGCGAAGGCTCCTGTTTTTTCAATGGGAGGGCGGCTCGTGCACAAGGAGAAGAGGGGATCGAGAAGAAGACGAGATGGAGAAGATGGTCGAGAGGTGGCTGCTGCGGTATCGTAATCCAATATCGCACAGATGTGAGTGTAATCGATTTTCTATGGGCCCGATATCCATTTACGTGGGATCCGATTACAACCCACTTGATACACCCTGAAAACAGCATGCACCACGAACGGTAAACAATGTAATTGGATTACACCCTGAAATAGCCCAACCAAACACCGTCTTGGTGTCGACGTACGCCTCGTGCCTTTTTGCCGTTGATGGGCTCGTAGGAGTGTGTTCGTTTCATACGCCTTGCGTGCAGCTCGGCATTCTAGAGCTCAGCTGATCTCTCGCATATGTAATGCGCGTCCGTCTCGTCGGTCTGCTGATCGGTGTCTCTCTCCCTATCTCTGCTGATGGAGTGATGGTCAGTGAAAAAAGGGAAGAGCGTACTCTTGCTGTGCTGGGACGGGATTCCGATGGGCTATAGGGTGGTGCGTTTTTTTAGCTATGACTATAATGGCTTATGATTATGGCTGATGTCATTTTGATCCTAGCGTAAATATTTGTATGAACAAACTTAATATTGATAAACCGCTTCAACAAAATTATCCTGATAAACTGTTTTAAAATAGTGATAGAGAAACTTTCTTACTTATTTATTTATTTAAAAAAATTAATAGAATATAAATTATAAATTATAAGCTAAAAAGAAGAGACTGAAGTGTCGACTGAGAGCAAGCAAGAGCCTACAGCCTAACGAAAGTTCGTACCTTTTCTTTTTGAGATGTTTACTGGGCTGGGCCAGACAAAAAGACACGATGGTAAGCCTATTCTTTTTTCCCCTAAAAGCTGCTTTTTAGTTTTTTTATAATAACTAGTTTTTAAATGAAATGTCTTATTAAGGTGGAGTTTATAAGTTAAATGTAGTATATGTTATAGTGACTTTATTTATATCAACCAAAACCTTACACGAGTTTCTGTCACTCCATACTATAAACCTTACACGAGTATGTGTTATAAGCACAATGACATCACACACGGTTTATGAAACAAAGCTAGATTTATCACTGTTACACACCGTATTTATAAAACTAGTCGTATACATATCGTATTTGCAAAAATAGTGCTTTTGCCATCCGATGGGTGGACGGCAGCGCTGGCAAGGCGACACGTGACGAGGCCGCCGACGGCAGGCACCTGCCATCCCGCCAGCCGACGACAGGTAGCCTACCGCCCGATGAAGGGCGGCAGGGTGACAGGTGATTAAACCGGTTAATTAGCTGGCTTAATTATCTGCCCTATTTTTTTTACATTTAGTATTTATTTGAATTTTTAAATATATTAAATGAGTTCAAAAAATTACGAAAATTTATGTATTGTGTTCCGACGCATAGTGTAATTTTTGAGTAATTTTATTTGTTGTGAATATTGCTCAAAAATTCATAGAATTTTGATATTTTACGAGTTTTTACAAGTAGCAAACGAGCTCCAAAAATTATGAAATTTTATATGAAGCCTCCCGACACAATCATAGTTACTGTGTAATTTTTTAGGAATTTTGTGCTGTCCAAATTTGCTATGTTTATTCGGGTTAATTTAATTATGAATTTAATGATGCTCAAGCATCTTTTGAAGTGGCTGACCTCTGTACTTCGCGTATGTGTCGGCCAATCATGCTATATTTTCTTTCCTGCTATCTATTTTCACACAATTATCACTATGTGTGTGTCGCGCTCTCTCATTCGCACTAATGTCGTTATGTCCGCGTCGTCCCCCCTCGCCCACTCCCTCGTTTGCATATTTGTCAGTGTTACCATGCTGTCCCCTCTCACCCGAAGCGTTGCTCATGACAATGGATCCTCAATGTACGGGGTGAGTGCACCGAGTTCACTTTTCGCTCGGCCATAAATACGAACCTCTCGCAGTTTGTCATTGCTCATTTTAGTCGCTCATCGCAGAAGCTCATTGTCACAGTCATCGCTCAAAATTGGGAGTGCGTAGCTCATTACTTGAAGAAGCCAGTGCATAGCTTAAAATTGGCAGTACCGATTACTTCTCCTGAAAGGTAGGTAATTTTTTATCGTATGCTTTTGACGTTATTCCCGTAATCCTAATCAATTAGTGTTATTTAGTTAGTCGTGATTAATATAGTTTGTATTACGAAGTAAGTAGGTTATAGTAATTTAGACATAGTTTTTACTATTTTTGTGTATGTACGGTACCCATAATTTGTTATTAAACGGAAATATGTAATTAAGTAGTCATAATTACTATAGTGGCAATTAGTTAAGGGTAAGCAATGTATTAATGGTAAGTAATTAAGTGGTAAGGACGGCGGTAATGAACACTACACCACAACACCAAAATACCGTCAGATGTCGGTCGCTAAAAATGTATAATTACCGATGGACAGTTAGACGGTAAAAGTTGGTGACAAATCGTCAGTCGGTATTCCTACCTTTGCCGATTGACTGTCTGTCGGTATATATATTTACATTAGGCGTTGAACTGTCAGTCGGTAATTCATGGTATATACGTTGAACCGTCTGTCGGTATAGATGACCAGAGCCCTCGCGCACGAATTGTAATGGGCCCAACCCACCTACAACATCAAAACCCTAGGATCAATGAAACCCTTGCCGCCGCCAACCTTCTTTTTCCCTCGACTCTCGCCGCACCGCCCGCCAAAAATTTCCTCCCCCTCGCCCGCGCCCGCCCTCCATCAATCCGCTCCCGCGCGCGCCCTCCCCCCATCAATCCACCCCCAAATCGATAAAGGCGCCCGAGCGGCGAGCGCGGAGCGGCCGCGTCCACAGCCACATTCCGAACCCTAGCTCCGCTCCGCGCCGCGCTCCGGTCCGCTCCGCCTCCGCGCCGCCCTTCCGACCGCTCCGCTTTCGCGCCGCGCCGGCCCTCCGCTCCGCCTCCGCGCAGCACCGCGCCGGCCTTCCGACCGCTCGGGCACTCTGCCAGCACGGCGACCGCCAGATCTGGGCGCTCCGCTCCGGCCCTCCCTCCGCTCTGCCCTCCGCACGACCGGCGAGGCGGCGACCGTGCCTCCGGCTCCGCCCTCCGCTCCGGCCGTCCCTCCGACCTTCGCTCCGCCCTCCGCACGACCGGCGAGGCAGCGACTGTGCCTCCGGCTCCGCCCTTCGGCCCTCCGCTCCGCCGCCACCGCAGACCGCGTCAGGCATCAGCTTTGGCTCCGCCGGTGAGTAGTTGTTCTGTGCCTGGCTAGTGGTAGTGGCTGATGTGGTGTTGATCAGTTGGTGTTGTATGAATGTATGTCAGTATGTCTGTATGTGTATGGCTGTATGCAGTATATGTTGAAAATGAACAATGCTTATATGTATGTGCTTCATGTTATTCATCAATGCTTGGTTACATTTTTTTAGCGAGAATTTTTTCTGCAAGTTAAGGATGATGACAATCTTCAGCCAAAAAACTGATGTGAGATACATGCAGTTTCATTACTGTATGTGCCAAAAACTTGTGGTTGGATTGTATGTTCTAATATGAAATAATCTCAGGATGTATATGTTCAGTTGCATGGCCATATAGGAAGCAAATAATCTCAGGATGTATATGTTAAACAAACACTACTACACAAGTACAGTTGGGCTGTTGGCTCCATTTCTTGATAATATATATACTACTTTTGCAGGAGCAGAATTTGTAGCTGCAAGCATTTGGAATTTCTCTGGACACCTACAGTTGGGTGAAGGAGCTTGAGTAACGGTATGGTTCTATTTCTCGAGTTCTTATGTTGTGTTGTCAGCTTTCTTCTAAGCTTGTGATATGCTAAGTGGTTGCACTCTCTATGTAAGGATATATTCTTAGCGCGGTGTGATCTCCCTATAAAGGCGTATGGATAAAACATGGATCAATAATGAGCCTAGGTACAACACAACTACTTTTGAAATGTTAAAAGTGTTTTGTAGTTAACATGAGATTTTACATAATATATTGCATGTAGGCACACAAAGAAATATTTACAAGGAGTGAACGGTTTTCTAGCTTATGCATTTAGAAATTCAGCAGTAGGGGACAAGATATTATGCCCTTGCAGAAAATGTGTTAACTCGTTTTGGAGAGAGGCAAGTGATGTACGTGAGCACTTGATATGTGGTGGGTTTATAAAAGGGTACACAACATGGAATTTACATGGAGAAGCAAGTACCTCTGATGAGAATCATGGAAATATTGATGGTGCTGATCTTATGGAAGAGTCCAATGAAGAAGATGAAATATCTGAATTGCTTAGAGACTTAGCTTGTGGTTTAGATGATAGAGGGGATTTTGAAGACAACAGTTATGTTCAGCCTAGTGATGAACTACGTGCCCTTCAGAAGTTGGTAGAAGCCAATAGTCAAGAGTTGTACCCTACTTGCAAGAAGTATACAAAACTGCGTTTCCTGATTAGATTGCTTCACATCAAACTCCTTGGAGGCTGGACTGATAAAAGTTTTGACCTTCTACTTGATCTACTAAATGATGCATTACCTAAGGGTTCAGCACTACCTAGAAACTTCTATGAATCTAAGAAATTGATTAAGTCCATAGGACTTGGGTACATTAGCATTCATGCTTGTGAAAATGATTGCATTCTCTATTGGAAGGAGCATGAAAAATCTGATTCATGTCCAAAATGTAAGGTTTCACGGTGGAAATCAGCTAGGGAGAGTTTAGATGGGAAACATGTATATAAGGTTCCTAAGAAGGTTCTTCGCTATTTCCCAATAAAGAAGAGGCTCCAAAGATTATTTCTGTCTTCTAAAACAGCAAGTCTAACAAGATGGCATGATGAGGAGAGAACAAGAGATAGTGTTCTTAGGCATCCTGCAGATTCTCCTCTATGGCAAGACTTTGATGTTAAACATCCAGAGTTTGCTTCGGATAGCCGCAAAATAAGTGTTCATTCAGTAAAAAATAAGTGGTCACAAGCAATACAAGTAGTAGCATGCAGTCATACACATAGCAGTTTCCAGTTCACCTCTCACCAAGCATATGAGAGAGGTTGATGGATCTGAGGCTAGGAATGCTTAATTTGTAGTACTATTACCTTCACACCCAACAGCTTTGAGGTTGATATATAGGAAATAAGCAATGCAGCAACCCTTCGAGGTTGATATATAGTATGGCAAGTGTACTTAGAGGCACCAACCCTTTATCTGAATCTCAAGATGCTGCTAGCCTGGTTTGCAGCACTTGCTAACTCTTATTGGTATAGATCTGTTTTTGTTCAGCGTAGAGAAAAGTATTGTTTGGTATAGATCTCAAGTATTGTTTGGTATAGATCTCAAGTTTACTGCACAATAAACTAGAATGGTTGTAGACTTGTAGTATATTTGTGTTTTACTGAATAAAGATAATCATTTGGCATTCTGACTCAGGAAGTGTTGTGCGTCACTAGCTGGATACAACTGGACTGCTTACAGCTGAACCGGTCACGACTTTGCGGAACTACTGCGCCTTTGCATCCAAGTATTTTTTTGTTTTTTGGGTTTCTGGAAGAACTTGTTCACACAACTCAATGGCATGTGCAAAACAATCTTCTACAATCTGCTGTTGGATCCATGCATCTCCTTTTGGTTTCTGAGTTTCTCAAAGTGATTGTGTACTGCAAACAATCTAGTACATTTTGATGCATTGCCATGTGTGTCTTTT
The DNA here is from genome assembly GCA_017311315.1 of Dendrocalamus latiflorus. Taxonomy (NCBI): domain Eukaryota; kingdom Viridiplantae; phylum Streptophyta; class Magnoliopsida; order Poales; family Poaceae; genus Dendrocalamus; species Dendrocalamus latiflorus. The sequence goes on along the minus strand of CM029677.1, from coordinate 15,130,294 downwards.
GTTTTTTTCACTTGGTGCAAGGAAGACAAACCTATATGTATCTGGGGGACTGAATTTGTGATGGTGAATGTGATATGGTGGCTCTCTAATTATTAATGAACTTGGTTTACTATGTACTAATTCTGCCAAATCGGATTTTATTTTTTTTAATCCATTTTAATTGCATCGTTGGACAATCAGTCGCTAAAACATATCTATACCATCAAATAGTCTGTCGGAATATGTGGTAACACACTGTCTGACGGCAAATATTATACCGTCTACCAGTCAGTCGGCAAAAGTACGGTCAGTCGGTATATGTTTTTACCGACCCCCGTTACACCGTCTGTAGAGTCAGTCGGTATATGTTTTATACCGACTGACCATCAGACGCTAACTCTTCCTATGCCGACTGACCGTCCAACGCTGTTTTGGGGCTGTGGTGTAGTGGAATGACTCATCATTCTTTTTGATGAGTAATCAAATTATCAGTAATTAATGAAGTATTCATAGGTAGTTACATGCATGTAATCACTGACTTTTAGTATGTTGTTGTCATTATCAATCTTTGCACTAATATTTCAGCTGTCACATTTGTTGCAAGGTACCCTTAAAATTAAGAGTGTGTAGCTAATTATTTAGAGAAGGTAGTGCATAACTCATTATGGATGCAGCAGTGCTGATTGTTTCTCCCGAAAGACAAGTAATTTTTATAGCATGCTTTCAATGTTATTCCCGTAGTCCTAGTCATAATTATTGCTGTTTAGTTAGTCATAATTAATTTAGTTTGTATTATAAAGTAAGTTTTACTATCATTATTAATCTTCGCACTAATATTTGGTCTATCCTATGTATTGAAAAGTATGACTTTACTGAGCTTCTCAAACACTTGTATGATGAGAAACACCGTTGCCACTTATGTATGATGGGTGACACGGCTGGCCCTTCAAGTTGCAAGGGGGAGGCATCCGTGGGTGCTGGACGAGTGCTACGTCCCAACCCTACGAGCCACATGCTTGTTGCCCTTTGCGAGGCTGGTCTCCATCGGACACGAGTTCACCATCGACAGTAGCCTGCTCGTGGCACTGGTGGACAGGTGGAGGCCAGAGACGCACATATCACACTTTCGGTGGGGTGAGATGATGGTCACTCTAAAGAACGTCGCATTGTTGATCGGTCTCCTTCTTGGAGGTGACGCACTTATTTCAGCCCCTGCACCAGCCGACTAGAAAGAGAGGCTGGCAGACCGATTCAGCCAGCCTATCTCAGAGAGTACATGTGGCATCCCCTGCATTTGGCAGAACAATTTCAGCGTGTGCTAGCAGGATGCACCGCCAAAGGTCGTCGAGATGCACCTCGTCGAATTCCTTATTCAGCTCTTTAGTTGGAGCATGTTTCTAGCCACACACAATGATATTTGCAACGCTGAGTTCATTGGCCTCGCCGAGTCTTTGGTGGACGCAGAGTTTGGTGCGATGCCTTGGTACAGCTGGGGATCAATGGTTCTGTGCACCACGTGTCAGGGGTTATGTGACGCTTGCCAGCGCACCACTGCTGGTACCCCCAATCTGGCTATCTGCTACATGCTCCTACAGCTGTGGAGTTGGGAGCACTTCCTTATCGGACATCCGACCATCGTGACGCCAGTGCACTCATGCGGCGAATTCACTGACCTGACAGACAAGCCCACTATGGGCATCTGATGGACTGCTACCCGTCTGTGTTGGGTAAAGGGCAAACCGTCGAGGTGCTACTTGCTGTGGAACAATGAGTTTGAGTCATTGCACAACAGTGACGTCATATGGGGTTCGTGGACTGTAGATTTTGTGCATTGTGTATCGCCCTGCAATGCATGGAGGACGTGGAGCTATGGGCAACGAACATCATTTGGTGTTCTCATAGATGGTGGAGGCTTACGTGCCACAGTGCGTGATGTGACAGTTTGGTTTGCACCAGGCCGTGCCCCCTCTGGACGGCAGGTTCCTATCGCAAGCCGTACACCGGTGAGTCAAATTCCATCAGACTAATATGTATACTTTGTATGTCTTGCTTTGTAACATCGATGATTCTGGAAATGCAGACAATCAAGGGCTAGTCAACATGGTATAGATTGGTGGGCACTATAGCAACAATAGACAATGGCATGGGCGAACAGGGCGCACCTCGATGTCGTCATGGAGCAGCGTCCGTACGACGTATAGATGTACGACGAGTATCTGGAGTGGTACGTACACCGGTCACATAGCAGACTCACCATTCCTCCACCAGATCACCCCGACCAGATCACACACAAGAAAAGTCTGCAATGCTTGATTGATCCCCATAGTGCTTCGCGGCTGCATGACAGCGTAAGACAGTTTAAATATCTTATCGTTTCATTCAAGAAATTTATACTAGTGGTTACCGAACCTGTTTCATATGTCACTTCGGTTGGAGCAGACATAGCACAACGTAAGCGCGTCAGAGGCCACCATTAGCAGCCTAGAGACACTACCGGCTCTACAGAAGACTATGAAATTCATCCTAAAGTAGACCAAAAAATAGTGTATAACCTAAGCTGCGGCCGTTCCACGGATCACACTGTGCACATAAGCCACCCAGTGGGGGCACCATGCTCACCCGCCAGGTCATTGCGACTTAGCGAGTCCGGCTGGCCATCGCAATCTACTGAGTCTGCTTGGCATCGTAGTACTAGTCGCCGATCATCCGTGCGTCGTACTGACGAGAAGGTAACTTACGTACGAACCTACATTTTATTTTCCTATTAGGTCTTGCGTTCCACTAACATCATGGCATTTTCCCGCCGTAGGTCCATTGTCGAGATGCATCACTTTTGATGTTCGCATCACCTATACAGACTACCACTCCGCATTGTCCATCTTCGCTGCACATTCGAGAGGTATAATATTCGCATTGTACATTTAAAATATTTATTGTGACTAATATCGTTTCATCTTGCAGCCTCTAATTCAACGTGGGGATGACGACGAGTCCACCGATAACAATACGGACCTCCCAGATGCTTCCAGAGAGTATTACACGATGCCAGAGTTTGCAACGTACACAAGGCATAGCTCAGCGTTCACAACATATTTAGGGTTCGGATACTTCGGTGGGCAAAACTCCTCCGGCTTTGCTGCCACATCATACGGTCAAGGCGAGAGCTCCTTCGCACCATGAGGGGCATTTCTAGAGTCCTTCGTTCAAGACATTATTCCGGGCAGCTCATAGTTTGGCATGTCTCAACTAGAGGACTCCGACCCTTACCGGACCCAGCCTATTCTACCTGAGCCTACTGGACCACCGCCGGCCAATGAGCAAATAGAACGGTCTCCAAACCTCCTCCGACCCGAGACGCAACCTCCGGACCGACTGACGTACCCTACGGGACATGCTCGTGCTCAACGGAAGACAAGGCCACGTATGGGGAGGCAGATGCGGTGAGGAGGTAGCAGTTGCTCAAATGGGTGAGCCATATTGCATCCACTGTTTGTATTTTTTGTATTACTATAATTACTTTTACTTGTACAAGTATTCCCAATTTATAAAATTGTAAAAAATCAGGAAATATTCGTGAATTCATGATTAAATTAACCCGAATAAACATGGAAAATTCTAACCATATAAAATTCATAAAAAATTACACAATAATTATGACTATGTCGGGAGGCTTCAAATAAAATTTTGTAATTTTTGGAGCTCGTTTGCTATATGTAAAAACTCGTAAAAATATCAAAATTTTATGAATTTTTGAGCAACATTCACAATTGATAAAATTACTCAAAAATTATATTGTTAGGTACATTGCATTGGGAGGCTATACATAATTGTTTGTAATGTTTTGAGCTCATTTGATATTTTTAAAAATCCAAACAAACACTAAATATAAAAAATTAGAGTAGGTAATTAAGCTGGCTAATTAGCCGGCTTAATCACTTGCCGCCCCCTCATCGGATGGCAGGTCTGCCTGCCGCCCCCCACTGGGTGGCAAGCGCCTGCCACCGACGACCTCGCCACGTGTCGCCTCGCCGGCGCTGCCGCCTGCCCACCGGATGGCAAAAGCGCTATTTTTGCAAATACGATGCATATATGGCTAGTTTTATAAATACGATGCGCAACAGTACCAAATCCAGCTTTGTCTCCATGGTTCATGCCTCGTACGTATGTACCCATTCTAGCGTCTCTTGGAGGTGATCAAATGAGTTGTGCCAGTCGGGCTGACCAAAGCACAATATTATTGTTCCGATCTAGGTACAGTATGGCCCACCATCTAAATAGGTCATGCTGGTCTGGCCCAACGCATCGTGCTATGCTTGGATCACGATCTTGGCCTAGTGGGTTAGCCCAGTATGACACGTATAGTACCATACCTAGCACGGCACATCCTACGCACAGTTCAGCCTAGCACTACCTGTTAGGCCTGTTCATTTTAATATTGTATGATTTTTGTTTTTTTAATTCCATACGGTTCACTTTTTAATTTATGTGACTTTATTTCATATTTTTAATTCTATATATTTTATTTTATAAGTTTGTGGAATTTTATTTTATATTTTTAAATTTTATATGTTCTATGGGATTTTTTATATTTTATTCAAAATTTCATACTAAATAGACCAAATGAGCCGACACTGGCTCGATGAGCCATGTTTGGATTGGTATCTTAGTCCATAGACTAGCACATCATAGCCTGACTAAGAAACAGATCAAGCAAACTCGTGCCCAAATGGGATGTGCCTAGATGGGCCCTTGTTGTGCCGCGCGCTGAGTCGTCCATTTGATCACCTCTACATCCTCTTTCAGGAGTGACGAGTCAGAATTTCATTACACGACGGACTGCTACATAGAAAATTTGTGTCCATGCCCTAAAGTGGAGACCAGACTGCTATAGATCTAGATCCGTGCCTTCTCTTCATGGCTAGGCGAATCTGCAGGTGCTACGATCCAAAGCTAGCTGTCTCCATAACCATAAGAGCTGGTGGTTCGTCGTCTCGATCGACGTCTACTTTTGGGAGACTTTCTACACGGTCGCGACGCAGGTTGTGCGGGGCACGTTTGCGAGCCGAAGCCGAACCGAGGCGGGCAAAGTGGTTTTCGCCAAGAAAGCAACCCGAGACGGAGACCAGCAGGAGAAGGGTGTTGTTTTGCTTGAACCGTCCAAGCACGTCGGCGTGGCACACAAAAAGTGATGGTACTCGGTTGCAAGAGCCGAAAGGTCAATAAAAATTTTCGCAGTTGGTGATCGAGATGACGGTGTGAATTGAATCGAAACTGGACACATGCGTCGCGAAAGAAGAATGTACCAAGCCTCCGTTCAGTATCAGCAATGTTCGTCAGGCTGCCTTTTCTTATCTTGAGACCGTACGTCCCTTTCGTGGACCGGTTCGGAGGAGTTTCTTGGACCATTTCTGGTTGATGAAAGTTATGTTTCAAATAGTTTTTAACTTTCGATTTTTAAAAATCGGCTTTTTAAATAGAATATGATTTTTTAATGTGTTTTCTATAAACTATTTGTATGAATTAATATAGAAGTCATTTTGAACAGAGTAACTTCTCGACGCGAGTGGCCATTAGTCCTTTAATTTTTTTCGTAATTAGCCAAAAGACAAAAGACTTGAGCAAGCCTCTAGTCTTTTGTTAATGATTTTAGATAAGAAGTCTTTTGTCAATGTTAAGATCGGTATTTTAATTGTAAGGAGGGAATGGGATCTCTAGTCGACCCTCACCTTGGGATGCTATCTCGTTGCCGCGGGTGTCAGCTAGAAACAACAAAATTTGAGAAGTGGGAACTTTCCAATCAAATGAGAAATCTAAATAATTTAAACTTTCAACTAGAAATTGGAAAGAAAAACTTTCGACTTGCAAGATCAAACTTACAAGTCAAAATGTTCAAAGTTTTCAACTCAAGAATCCTGAACTTTCAACTCCAAATTTGAAAGAAATCACCTAGGGATTTCACCTCCCCGCCCTCTCCGCTCCTGCAGCCATGACAGGCATAGGCGATGGCAACGGTATGGCGGCAACAGTGGGGAAACATTGATTATTATTATTATTCAACATGAATGATATCGAAAACAGAGAATACGGTCCCTGTTTTCTTCATAACTGTAAAACACATCCTATTAGAATTCGTAATCTTGTTTTTAGTTTCGTAGTCGTATATAAGTTAGTGGTCGTATTTGAGTTCGAGTACGAGTACGATTCAGCTAGTCAAGTCAGTCTTGGTGGTCGTGTACGAGCACGACTCTGTCATAGTCGGAGTTCGTGTCATAGTCGTAGCCAGAGTTTGAATCGTAATCGAGTCTGCCCCGTAGTCGTAGAGCAAGGTATAAAGGGGCAGAGCATTATACCGAGAGAGTGCGAGCAGAGGCCAATGCGATCGGTGTGATCTAGAGGCAAGGCAACAGAGAGAGTGATCAGGGTGATCGTATTGATCGGTGTGATCGAGAGAGAAAGAAATAAAGAAGAGAAGAGCGGTTTGACTCTGGAAAGTCTATCAAGTTCATTGTGTTCACAGACGTAGTCATAAACAGAGTTACGACCACGGCAACGAGCGGAGGTGTCCACAGGTGCTGAAGACGTGGTCGTAAAGGAGTTACGACCACGGTCACAGAGCAGAAGACGTGGTGTCGTAAGTGTTACGACCACAGCGAGAAGGCATGGCCATAAGCGATCATAGCGAGGAGACGTGGCCGTAAGACGTTACGACCATAGCAGTCGACAGAGCCTTCAAAGTGGCCGATAGTATCACAGCGTGGTCGTAATTGGGTTACGACTACGGTGATCGACCGTAATCAAAGGAGAGGCGGTAAACATGGTCATAACTTCTGCTGAGGTTATGACTACGTGGTCGGAGCAGCGAGGCGTGATCGAAGAGATCACAACGTGGTCGTAACAACAGTCAAGGTGGTCGGAGAACCAATAGAGTGGTCATAACGACACAGGAAGCGGTCGTAGCTTCTTCAATGTGGTCGTACGGTTGCAGTGAGTGGTCGTAGCAACTACAAGGTGGTTGTACAGGTCCTGGGAGTGGTCATAAGACTTCAAAAAGTGGTATCAGAGCTAGTTGACTTCGGTTTTGAAGATCATGGGCGACAAGACGAAGGCTCAGGGTAGGCTGATCTCCGTCTAGTATCCTCTCCTGACAAAGGCTGATCTCCCTCCACTATCCTCTCCTGACAACCAACAATTACCTGGTGTGGGCAATGAATATGAAGGCGAATGAAGGCGAACATGTGCGCCCAAGAAGTTTGGGGTGCAGTCGATCCGAAGGGGAAGGACAAGGAGGTGGATGACAAGGTGAATCAGGTAGCTTTGGCCATCATCTACCAGACGGTGCCAGATGCAATGATGCATCTGCTCATCGGCAAGGAGATGGCACGGGAGGTGTGGGAGCGCTTCAGACGATGCACGAGGAAGTTGGTCGTGTTAAGGAGGTGCGGCTCAAAAATTTGCGGAGTGAGTTTGAGAACCTGAAGATGGGAGAGACCCAGTCAGTGAACGGGTTCGTCGGCAAGCTGAGTTCATTGTACAATCAGATTAATTCTCTTGGTGACAAAATAGAGGAATCTGTGGCGATGATAAAGTACCTGCATGTGCTTCCAGAGAAGTTCATACATGTTATCACAACACTATGTACTCCCCCGATCTGAACAAGAAGAGGATAGAGGAGATCACCAGCTCTCTCAAGGCGTATGAGGAGTTACTGAAGGGGTTTCAGTCGCGTAATAAGTAGGGATCTCATAACAAGTAGGCATTGCTAAAAAAGGGAGATCCAAGAGACGGTCGTGTCTCATCAAACAATCACGAGAAGTGGCACAGTCGAGGCGGCTAGAGTGACCAAGGCGGTAGGGATGGCCGTGGAGACAAGGCTGGGCAAGGTAGTGGTGAGAGATTCTGTGATAAATCACATGTCAAGTGCTTTGAATATGGCGAATACGGGCACTACGCATCAAGATGTTACAGCCATATAAAGTGCTTCAACTGTAATGAGTTTGGACACTATACTTCGGATTGCAAAAGCAAGAAGAAGGACGCAGAGGTGAACCTTGCCAAAGACGAAGAAGGAGATGACGAATCACTAGTACTTCTCTCCTCATATGTTGAAAAGGAGTCGGCCATGGTGATACTGAATGAGGATAGTGTAGTTCCAAAACTACGCATGAAGGAAGGTAGCCACGATCACACGGATCAGTGGTACATGGATAATGGAGCAAGCAACCACATGACGGGAGATCGCTTCATGTTTCATAAGCTTGACGAGAAGGTTTGGGGCAAAGTCAAGTTTGACGACAGCTCCACGGTGAAGATAAAGGGTAAAGGGACGATGATGTTGCAATACAAGAACAGAGATAAGAAGTTGTTGATAGGAATTTATTATATACCAAGTCTATGCAACAATATACTTAGTCTCGGATAGATGACAGAAAGAGAGTGCAAGGTGGTGCTATAGGATGAGTTCTTGTGAGTATATGACAAGAACAGAGATTTATTGATGAAGGTGAAAAGATCTTCAAATTGGTTATACAAGATTTCTTTGAAAATTTGTAAATCAGTTTGTGTGAAAAGTGGTCTGGAGGAGCCAGAAGATGGTGAAATTCACAGACGTGTAGTCAACGCAGAGGGAGGCAAACGCTTTGAGGGTGGCGAACCCCACTCTAACGCAGTAAGCGGTGGCTTGGGCGCACAAAGCAGCAAGACCTGAACGCAGCATGCAGTAGTTGAATGCAGGCATGCGGGCTTGCATGGAGAAGGTCCAGGGCGAGGTAGTGTCAGCTCGGGTGGTCGGCATAGACCACATGCAGAAGGCATAAGAGTGCATGCAGTCTAAGCAAGCAGGGGCTCAAGAGGCCAAGGTGTCGGGACCCACGGGGAGGTGGGCGCATCCCTGAAGCAGAGGTAAGACGCGCAAGCAGGCATACAGCAAGCACTGGCTCGAGTGGTCTCACGTATATGCAAGGGCAGCGGAGTGCAGTAGGAGAGGTGGTCGAATGCACGGTCATGCGCCAGAGAAAGAAGAAACGATTATGGGAATAGGTGCTCTAGCCTAGGCATGCATGTAAGGAAAAAGCAGCAGAAAGAGAGAAGATTGGCATGATCAAGATGGAAAAACAAGATTAACGAGGTGATTGTTAGAGTTTGTAATCTTGTTTTCAGTTTCGTAGTCGTGTACGAGTTAGTGGTCGTATTTGGGTTCGAGTACTAGTACGATTCAGTTAGTTGAGTCAGTCTTGATGGTTGTGTACGAGTATGACTCTGTCATAGTCAGAGTTCGTGTCATAGTTGTAGTCAGAGTTCGAGTCGTAGTCGAGTTCGCCCAGTAGTCGTAGACCAGGGTATAAAAGGGCAGAGCATTATACCGAGAGAGTGCGAGCAGAGGCCAATGCGATCAGTGTGATCGAGAGGCAATGCAACAGAGAGAGCGATCAGGGTGATCGTAGCGATCGGTTTGATCGAAAGAGAAAGAAATAAAGAAGAGAAGAGCGGTTTGGCTCTGGAAAGTCTATCGAGTTTATTATGTTCATAGACGTGGTCGTAAACAGAGTTACGACCACGGCAACGAGCGAAGGTGTCCGCATATGCTGAAGACGTGGTCATAAAGGAGTTATGACCATGGTCACAAAGCAGAAGACGTGGTCTCGGTGTTACGACCACAGCGAGAAGGCGTTGCCATAAGTGATCATAGCGGGGAGACATGATCGTAAGGCATTACGACCACAACAGTCGATAGAGCCTTCAAGGGGGGTTGACAATATCACAGCGTGGTTGTAATCGAGTTACGACAACGGTGATCGACCGTGGTCAAAGGAAGTGCAACGCAGAGGCGGTGAATGTGGTCGTAACTTCTGCTGAAGTTACGACTACATGGTCGGAGCAGCGAGACATGATCGAAGAGGTCACAATGTGGTCGTAACGACAGTCAGGGTGATCGAAGAACCAACATAGCGGTCGTAACAATATAGGAGACGATCGTAGCTTCTTCAATGTGATCGTACGGCTGCAGTGAATGGTCATAGCGACTACAAAGTAGTCGTACAGGTCCTGAGAGTGATCGTAAGACTTCAACACAACCAATTTCTCCGATTCCAAATGTTCGAACTACATCATTCATTTCAGTAACCACGTCTTTTTGGGCCTGTTCTTTAAGTCAAAAGCTGGCGGCTTTTGGATTTTGCTACAGTACCTAACTTTCAAACAGAGTATTTTCTCAAGACGGGATCTGCAAGTTAAACGATCTACACGTTAAAAGCCCAACATCTGTACTAGCCAAAATCGCAAGTGAGTATCTGTCTCTCCGTAATCTGTACCGTAAACAGCCAAAATTCAAAAATTTCAGCCAAAAACCATAAGCCGCAGCTAAAAAGAACAGGCCTTTATCCGTTCATTAACTCCACCCTTTCCTATTGCATTACACATAACGAATCTCCTGTACAAACCTCGCCAATATGATCACAAGGCTGAACAGAAATGAAAATAAATTCATCGTGGGAGGTGTTTCTTTATTTTTTTTATAGAGATTTATATAATTTTTAAAGTATAATAAATGATAGATAGATATTACTTATCTCTATTTTTGATTTAAGATTAATGCTAATTTTGTTAAAGAGAAATGTATAGAATCACTGCTCATCATACTTGTATTTCCAGCGGTTCATCACCGCTACTCCCTCTAAAGAAAAAAACAAAATAAAATGGAAAGAAAAGAAAAGAAATTCACAGCGCAAGCGTGAGAGGATCACGGCGCGCGGCGTCCGGCCGGCGGTACGGCTCAGCGCGCGCGGCCAGCCTGCCCTTCCTCTTCTTCATGAACCGCTGCAGCGACGCCTTCCGCGCCACTGGCAGGTCCGTCGCAGTGGCGAGCTCACCGCACGCACCGCCTGCCTCCGTCCCTCTCGCGGCAAGACGCAGCAGGGCGGCCGCCTTGTCCGCCGGGCACTCGTCGAGCACCAGCACCCGCCCGCCGTAGAAGATGGTCAGCTGCGCCGCCCCGCTCGCCGGACCCGCCTCGTGCTCGCGCTCTTCCCGGCCGTCGGGGCCGACGACGTCCGCGCCCGGCATGAGGGCTAGAGCCCGCACGGCCGGCGCGGGCCACGCGTGGTGCATCCTGTGGTCGGTCGCCCTCACGTACTGGCTGAGCGCGCCGCACGCCGCCGCGAACCTCCTGCTGGTTGTGCCGCCCGTGCCCGTAGTTGCCGCCGCCGCCGCCGCCATGTGTCGCCGGCGATGAGCTGCAAGCTGCTTCGGCTTAGGTTTTCCTGTGGCTGGTTTAGAGTCCGAGGATGAATCGAATCTTGGGTTTGGCTTTTGATGGCTTTGGGAATCGAGAGCTTGGTTTTATAGGTGGGACGTGGGAGGTATCGTTCGTGTGGAGTGTGAGGCGCGCGGCGCCGGCAAGATTGGTCGTCGGCACGACACGAACAACACGTGAAAGTCGAGGGGTGGAGCCCACGTCGTGCGGCGCGTCGACTCAGTCGTCGTGCGTGGCTACAAACCAAGAAATTAGTCCATTTTACACATATGCTCACTACCACATGTGTAGAGACGCTGCCTTCTTTGTCCTCACGCGAAACGTGACAGGAGCACTACACATTTATAGGCCCTCTTTTTTCACTTGTTGTTTATGATTTTTTTTAAATAAAAAGATAGAATAATTTCTTTGTGTTTTTCTATATGATTTATCGAAATAGTTTTTTCAATAACGCCATGATTGAGAGAGAATATAGACGGGGACGGCGTGATAATTCTTACGTGGTGGCTGTCTTATATGATGGGTGGGCTCCGGTCGACCTGCACGGCGAGCTGTGCAATTTAGTTTCTGCGACAAACATAAAACGCTGTTCAAGTTATATTCACATTTTCGGCTTTTTTTTTTCCTAGAAAGGGTCGTTTCACGTGTTCCGTTTATGAAATATCCAGTTGCACTAGCCTGCCAATTTTACTAGGCAAAACAGGGTACACATTTATTTTTTTAGGGAAGCCTACAAATTTCTGTTGCGCTGATTCTTAGAAAAATAACGGCAGGGCAGTGGGGCCAACTGTTGTTATTGTGCCAGGTTGGCATAACACATTCTTGTTGGGCCTTCCGGGTTGATAAGAAGCACATTTAACTTTTTTTTAGGGAGAAGCACGTTTAACATTAGTGTGGTTTTTAGTATGGGAATGACAAGTTAGGAATCTGGTGATCGCTTTCAAACGTGCTTATTGCATTTCCTTTGCACGTATACTGCGGTCTTTTCCTCAACTGCTGTATACCATACTCAAGTCTTTGTACGTACAATATTAGTCGCGCCGAGATAGCAACTAGGCGTATTCTTGCTCAGCCGCTCGCTCGCCTTCTTCCTTAGCGCGACCGCCAAAGCCGTTAGAAAAAGTCATACTATTTATTTTAGCTTTCGAGATGCCAAAGCCAAAAAAAAAAACCAAAAAAATCGGACGATTGATTGCCTTGTCCCAATAGCCTGTGTTCGACAGCCTTCTAGGGCCCGTTTGGAACAGAGAAATTTCACAGGAATTTTACAGGAATTTTACAGGAAACAGTTCAATTCCCGCAGGAATCGGGAAAAATTCCCGCATTCCAAACAGGGCCCGTCTTTGCAAGGCAGTAATGACGTGAAATGTCAGATGGGTCAGTGTAGCACCCTGAGATTTCTTTCGAAGAAGGACCACTTAAAGCCAACCCTATTTAGCCTAATCGGGCTTAAGGACTCATAAATAAGGGGCAACTTTTTTCCCTTCACAGCCGCCACCTCTTGTCTTCTAAGGTAGTCCTCTCCTCTACCCAATCTATCTCTCTCTCTCCCTTCCCGTGGTTAGAGCCGGCGACGGGCGGCGCACGCCGAGTGCGGCAACGACGGGTAGGACGGAGGTCAGGTGTGGTGGTGTCGGGTGGCGCGCGGCCGGACGTGGCGGCATCATGTGGCCAAGTGGCTTTGCGTCGAGCGGCGTGGCCAAGTGATGGCATGGGCCGAGGTGGTGGCGCCAGGGCGATGGTGCGCCATGGCAGGCGACGACAAAGCATGGTAGGCGGCGGCAGTGTTGGTCATTGCGAGGGGATTTTGTTAATTTCCCAATTGAGAAAAGGAAAAGAAAAAAGGAGATGCAGGCGAGCCCCACCTGTCGGTGAGCCATGCGAGGAGATAAGGGGGAGGAGACTGCGTCTCCTCCCCGTGCGCGTCTCGTGCGTGTGTGTGGGCGCAGGCCCATGCAGCCATTTCGGCTTCGCCCAGATCCGGCGATTTCGGTGGCGCGTGGGGAAAAGGCGACTGGGTGGCGACGACGGAGGCGCGGGCTGTCCCGGGTTCCTCGGAGCTGGCCGCTCGCGTCACCTCTCCGTGGCCTCCCGCCTCCTCTTCTTAAGCCCCATCTTCTTCATCCGTGAGGTACCTCTTGCTCGTTTTCGATCTACTCCTCTTGGGTCTTTTCCTCTCTGTTCTTCGAGTTGTGCAAACGTTTGGGGCTTCGACGCCATCTCCAATTGAAACCTTTGCTTTCGATTTCCGTGCGCCTTTGTGGTGTGAGGGGAAATCCGGAGATTGAAGGCTAATTCGAGAAGAGGACGAAGGCAATGACGGTTCCCTGTTGTTTTGAGCGCACTCGGTTGGTGCATTCTTGTTGTCTTGTGTGGCACTACCCCGACCCTCGGCTCTGGCGTCGGCTTCCCAAGGTTGGAGAGGGCACTATATCTCCGTCAACCACATCCTTCTTCTGCATCGGCAAAGAGGGGTGCTAGGTTTTCTAGGACAGTACTTTCGAGTGTGCCTTGCCCTGTTCTTCGTGTTCTTCTTTGGCTTGGTATTTTTCTGGACGGCTTTGAGTGCCGTCTACATCGTGAGTATACTGATTCTTCTGCAAGAGCAACATATGTACTTGTTCTTTATTTTTTTGATCTAAAGTTCAAGTATTTGAAGGTGCCATGTTTAATTGTGGGCTCAGTTCTTGTGCTCTGTGATGAACTAGTCGATTACTGAGATAAATCTTGATAACGGGATTAGGATTTTGAGCTCTAGTAGTTTGGTTTCCACTGTCAATGCCTTAGCTGTCTTTTGGCTGATGAGATTTGTTCATATGCAATACACTTTTGCCATGAAGTAGTTATTCTAGAACACGATACTTTCTTTTGTTTGGCTCCTGATACTGCATGTTAACGCCATGATATATGCTGCTGTTAAACTCTGTATTCGATCTGATTACTACTTGAATGCTTATTGTATGTGAACATTTACACCGAAAGTTCATTCTGCAAACTCCAAGTACCACAAAACCTTCAAGCTGTTGCATATAAATCTCCTCATCCAACTCTCCATTTAGGGAGTTGAAGGGCAAGAAAAGAAAGTATGTCGATTGATTAAATCTTTGTATGGTCTAAAGCAAACTCCTAAGCAATGGCATGAGAAATTTGATAGTACGATGACCTCGGTCGGCTTTTGTGTAAACGAATCTAATAAATGTGTCTTCTATCAGTTTAGCGGGGGCGAAAGTGTTATTCTATGCCTTTATGTAGATGACATATTGCTTTTTGGGACCAACATGGATGTGATCAATAGAACAAAGTCTTTCCTTTCCCAAAATTTTGATATGAAAGATCTGGGTAAAGCTGATGTTATCTTAAACATCAAGCTTATAAAGGGTGAGAATGGGATTACTCTTTCACAATCCCATTATGTGGATAAGGTCCTAACCAGATTTGGATTTATGGACTATAAGTAAGTAGCCACACATAAGAACACTGGGTATGGGAAGGACCAACTCAAATATTCTCAAATAATAGGATCCCTAATGGGCTAGACATCTCATATGTTGTAAGCAAATTGAGCTGTTATATGTCCAATCCAAGAGATGATCATTGTATAGCACTAGAAAGAGTATTAAGATATTTGAAAGGAACCTCTAATTTGGGGATACATTATTCTAGCCATCCGACAGTCTTGGAAGGATTCAGTGATTCTAATTGGATCAGTGACTCGGATGACATGAATGCTACGAGTGGTTATGTATTCACCCTAGCAGGTGTAACATCCCAAAAATTTAAAATCTAAAAATATGAGGCTTCTGAATTATTTTTGCAATATATTTTATTAGCGTCTGGAGTTTATGTATTTTTCAAAAAATTCGATTGAGATTTCCAAGAATTGAAGAAAGACTGAGAAACAAAAATTAGAAATGTAACAAGGAGAATATGCAAATAATTGAAACTCGAAATTTTTAAATATGAATTTGAGAGATGATCCAAGAGGAAAACCGAGTAAACAAAATATAAAAGTTTCATCTTGAAAATAATAGTATAAAAAGAAAACAAAAGTAACTATAGAAGCTATATGCAAATATGTATACCATATGAATGTGCAAATGAATAAAAGTATATAATATATACCAGAGTATATGTGTAAATAAAATAAATATATATATACACAAGTACAAAAATTAGAAATAAATAAAACATATATATACATGTATGTAAATCTGTATATATGTACACACATGCAATACATACAAATAAAAAAAAAGAGGAGGGGTGATGCTTTGCCGGCCGAACCGGCCCAACCTCCCTGTTTCCTTCGAGCCAGCCCCCAACCCCTTTTCCCGTTCATCCCCTGCCCCAGCCAGCCCGGCTCCCCTCTCTCACTGTTTTTCTTCCTCCCCACTCTCTTTTTCCCCGGGCCGAAGCTCCCGCACTCGTTCGCCGCTCGCCCGCAGCCCGGCCCGCGCGATGACCCCACGCTCGGACCAGCGAGCACCTGGCTCGGACCAGCGGGCACCGCCATCCTGACCGCTCCAGGCCGAGGTACCCTGCCGCCGCCTCTTTTTCTTGCCCGCGCCACCGAGCTCTGCCACTGCCCCTCTTTTTCTCGCCCCCTCCCTGCTCGGTCGCATCACGCGTGCGCAGTGCCAGCTCCCTTCGCCACCCCCGTGCTGCTCAGGGCCATCATGCCATATCCTTTGCGCAGGATCTCCACCCTGCCCCGCCGCCTGCTCTGCTGCTCGTCGACGCAACCGCACGGGCGAAGTCCCGAGGCCAGCTCAGTCCTCCACCTTTAAGAGCCGCCGAAGCCTCCATGGACCTCCCCACACTTCAATCTCTCTCCCACAGCAAACAATTGGGCCCCGAGCACCCCAATCGCCGGCGAGCTCATTTCCTTCCCCAAACTCCGGCCGTCCGGCAATCCGCCGTTTGGAGCCTCGCCGAGCCGATTCATTCAGGCTAGAGCTTCTCCAGAACACCGTGAAGCTTCTCCCCATCACGCCGGAGCCTCCCCGCCACCGTACCTCGCCGGCGCCAAAGCCCTCCCCAAGCTGCCGCCCCCACACGCCGCCGGTCCGCCTCGGAGCTCCCCGGTCTCCGCTGACACTGCCATCGGGTCCATCTCGGCACCGGGAGTCCGTTTTGCTCACTGCCCGCTCCTCTCCGGCCGCCCCTCGCCGCCGACACCGCCGTCCGTACCCGCCTCCTACCTTCTCTGTTTTGGGCTTCTTCTGCACGGGTTCATCTGCAACACCACTCCTTCCTAAGCAGGTAACATGATAGCAGTGCTCTCTCTCAATGCACTAACCCGGGTTCGATCACCCAGCCCGCCACTGTTAGTAGATTAAGTTTTTGATATTTTGCTAGCCGACTGCAGTAAAGGAAAATCAAGAGCAATATGGGACTAATCCACAAATAATACTAAAATTTATCAGGATAAAGATGAGCTTAGTAAATGATTAATCATAGACCAAACAACATATGTTAGCAACTAATGTGCGTTGAATATTTGTTTTAAAGCTTAACTATTAATCAAGGGCATATTAAGAAATTGAGTAAAACCTTGTTAGGCTATGCTTTCATGGAATAAAGAGTTAGCAAATGAAAACCTTCTAAAGAGCAAATCATAACCACATAGTTAAAACATAAATGTTAATCATGTACCCTAGCAATAATGAGGATTCTTTGTCAACTATAATACTCAAACTAAATTAGAGAATTATGTAAGAAATAAATCAAGGGAGCTGTGATTATTAGTGTGAGATTACCAGAAATTTATGTACGCATTAAACCAAAACATTAACAACATCTGGATAGGGTGTCCATCTAAATTAGAAGGCTTCCCAAAATATATATAAATATACTAAAATAGTTAGTAAAATGGGGATGATATATAATATTAGCAAAACTTTGTACTTAATATAGACTCTATTAATGATAAAGACACTACCATTAACATACTGTCAGACATAAAAGTTTAACCGGTAGCTTTAAATTAGCAACAATAACAAGAGATAATCATGAGCAGTAGGTTCGGTCAATCACAAAAAAAAAGAAGGATTGAATTGTGTCTAGTGGTAAGTAAAGGAATAAGATATCAATATTAGCAATTTCCATAGCAACTCCGAATTAAAAGGGCGTACTAATATATAGGCACAAAATATATATGTAATAGCCATGGGTCGTCCACAACTGAAATAATCTCTCTATTATGTAATAGGATGTCGGTGATACTAGGCATAACTAGGAATAACATAGAAAAGCTAATAACTTTAATTAGGTCATAAAACCATACTGCTTAATATTTACATGCGGATTAGTTGTTATATACGAATAAGTAATACTGTTTGAATGAATAACCCAAAGCCTAAATACTAATTAAAGGCATTAATAAAGACAAATTTCTTCGGTTAGGTATTCAAATTAAATAAAAATCATAATTGAAAAGAATTTCCAAATAAAGTTAAAGGTTTGAACATTACGTCTAGACATGAAATTAGGGCTCTAAACTAAGGATTACCCTTGGTCACAATTGAAATCCATGCCCAATATTCATCATGCCCCGTTGATAAAACCCTAATGACATATTTTAATATAATAGCCCTAGGTCGTCAAGATTCAAAATAATCTCACAAACTTAAATATTCTAAATTGAACATGTAACCACTAACATGGGTAATTAACATCACATAAAATGATATGCACTAGACTCTAAAATTTATCCGGTAAGCCAAGATGCCCAGGAAAGTAGCGCTCGACAAAATGATACCTACTCATACATTCATCCTAACTCATGTAACTTCCTTGATAAATATAAAAATAAATAAAGGAAACTGCTGGTAAAAGATCGAGGCATCGTTTTCTACCACCGGCCTTGCCTCAAATCACCCAAATCACCTATTAACTTATAATAAAGCAAAAGATGAGTTTATTCGGATTTATTTGGATCTTTTGAGTTATGTGCTTTCATTTGGATTCAGTCGCTAGTTGCGTAATTAGAAGTTGGAAGCCGTGAAGATTCAACGGATCAAGCGAGATCAAGCTCAAGTTGAAGATAAGCGCCGAAAACTGAAGAGAAGGCATCGTGTGAGCCCAAGACCTCGGTAAACCGCGCCAGGCGAGTCAATACTTTGATCATGTTGAACCTACATTTTTCGCAAATTATTTCTGTTTAAATTATCAAATTGCATGCTGTTATTTTATATGCAAATCCATGTTTAACTTAAGATCTTAGTTATATGTCCAGTGTTGCTTGATTAATATTACACCTCCTTTGGAATATTTGAATGTGTGAACCTTGTCGCCGTAGCAAAATTATAATAGTAACCTTTCGAAAATAAGTCCCTAAAAATATGCCTTGCTTAGTATCGCTTAGATAATCATGGGCGCGAGAGCGCCCAAGCATCACTTTTAACCCTGAGAAAAAATTGGTTGGGCAGTCATGGTGGAAATGACTGATATTTGTTGACATTGTTATTTTATGCTCCCAAAAACCTCAACTTGCTTATTTATCTGGGCGGATGGTTCGGGGGTATGGTGCAGCGGTGCACGAGAGTGTGGTTTGTGGTAGAACCGCCCAGATACCAATAAGGACTGAATCTTGTCATGTCAATACAACCACAAGTCTGTAAAGTACAACTTGGCTAAGTAGACTTATCGAAATCCCGGACTCATCTCACTGGTAGTGGATTGATGGGGTTATGCTATGGCAAGGGGGCCTGAAGGGACACCAGGTAGGGTGAAGTTTCTCAGTCGTACTAGCGCAGAGGGGAGGGGAGCCCGTACGCTAATAGCAGTGAGAAACATCCCGTGCAATTAGATGGGACCCATCGCAAATGGGAGAAGCCCATATAGTGGGATGAGAGAAAGGACTAGATACTTTGAAAAGTCACTGTGATGGTCTGCTCAACCACACTTCTAAGGAATCGTGTGGGGCAATGAGTTGATTGTCTCTTGTGGTGAAAGTGTACAAACTCTGCAGAGTCAAAACTATTCGAATAGCCGTGCCCACGGTCAAGGGCGGACATGGGAACTTAACCAGATATAGTTCTATTTAAAAATGTTTTGTGGGTGGGAATGGAAAAGTGAAGGGCGAAGGACTGCCCTGGTTTGGAATTGTCCTGGGTGTCGTCCCAGTGGTAAGTTAAGCGGCTATAACGCTGAAGAAATTGCTATATGGTGCAGATGCCATGTAACGGTGGATGGAATCTGAATCGATATTAATAATGCATTTCCTGGTACATTATGATTTGTTCCAAAATTGCTAAGTCATAGGGTTTTTTTAATTAATTGTATTCAAAAGCACTCTACGCAAAACAAAATAGCCCGAGCCTCTCCTTTGTTAAGCCATGCATACTATTTATTTGCATTCTGTGTATTGGCTCGCGGAGCACGGGGTCGGAGTGCTCATGCTCGCTTTTGCGACAAAATTCAGAATCAGGAGTCAAATCACCTCGCTTCAGCAACAAGCTTGGACAAGCTGGCCGAGAAGATGAAGATGTCAAGGGCTAGGTCGCGAACCTCCAGTTGGCTGCCTGTGGGCATGTCCTGAAGGTCCCACCTGTGTGCTTCGTTCTTCCGCAGCTGCAATTTATCGATTTCGGCCTAATCGGCCCATGTGTAAGTCTACTATTATATTTACGCTTCCGCATGATATGTATTTTGATATTCATTTCTGTAACTGTGAGCACTATCTACTGATCCAGGGAATAGTGCAATGAAATCACAGAGGATTCCGGATGTTAATATCTGGGCTCCTACAGCAGGTGAGGCCGTTTCGTGGAAGTCTTCAAAACAGACTATCCTTACACAATCCACCATGGAGGCTGAATTAGTAGCACTTGATTCAGCGGCTGTAGAGGCAGAATGGATTAGAGAACTTCTTTCTGATCTGCATGTGCTAGAAAAGCCCCAGCCATATTGACCTACTGCGATAATTAAACCGTTCTGGTTAAGATGAAGAGTAGGAAGGACAATATGAAGTCCTCAAAACACATAAAGAGGCGACTTAAGTCGATAAGGCATGCCAGAGAGACGGGTGTTATTTCTGTAGAATACATCCAATCTGAAAGGAACTTGGCAGATCCTTTCACTAAAGGATTGGTGCGGAAGGCCATCCTTGCAGCATCTCAGGGAATGGGCTCATACCTGTATAAAGGCTCACATTGGTGGCAACCTATCCTAGAAGATCAGAGATCCCGTGAACTAGGCTCTAGGACAACAAACTATGTGGGATTAGAGAGCACATCTAACGAGTCAGATTAGCTACAGTGCTCCTTCTGTAAGGAAGGTTGAGCATTAACCCTTAATGAACTCGAGGTCTATATGACTAATGGAATCATCCTACAGGATTCCTAGAAGAGTTCACCTACGCGAGTGTGATTATGAGGTCGCAATCAAAGAAAGATAAGGGTATACTTTCTTAAGCACTCATGAGCCAGATACGGAGACATGACCGTAACGTCCCAACCCAAGAGGGAAAGGGCAAGTGGCCCAGTACAGAATGTGACTTGGGCGAAAATTATCACACCAAGGAATTAGATCAAGGCAAAGTCCTCCTTTGTCTGTGCAGAGTCGTAGTCCTTGTCGCTAGGCTTTGGGTTCAAACCCGCAAGGTACTCATCGTCAAATAGCTGTATATTAAACAAGACGTTGAACATCCTTTATCAACTGATAAATTGGTGGGGATTGTTGGTCACTGTGAGGGCATTTCGGTAATTTCCCAATTGAGAAAAGTAAAAGAAAAAAAGGAGATGCAGGCGGGGCCCACCTATTGGTGAACCACGCGAGGAGATAAGGGGGAGGAGACTATGTCTCCTCCCCGTGCGTGTCCCGTGCGTGTGTGTGGGCGCAGGCCTATGCGGCCGTTTCGGCTTCGCCCAGATCCGGCGATTTCAGCGGCTCGTCGGGAAACAGCAACTAGGTGGCGGCGACGAGGGCGCGGGCTGGCCTGGGTTCGTCGGAGTCGGCCGTTCGCGTCACCTCTCTACGGCCTCCCGCCTCCTCTTCTTCGGCCCCGTCTTCTTCATCCGTGAGGTATCTCTTGCTCATTTTTGATTTGCTCCTCTTGGGTCTTTTCCTCTCTGTTCTTTGGGTTGTGCGGTGATTTGGGGCTTCGACGCCATCTCCGATTGAAGCCTTTGCTTTTAGCTTCCGTGCGCCTTTTGTGGTGTGAGGGGAAATCTGGAGATTGAAGGCTAATCCGAGAAGAGGACGAAGGCAGTGACGGTTCCCTGTTGTTTTGAGCGCACTCGGCCGGTGCATTCTTGTGGTCTTGTGCAGCACTACCCTAACCCACAGCTGCGGCATCGGCTTCCCAAGGTTGGAGAGGGCACTGTATCTCCGTTAACCACATCCTTCTTCTGCATCGGCAAGGAGGGGTGTTAGGTTTTCTGGGACAGCACTTTCGAGTATGCCTTGCCCTGTTCTTCATGTTCTTCTTCGACTTGGTATTCTTCTGGACGGCTTTGAATGCCGTCTGCACCGTGAGTATACGGATTCTTCTGCAAGAGTAGCAACTGTACTTGTTCTTTATTTTCTGATCTAAAGTTCAAGTATTTGAAGGTGCCATGTTTAATTGTGGGCTCAGTTCTTGTGCTTTGTGATGAACTAGTCGATTACTGAGATAAATCTTGATAACAGGATTAGGATTTTGAGCTCTAGTAGTTTGGTTTCCACTGTCAGTGCCTTAGCTGTCTTTCGGCTGATGAGATTTGTTCATATGCAATAGACTTTTGCTGTGCAGTAGTTATTCCAAAACAGGATACTTTCTTTTGTTTGGCTCCTGATACTGCATGTTAACGCCATGGTATACACTGCTGTTAAACTCTTTATTCGGTCTGATTACTGCTTGAATGCTTATTGTATGTGAACATTTATAACGAAAGTTCATTCTGCTATTCACTGGTTTTCTATGTCCTAACAGTAGAAACATATTTAGAGCTCAAATCCTGATTTCTAGTTGTTAGATTGTTAGTGAAGAGTTTCGACATTAGCATGAGTAGGCCAAGATCTGCAATCTTGCGCAACTCTGTTCTGAGAGCAATGTTAAAGCAATTAATTTGCCATATGCTAGATTTAATTGCTTCCCTGCTTATAGAACTGCAAGACATGTTATTTTTAGCTGTTTTGTGGTCATATTCATTGAATATTTACATGTATATGAATGGCAAGATGGAATTACATGATTATATGCAATTTATGTCATTCATGTTATGCTGGAAATATGTTGAATATATGTTTAATATAGCTGGAATTAAATATGCAAACATACTCATTCCGCATTATTTACAATAGGCAGCGCCATGGTAGGCAGCGGTAGCACCATGGCAGGCGGCGGCGGCCTGGGGCGTGGGCGGCTAGCGCAAGCAACCGGCGCATGGAGTAGGTAGCCGTGGTGGCTCGGCGTGTGGCACAGGTAGCCATGGCCGGCAGGGCATGGTTTGCACAGTAGAACAACAAATCACCCAACCGAACGGCAATTTGCATGGCGAACCTTTGCGAATGTAATCTTTCCAGCTGAACCATCTCCTGCAGCCTTTCCACAACTATATCTTCCCACTCATCTAATTCACTTCCGTTCCATCGTGTAGGTTCACACGTAGTTGCTGAGGGAGCGTTCGGGCAGTTGCGCATTCCAGATCTATTGTGCAGCAGTTCCGCCGAACGTAAATATCTCGCAGCCGTAACCTCCCCATTTCGCATATCACCAGTTTCATGATTAACTGTTGCCGCTACCTTTGAGCACAATTATCACATTGTAATCAATGTTCCCCTAGGCGCTAGGTACTAGTCAGGTAGCAGACCAGCATCTAGCGCCTAATCGGGCTAGGCGGGTGCCTACGCGGGCAAAATCAGCTAGGCAGCCAAGGCAGGAGGCTGACACCTAGCACCTAGGCGGGCTAGGCGGCCGCCTAGGGGAACACTGATTGTAATGCTTACCTGATCATTATCATATCATTAAAACTTACCTGGTTATTATCATATCACTAAAACTTACCTGTTGTTATCATATTACTAATGCTTGCCTGCTTAATATTATATTACTAATGCATGCTTGGTTATTATCATACTACTAATGTTTGCCTGATTATGGACTTATAATATTGTATTCATATTATGATGTTCTAGCTTATCTTAATTCACATGTTTTTAGGTTTATTAGAATACTCAGTTAATAATGTTCTATAATTTATGCTTTTAATTAGTGTTTTATAATTCATACTTAAATCATTAATGGGGGTAGCATATGAACATGTTTCAAATTTGGATTTAAACCACTAGCAATCTTTTAATATTATGGCTGCTATGCTTATTTTTCCTGATATCATAATCCTTTATTTGTATGATTTCATATGTAAGTCATGAATGGCATTTATACAATACTTGTTAATCTAACTAATAATCACTCACCACATAATAAAACTTGGATGGTTGTCAACCCTTATGTGAGCTATGTTCTAATACCTCTCTTAGAATAATTCTTATACCACTATCATCATATTATCATTCTACATCTTTCTTGTATCAGGAATTATGTTTCTCCTTCCAATCTTAACAAACCCTTCCACTTATCATAATCTTATTCTAGCCTTTCCTTATTTCCCTTAAATTTATACCATATAACATGTTAACAATAGAACAGTTACCTGACCTAGGGTTATCCAAATATAGGGCAGATTTCCACTCACCTGGTAACGTATGAGGGCCGTATACTCTCATTACTCAGGATATTACACCCCGTCTGTGATTATATAGTCGAGGACAGTGTTGTACCTAACTACTCTTGTATAATCGGGTATGTGGAAAATAATCGTCGGTGCCATTGCCATAACTTGCTAAATTGACTACTCTTGTATAGTCGGTTATATGGGAAGTAATCACCGGTGCCATTGTCATAACTTGCTATATAACAATTATCTTTGGTTCCACCATTCCTGTTGCCTCGTTAATCAGGATATTACACCCTATTTGCAGTTATACAGTCGAGGATAGTGTTATGCCTAACTTCTCTCGTATAATTGGATATGTGGGAAGGAATCGCCGGTGCTTTTGCCATAATTTGCTATATAACAAATATCCTTATTTCCACGGTTCATGTTACCTCTATCTTCGTTCGGTATCAGTGTTTCCAATAACCCAGTTCTATTGGAATTAACCTGTGTCAATTAATTGTTTACATTACTTGTTCTTTACTCACCGTGTTGTGACCGTTATTGGGTACGTGCTGAGATTTCCATACCTCATGCTTGCTCTTTCCATTCTCAGGTAAAAGGCCAGTGGAGTGATTGCAACATGCATGGATGGACGCACTCGAGTTTTCAGTACCGTGGCTTGCCACTGTTTATGTTATCTTATTTACTCTTTATTTGGTTAGAAGTGAACCGATCTCATGTTTCAAATATTTATTTCAGCTTCCACTGGTTCTTTAATAAAGTACTTTTAAAGTTTTAATTTCTTCGTGATTTATGTTGTTGCCTTTATTATTTATTATTTACTTTAATGATGGCGTTCTATAGTAGTATCTCATATTATTATGTGAGGTGCTACAATCAGTAACTTCTCTGCTGGGCTTTTCACATGAAAGTTTTTGAAGAAAACATTTGCTCGAAAGAAAGTTATTGTTTCATGAATTATGTCTGCTTTATCTGTAATAGCATCAACACAAATAAGCAGTTCAACATGGTCGTATAGGAGCAGAAGTACATCATCAAATGTGTTTAATGTTAGTGATATGTCCTAAAGACGACCGGGAAGATAATTATGTCACTTCAATGTTTATGATCTTTTGAATAATATATTATTTTATCTCTTGAATAAATATCTTTCATATTGATCAACAAGTACATGAGTTATCCGTGGAACTATTTATTTATATTTTGATGCTATTCTAAATTATCCCTAATCTTATATCATTATATAGGACAATTATGATTTATACATCAGCACATGTATTGATTGATGATCATGTTTCACAAATCATAGATATGGAAATATCAAATCAATAATGTTAACATATGTTAGATAACATAGTATTAGATTGACCTACCATGAGATCCCTGGGGGAATTGTTATATTTGTAAGTGTCATTAGTTGGTCTTATACATAGTGTATGTAGGATCCTTAAACCTAAGATCATCATAGTTTTCTACATGTGTAATAGTTTACTTACAGGTTTCAAACAGCACTCCATAACTGAGTAGTCATAAAGATGGTTTTTGGGTTTACTATGAAATATGCGGATAAATGTAAGTAATCAAGATAGAAATTTCTCCTCCTATATAACAGAAGAGATATCTCCGGACCCCTCAATATGTTGGATTAAGAAAGTGCATGACCATACTGAATATGGTTAATGAGTCCATCACAAACTGAGTAATCCACTACATATTCACGTAAAAAACCGAGCTATCATAGGATGACATATTTCTCGCTTCTTCATTTGATTTGGAAATAAGCTAAGGATATAGTTGTGCTTCAATACTGAAGCCATAAAATGGTTTCATTAATTTGAGAATCAATCAAGCATGGAAAACAAGTTGTCTGCTAGTTCATATTTTTAGGCTTCAACATTTTACTTCATTTCAAAGACATTGTTATCTCATCGGATTCTGCAGTATGATTGGCAGCCTATATGATGGCTGTCAATCTAGATTTTTCTAGTGGCTGGGTTTCCACCGTCCGGTTGCGCGTGCCGCCGGGATC
Source organism: Dendrocalamus latiflorus (assembly GCA_017311315.1). NCBI lineage: Eukaryota > Viridiplantae > Streptophyta > Magnoliopsida > Poales > Poaceae > Dendrocalamus > Dendrocalamus latiflorus. The sequence continues at coordinate 15,104,373 of CM029677.1, read as the reverse complement.
GACCAGAGAAAAATATTTCCATTTACAAAAACTTTTGGAGGGCAGCGAAAGACCCGAAATGAACGAAATTACATTATTTTGGCTAAAAATTCAGGCGAAATATTCAAATATTATTTGAAGTTTGACAAAATTCAACTAAATTTTAGACAAATTTCAAAGAAGATTTTGGCAGAATGTATGTTTAATTACCATGACCGCTCCTTCTCATCGCTTGGACCGAAGAGCCCTCCACGGCCACGTCCTACGCCGTGGCACTAGCCCTTCCCCGGCTTCGCCCTGGCCGCCAGAAGAGGAGCTGGGACAGCTTCAGGCTCTTCCCCAGCGAGCACCCCTCGTCGACGACCTGGCCGGACGACCACCCGCGTGTTCTTTGCCCGGCTTGTTCCGTTCTTGCTGCTAGTCTGCGCCAGCGCCTTGGAGATGTAGAACTGGTGGATGGTGCTCCACGGCGGTTTCGGCGAGCGCGGGGTACTTGGCGTCCAGGAGGCCTGCGTAGGCGACCACGATGTGCGGCGGGGAGTCGAATGCCTCCTTGGCGCAGTCGAAGAACCCGTGCATGGTGGCCGCGTCGGCCCGGGCCGCCATGGCATGGAGACCGCACGAGCTGAGCTCCACGGAGAGCACGTCGGCCTTGGCGGAGTTGGACGCGTAGTTGATCACGACACGCGCGCCGAGGGCGGCGAGGTGGGCGGACACCTCGCGGCCGAGATGCCGCGGGAGCCACCCGTGAGGCCGTGACAGGCACGACACGGCCGTCAAGTGGGAGCGGCATCTCAGACGGCAGACGTGGAGGAGGCGATTGGGGTGGGGAACTGGGGAGTGGGGAATGGGATTGGAGAATTAGGGATTTGGATAGGTTTGGCATGCATCAAAGTTCGATCGATTCATCGATCCGTCGATGGGTTTTCTTCGTGAATTTCGTCAGTTTCATTCGGTCAGAACTGATCTTGAACGAACACGCATGTATATATGTGGATGGTCAGGTCTTGGTCAATTTCGGCGTGGGCAAGGTGGTCGACTCGTCGCACCCGGAGTTCAACGCCGGCGATCTCGTGTGAGGGATGAGTGGGTGGGAGGAGTACACCCTCACCACCCAGCCGGAGTCTCTGAACAAGATCAACCATCCCGAGCTGCCACTCTCCTACTACACTTGTGTTCTTGGTAATTAAAATGAATGCAGCTTCTGTCTCAAATCTCTAATGATGATGATGCTGCTGCTGCTAACCGAGCAGCCATGATCGGGCTCACTGCATACGCTGGGCTCTTCGAGGTCGGCAAGCCCAAGAGAGGCGAATCCGTCTTCGTGTCGGCCGTGGCGGGCGCCGTCGGTCAGATCGTCGGACAGCTTGCCAAGATCGCCGGTTGCTACGTGGTTGGAAGCGCCGGCTCCGACGAGAAGGTCTGTAGCTAGTGCCTGCCTTGTGCGTCCATACGATGAAAAGTCAGATTTATGTACATATTGTCTCTTGATCATCAGGTCGCTCTCCTGAGAAGCAAGTTTGGTTTGGACGACGCGTTCAACTACAAGAATGAGAAGGATCTCCACGCCGCGCTCAAGCGGTGCCTCCCCCACGGCGTCGACCTCTACTTCGACAACGTCGGCGGCGCGACGATGGACGTGGCTCTTCTGCGCATGCGGCGGGGCGGCCGCGTCGTCGCGTGCGGGATGATCTCGCAGTACAACCTGGTGGCGGAGCCCGAGGGCCTGCGCAACCTGATGTGCATCATCCCGAAGCGCATCCGAGTGGAAGGGTTCTCCGTTGCTGACCACATCGGCGTGTACGCGAGGTTCGAGGAGATGGCCGGGTACCTCAGGGAAGGGAAGGTCGCCGTCGTGGAGGACGTCGTCGAGGGGATCGAGGCGGCGTCGGAGGCTCTGCGGGTTGTTCTCGGGGAGGAATGTGGGGAAACAGTTGGTTGCTTTCGCCAGGGAATGAGTTGAATTAAGGAATAAGTCTATGTACCACCTTAAATTTTATTTGAAAGTCTATTTAACATGCTGAACTATGAAATTAGATACTTAATTTTTTAAACTTTGTAATTCAGTTCAAATAACAATCTAACTTGGTTTCGTATGATGGTATTACCCACATAGGATGAGTGAGCAGTTTTGCTATGTAAGATGATATGCTTGCCAAATTGGATCAGTGACATGTGAGGCCTATAAAGACTTCTCTCATCGAGCTCCCAGCTATAATTCCATGACCACTATCCACTATAGTTTCCTCCCTCTCTATTTCAATTTAGGGAAAAAGGCCTTGTGAGCTCCACTTGTTATTCAACTAAACTTAACCTAACATGTTATCCTATATGGTAAAATCGTCCACTCATCGTGCCACGTGGGTAGTACCACTATCCAAAACCGGGTCAGGGTGTTACTTGAACTGAATTACAAAGTTTGAGGGGATCATGTGTCTAGTTTTATAGTTCAGGTGCTGGATAGATTTTCGAGCAATGTCCAGAATGTTATATGGACTATTTCCTTGAATTAAAGCATTGATGCCCTTCTTTTGTGCTCCTCTATCTGCATGTGTAGATCGCCGTGGGATTCGTGTGATTTTGAAACTTTGATAATTAATATAGGGAGTGTCTATACAACATTCGACTGTTTTTGAGAATAAAAACAGTCAAATTTTGAGTCGTTAGATGGAGATCCAACGTCCTAGATCATTTTTTTGGAGGGGGTCATTTTTTTGGAGGGGGGCTTGTATGGGTGGATCCGTTGGATGGAGATCTAACGCTCCAGATCAATCTGACTGTTTTTGTTCTCAAAAATAGTCGAATGTTGTATAGCAATACTCATTAATATATTTTAAAGAATATGAATTAAGTATCTGAAAATAATGATATTAAATTTATCTTGCAAAATACTTTTATAATATATATTTGTTTATTTTTACTAGTATATTGTGAAACAAAATTATAGTCAAAGTTTTGCATTAGAAGCCATAAAAAATTAAAAAAAACAACTTACATTTTATGGAAAGAGGGAGTGTACTTGTGGTTGTCGCTTTAGGTTAAGCGGTCAGGCCAGGTCATGTATAGCAAGTATATGGCAAGTTGCTTTTCGGTACAAATTTTGTATGAAAAAGCTCATATGAAGTGCTTGTCGTCATGTATAATGTATTGCACAAACATGACCTCGAATTTTCTATCAAATCAAGCTGACTTACAAAATCAAAATTTTGAACTTTCAGGATTGAATTTTGTTTGTATTTGCATTCACTTCATATTCCTCACAATTGAATCAAAACTTGAAAATATTAAAACTATCGCGCTTTAGCTTCAAATGTATTTGTTCCAGCATCACCTGGGAAATTTACTAGATCCACTGTTGCATTTGTGCATTCTCTGGTGTTTGAACAGCATAACACGCATTCTATGCTAAAACATAGGGGAACTACTACTTCATAATTAAGTCGTAGCATAATTGAACGGTCAATCACACTGTATAAATTGGACTATATATCCAATGCAAGAAAGTTATGTTGCACCATCACAGAAACATCAACAGTAAATGATGATTATTCCATTAGGAGTCAGAGTAATGCAGAATATGCATACACCTCGGCAGAGTTGCTTTTGCACTGTCTTACCAAATTACAAGATAAAACATAACTTTATTCGCAATCACATGAACATACTTATTAATTAGCACAATGGTTATGCAGCAATTACATAACTTTGACAACCTTAAACAAGAGTAGCTCGGCTGAGCAATGTTTCTCCCACTACCGAGCTCCTACAGGCACTAATTCCATCACAATCTACATCAGAAATCCTAGTGAAAAGCTGTTCCTCCATAATAACTGCATCTATATGTTATAAATTACAGGACACCTAATTTAATCTCATTTACCACAACAAACAAGAGAGCGTAGTGATCGTCGGTGCTTATGCCTCCCGTTATTGTGTATGTCCAGCACTGAATCAAATATTTGCAGTTACTACATGCTACCAGGACCTCCCTTATTGACACCTTGCAGCTGCTCCATTGGGGAGTTTGCGATGCTGTTGACTGACCCGTGGGTCTGCGAGCTCAGCTGCGGGCTAGGAGGCGGGCCTGGCGTGGCTACAGGGTTGACAATATTGTTATTCACTTGCTGCAGAGTTCCTGAGCTCAATTGGGGGCTCATTGCAGCCATGTGTTGTGGGCTTATTTGCTGCTGCTGCTGTGTCACCAGTGACTGTTGTGAACCAGCAGGTGAGCCTACCTGTGCCGCCTGCTGTAAAGGAGACCCCATTTGCTGCTGTTGCTGCTGCTGTTGCTGGATTTGCTGCTGCTGCTGCTGCTGAAGTTGTTGAAGTTGTTGCTGCTGCTGCAGTTGTTGCAGTTGTTGCAGTTGTTGCTGTTGTAGTTGCTGCTGCTGCTGTGGGTTCTGTTGGAGCTGCTGCTGGAGCTGCATTTGCTGTTGGGGATTCAGCTGAAAATTACCTCCTGGCATCTTTGGTGGGCCCATCGAAGACATCATAGCCCTCTGCATGGGGCTAAGGTTGCTTCTGTTCAGCGCATGAGTCATCATGGACAAGCTGGCGGAACTAGGAAGGATTGGAGAAGTGCCCCCAGGCATTCCAACCATTCCAGTCTGGGGATACATGCTTGCTGCTACCCTTTGCTGTGCCAGCCCCATACGCATCTTGGCAAGAGCAGAGGGCACACCTGGACGAAGCCCAGCTGCAGCAAGATTGGATGCCATCCCAAGGCTCATCTGATTGGGACTGCTTCCTACGCCTGACATTGATCCCATTGGGGAGGATATTGGCCGCACGTTGCCCATTCCCATAGCATTCCCAAGACCACTGAGGCCGACTACATTGTTAACCATATTACCCATGTTCACAGCTGAGCCAAGCCCCATCATCACTTTCCTCGGCATCTGACCTGGTTGTTGCTGCTGTGCTTGCAGCATCTGAAGCTGCAAGGAAGCAGTAGTAGCGTTGTTGTTACCCATGTGGCTTGAGCCCATTGGAATATTTGAGCCAGGCCCCAGCATCTGAGATAATGGGCTCGTTGGTAGCAGTTGAGGTCTCTGCATCTGGTTGACAGGAAGAGATGTCGGTTGCTGAACCTGTGCTTGTGCATTTTGCTGCAGCTGTGGCTGCTGCTGCTGTTGCTGCTGAATCAAATTCCGGTCGAGTTGTTGACTCCTTGGAGGCATGGTTGAACCCTGCATATACCTTTGCTGCATTGCCAGGGCCTGGTTATTATTCCCAGATGGAAGCATCCTATTGGCAGGAAGTTGTTGTAACGGGGTTCCAGGTACCATATTTGCATGGGCTGCAGCATTAAGTTGCTGGCTTATACCTCCCTCTTGTTTCACTTCATTTGCTGTATTGTCTGGTAAAATTGATGATAGTGCACTGAGGTTACCAGGAGGGGTGATAAGCACAACTTGATCATCTGCTTTCGCATGGCCTTCTTGCTCCATCTAGGGTCAAGGGTTTAAAAAGTTCAAAATTCAGAACATTGTCTTAGCTATTTAGTTCTATGAGATCTTTAGGGTAATGCAACTCACCTGGGTAACAAGTTCCTTTGCAAGCAAGTCGGCGTAGTACTGACAACAACCAACCAAAAAGTTAGCAACGTCAAAAGAATACACAAAATATTATACCATACTGTTTTCAGTTTTTGGTACTTGGTTCTCCACATGACAATTCAATCAAGAACTAATGCAAACCTTGGTGGGCAATATGAGAGTGCACTCATGTGAGTTCTGATTTTCAAAATCTTCTGGATCTCCATATTGCATTCCCACTGTTCCATCAGGCTTCTCCTTGAAAATGACCCGGAACGGCTTTGTAGGACCTGTAGAAATTACTGCAAATCAGACTAATCGAAGGTTTTGTAACTTTCTCTTTTGGGGAGAAATTTTGGTTGTTGTGTGGAACACAGACCTTGGTACGTGCGGTTGGTGACGATGAAGTTTAGTACTCTAGTCTTAAAGGAATTTATAGTTCCATTCATCATTGAGTTACAAAGAGGTCTTATCTCATCTTTGTAATCCTCAGTATGGAAGCAACTGGAGAGAGCTGTACTAACTTTCTCTTGACTTGCATTGATCATGGGTTTCCTTTGAGGTAAATTGTCAACTTTGTTCTTCTTATTGTGCATCTGATACCTGAAATAAAATATGCCAAGAACTTCAGTTGCAATCATAAACAACCCCATGAACACGAAGAAGATCGTAACAATAACAATTCAGTGGTCGAGAGGTAGCAGATTTCAAATCTTCTATTATCAGTAATCAAGGTTTCAACTATGAACTGCTCTATAATTGGATCTACATTCAATTAAAACACATATCATGTCAAACAGGAGTACATAATTTTATAACTCAAGTCAATTATACACTACTTTAATTGTCTTGAATCATAATAACAGATGAAGAATAACTACAATGGGGTAAATGGCATTTATTATTCAGAGATGTTTTAGAACTGCAAGATTTCTCCAGATTCCATTTTTACTTGAGTAATCCCTCCAGCACAAAATAAAAGAAATGCCATTTTTCACTTTTCAAATTTAAGAAGATTCAACTTGAACCATTGTATTTTCATATCATATCTTTGAAAATGAAACATTATAAAGGTGTAATATTATGAAAGTATTTTTATGGCAAATATACTGATAATTTTTATGCATCCAACCTCGATATTACCATTGATATCATTGGTCAAAGTTAAAACTATTGAATGCACGAATTCTATGGTACACTTTTTGTGATTGGAGGAAGTAATTAGCAAATGTATTCACATTGCGCAATCATAAATTCCCCACAACATACACCTACACATAACCCCCAAAACAAAATAAAATAAAAGGTCAAACCAAAACCAAAAAAATAGAGTTAGCAGATGTTGTGAATGTTATGTCATACCGATGGGATATAGCATCAATTTTCACAAATTTCTCAAGGATTGCTTGGTCACCCATAGGTGCAGTCCCAACTGATGGGCTGCTAGCATTCAGTGCAGCTTGCATGTTTGAAACACTGGCTGGAGACCCTACACCGCTCACAGGCGGTTGAGTCTTGGGGACAGAATTTGTTTTTCTTTTTGAAGGAGCTACAGAGGGCTGCTGCATCCGGTGCATAGAATCACTAGGACTGGAAGCCACAGAGGGGTAGCCAACTGCAGCATTGGAATTTGCAGCAAACTTATCTTTCTGTGACCCAAGTACAGCAGATGTCACAGCAGAACCAAACTGGCCACCCATTGAATTGCTTGACACCTCTCCAGATTTAGAGGACACAGGAGATTGAACCATTTGTCCAGAAGGGACACGAGAGGTAGCAGCCAACTTTCTTCTCTGAAGCATTTCTTCTTTCTTCATGTCCTTCTCACCTGAAAACCGAGGATTCTGCCACTGTGCCACGTTCTGAAGATTGTTTCTTGCTGCTGCTTGCTGTGACGAATGTTGTGCCTGGGATTGCTGCTGATCCAGCACAGAATTTTCAGGTGCCATAGCCTGTAAGGTATCTTTGGACCTGTCCATGCCACCCATTTGCTCTTGCTTAGCACCATATCTCATACCCTGTTGATTGAAATAAAAGGAAGCCCCTGAATCTTGCATGTTGTTCACCATTGGAAAAGGACATCTCTGGCCACTCAATGGAGCATATTGCATCCCCTTGACATCTAACTGTTGATGCAGCTGTTGGTTCTTCCATTGCATCTCCTGCCCACCAAGGGCAACAGATTGAGACCTTATCTGCTGCTGCTGTTGCTGCTGCTGCTGCATATCATCAATGCTAACTGTTGGTTTTACTCTCTTAGGGTCTTGCAGTGGAGCCTCTTGCATTTCCCTCTTCACAGATAGAAGGCCATTGGCAACAACATTGTCATTGTAAGCCATCAAGTTCTGAGGAGACGAAATGCTCGAATTGACTCCAGTAAAATTGACAGGAGGTCCTGCCCCACGATCATTACAAACAGCAGAATAATTGATAGTTTGCTGGATACCGGATTGGGACAACATTGACATTCTAGCTGCATCTTGTGAACAATTAGTTGATCTAAGTGGCTGAGAGCCACCTGGCATATTTTGAATGGTAATATTATCAAGGACCTGGTGAGAAGCATTACCACCTGCAATACCCATCTGATCTGCTTTGGCATTCTCAGACACCCTATCAATGCACACCTTTTTACCGTGAGACATGTTATTGGATGTGACAACAACTTCAGGATTTTGCCTCAGCCTCCTCTTTTTTCCAATACCAAGGTTCAACTGCAAGAAATGCAAAACGCTTAGTTTGAACACAGGTATAGCTTCCATAGCAGTGTTTTGTGCTTTTGCATGTATTTGTACCTTATGAAGAACAGGATCCTGGCAAAGTCGGTCCAACTTAGGAGTAGGGTCTAAGCAAAGTGCTGGTTGTAGAGCTTTGACAATCCGTGCCTCAGCTTCCTATAAAACCAAGTACAACATAGAAGCAGATATGGTTCAGAGGAGGAACATATGAGGTTAAGTTGCATTCCAGGTCCCTCTATTTAAAGCAACTGTTCATGAAGGTACTTGACTCTACATGTATTTTACTTTACCATGATATTTCATCGCTATTAGTCAATCAGTGAGGAACCAGTTTGTTAGAGATAGAGTTCTAGTAGCCTATCCTAACAATCTGCGCTGGAGATTCCCTGCGCTATAGTCTGTTAGTTAACTCAATCTCTTTGTATTTGGTAACAGATCCGAAAGATAAGGCAGCAGGTCTGTTATAGAAAAGGATTAGTTATTTCCTTGTATAGATAGATTCTGATCAGACCTTCTATCCTTATTGCTTCCGGATCTGTATGTAATCTGTTGAGCCTTTGCTCTATATAAACAAGAAGGGATCGGCAGGGGTCCTTACGGCCAAACTTTCACATGGTATCAGAGCCATCCCCATCCATGTCGAGCGCCTCCAGTTCCTCCTCTGTTTCTTCCCTTGCCATCCCGGTAACGGAAAAACTCACCAGATCCAATCATATGCTGTGGAAGGCTCAAATCCTTCCCACAGTTCGAGGCGCGATGCTGATGGGGTTTCTTGATGGTTCAACCAAACCTCAAGAAATCGAAGTGAAGCAAGGCGAGAAGGCATGCAAGGCCGCCAATTCAGATTATCTTCAGTGGCTGGCCAAGGATCAACAACTCCTTGGCTATCTGTTGGCATCTCTAACCAGAGAGATTCTGGTGTATGTCGCCGACAAGAGGACTGCCGCTGAAGCGTGGAAGACAATCGAGATGATGTTTTCCTCGCAAACGCGTGCGCGATCAGTCAATACGCGCATAGCGTTAGCCACAACACAGAAGGGCAACATGAGTGTGGCTGAATATGTTGGGAAGATGAAAGCCCTAGCTGATGAGATGGCTTCTGCTGGCAAACCACTAGAAGATGAAGAACTGATCTCCTACATCCTCAGCGGTCTTGATATGGAGTTCAATCCGGTGGTGTCAACCATTCTGGGGCGCACTGAACCGGCTTCAGTTGGAGAGGTATATTCTCAACTTCTCAGTTTTGAGCAGAGAGTTCAACTACTGCAGGGAAATCTATCCCAATCTTCTGCAAACTCTGCTATGCGTGGAAGAGGAGGCTTCCAGCGCGGTTTTCAGAAGAATCGCGGGCGTGGTCGTGGCTAATGGAGGCCGCGGCAATTACAACTCCTCTGGACAGCGCAATGGAGAAGACAACCGACCTAGATGTCAACTCTGCAAAAAGAAAGGGCACACTGTGGAGATCTGCTGGCACAGGTTCGATGCTGATTTTGTTCCTCCAAGTGACAAAACTGCTGCAGCTGCTTCCTATGGTGTCGACACAAACTGGTACGTTGATTCGGGCGCTACTGATCACATCACCAGCGAATTGGACAAACTAACAGTTCGTGACAAATATGGAGGAGGAGATCAGATCCATGCAGCAAATGGAGCAGGTATGGACATTGTGCATGTTGGTCATTCACATATTTATACCCCTAATCGCACTCTTCGGCTCAAAAACATTCTTCATGTTCCTAAAGCTGCAAAAAGTCTTGTCTCAGTTCATCGTTTTGCTGTTGACAACCATGCTTACTTTGAATTTCATCCTGACTTCTTTTTTATCAAGGATCGAGCAACGAATCAAATTCTGTTCCAAGGCAAGAGTGAAGGGGGTCTTTATCCCTTCTCATCCACTAGCTCCAGCAAGCAAGCTTTTGGTGTTTCAAAGCCATCCATGTCACAATGGCATAGTCGTCTAGGTCATCCTTCACCATATGTTATTCAGCATGTCATCAACCATAATAAATTGCCTTGTTCCTTAGAGTCCAATAAGAATTCAGTTTGTAATGCCTGTCAGCAGGCCAAGAGTCATCAACTCCCTTTTTCAAGGTCTTCTAGCATATCTAGTGCTCCTTTAGAGCTAGTTTTCTCTGATGTATGGGGTCCTGCCCTTGAATCTGTTGGAAGAAATAAATACTATGTCAGTTTTATCGATGATTTCAGTAAATTTACTTGGATATACTTGCTAAAGAACAAAGCTGAAGTCTTTCAGAAGTTCCATGAGTTTCAGAATCTTGTTGAAAGGTTGTTCAATAGAAAAATTCTCTCTGTTCAAACAGATTGGGGAGGTGAATATGTAAAGCTCAATTCCTTTTTCCACAAAATAGGGATCTCTCATAGGGTTTCCTGTCCTCACACCCATCAGCAAAATGGTGCTGCAGAACGCAAACACGGACACATCGTTGAAGTTGGTCTTGCCCTCCTTTCTCATGCATCTATGCCCCTTAAGTTTTGGGATGAGGCTTTCATTGCAGCCACTTATTTGATAAATCGCACACCCACCAAAATCTTAAATTGGTCTACTCCTTTGGAACGCCTTCACAACACCTCTCCTGATTACTCCTCTCTTCATATCTTTGGGTGTGCATGTTGGCCCAATCTTCGTCCCTACAATAATCATAAACTTCAATTTCGCTCCAAGCAATGCGCTTTTCTTGGTTATAGCAATTTACACAAGGGGTTCAAGTGTCTAGATATCTCAACCGGCAGAGTTTACATCTCTAGAGATGTTGTTTTCGATGAGCAAGTGTTTCCTTTTGCCAATCTCTATCCAAATGCAGGAGCACGCCTTCACTCTGAAATTCTTCTTCTTCCAGAACTCCTATCTCATTCTGTTGATCAAGGGGGTGAAGATGTGTTTGATCAACCTGCTGTTATATGTCCTCCTGATAACCCTAATGCTTCTTTTAAGTCTGCTGTTCAGTTTCCAGGAATAACCAGAGAAGAACAGGACATCACAGCATCAGTCTCGAGTGCTAATGGTGGATTATCTCCTTCTGACGCAATGCCACCAAGAGCATCTGTTACTCAAGTCTACAGCCAGCGCCCCAAACTTGCAGTATCTGCACCTGAGTCTGTACTGCCGGCTTCTGTTCAGGATATTCAAGTATACAGCAGGCGCTCCAGATCTGTGGCATCTGCACCTGAGTCTGAAATGTTATCTCCTGTCCAGGAAAACGTCACTGAACCTCTCTTCAACAATCTACTGATGTCTTCATCCAATAATCCATCACAACTTCCTGACAGCAGTGCTGCTTCTCAAGCTCAATTTCCTGTTGCAGAGCCTTCTCAGCATCGTCCAGTAACAAGACTGCAAAGAGGTATTATCCAACCCGCAACTTTTACTGATGGAAGGATTAAATATACTGATGTTCGTGTTAAATATAGTTTCCTTACTTCAACTGGGGAACCATACACTGTAGAAGAAGCCTTAAAGGATAAAAACTGGAAGGATGCTATGGATCTTGAGTATATGGCATTAAAAAACAACAATACTTGGCACTTAGTCCCTCCTAGAGATGGAATGAATTTGATTGATTGCAAATGGGTTTATAAAATTAAGAAGAAGGCTGATGGTAGTATAGAAAGGTATAAAGCTCGCCTAGTTGCAAAAGGTTTTAAACAAAGGTATGGGATTGATTATGAAGACACTTTTAGTCCTGTTGTCAAGGCAGCATCTATTAGAATTGTCCTGTCTATTGCTGTTTCACAAGGATGGAGTCTTCGACAACTTGATGTTCAGAATGCCTTCCTCCATGGATTGCTTGAGGAAGATGTGTATATGAGGCAACCTCCTGGATATGAAGATAAGGGGAAAATTGCTCTCATGCCACAAAGTTAAGCCCCATCCTCCCATTTGCCACAAACTTTAGTGGCTTTGTTATTATGCCACACACTTCAGTGCTTTTTCTTTGTTTTGCCCATTTTGCATTTTCAGGGACTGGAAATGACCCTTTTGCCCTCGTCAACAGTGCAGGCGGGCGTCAGAGCTGTCAGAGCGCGAGCGCCGCCGGCAGATGGCGCGCGGAGGCGGAGCGCGGCCGGCGGATGGCGCGGAGGCGGAGCGCGAGCGCGGCCGGCGGATGGCGCGCGGAGGCGGAGGCGGAGCGCGGCCGGCGGATGGCGCGGAGGTGGAGCGCGAGCGCGGCCGGCGGATGGCGCGGAGGCGGAGCGCGAGCGCGGCCGGCGGATGGCGCGGAGGCGGTGTGGGCGGGGGCGAGGAGCCGCGCGCCATCCGCCGGCCGCGCTCGCGCTCCGCCTCCGCGCCATCCGCCGGCCGCGCTCGCGCTCCGCCTCCGCGCCATCCGCCGGCCGCGCTCCGCCTCCGCGCGCCATCCGCCAGCGGCGCTCGCGCTCCGACAGCTCCGACGCCCGCCTGCACTGTTGACGAGGGCAAAAGGGTCATTTCCAGTCCCTGAAAATGCAAAATGGGCAAAACAAAGAAAAAGCACTGAAGTGTGTGGCATAATAACAAAGCCACTAAAGTTTGTGGCAAATGGGAGGATGGGGCTTAACTTTGTGGCATGAGAGCAATTTTCCCGAAGATAAGATGCTTAAGAACTATGTTTGCAAACTGGATAAATCCCTGTATGGCCTTAAACAGGCACCAAGAGCATGGTATTCTAGACTCAGTGACAAATTGGTAAGGCTTGGCTTTACTCCCTCTAAGGCTGACACATCTTTATTCTTTTATAGAAAAGGCAGTACTGTTATCTTCATGCTTATATATGTTGATGACATAATTGTTGCTAGTTCAAACCCTAATGCCACTACAGCTCTACTTGAGGATTTGAGAACTGAGTTTCCTCTAAAAGACTTGGGCGAGCTACACTATTTCTTGGGCATTGAGGTGAGAAAAATACAGGATGGTATTCTTCTAACCCAGGAGAAATATACCACAGATTTGCTAAAGAAAGTGCAGATGTACAACTGTAAACCAGCTAATACTCCTATGACAGTAAGTGACAAGCTAACAGCACAAGGTGAGAAACTTGGAACAGAAGATGGGACCAGGTACAGAAGCATTGTTGGAGCCTTGCAATACTTAACACTAACAAGACCTGATATTGCTTTTTCAGTAAATAAGGTCTGTCAATACTTGCATGCTCCCACTACTTTGCATTGGATAGCAGTTAAGAGGATCTTAAGATACTTGAAACATACTTTAGGACTTGGATTAGAGTTAAGTAAGTCATCATCCATGCTTGTCTCAGCTTTTTCAGATGCAGACTGGGTTGGCTACTTAGATGATCGCAGATCAACTGGAGGATTTGCAGTATTTCTCGGAAGAAATCTTGTATCATGGAGTGCACGAAAACAGGCAACAGTATCAAGATCCAGCACAGAAGCAGAATACAAGGCAGTAGCAAATGCTACAGCTGAGATTATGTGGGTACAAACTCTCCTCAAGGAACTTGGCCTACACAGCCCATCAGTAGCAAAGCTATGGTGTGATAATATTGGAGCAATGTATCTCTCAGCTAATCCTGTCTTTCATGCTCGCACAAAACACATTGAAGTGGATTATCATTTTGTTCGAGAGAGAGTTAAGAACAAGCTATTGGATATTGAATTTGTTTCTTCAGGAGATCAAGTAGCAGATGGATTTACCAAGCCTCTTCCAGTGAAGCAACTTGAGGAATTCAAATACAATCTCAACTTAGCCAAGTTGTGATTGAAGGGGGGTGTTAGAGATAGAGTTCTAGTAGCCTATCCTAACAATCTGCGCTGGAGATTCCCTGCGCTATAGTCTGTTAGTTAACTCAATCTCTTTGTATTTGGTAACAGATCCGAAAGATAAGGCAGCAGGTCTGTTATAGAAAAGGATTAGTTATTTCCTTGTATAGATAGATTCTGATCAGACCTTCTATCCTTATTGCTTCCGGATCTGTATGTAATCTGTTGAGCCTTTGCTCTATATAAACAAGAAGGGATCGGCAGGGGTCCTTACGGCCAAACTTTCACACAGTTTGACTTAAAAGTAACTAGGTGTTAGCTACTTTCATGACAAAATTACGTGCGCACAGCCTCACATAAACAATTTTAAATAGATATTCAACTGGAAAAACTGGGAGTAGACGGGCACAAATGAACAAATTTTTTTTAAAAAAAAGAGACATGCAAGTCCATTTTGCCAATAAAATAATAGGATACTTTTCCTGCAAGAATACTTACCATGAAATCCCTGTAACTCCAGGAATCATCCGATAGCAGCGTAACATCCCTTACAACATTTTCGAAGGTCATTTGCAGCTGTACTTTATTCACAACAGGTAGTCCTAACTCAGCAGATGGTGCAGGCACTTGATTCGATGCATGCTTACGGTAGTCACGTATCTAGAAAGAAATACCATGACTTTTAATGTTTACTGAACACATCAGGAAGAGAAGTGGACAAATGAAGTACTTGAGAACCAATATAAGTTAAACTGCTCGAGGAGCAATGCTATCTTAATAACAAGGCACACCAACACAATGAGCATGAGATGCAACGTGAGGTTTCAAAATATCATTTGATTTGTTGCACCAGGCTGCATTACTTCTACCCCACAATTATTTGGTACTTTCCGCAGCAAATGGCACTATGGAAAAAAGATCCAAAGGTTGCAAATACATACTGGTTGTTTTAAAAATTATTGTTAGGAACATGGCATTCCTGGTAGATTGGCATGATATAAGATATGTATGTGAAAAGGGTAGGTTTGTTTTCAAAGATGATCGTTAGAAACATGACTTTCCTGGTGGTAGATTGGCATGATCTAGGATATGTATGTGAAAAAGGCTAGCCAACCTTCTAGATAAAATATACAATTTCTCCCATATAGAGTAAGACAGGTTAGCTATAACCGAGTAGATATAGAAATGTAGCAAAGAGAAACCAAGGTCAGACTAATGAAAATGATTTTCGGTGACATTTAGCATCTTACAGTTTAAATACGTATTTGTGTGCATATCATGCCTCCAGTCTGATAATATAACTGACCTCACAAATAACTGACCCATTGTAGTACTTGCTTGGTATCTCATCAAGAATATCTCCAGGCAGCCTCCCAGCTTCAATGGCCTGCAGGTGATGAGGCAAAATAGCTCATTAAACTGTACTTAAAATTACATTCATCATGATCAACATGGCTTAACTGTTTTGAGTAATTTTAGCCAGCTACAAAAGGTTAATTTGATCCATTCACTAGGACACCAACAAGAAAAGCCATTTGACCAAATATAAAACTAGAAAATAACCCTAAAAGCAAGTAATGCCATACTTACAGAGAATAATTTTTCTGATGTCCTATCATAGGGATGCAGTGCTTTTTCATCCTGAATTGAGGGCTGGCAAGGATCCATCTGAACATAAATATGAGGTCAGAATATATTCATAGCTGAAGGCATTTTTCTCTTGAGCATCCATACGATGCTTTAGTTTTTGACATTCATTATAAAATTTTCTAGTTGGAGAACACACCATTGCTGACTTCGCAATGAGATAACCTCTATCATAGAGACTGAAAGTAAAAGAAACCTCATGCTCTGCAATACAATGTTGAATTGTTAGTACAAAGTGTGGATACACATTACACAAATTGATACGAAATAAATATTTTCTCGGGCAATACCTGGCAAAATCGCCCTAGAGCATGTTGGTGAAATCGTGATGCCATTGGCATCAGTAGCTCGCTCAACAATACCATCCTACATAAAGAAAACAGATGAGCATTTCATCATAGAGAAAGCATATGATTCCGAAGGCAAGAAGATGAAGCATTAAAATCATGCCAACAGAACAAAAACCAAAAAAAGAATCCCCAGATGGGGAAAAAACAAACAAAATCACAAAATGAGGCCTTTCCTATGGAACCAACTTAAGCTAAGAAAGTGCAAGGGATCAAGATTTAAACTGGCTACTCTCCAGTGAAAGTGTAACATTCTGCCTGAGTTGATCCCACACCAACACTTACCTAGGGTTAACCGAATTGGTGTGGATGACTCCCTACAAGGATCATATGCTACTCTAACATTATTACAACTAACCAATGTGGGACTAATCCCACCACTGCTAGGCCAAAATGATCAGGGTGTTGTCGAACAATCTGAACACCAAAACCCTTCCAGAGAAAAAAAAAAGAGAATGCCTCCGACACTACAACTCAAACAATCTTCGCACCTGACAAACTTGTGTTGAGACTGAATGGGGGGTTTTTTTGCTTGCTTTATGGTGAATACGTTCAGATTCAAACCATCCCAAACTACACAAAGATCCTCAAGTCCAGTGAATATCCATGGTCAACAATATTAGGACGAAACAGAACAAATAAACAATTAGAGCATTTCACATAGAGCGAATAATTTAGTCTCTACCCTACCAGAGTGCTATTTAGCTACAATTCGCCAAATTTGAACAACGAACTCCCAAGACATCCTCTAAATCCACAAATCCAAAGCCCAAACTGCCGCGAAAGCACTCAAAGAAACACGAAAAAGAAAACTTTTTTCCCACGAACTACCGTGAACTCGAGCATACGAACCCAATCCGCAACCAAAGGGCGCCCCAAAGTACAATCTTTGGACGCCCAATTGCACCGAAGAATTATGCATTCCAAACAACACCGCATTGGGTTCAGAATCCTCCACGCGGGACCAAGAACACGAGCCTTCGAGTCGAAATCACCGGAAAATCCGACCTTTTCCGCTAACACCACCCCCGGGATCACCCAAACACCCGCGAATTCGCCACGAAAACCTCGAAAAATCGCAAGCCAAAAATCGAATTTCTCCTCCTCTTTCGCGCACAAAGCTCCCACCTTTTTCGCTCCTAGATCGCCGGTGCCACCGTCTCGACCATCCCCCAACCAAACCCAACCGAGCAAGCAAAGGAAAGCATGCCTCACCTCGCGTTTCGCCTCCGACCCTGGCCCGTCCTTCTCGCCCGCGCCCAGCTTCTCCTTTCCCGCCTCGACCGAGGCCGCCGCCGCCGGCGCGGCCGCGCGCGCGGTCGGGTGCACGCGGACGCCGACCTTCGATAGCTTGAACGAGATCCCCATCTCCACGGGTCCGTCTCCCGCTCCGACGAGCTATGCCTCCCCTGCGGCCTCCGCCGCCGTCTCCCTCGCCGCCGTCGCCGACGAGCGAGGAGAGAGGTTACGAGGTGAGCTCGGTGGATGGGGACACGGTATGCGTTCCTCTGACAAGTGGGGCAGGGAGGCGTGGGCTGTGGCGGCGGCGTCTGTTGGTGTACGAGAAGGAGTGGTGGACCGGATGCATGGTAGGAAAGGTATTCGGCTATGTACAGGCCTCGATTGCGTGCGTGGACTTGGTTCACGGGGTCTACCCGAGAAGCTGGCAACTCTTCGATGGGTAGCATTTGCAGGATGGGCGGCACGGCCTGTGGTGACGTCCGATCGGAATTCGACGTTCCGGATGAACGTGGTTGGCAGTCCGATCGGAATTCGACGTTCCGGATGAACGTGATTGGCATTCTTCTTTTATTTTTGGCGAGTGTAACCATGTAAGAGCAACTCCAAGAGATTAGCCAAAAGAAGTATCTAAATTTAGTGATTTAGCTATTCTCTAAAATGAATATCACCCAAAAAAACAAGACTACTCCAACAGGCTATCTAAACTAGAGGGCGTGCGGTGGGTCGCGTACGCGCGGGAATGGGGCGCAACGTGCGGGAAGGAAACCCCGACCGCGCCAAGAGGTTGGATGGTGAGTGAGGTAGGCTATCCAAAAATAGAGAGCGAAGGAGGAGGGATGGAGAGCTACTAAATTTGGAGAGTCATTTACAGAGTCTATTGGAGATGTTTTTTCTCCAATAATAACCAAATTTACCTTTAGAAAATGATTTAGCTCTTCTCTTGGAGTTGCTCTAAGGTTACAAGCCAATTGCCATGTGCCTACGTCAGAGTTTCGTCAGAATTTCACATGAAATGTATTATGTTCAAAAAATTCTAAAGAAAAACCTATTTCTTCCGTGAATATGGTTCAAAGTTCGATTGTATTATCAGAATCCGTGGACTTTCTCTTCATGCTTTTAGCTTAGGAGTTGATCTTCATACAATCGATGGTTGAGTACGTTTGCCGTTTGATCATTTGCGCTTTGATACAATCTTTGAGTTGTTGTTATTCTCAAATTGTTTCTATTTATCTTGGTTTTCTTATGGACATTCCTGTTTACATGTTGAGTTCCGTCATTTTTTATACTCAAGGCATGGTTCTATGAAGTAAAAATAATAATTTTTTCAACTCTGAGCTATGAGCTATGAGACAGTTTACTTCACAATTTCAAACTGCTCGATTGTACACTTTACCTCCTTCACCCTACTGTTGTGGCTACTGACCAAACAGAGAGAGATGATAGTGGAGAGTGATGAAGATAAGTGTAATGGCCTGGTCCTCCTCATGGCTTCTCATCATATATATATATATATATATATATATATATATATATATATATATATATATATATATATATATATATATATACATGAGGAGTGCTTTTACGGTTTTTACCCTTACATCCAGTTATCCCCCCTGGGGGCAGTTATGTCATTACACATGGCCCATTCTGGGCCTTATACCTTCCTACTATGCCTGCTGGGTTTAGGTGGGGGCCACCCCTACGACAGGAGCCTCTCATGGTAACGGGCTTCACAAGGCCGAAGCCATGTTGCCGAGTCTTTTGGCCCCCTCCGTCCCGCGGCCTGTGAACCTGTCCAGACGTGACCCGGGGCTGCGCTGCGGCTGAAGCAGCTGCGTGCTCTTCTGGTCGTCCACGCGGTGAAGCGTGCTCGGCGCGGTGCAGGCCTTGAGGCGTCGTGACCGTCCATGTGACGGCGAACTCCCGGCATCTGGACTTCCGAGGCGCGCGCGTTCTGCACTCGTTGCGACCTTGCCACCTGGCTGGGTGCCCTTTAATGATGGTTGGCTTGCCAGGGGGCAGGCTGTCGCATCGTGCAGTGTGCCTTCTCGTAGGTGGAGCGCGCGACGGTTTCCGGATAGCATGCGGTGGGGTGCGGACGATTGCTCTTACGCGCCGCTGGTAACTGCACCGCCCGACGCCTTGCGCTTGTGCTTCCGTCGTTTGGCCTGCCTCCCTGCTGGCGACTCTTCGCCTAGCGAGGCTGAGTATAAATATGCTGGCGCCAGGGGCTGCTCCCTAGACATCCTTGCTGCACATCCTGTACCTGTTCATGGTTAACTTCTCATATATAGGAAAAGTTTTGTGCACCTGTGTTTGATGACAGCTACGACCGGCGTCAATGCCCGCGAGCGCCGGCGAACCAAATACCGTCCCGTTTGTGGGAATGCTTCACCACTTGACGCGGAAATGGCAAGGCCTGACTTGCTCTCGTAGACAGATATGGAGTCATCCGTACGCTCTGCTCGTGCGAACGAGCATGTGCTGGTATGGCGACTCATATCTGCCTACGAGATCATGTCTGCTCTTGCCGCAACATTGAGCTTTGCCTGTTCGAGTTATGGTGGTCGTATGTGCTGTTCTGCGTTCTCGGCTGGCGCCGAAGTCGAAGTAGACGCGCGCGCTCCGTCCCCTACCCTTCGAACGGGTGGCGGCGAAGCTGGCGCCTGGTCGAAGTAGGCGCGCGCGCTCCGTCCCCTACCCTTCGAACGGGTGGCGGCGAGGCTGGCGCTTAGTCGAAGTAGGCGCGCGCGCTCTGTCCCCTACCCTTTGAGCGGGTGGTAGCGAGGCTGGCGCCTAAGTTGAAGTAGACGCGCGCGCTCCGTTCCGTACCCTCCGAACGGGTGGCGGCGAAGCTGATGCCTAGTCGAAGTAGGCGCGCGCGCTCCGTCCCCTACCCTTCGAGCGGGTGGGAGCGAAGCTGGCGCCTAGTCGAAGTAGGCGCGCGCGCTCCGTCCCCTACCCTTCGAACGGGTGGCAGCGAAGCTGGCGCCTAAGTCAAAGTAGACGCGCGCACTCCGTTCCCTACCCTTCGAACGGGTGGCGGCGAAGCTGGCGCCTAGTCGAAGTAGGCGCGCGCTCCGTCCCCTACCCTTCGAACGGGTGGCGGCGAGGCTGGCGCCTACTCGAAGTAGGCGCGCGCGCTCCGTCCCCTACCCTTCGAACGGGTGGCAGCGAAGCTGGCGCCTAAGTTGAAGTAGACGCGCGTGCTCCGTTCCGTACCCTCCGAACGGGTGGCGGCGAAGCTGGTGCCCAGTCGAAGTAGGCGCGCGCGCTCCGTCCCCTACCCTTCGAACGGGTGGCAGCGAAGCTGGCGCCTAAGTTGAAGTAGACGCGCGCGCTCCGTTCCGTACCCTCCGAACGGGTGGCGGCGAAGCTGGCGCCTAGTCGAAGTAGGCGCGCGCGCTCCGTCCCCTACCCTTCGAGCGGGTGGCAGCGAAGCTGGCGCCTAGTCGAAGTAGGCGCGCGCGCTCCGTCCCCTACCCTTCAAACGGGTGGCGGCGAGGCTGGCGCCTAGTCGAAGTAGGCGCGCGCGCTCCGTCCCCTACCCTTCGAACGGGTGGCGGCGACGCTGGCGCCTAGTCGAAGTAGGCGCGCGCGCTCCGTCCCCTACCCTTTGAACGGGTGGCAGCGAGGCTGGCGCTTAGTCGAAGTAGGCGCGCGCGCTCCGTCCCCTACCCTTCGAACGGGTGGCAGCGAAGCTGGCGCCTAAGCCCCGCGAACCCCGCCGCTGAGCGGTGACTTGGGGCCTTGTGATGCGGTCTTGCGCTATAAAGACTCCTGGAATCGCGCCGCCCCCTGATCTGCCAGGGTTAGGTTTCCGTACTCTGCGACCTGGCGCGTCCGGGGCGCGCGGCAGCCTATGACTGGTGGGTGGTAGGATGTGGACGGTTGCGTGTTTGCAGCCGCTCGCCTCTTCCCTAGGCAAGGGGGACACGGGGCGGGCAGTGGATGGCGCGTGTTGGAGCTGTTGTGACGGCCCTTGGCGCCTGTGAGCCGCGTCCTTCCAGCGGTGGGAGGTTGCGCTAGATGGGCGCTTGTACGACTGCGATTGCGTCTCGTACACGGGCCTTCGCGACGCTTCGCTTTTAATCACGGGGAATCGTGCGGGGCGGGCCTTTACACCGCTGCGGTTGCATCCGGCACGCGGACCGTTGCGACGCTTCGGTAGCGGTGGCATGGGCGAGGTGGCTTGAAATAGCCCCCCCGTAACAGCGTCCCCACACCTTTACGCCCTCTTTCCTGTCTGCTCTGCCTTCCACACCTTCGCGCTACGCTCACCGCTGCAACCTTTTCGTGGAAAGCGATGGCTTCCAGTGGCGAGCACGGCCAGATGGCTGGTGGCTCCGACATTCGCCGGCGACCCGCGCAGCTAAAGGTGAAATACGTGCTCGAAGAGCGCGACCCGGCGGCGGCTGACAAGGAGCGGCTGGCGGTGGAGGAGGGAGGCACGTTCTCCGGCGAGCTGGGCCCCTCGCTCGTGACTGAGAAGACGATCCAGGGGCTTCTGCGCGCGGGGAAGTTGTCCGAGCGCCAGGATGTACGACTGCTTGCCGCCGACGAGACGGAACCGCATCCCGAGAGATCGGAGGCGGTCGTGTTCGTCGCCTTTTTTGACGCGGGGCTCCGCATCCCATCGACGGCTGTTGTGGGCGACGTGCTGCGGACCTTCGGGCTGGAGCTGGCGCAACTGACTCCGAACGCCGTGGCCCGGCTCGCGGTGTATAGCTGGGCCTTGCGCTCGGGAGCGTGTTGGCCCAGCGCCTCGCTGTTTGCCTACCTGCACGAGGCACGGCACCAGCCCAAGGACCGGAAGAACGGGACGGTGTCGAGCTTCGGCAGCGTCACCTTTATCCTTCGTCCATCGTGCAAGAGGCTCTTCCCCGCGAACTCAACTCGCGGGAAGTGGGAGTCTTACTGGATGAAGCGGTGGTTCTACCACCGCGTGGAGAGCGGGAGCGGCCTTGAGTGCACAGGCCGACCCATCGCGTTCAAGCCCTCGCCCGGCCGAACGCTCGACGATGAGGACAAGCAGAGGGTCCGACGGCTCGTAGGCTTGGCCGCCCGCTTCAACATGCGCGACCTCGCCGAAGAGTTCGTGATGTACGGCGTGGCACCGCTTGCCCGCGACTGGTGTCTCGCCGCCGAGAGGCGTCGAGACGACAATGTCTTGCCCTCGGTCTGCTTGCTGCCGGCGCCCGGCGATCTTCGTAAGCCTCGCTCGTGTCTGTACTTTGCCAACGCCGAATGCGTTGTATGCTGATGATCTTCCCCTTTGTTTCAGGGATTCCCTTAGAGGAGGCGGAGCAAGCCGCGCGCGTGTTCCTGGGGCCGTACACCGGCAGGGAGCATAAGCAGCATGCGGCGGCTGTTGCCGAGGCGGGTCTGGGGCGGATCAACCGCGTGTGCGAGGCTCTGGGCCTTGCTGCGTCGGACCGTGTCGCTTCGGACGACGGTGCAGCGAAGGAGAAGAAGAAGAAGAAGGCCTCGTCTCGGAAGAGGGGGCGCGGCGGGGCGCCTGCCGCTAGTGTTTCCGAGGGCACGGCGGACATGGGGTCGGACTCGGTGAGGTATGCCGACTCCGGTTTGGGCGGCGCAGATGTCGAAGGCGAGGTATCTTCGGCGAGCGCCCCGGACGGCGGGTCTGCCGCGAGCGGCCGAAGGGGGAAAACCTCACGGCCCGCCGAAGTCACGGAGGCGGAACCCGTGCAGACCAGCGATGCCGAGGTGGAGCTTTCGGCCATAGCCGCTGTGGTGCCAGTGGCGCCTCCCGCGGGGGCGCACGAAGCTGCGCTGCCTTTACCGACGGCGACAGAAAGCGAGGTGCCCCCTGCGGCTCCCGCCACCATGGAACTTTCGCCCCCGGGCGTGGCAGCGACGGGGGCTTCGCTAACCGCGGCTGCGGGGGCAGTGCCGCTGCTGGCTGCCCCGGCTAAACGGCCGTGCGTGCGGCCGGATCTCCACCGGACACCGCGGGGAATTGTCGTGGCCACGGGCATCAGAAGCCTGTGGGACGCCAGCGCAAGCGCCGGAGGCCCTGCGGCATATGCACCTTCTGCCCCCCTGACGACGCCGTCCATCGCGCGGGGACAGCCGCCGGCCTCCCCGAACGCGGAGGCTTCCGCCTGCGGCGGAACCATTCCTTCGGCTACCGAAGGTAAGGTGGCCGAGCTTACTCTGGTGTATGCTTTTATGCCTTGGAGTGGTCACCCGCCTCCTTATTTACAGCGTTGCTCATCCCGGAGGGGGAGCATCCGACGGAACCTGGGGCCTCCGAGCCCGTGAACCCTGCGGACTTCGTGCCGCCTCCGGAGACGCTGAGGGCGTGGCGCGGGATTGTGGATGACGCGGCCACGAGCGTCGACCCGCAAGTGCTGCAGGCCTACGGTGCGGGGCGCCTCGAGGACGCTTTCGAGGTGTCTGGGGTGAGGGTAAGTACTCATGTGACCACGCCTGAGTTTAGCTAAATTTGCTAAGTCTTTTCCCTTCTACAGACACTCGTGCTGGGGCAGGCCCTGCAAGCGGCCTATGCTCGTAGCCAAAAAGCGCTCGAGGATAGGCTGCGAGCCGCCGAGGGGGAGCTGCGCGAAGCCTCTGGCGCCCGCTCTGCCCAGGACGCCCGCATCCGCCAGCTGGAAGCGGAACGCGCCGAAGCGAGGGCGCACGCCGAGGGGCTTGTTGCGTCGGCGCAGGAATCAGCCGCAGCAGCTGCTGATGAAAAGTTCGCGGTGGAGCGGGACGGGCTCCTGCAGCAGGTCGCCGCGCTAGAGAAGGAGAAAGGCGAACTTGCCTTGACTCTAGCGGAGCGCAACCGGACGCTGGGCGACGCCTCGGTGGTTGCCTGGGACGCCATGCAAGCGCTGGAGAGCCATCTTCAAGGGCTGGTGGCGAAGGTGCCGTGACGTGCCTTCGGTCCGGAGGAGCTATCTCGGACGCTCCACTGGGTCGGGGATGCCGCCAATGTCGCGCGCGACGCGGCGACGTCCTTCGGCACCCACTGCGCGTACACTTCGGCCTGCTTGGTGTGCGCGCTCCTCCAGCACCGCGGCTGTACGCATGTCGCCGGGCTAAATGACCCCCAGCTGGAGATGCCTGGCGGGGCCGGAGTAATGTCCGGCGCCGTCCGCTCCGCTCGCCGTGCCCTTGGGCCCTTCTGCGACCGGATCTGGGATCCCGTCGGGGCGGAAGCTGTATGGATCGAGCTCCAGAAGTCGCTCTACGGGACGGGGAGCCTCGGCCAATTTCTGGACGGGGTCCCTCGACGCGCTGATGGCGGCGCTGGGCCCTCCGAAGGCGCCGGGAACCCGCAGGTCTGATGCCGCGGCGCCTAGTGTAGGCGTGCGTTGTACTGTCCCTTGTCTTTGCTAATAAAGCGCACACTTTCTGCATGCATGCTGATTTTTACCTATATCCCGGGCAGCTTCCCTGCTGGGGCCGGCTTCGGTCGGCCGACCTTTCAACCCGACGACGCCTTCGACGGTGGCGAAGGGCCGAAGATTCGCTCGATTTTTGGGCGAGCCGGCCTTCTTCGAGCGAGGCCCCAACTTTAGCGCGTGTTAAGGACGAACCCGCGGGGTAGCGGCTTAGGGCGGC
Organism: Dendrocalamus latiflorus; assembly: GCA_017311315.1. NCBI lineage: Eukaryota > Viridiplantae > Streptophyta > Magnoliopsida > Poales > Poaceae > Dendrocalamus > Dendrocalamus latiflorus. Next base: position 15,079,569 of record CM029677.1, on the reverse strand, counting down.
CGGGGTGTTGGCGGACCTTTGTACATGTGATTCTTCCGGTAAGCAGACCTCCTGGCATTTTAAGATGTGCGCTGTGTGTTGACGCCGCCGTTGGCGACGTAGCTGCGCCAGGGTTCCGTAGAACGGACAGTCCGCAGACTGACGTATGCGGAGGCAGACCTCCGCAATTTGCCTTGCTTTATAGTCCGGAGACTCGCGCGTGCGGAAGCAGGCCTCGACGCTACGTCTTATTTAGAGTCCGTGGACTATTGCGTGCGGAGCTAGGCTCGACGCTACGTCTTCTTTATAGTCCGGAGACTCGCGCGTGCGGAGCTAGGCTCGACGCTACGTCTTCTTTATAGTCCGGAGACTCGCGCGTGCGGAGCTAGGCTCGACGCTACGTCTTATTTAGAGTCCGTGGACTATTGCGTGCGGAGCTAGGCTCGACGCTACGTCTTCTTTATAGTCCGGAGACTCGCGCGTACGGAGCTAGGCTCGACGCTACGTCTTATTTAGAGTCCGTGGACTATTGCGTGCGGAGCTAGGCTCGACGCTACGTCTTCTTTTTAGAGTCCGTGGACTATTGCGTGCGGAGCTAGGCTCGACGCTACGTCTTCTTTATAGTCCGGAGACTCGCGCGTGCGGAGCTAGGCTCGACGCTACGTCTTATTTAGAGTCCGTGGACTATTGCGTGCGGAGCTAGGCTCGACGCTACGTCTTCTTTATAGTCCGGAGACTCGCGCGCGCGAGGGCGTCTCCCCGGTGCGTATTTTGTTTATACTCAGCCCCGTCACCTTGGCGACGGCGAGTGCACACGCTAACGTGCGTCTTTGGTTTATACTCAGTCCCGCCCTCCCTGGCGACGGCGAGTGCACACGCGAACGTGCGTCTTTGGTTTATACTCAGTCTCGCCCTCCCTGGCGACGGTGAGTGCACACGCGAACGTGCGTCTTTGGTTTATACTCAGTCCCGCCCTCCCTGGCGACGGCGAGTGCACACGCGAACGTGCGTCTTTGGTTTATACTCAGTCCCGTCACCCTGGCGACGGCGAGTGCACACGCTAACGTGCGTCTTTGCTTTATGCTGTGGGGGCGCGCGCGTTGGCCGAGCCGGCGCGCGCCCTCGCCGCATGCTTGCATGTGACGAAGAAAAATTAACGGCAAACGGCGATCTTCATTATATCCCCGTTTGCGCGGGTGAGCGACTACAAAGGGTGAATATACTGACCGTTTGCCCTTGGTGCGACCGCAGCCTCTAGTCGCTAGACATCTGCAAGGCCCGCGCAGGCGCCTATGGATGACCCCACGGACCTCCGCGCTGTGACGTCGGCTCTAAGGGCGTCGCTGGGCTTCGCGACGCGGGCATCTGGTGCCTGGCTCGATGCGCCGAGCCATATCCTGGTCGCCTCGGACGGTAATGATGGTCCTGGGGCCCAGGATCTTCATGCACAGATAGCCATGATGTGGTACCGCGCTGAAGGAGTTGAGGATTGGGCGCCCCAGAATGGCATTGTAGGGATACGGGAGGTCGACCACGTCGAAGGTGGCATCTTCGGTCCGCACATTGTCATCTCGGCCGAAGGAGACTTGAAGGCCGATCTGGCCCAGCGCCCGCAGGGGCTGTCCCCCGAAGCCCTGCAGTGGGATTCCCGAGGGCCCCAGGCGGCTTCGAGGAATCCCCATCTGGTCGAAGGCCGCCGCAAACAATACGTTCGCGGAACTACCCCCGTCCACCAAGGCACGCCCCACGTCGCATCCCGCGATGGTGACCCGGATGACCAGGGGGTCCTGGTGAGGGAAGTCCACACCTTGGGCGTCATCAGGTGTGAATGTAACCTCGTGCCGCGCCCATTCCGGCGGTGCTTGCGCTGGGTATGCCGCCACGTGATGTAGTCTTCGCGCGTAGGCCTTCTGCTGCCGCGCCGAGGCGAATTCCAGCGCAGAGCCGCCGGATATGACATTAATGACCCTGCGGTAGGTTGCGTCCGGGGCCTGCAACGACAGGAGGCCCTCCCGAGGCTGCTGTACGTGAGCTTGGATCCGCAAGGTGCCTTCCTGGGGTTGCATTCCCTGTGCCTGTACCTGTATCCCCTGCGCCTGTACCTGCATGGGGGCCTCGTATGGGAATTGGACGTGGGCCACCGCAGGCGGGCGCGCCTCCGGGTTCCTGTCCCTAGCGACGCTGTCGCGGAGCGCCGCGATGGAGGTGCAGTTACGGGTATCATGATTGCCGCGGCCGTGGACTAAGCACCACAGTCCCTGATGCTGGTCGTCGTAGTCTCCACGACCCTTATCGTCGCGGCCCCGGCCACGGCGCCCCCGGCCGCCTCGGCCCGCTGGAGCACCCTCGTCGGACCCGCCTTCGATGTCGAGGACGTACCGGTTTCGCCTCGACCTTTGCTGGCCGCGCTTGGGCTGATCCGACGACTCCTTATGCGAGTTGTCCCTGCGGTCGGGCGCGTCCCTGGACAACTCCTGCTTACGCTTTCCCTTCGAAGAGCCGCCCTTCGACGGATCTTCGGTTTTTGCCGAGGCTCCGGCCTGATTAGTGTCGGAGTCGTCACCTTGCCTTCGCCGCGCGTCTTCCTCCGCCCTGGCATATTCTTCCATCTTGTCGAAGAGCTTCGCCACCGTCTTGATTGGCTTCCGCGCATTGTATTCGGCCATCGGGCCCGAACAAAGGCCCTGTATGGCTGCATTGACGATGGTGGTCTCGTTGACGTCCTTCACTTGACATCGGATCTTGGCGAAGCGTTTGAAGTAATCCCGGAGCTTCTCCGAGGGTTTTTGCTTCACGGCGAAGAGTTGGTCCGCCTCGACCCGGTCGACGTAGTTTCCTTGGAAGTTGTTGTGGAGGCGGACGCGGAGCTGCTCCCACGCGTAGATGGAGCCCGGCTCTATGGTAAAAAACCAAGAGAGCGCCACTCCTTGTAGCGCGAGGGGGAGTCTCTTTGCCTTCGTGGTGTCGTCTCCGCCCGCGGCTTCGATCGCGGTTTCGTATACGCGCACGAACTCACGGGGGTCCGTGTCGCCTTTATACGAGTCAATGGCGCTGGGAACTTGAAGTCTTCGGGCCATGCCGCCTGCTGCAGCCCCGCCGACTGCACGCGGCTGGACGTGGGGGCTTCGCGACTGTCCGCCCTCTCCGGCGCGGGCTCGGACGCGATTGCTGGCGCGGGCGGCTGACTCCGAGCCTCTTGTATATCTCTGACGGCTCCGCGAAGGTCCCCCAGCTCCCGCTGGAACGCGTTGAGAGCCGCCAGTAGGGCACTTTCCATCGTCGGTGCAGGCGGGGTCGCCGGTACTCCCGGCGGGCGGATCGGCGCGGGGACGACCGCGTCACGAGGTCCCGAGCTGCCGGTCGCTCCGTCGTGGCTACTTCGGACCACCCGGTCCGCGCCACCAGCGAGGGTTGCCATGGGGGCGGCGAGGTCGGCTGCCGTTACGTCGGCGGGGTCGGTTGTCGCCGCACCCGCGTCGACGTCTTCGACCGCGGGGTCGGCCGCAGGGCCCGTTCCTGCGACGCCGGTAGCGGGGCGGGTCGTCGCGGTGCCGGTGCCGGGGTTGGTCGTCACCGCACGAACGCCGGCGTCTTCGGCCACCACGCCTGCGTCGACGCCCGCGTCCGCCGCTGCCGATGCCGGCGTCCGCCGCTGCCGATGCCGAAGCCCTGGTGCTCATACGGTGCTCCGAGCCGACCACCTTCTTTCCCTTCGCCGCCGCTGAAGAAGCTTTTTTCGGTGCCATCTTTTTCCTTCGGTCTTCAGGCTTGTCTTCGTCCTCCCCACGGACGGCGCCAACTGTTGTGGCTACTGACCAAACAGAGAGAGAGATGGTAGTGGAGAGTGATGAAGATAAGTGTAATATATATATATATATATATATATATATATACACATGAGGAGTGCTTTTACGGTTTTTACCCTTACATCCGGTTATCCCCCCTAGGGGCAGTTATGTCATTACACATGGCCCATTCTGGGCCTTATACCTTCCTACCAGGCCTGCTGGGTTTAGGTGGGGGCCACCCCTACGACACCTACCTACCCTAGTTTTTATGTGATGTAGAGATTATTTTGCTGATGTGGCAACCAATGCAATAGTCGTTGGTTAAGTCAGATGTGTAAGATTAAGGATAACCAATTGAAGTGGATGAATAGGAGATTCTAAAATTTTTCACTAGTAAGTTCAACAATTTTAATCATAATAAGCAATATGTGAACCTAGCACAAGTCAATTTGCAAATTCTCTAAATTTCTATGACACCACAAGATATGTCTCCACCAAGTATAATTCTAACTATTCAAGATATGGCAATTCGATTGCTAGAAAAGTAAACGCGAAAGAGTAAAGACAGGAATTAATCATAATGGACATACACGATATTTTTTGGTGATATCAAAGACTTGTCGAACTTCACTAATCCACGTTAAAGGTAATCCCAAGTGAATTAGATTGGCTCCACAAATTAAGTCTAACAACCTCAATCCACTAAACTTTCTCTTCCTTTGCTCCGGAGATGGTAAGCACCACATCACTCACAATTGCCACCGAGGTCTCTTCATAAGCTTCTTGAAGAGATCACCACGCAAACTCCTTCCAAATTGTCTAAGTGCCAGTAAGCACCAAGAGTAATAGATCATAGTGTTTGCTTGAGGAGAAACAAATGCCAAAATGATCAATGAATGAATCAATGCACTTAAATGCTCTTCAACTACTCAAAAATGGGAAATATTAGCGAATGAGTAGAGGAGAGTGCACACAAGGCTCTACTGTATTCAATGAGGTCTTAGATGAATGCCCTTATGCTGGTAAGGGGGTATTTACAACTCATAACCACAAATTCGACTATTTGGACCAATTATTAGAAAAATTTAGTAGATGTGGTACCGCTATCTGGAATCAGTACTACCGTACCTATGGTTCAACAGTTATTTTGGAGCATTAAATGCCTCTAAACTAGCTGTTGAATAGGTATCGCATGACTATTGCCATCTAGGATCGGTACTGCCGCAGTGCGGTAGTAACGTACCCTGAGATCGGTACTACCGATTTTCAGAGCTCTAAGAAATGTCCAAAAACATACTCTCTGGAAAAATGTACCGCAGGAAAAATCGGTACTACTATCGGCCAGTAGTACCACTCCATAATGGCGGTATTACCACCAGCTGGTAGTACTGCAAGTCCTGGCCGGTACTACCGTTTTTCCTGACAGAGCTATATAAAAACTTGTTTTCATATGCATGTATGACTATTTGTTAATCAAGATGGTAGAAAGTAAATTCTCAAGCTACTAGCCATGATCCCCCTTTATAGTACAACGTCTAGCCTACCAATCCTGCCTTTTCTCCAAACTCCAAGACCGGCAAAATAAAATAGGGATCCTAAGCTAATTTTCACCTTTGTCTTGAGCCAAGTAATTATTGCTAGTCTTTGCATGCCATTGTTGTATTGTCATCTGTACTTTGGGACTAAACATTTTAACACATCTTAGCACACATATTAAACCCAAACATAATATTACCATTAATTACCAAAACTAATTCTTAGAAGCCAGATGCTTTCAATCCCCCCTTTTGGTAATTGATGACAACCAAAACAATGAGAATAAAATTTAGAGATTTTTGAAAATACTCCAAGTCTTGAAGCGAGTTATATTTTCTTATTTTTTTACTTTGAATGCAAATAACTCTTGAGGGAAGCTCAAAGATATGAAGAGTTAGTTGTATTCAAAAGTCATTCAACAAATAGAGAAAAGCTCCTTCGAAATATGTGCATATGATATTTTGAAGTGGTTTTCATGCACACATTTAGATTTTGAAAATTTTGGCGAAGTTTCCTTTATTTGTTGAAATTCAAGGAACTTCTCAAAAGATAATAAGCATGAGTATGAACATGAGAAGTAATATTTAGAATATGATGAACATGAACAAGACTGATATAGCCAAATAACCATAGTATTAAACAAGTTCATAAGCATAACAGTTCTAGCTATTACAAGCAAGCCACACCTAGTTCAAACACATAATAAGTTCCTCACACAACAAGTTTCTTCCTTTTCTTCCTCCATTGTCTTCTCTGAATTTTTCTTCCCCAATTTCTCCTACTTGGCATCAAGAACCAAAAAGAGCTACTTTTGGGGTGAGGGGTCGCTAGGGTGACGACGTTGATAGCGAACCGGAGAAGGACGATGCTGAGCCAAGGAGGAGGCATGCTCTAAGACACCCATACGCTGCGAGAGAGAGAAGCTAGCTGATAATTAGTCTCAGCTTGACGCTGGGTGATGGAAGCAAGCTGGTTATTAGTCTCCACCTGATTTTCTTGGATTTGTATTATCACATCAAAAATTGAGATAACTGGACCAGCTATAGGTGGAGCATCCTCATATCCTTGCTCATGCTCTTCTTCCTCTTGAGCACGAGGAAGGGTAGCGGAGGGGATGGGAGCAGCTTCTCTTGAATTGTATGGCTTGTGAGGTTCTGGCCTTGCTCCCTGATAATGTGTCTTCCTCATGATAAGGGTCATGATGTATAGAGCAAAATAAATTTTTTTGACCCTATCATTTTTGGAGGTTGCAATCTCTCTTATTATGATATCAACCACATCAAAACTTACACCCATACACGATGCAGTCAATGATGTTTCAAGAATGACCTTGGACTGCATCAAAATTCTTGCTCTTCAGATAGATGTGTGGTTTATGATATAGTTGATGAGGCTCGATAGAGGAAGGAGTCCAACTATATTTTTAGGTGTGTATCTGATAGAGGGATCATAAAACTAAGTCTATGAGGCAATCTTGAGAGCTGCCCTAGCATAGATTTTTTTATGTCACCCAAGATGAGTTCGCAAGGTAGTAGCATCAATTTTCTCATATCCCATCAAGTAGTCAAAACCAGGGAATATGTAGATTATGGCATAGAATTGTTGAATCATATCCTCATGATAATCACACCTTTGTGAAAACTATGTCATGGAGTCCAATGGCATAGAAAAGCTGATAAGCACCATTATAGTGATCAATTCCGTTGAGATATGTCCAATCCACATCTTTGTGGTTAACAAACTGATGGTTTTGATCATAAAGCTGAGTGTAGACTTTATGCTGGAACTTTGTGTGGAAGCGAGGGTCAATGGACGTCCTTGGCTTTGTAAACTAGTTTGGGTGATGGAGTATGGTATATCCTCACTAGTGATATCCTTCAAGTTCACTGTTTGCTCTTGTACTTCTTCCATTTCTTCATCATCATTATTTTCTCATAGTCGTCATCTTCATCTGTTTCAGTGGCATTGTCTTCTGCTTCTTCCCTAGCAGCCTGTGCCATGTCCCTTGCTCTCATGGTTTGGAGAAAAGAATATATTTCTGAGTCACTATCTTCCCTTGAGGGAGCTTGGATAGAGGCAGCCTTCCGAGATGCCGCCTTGTGGCGTGAAGGTCTGGCTTCAGATGGGTAGGGGTTGTAACGGTTTGCCGGTTCTCCTTGCAAATTGAGGTTTTGGTCCTCGTCATCTTGAAAGGGAATATAGAAGACAATTAGGACAGAAGGAAGGATTGAGTTAATGTTCAAAAATAGTTGATGAACTTTCAGCAGAAACGGTAGTACCGCACTCTCCTATCAGTACTACCGCCCTGAGGTAGTACCGCTCAAAAGGGGCGGTAGAGCCTATTTTGCTGAGAGTGTTAGGGCATGATCCATATTTCGATTTTAACAAGTGTTTGGCATGGATCATTCCATAAAATAGACATAAAAGGCCACCAAACACTAGTTACTATCCATTTGCTCAAAATATTTCAACTATTTAAGCCACATTATCCAAAACTCTATAAATTGTTCATGAGTACCAAAAGATAGATCAGAGAGGATTTGATGTGATTTACCTTAAGGCAAGGATGAGGAACAATCATAGGAATTTGTATTTGATGAGGTTTCCATGAAATCCTCACGAAACAGAAGATTTGGAGAGAGATTTGAGAGGGGTTTTGAGAGGGATGTGTGAGAGAGACCCTTGTGTATGGTGGAGATATGGGAGAGGCGGAGGCCGATTCAGGGTGTATATGGCAGTTGGGTCTTCAGTTACTAAAGGTTTTGGGGCCACTGCCAGAGAGCGGTAGTACTGCAGTTCATGGCCGGTCATATCGCTGAGCGATAGTACCGCTCAGGGAAATTGGTACTACCGATTTTCCTGAAGTGGCATAGGTGGATTTAGAAAATGAAAATGATCTTTTTTTTTGACACAACAACACAAATTTTAGGATCATTATGCATTGAGATTGCAAATAACATCCAAATAAAATAGTTTTTACAAGTAGAGATAATTTTATGAAAACATTTTCAAATTTGTTTATCTCAAACTTCCAAAAGTCCACTTTAAAGCATAAGACATGATGCATGATTTCAAGCCACATTTCAATAATCTATGATATCTAACTCATTTCTCAATTTGTAAAAGCGGCTCTTATCTAGAGGCTTGGTGAAGATATCGGCTAATTGGTTTTCGGTCAGTATGTGGCTAATGACAATGTCACCTTTGCTCGCATGATCTCTCAAGAAATGGTAGTGAATATCTATATACTTGGTTCCTGAGTGTTGGTCCAAGTTATTTGCTATCTTCGTGGTACTATCATTATCACATAATAGAAGCATTTTGTCGAAATTAATTCCATAATACATCAAAGTTTGTCTCATCGATAGCAATTGTGCACAACAACTACCTGAGGTAATATTTTCGGCTTCGGCGGTGGATAGAGCTACGAAATTTTATTTTTTAGATGACCATGAAACTAATGATCTTCCTAACAATTCATAAATACCCGATGTGCTTTTTTATCTACTTTGTAAACTACATAATTGGAATCCGAATATTTAATTAAATCAAATTTGGCACTTTTGAGATACCATAAACCAATGCTAGAGGAATGCTTTAAATATCTAAGAATTCTTTTTATAGCCACCAAATGATATTCTTTTGGAGATACTTGAAATCATGCACATATGCAAACGCTAAACATGATATCAGGTCTAAATGTGGTAAGATAAAGTAAATAACTAATCATAGATCTATAAAGCTTTGTTTGATTTGGAGTCTAAGTAGCTAAACTCCCCGATAATAGATATCTCAAATTTTCTAAACATTATATCACCAAACACTTTGCAAATGTCTTGGTTAGTAGACCCGAAATCATATCATCAATATAAATTCGACGTACAAAGAATTCATCATCTATAATTTTTGTAAACAATGTTGTATCAATCTTTCTAATTTTGAATTCCTTTGAAAGTAGAAAATTTCAAAGACGCTTATACCATACTCTAAGAGATTGTTTTAAACCATATAGTACCTTTGAGACGCTTAGTGACTGTAAGCGTTCCAATTAATCGTCAAGAAGGGTCACAATGGAGAATGTTAATCGAGCATGTAGCGTCACAATAGAGAATGTTAATCGAGCACATAGCGTCAAGAAGGGTACATAGCGAATGTTAATCGAGCATATCTCTCTCCACATTTGATTTTTCACGGCAGTATAAACCTTTTTGTTTTGCCTATCAGATCTTCCATCTCGTACGTTCTCCCGTATTTGAATGTGCCGCGTATGCTTTCTTCTCAAACAGCCTCCCATACCCGTACTGTCATCTTGCGCATGGGCCCTCATCGATATGGCTAATTGCTTCATGAGTGGTCCACATGACAACCGTATTATAGTGAAGTGGCAATTTATTCCTTTTCTTCTGCTTTTTTAAAATTAAGTGTCGATGTTTTTTAACTAAGCTTTTATGTGTTGGAACAGAAAAAACATGCAATATAATTGAGTTACTAATTAAAATGGAGCGCCTAAAAATAGATTCCAGTTTTACTGTTAAACAACTACGCTTGATCCAAGTCTAACGATCAATCGATCCAAGACCTAGAACGAACATTCCTTTCTCCCTATATATTACGCTCTGATGCTCACTCACCTATCTGCCCCATCCCTCATTTCTTGATTCGTGGTCCCCTCTGCTGATTTTGCGATCGCCTCGTCCTGGCGCCATAAACATGAGTATCTCTCCCCTAATCTCTTAAAATGTCTGCTGGTGTTTTTCTCCAATGCCTAGATCTTCGTTACCTCAATGCATCCGACGCCCTTCTCTGTTGTCTCCGTCCCTCTTGCTTTCCAACGTGTCGTCCATCGTCACCCCTGGCGGATGCTACCGCCGACGGGTGGGCCAGCCCCACTGTGACACCTTGATGTTTTCCATCTCATAAACTAACAAAAGTTCAAGTCAGGAAATATTAGATGAAAATTGAAATAATTTTGCTGTTTGGCTTAGCGCTTTTGTGGGCCTAGGGTTAATTCTAGGAATTGAGTTGGGGATTAAATAGATAGATTGGTTTGAAACGGCACGGGAGTTTTTTCAGTCCGATATTTTTTCTTCACCGCTATAACATAAAACTTTGAGGGAAAATCTGTTAAATACGCCTACTAGCTTATAACACGTAAAGCCAGCAATACATCTCCTGGTGTTCGCAATTGGCTCCTAACCAGATCCAAAAGAACATTCCTGCCTTTCACCGCGACACACGCACAACAATCTCGAGTCGATCATCTATCTCCCCTTATCCGGTGCCACATCGAATCCCAACGAACTGGACTCGAACTCCTGTAGCGGTGACGGCGGAAATCCCCTGTGAAAAGACCTGTGTGGCCGCGCCTCGCCCCAACCAAACAAAACCCCTTGATACGGAAAAAAATTAATGAAAGATAATCAGTATTATTCAATATTTGTATATAAATGTGAGTATGATAAGTAAAATTTATATTCGAGAACATTCGTATCCGTATTTGTGAATGTTCATGTTCATATTCGAGACTATTCGATCCGTTTCCATCCTTTGTGACCTCTCTAGAGATGATTGTAGGAAGTAATTTTCTGATAAACTAAGATTCATAAGTAAGAAGTGAAAATTACTTTACAAAATTTCCAACTTTATACACCACACTGCTAGCTCATGTAGACGTGTAATCATGTTATATAAATCTGTTGTAGCGAGATTTGTTACAAAATTTTTCAGATATTCGCATTCAACTGAATTAAATAAATATTCAATTCGAATTCGTATTTGTTACGACATTCGATTAGTATTTGTATTCGAGAATGTTCGAATTCGTATTTGTATTTGTTTTAAAAATATAAATTCATATTCATATCCATATTCGTTCTAAAAATATGGATTCGTATTAGTATTTAAGACTATTCGGTTCGTATTCGATCCGCTTTCATCTCTACTCAGAAAGCCTCATGTTAGATTTTAACACGTTGCATATATCCAATCTCAAAGCAACTATCTTTTCCATTCTTCTACACACTAGGAACCATTTTTCTGTTGGCGTTATACAGAGAGACACTCCGCCCCTGGTGTTCACAATTTGGCTCCTAACCAGATCGCAAAGAAGTCTTTCATAATTGGCTCCTAAGTCCTAACCAGATCCTTGGAATCCCAATTGAACTGGCTTGAACTCCTTTCTTTCTCCGTTTAAATTATTCCTAAGCAAATCTCCTTTTTTTTCTCTCTCTCTCTTTCCTTCTGACTCTCTCTCTCTCCCAATCTGTAAGCAAGCTTGCCGGTACAGAATTCAAGTATGTTGTTGAGAGAATCCTCTCTCATATAGGATTCATTCTCTGGGCTGATCCCATCTATCTGTTTCTTGCCTCTTTTTCTAGTGTTTTTTCGACGCAAAGATTTCGGGGGTTCCGGCGGCGGCATTGCCCTGTGACGAGCTAAGCTCGAGCGTTCGAGTGTTTTCTCGGCTTCGGTTCTCGTGTGCTTGCTGGTCATTGGTGCGTGTTACCATGGCGTCATCCGGCACGGCGTCGACGGCGGTGGCAGCAGGCGCGGGGCAGCGGCCGGTGCACAAGTCGAAGCTCTACAAGACGAAATCGGTGAGCACGCACAGGATCACGGTAGAGATTTAGCTATAGCTAGATTCCAAAAAAAATTCTCGGAGATTCTTCCTGCTTGCCTTGATGAGTTGTTTCTTTTTTTTGCTTTTTACTTTAGAAAAATCTAGTTGGCCTTTAGATTCGATGGACTGTGTGAATTTATTGCGAGCGCTGGGTGTGTCGTGCGTGCGTCGCCTGCTTTTCTTTTGTACCGGCGGTGGTCCGCCGCGCTCGCGCGCCCTACGTACGATTGGGTTTTCATTGCGCCGCCGCCGCCACCTCCGCTGGTGAGACAAGAAGGAGGCTTATGTTCCCAGTGATGCTGTGCGTCCCGGATGTTTTGGTTTCTGACGTCGTCTGTGGCTGGATGGGCCACGGGGTCAAGCGTCCAACGTTGCACCTTCTCTCTCTCGTACTGGTTGGTTACTGGATTTTTTACGAAATTTTTTAATAAAATTTGAATTTTTTATTTTCTTTAACTTTTAGGTGAATCTGAAATTTTTTGGCTAGTATAAAATTTTACCGGCATCCATCGGTAACTTCCTGTTGCTGGTGAAATTTTGGCGATAGATTTTTAATTTCTTGGTTGGTTTGTTTGGAAGATCAAGTTTTAGTTCAGATGTTTTTAAGCAATTCCAGTTTGCTTATTTCTTTTTATGCCTCAACTCATGTACATGTATTTTTTTTTCATGCAGATGTTTTATCTTATCGGAAGGGACAAGGGCAAGACTACATGGAGGGTGCTAAAGATTGACCGGACGGAGCCCACCGAGCTGAACATCATTGAGGATCCTACCCACTACACGGAGTGCGAGTGCGAAGAGTTGCTTCGGCGGATACATGAGGGGAACAGGGCAGCCGGCGGCCTGAAGTTCGTCACGAAATGCTACGGAATAGCTGGTCTGAAATCGATCGAGGCTTCTTGTTCATCAATGCCAATATTTTTTACGAACTATAACATTTGCTCTATCTTTTGATAACTCAGGTTTCGTGAAGTTCCTCGGCCCTTACTACATGCTACTGATTACCAGGAGAAAGAAGATAGGCACGATCTGTGGGCATGTTGTTTATGCCGTTGACAGGAGCGAAATCATCACAATCCCAGCTCCTCATGCACTGCCCAATGTGGCTAATTCTAAAGATGAAAAAAGGTCTTTGGTTTATTCTACATGTAAAAGTAGTGCATTTGTTTATTCTACATGTAAAAGTTGCATCATACTCACTGTAATTCCGTTGGATTTTAACCCCCAAAAAAAAGAAGTATCAAAGTGCAGAATTTTCATTCTTTCGTACGTGCCATTTGGACATGCATGTCGAGTTTTGGTAATCATTTGTCATGTTGCAGGCTCCATTCTTTTCTAGTTGAAAAATCTTCAACGCCAATGTTGCATTAATAAAATAGCGATCCTTCTGTTTATATGTGTTGTTGGCTAGACGAGTCTGTAAGTGTTCTCATTGATAGCTCTATGTAATTCACATACATGTCATCATACCATTGCAATTTATTCAGCTGTGAGCTAGCTTTCGATAAGATGTTCTTAATTATGGTCCGAGGTACATATGAATGTTTCAGGTTTCTTCGATCTTTTTTTTTGGGTGGGCACTCGTTTAGTATTGGTGTAATATGAAGCATGTAATATCTTTTATAAATGTTTCTTGTACATATAAACTCTTTACAGAAATTCATGTTTGTTATTTCTCTTTTTGTTGGTGATGAAGATACAAAAGGCTTCTTCGCTCCGTGAATCTCTCGAAGGGCTTCTTCTTTAGTTTATCATACAAGATCACGCAGTCCCTTCAGAAGAACATAACTGACAAGAATACATGGGAGTCACAGTACGAGGCAACATTTGTGTGGAACGAATTTCTGACCCGGGGAATCCGGGAACATCTCAAAGATCCTATTTGGACTGTTGCCCTAGTCCATGGATTTTTTAGACAGGTATACCATCCTGTGAAAAAAGAATAGTATGTATTCGATATCCAGCCTTAATTTATAATTAAATTGTTTTTGCTCATCATTATTCAATAGTATTCCCTGTTCATTTTTGACAAATTGCATATATAGCTGCAGTTTGCATTGGTAGAAAGCGTGAAATCTATTATTGCAGAAGCTTTGCTTTCTGTAACGTGTTGGGTCTATCGGTTTGAGCCACTTGAGGTTTTCCTAACTTGAAACATTTGCTCATACATATCAGAAAACTCTAAGTGCATTTGCCTAATTGTTCCTTAACGTTTTGCTGGTGCATTGCAACATTTTGTAGGGATATGTGTTACTGACCGTGCTGCTACTTTTAGCTAGTAGGACACTTAGCAGTTAGCACTATTGCAGCCTGGAATCTTTTTGTACATTCTGAAATACATTTGTTGATATGTTCTATCTATTGGTGTGTTTTTTTGTAAAGAAAATTAATATATATACTTCATGGCTCATTCAGGAGAAACTGTCGGTTTCTGGGAAGGATTTCTGGCTGACGGTTATAGCAAGGCGCTCACGCCATTTTGCTGGACCCAGGTTTGTATAAAATGTATTACAAACTATTACTAACTCAAGTTAGAGAGAATCATACTAAACTTATTAATCTCAGTGTGTATTAATTCCATATTGACAATTCTGATTTCTTCATTTTGAAAATATATAGGTTCTTGAAACGAGGTGTCAATGAGAAGGGTATGGTTGCCAATGATGTTGAGACAGAGCAGATTGTGTTCGAAGACACCCAAGGTGAAATGCCACCCAATATAACATCCGTTGTGCAAAACAGAGGATCAATACCTCTTTTCTGGTCACAAGAAACTTCAAAACTTCCGATTAAGCCGGATATCATTTGTAAGTGCCTAAATCTTGACTTGATCACGAGTCCACTGGAACTTTTTTTTACAGCAGATTTCTGATACTCCTATTACCTCAGTAAAACCAGACAAAGACTACAGAGCGGCTCGCCTTCATTTTGAAAACCTCATGACGAGATATGGAAACCCAATAATTGTATTGAACTTGATAAAGGTATGCTTATATAATTTGTACTTTAAAAATATGTTTTAACTGCTAGTTTAGTTTTTGCTATTTGTACAATTTATCTCATAATTCCCATCTTATTAATCCTTTGCTATAAATCCGCATACTTGTTTTTGGATTTAATTCCTGGTATATTTTTATTCAGATTATTGAGAAGAAGCCTCGTGAGTCGTTGCTCCGTGTAGAATTTGCAAAAGCCGTTGATCACATAAACGAAGGGTTATCGGATGAATCCCGCTTAATGTTTTTTCATTTGGACATGAAGAATTTTTCCCGGAGGTGATCTATCATGTTCCCTAAAGTCTTTCTAAATTTGGCTTTGCTATTGGGGTTGATCATTTCAACAAGTTCTTCTAACGCCTAGACTTGTTATTTGCAGCTGTGAGCTGCTTCCATATCTGATAAAGGTGGGAGCAGCGTCATTTGCTCAAACAGACATCCTCCATTGCCAACTAACTCCAACATCAAAACCAAGGTACCTTTCAGGCCTATATATGTACTAACAATGTCCTCCCCTTGCAAGGATTGTAACCTTTTGTAACTTCTCCTTATTTATAAAAATGTATATACAGTAGTGTTAGAGTACATGTTTGGCAAGATTATAAGAATTAGAATGAATTGTATTTGATGTAGTTCTTTCTATATTTCTTGTAACATTTCATATCTGTATTAGATTGACTTGATTTTTAAGTCATATTGGACCCTATATATACGCCCTCCAAGGCTCAAGCAATATATCCGATAATTATCCCGGCTATTCTATCTTTCCACAAGTAGGGCCCTCCCCTACTATTTTCCTTTTAAAAAAGTCCTACAGCTTAAAATAACATTCAAAACTCTAAAAAATATTTTTACTCAAAATCCACCCCGGAAAGTAGCTGTCTTGGCAGCCCTTTTTTGTGCATTGGTATCACCTTGGATAGCCTTTTTTTTTGGTATTGATAAACATCATCCGGATGTTTTCTTACATGTGTATTACAGTGAACAAAATGACATTACCAACTCAAGTGACACCACTAGTTACACGGACCCTAATTTCGGGGCAACAGACGTGGTGCCTCTTTCGCTACAAAAGGGAGTGCTCAGGACAAACTGCATAGACTGTTTGGACCGCACAAACGGGGCCCAATTCGCGTATGGTTTAGTTGCTTTCAGGCATCAACTTCGCGCGCTGGGACTTATTCAGGTGCCTGAGATTGGTATAGATGATCCTTTGTCTCACTCTTTGATGGATTTGTATGAAGCAATGGGGGATGCACTGGCCATCCAGTATACTGGTTCTGCTGCTCAAAACAAGGTATATATTACATAATAATTGTCATGTTATTCTGAATTTTATGTAAACAGCTCATTTGGCAGTTCCATGATTGCTTTTTTTTTTGTGTTGTTGCAAATTGCTGTTCTGAATTATGTAACTGGTAGGACAATAATAGTGCACACATTTTCTTCCAAACTGCTACTCCAAGTAACCTGTCCAAGTGACTCATGTTTCTTGATTATGCCATAGGTGTTTTGGAAGCAAAGAGGCCAATGGAAAGCAATATCCCATTGGCACAAGCTTTTCCGGAACGTCCAACGCTTTGTGAGCAATGCCTATATGGACAGTGAAAAGCAGAATGCTCTAAATGTGTAAGTGTCATGTAGTTATATCTGTTAAATATCTTCTCTTGGAACGACAAAAAACAATGGGAAAATTGTTGATGTTTGCCTTCCACTTTAGGTTCTTGGGTCACTTCCAACCCCAAGAAGGAAGGCCTCCACTGTGGCGGTTGGGCTCGGCTAACATCCGCAGAAGGCAAGGAACTCTTAATAATGAAGAATATGAAAGGTACTTACTGAGTTCTGTTCACTTCTCATTAAAAAAAAATCACTGATTTGGAGAGTAAAACAATCAAAGCTGATGTCCTTTTTAGCTTGTTATATTAGTTTATGAAATTACCTTCATATTAATAGATTATTCAAGAAGTCCTTCTCGTTTGGCCACATTCGCCCTGGGAAAGCTGGAAAAAGTTATGCAGCAAACTCACAATTACTTCCTGGGACGGAGCAGGATGACTCTAGAGGACATTCTGACCGTGACTCAGAAATCTCCGTTCCTCAATCTGAACCAAGCTGCTCCAGGTCTCTATTCCCCAAGGTACCCATCAGAAAATTATAAGATGGTCATATTCCGAGCTAACTGCTCATTTTTTTAATGGTCAGTGGGAACTCCAGCACAATTCAGGGGAGACACCTTTCTGCAGAAGGGAATACTGATTTGAATGGATCAGTTTATCAAGAATTATGTTCTTCAAACTTTATGGACCTTGATAAGCTGTCATCTTCACTAAATTCTTGTGAAGAGTTTGCAAGGTGAGTTCCATTATTGCTAATTTCGCGATCCTAAATATGTGTTTGATCTTATTTCAAAGCCGAATTTAACCGACAACACATTCTTGTAATATAAGGAGCCAGTTGGCCCTGCTAGGCTTTAGAATTCAGTTTATTGGGTCCATGCTTCCATGGCATATAATCCTAATTAGCTAAAGCTGCTTGGGCATATTCAAGTTCCTTCTAGAGAGTTGCTCACACAAATTAAGCCTGAACATGGGCCAATTATTGTTTGAACCAAGCCTAGGTTTATTTCACATGATAAATCTAGATTTAAATTAGTCTAAATGGGACACAATTGCCACGATGCTCATTTTCATGTTATTATTTGGAAATATTGATGGTTGGCATAATCTGGCTTGCAATTTTCAATTCACAGGTCCTCTCTGATGAATTCACATGCTGTTGCTTCCAGTCACTCAGCTGAATCCTACCGACGAGGACATAATGATGAGGTCAGATTTTTTTCTCAAAGCATGACAATATAAATTTCTATGTAACACTTCATGATTGACACCTTTAAATATAAATTTCATCCGATATTGTACTTACATTTGGTTATATATCTCAACCACTACTCTAATTTTAGTAATTTTTTGTTGATATCAGGGAACCGAAAAAACTCCTTTGTTACACAAAAAACATCCGATCCCCAAGATCCGTGAATTTTTTGATTGTTTTGCACAATGGGTATCTAATGGGTGTGGCATGCTTTGCCACTAATTAACAGCAAAGCTTTGATCCTGACATCCCTGTACAAAGGCTTGTTTTTCTGATTAGTGCTGGAGAACTTGAGGATGAGCTACATTGGCATACATCGCAACTCTAATTCAGATTCTGATATAACAAATGGCGGTGAGGATGGGGTCACGGAAGGCGTCAATCCCTTCAGGTCAACTAATGTGTGCTCACTGCTCAGTAGATCAGCAGAAGCATAGGCTGGTTAGGCATCAGAAACTCAAAATGTTGTTGAACTTGACCGTTGTTCATAGAACAAACCGTTGACCCTACGAGATTTATTGGCTTAGCTTAGTTGATTTCTTCTAGAAAAAGAAAAAGAATGGAAAAGGGAGGAACCATATCTGTTGAAAATACCTCCTCTGTGGCTACAGCCTAGAAACAACATTTCTGTGAGCATTGCTGCTGCTGCATTGTACATATATGCTCAATCTCATTGCATGCTGATTTCTCAATTAAAAAAAGATGACTAAAAAAATCTCATTGTATGCTTATTCCCCTGTGTTATTGCTGCTTATTTCATGTGCCCTTCAACACCTGGGTTGGATTCAAGCAGGCTGTAAATTCAGTTTGACGCAGTTTGCCTCCGATGTGGGCTTCTTTCATGCTGATATCCTGACAAGCGGTACCCAGTCATTGAACTGGCAAGATGGAGCTCGTATGAATCACTGCAAAGAAACCATCAGCATTCAGCAACCTATGGAACACAGGGCAGTACATCTTCTGATCTTTTGATGCAAATGGACCAATCCAAGCACGAGAAATAATTCTCTAACATATATAAGATGGTTAATTGACAATCCAATCACTTCAAGAAAAGCTATTGTATTGTACTGAGCCTTCACCAGCGCCATGCCTTTGTATCATGGAAGCTGGTATTGCTGCTGCCTACCTAAACTAGGTCGAAAAAACATCATGCAAGTGTCTTTCTTGGCCCCAGATTAATAAGCCAGCATGGCTTTTGATGTGATGAATTGGAAAGAAATGTTAAACTAAAGCTCACCAGTCTTCACATAGGATAAAGGATAGGATCTCATATGTCTACTTGTGCACGTTCTAATTAGTTAATGTCATCAGCGAAGTGCTTTTTTTTGTTTTGAAAATTAGTCAAGAGCTCTGCCGCCTTCTTAACTACAAGTCTAGAAGAGAAAGTAACAGTTTGATACAAGAGAAAGCCCATACCAAGACTGGGTAGGCTAATCAAAAGAAGGAAAGGAGATTGAGTGCTGTAATAAAAAGCGACAAATGCTATTTTTCGCCGGCGGCTCACCACGGATTGCATGCTGATGCCCTTCTCTTCTTTGCGCTACTTTGACACGGTGAAAATCGAAGAATATCCCTACTGCCTGCTGGTGTATATCGACATCACACGTTACAGATCAAATCTTCGTACATTTTTTTTCATATCAGAAAATTTTGTTCAAAACTGAAACCAGCCTATTATTTACAGGCAGAAGTGCACAAACGTATGCAATTTTTTTTCATTTAATACCCAAACTAAAATTTTGTGCACTAGATATCTTCCCATTTACATCACAACGGTCATGACTCAAAACAACTACACAAACAACGGAATTTCAGCAAGCTACCGATATTACAGCCACTAATAATCCATATTCATAGAGGGATCCTAATGCTAGCAAAGCACAACATCTGTACAAGCAATCGAGCAAATCAAGAAGTGTTTTACTGCTATGCCATGTCTTGCAATGGCAACTTAATTCGCAGGGTCAGAAGCACAGCGAGCTGTCGTCGCCGAAGCTCCACAGCACCGTCGCCCCCTACTCCTCGGCGCCGACGCCGCCATCGTCGCCATGCGAGAACAGGCTCTCCAGCGACTCGTACCCGCCGCCGTTGAAGTAGTACGGATCGAACACCTCCGGGTCGTCGGCGCTCTCGGAGGATGCAACGGGCGGAAAAGCTTATCCGGCCTCGATACTGGGCCACTTCTTTGCGGTGCCGGGCTTGCCGTGAACAGCAGGCGCTGCCGCGCCATCGTTGGATGCGGACGCGGAACGGAAGCCGTGGCGTAGTTCTTGGTGTACGTGCTTGCGTAGGCGTTGGCGTATGTTACAACCAAAAATTTTGAATTTTTATTGAATTTCGGTTAAATTTGAAAACCTGCCCAATTGGAAAACCTTTCGGCCAAATACGCTTTCCCTTATTTTATTTCCTGCCTTCCCCTAGCCTTTGGCTCCATTCCAAAATCTACCACTGCACCCTATTCCCGAGTGCCACTCGGTCCACTCTCATTCGTCGTCACCACGGTTCACACCCACCGTGGCCGAGCACGGTCAATTGCCGTACCCCACCCTAGCACCACCCAACAGCCTTTGCCACACCATTTAATGCCCGTCCTGTCACTTCAGCCACTCACCATGGTTGCCCCCTCTCTTCGCCGCCGTCCTTGCACTTTGCTCTCTCGGCCAACAACCGCGCCCGCAAATGCTGACCGCCGCCATTTGAGAACTCCTAGTGCCAAGAGGTTACGAGAACCGAAAGTGCCACCGAGGCCTGTCAACCTCCAACACAATTTGTCAAGTGCTCTCGCTTCGGCCACACGCTGCCGCCCGAGCAAAACACCCACTGCTCACACTATCCAAGCCCTGTAAATCCACACCAACTCCATCAATAGCCTACTCGGCCACTCAATTGCCCACCCACACTTCGGTGTTACATTTAGATTCGACAAGCTGGTCAACAGAGGGGCTGCTGGAACAATTAAGGTGGATGGTGTAAACCTAAAGCCTATAGTAAAATAATCAGAGACTCTGCATAAAGAGGTAAGTCATATGTTTTTGATTATGTTGAACCTATATCCTTTAAATATTTAGTTATTAGTATTCTCATTATTTCTTATTTTTGCACTGCTATTTATTAAAAATAATTATTTAAAATGACATGATAATTTAACTATGTCCTATCACTGGAAAAGCCATGTCTTACTTGATGGCCATATTCACCTTGACAAGGCTTAGTAATAATAAATTACTATAAAATTTACCATGGTAGACTAAGTACTAAATGCTTTACACTACTAAGAGATTTGTCGTTTTGCCGATAGAATTACAAAATGAAATTAGGGTTAAGGATGCATCGTGAAAAGCCACGAGATAGTTGGAGTCCATGACCTTACCATAGGGAGGAGGCTTTGGTTGGATTGGTGGCAGTGTCGTGGTGCACTGGGTTATTGGTTTATGCATGATTGCCTCAATGGTGAAAAGTAAGGAGTAGAACCTTATACTGAGTAAAGAACATAGTGATCGCTTAACCATAAGTTTTGACTTATCAAACCTGGTCTAGTAACTGCTTAAATTCATTGAATATCTGGAGTTCCAGATATGGAACAGCCTGCGAGTGAAAGGGGGTGGTATGAAAACAGTAAAACCATACTTAACAATAGTAGGATCACAAGGAATTAGGTTGCACGCTTTCCGCGTTGGCCAATGGAATGCTGATAATATGTGAGCCTAGTCCCTAATGGGTAGACGCTATACAAAGACAAGAGCAGTGAATGATCTTATTTTCTTAACTCAGTCGCACGCTAACTATTGCGTGTTTATTGCATGGCATTGAGAGATTGAAAAATCTTATGGGTAAAACTGAGCAACTCTATGGGGTCAAAATTACAAATAGTATTTGAATACGCCGTGCTCCCAGATAATGAAGCTGTGTTTCATGGGTGATTCTAATCACAAGGCATAAGGAGTTTTGGTATGATTTCAAATTGGTAATTGAGTTGATTGAACCCCTTTCATTTAAGAAGTTAACCATTTTCCTTTAGGAAATTGATTACAAATAAAATTGCATTCACAAATATAATTATAAGACCAACACATCCCTTTGTTTGATGAGTTTTTGTGCAAATATGCTAAGTCAAAGAAAATATAGATATATATATTTGAGAAGAAAAAAGACTCTACTACCAGCACGTTCTATGGCCCAGTTCAACCGGTCGTTGTGCCAAGCCTCGTACGGCCGCAAGTTCTCAGTCGACCAAGAAGCATATGCGCCAAGATCATCCCCTGAGTTTGTGGGTCTTCAACTGCGTTGTGCCGACCATGGTGTTATGACCACATTCTTTGACTACGTTGTGTTGACCACGTTGTGTCAACCAAGTTGTTTCGACCACGGCTGCTTGACCATGGTTGCTCAACTACAGCTATTCGACCATGGTCATTTCGACCACGTTATTATGGTCACATTGTGTCGCCACGTTGTGTCGACCATGACTGCTTGACCACAGTTGTTTTGACCACATTATTACGATCACGTTGTGTTTGTGTTAACCACGGTTGTGCGACCACGGCTATTCAACCACGGTCATTTCGACCATGCTATTATGGCCACGTTATGTTGACCACATTGTGATGATCACGTTGTGTCGACCATGGCTCATCAACCACGTTGATTTTACTGCAACTCCAATTGTACCACTCACACAGGACCAGTACTTCCGGTCTTCGACCACACGCTGTTTCAACCACGTTGGTTTGACCACATTGTTCTCTTCAATCATTACTTGGACGCGTCAACCACGACTTCTCGATCACGCAGGTCTTCAAAGCACTGATCGGATACTTAAGCTTGGTATACCAAATGGTTCACTGTGTCTCATGATCGGCTTACTATAGTCTAGAGGGTCTCTGACTCTAGGGGTTCTGACTGGTCTCTGACTCCTACACGAACTCAGGCACATGAGTTCGACTACCATCGACAAAAAGATTAGTGCTGTAGGACCGGACAGGCAATACGGGGTGAATGGTGCCTTCAAATTCTCCCCAAGTATTCACTTAACCCTTTTCTCCGATAGCTACTGAGCTATGAAGACTAGAGTTGAAAACTCACTCGAAAGACCAGCACAGCAGAGGATAGACCATGGTCAGAGACCAGCAAAGTGGTCGAAAACTTACTATGTGGTCGTAAGTCTTAACAACATGGTCATGAGCTGACAGAGTGGTAGTGAATCCAATTACCAGACGATAGTACAACATGGTCGGAAATCGACTACCAAATGAACATTACCGTAGTAAAAAACTGACCACTCGTTGGAAATCAGCCCAGTCGAAAATTCAACGTGGTTGGAAATCGACTACCGAACAGAAGTCACTGTAGTCAATAACCACCGAGACCAAGACCAACGCGATCGAAAATGAGTGCAGCCAAGACCTAACGTGGTCATAGAAAACGTGATCTAGTGGTCAAACAATCAACGTTGTTGTAACCACTCGACACGTGGTCGTAACCAACATGGTCATAAGCCAATGAGATGGTCGAACAACCAACGTGGTCGAAACCAGACTGCAACCCAAAATATCAATGTGGTCGTAAAACCTACGTGGTCATAAGCCAATAGGTGGTCGAACAACCGATGTGGTCAAAAGCACACGAAGCAATTGAAAGACCAAATGTGATCAAAGATAAAGCGATGCTAACTGAGACTCGACCGTGGATGAAACCAATGTGATCATAAAGGTGATCGAGACTTCAAACAGTAACCATCGTGATTATTTTAGTTCTGAAAGAAACCCAAAGATCTTGTAGCGACCGAAAGCTTGAACGTGGTCGAACAACAAAGCAATGTGGTCGGAAACTTGACCGTGGTCATAGAACTGGCAGTGGTCGTAGCTTTCACGGAAGAACAGAGGATCAGCCATGTAGAGCCTTGTTTCCATTGCTTTCTTCACGATTCTTTCAATCCAGCGCATGATGGCTAGTTAAATACTTTTTCGGTGCCTCTCTTCATTGCTTTCTTTAGGAGGTGGCTGCATGCATGTTTCGTTTCGGCTTTTTTTTTAGCTTCGTAATTCTCAACGAAAGCTTTCTTTTGGTTCAAACCTAATAATAATTAAATAGTAATTATTAGGTAGTATATTATTCTTATATAAATTAAAACCAAATTCAACTAGGAGCGAGTTCACCTGTTGATTAATCTTTTTGGCTCGTGCTCGCGTAATCGGTCTAGTCGTGATGCTCTCATCATCTTGTGCACTCGAAGTGATGGACGATGCACTAGTGTCGACGAGACCTTCTAACGCATCTTCACTTTAGGCATGTACACGAGTTTGGGTCTGTATATAATTAAATAAACTAGTAGTAACTCTGTATCTCTAAATATAATAGTTAAAGACCCAATTAAATTAGAGTTCACCTGATAATATTTAATGCGGCTAAATAATTCCTTCCAGTTAAATAATATATTTAACTGAGAAGTGCAAGACATGAGCGTATCCGCGTCATAAATAACTTCATAACTTATAGATGATAACTTTATATGCAGGCGATAGTAATTTTTCTATAATTAACAAACACTAATAACCGTCCATGGGGTGGGATGGTGGGGGCCATTAGTTGATTTAGTCGATCAGGGGTGCGCACTTATTCTATAGTAGCTACTGAATAAGGAGCATATCTTGTGCAAATGGACTATTCAGTGCTAACATGCAAACGCGAACATTGGTCGTTCGATCTGTCCTAAATGGCTCAGATCTGGGCAGGTAGGATGCACTAACTCACTTACGTATTTTGCACTTAACCCTCTGCCTTCCCTCTAGTGTTTTGCGTCGTGCCCCTCCTCGCCGCTCCTTCCACCACCTCCCCCTCCACCAGCCTTGCGCCACCCCCTCTAGCCTCCCTCGGCGCCGCCCACCCCAGGCCTCCCGTGGTGCCTCCCCCGGCTCCCTCCCCGGCTTCCCTCAGCGCTACCCCCTCCGGCCTCCCTTAGCGCCATCCCCTGGCTTCCCTCAACGCCGCCTCCTGGCTCCCTCTCCAGCTTCCCCCGGCACCGCCCTCCCAGCCGCACCGCTCCCTTCCTCACTGGCCCCCTCCTTGCTGCCACCTCCATGCCGCTCCCCTCCTCACTGGCCCCTCCTCGCTGCCTCCTCCACCAGCCTTGGACCACCCTTCCCCCTCCGCAACCACGCACTGCTTCGACTACAATGCTTCAACCACAACCCTTCAACAATGGAACTTCAACAATGACTTCGACCAACTTCGACCACGGCTTCGACCATGACGCTTTGACCATGGATTTCAACCATGGCTTTAACCATGGCGCTTCGACCAGCATAGTTGTGGTACCGTGGTTGAAGCGTCGTGGTTGAAGTATCGTGGTCAAAGCTGCGGTCGAAGTGTCATGTTCAAAGCAGTGCATGGTCAGGGAGGGAGAGGGGATGGCACAAGGCTGGTGGAGAGGACGGCAAGGAGATGGCCAGTGAGGAGGGGAGTGGCACGGAGGGGGTGGCAAGGAGGGGAGCGGCACGGCTGGGGAGGGTGGTGCCGGGGGAAGCCGGAGGGGGCAACATTGAGAGAAGCCGAGGAGGGAGCCAGGGGAGGCCAGGGGCATCGCCGAGGGAGGCTGGAGGGGGCACTGCCGAAGGAGGCCGGATGGGGCGGCGCAAGGCTAGTGGAGGGGGAGGCGGTGGAGGGAACGGCGAGGAGGGGGTGCAGCGTAAAACACTAAAGGGGAGGTGGGGATTTAAGTGCCCAATCATACCCGCCTGCATCCAGACTGTCCACATGAGATCCGATGGCTCATGTCTGTGCTTGTATGTTAGCACTAAATATATATATATATATATAGGTGCCCAAGCACCAAGAAGTCTAGGATATTTTTACTATATATATATGTGTGTGTGTGTGGTGAGAAAAACTAAAGAATGGTATACCGTTCGTTCCTCTACCGACGGGATAGTTTGATCCCGTGCGCTGCCTCACTAGTTCGATTCCCATGTATTTTACACCTGTATGTATGTATGTATGTATGTATGTATGTATGTATGTATGTATGTATGTATGTATGTATGTATGTATGTATGTATGTATGTATGTATGTATGTATGTATGTATGTATATCTGTGTGTGTGCGCGCGCTACATAAGACGGTTCTACATACCACAAATTATCTCGTAAGCTTAGTAGTTTCACCTTAACTAAATCACATAATTGAATTGGTAAGAGATTAGTCCTAGTAAAGTTCCAATGCTATAATGAAAGGTAGTGAAAAATCACGACGGGGCCAGCCCCCCTTGTTAGGGAAAGGTAATTTCTCGCTACATCTTAACGTGATAGCGTCTTTGTTTATATGATCACAAATTTTGTTATCTTTAGATTCATTCTAGGCTTCCCACACCTACAATTAAATTGGTTCATCCGCCCCTAATCTAGATGTGGTAATAAACTAGTAGTGTGGTAAAGCCGGCAATGTACACAACAGAGGCACCTACCGGAGGGGCAAGAACTGAAGATAATAGTGGTGAGTCTCAGCGTATTGCCAACCAAACAGATATTTCCATACTAGCACGGTTCCATTTTCATAGAAGAATGCATGGGCCAAATTAAATGGCGATACAAAAACTCATAGGAGGAGACACTATCATAGAAATGGTTATCACAGACGGTTCTAAACCGTCATCACAGACGGTTTTCTGAACCGTCTGAATTTATATGTCTGTGATAACATGCAGTTATCATAAACGGTTTATGAGCCATCTGTGATAAGCCATAACACAGACGGTTCATATAAAGAACCATCTCTGAAGGAGACTACCACAAACGGCTCGAACCAAAAACCGTCTGTGATGCTCGTACATCACAGACGGCTCGAACCAAAAGCCGTATGTGATGCTCGCATATTACACATGGTTCTAGCTACCAACCATCTGTGATTATGTATCCCAGACAGTTTATCCTAGAAATCATCTGTGATATTCTTTTGTATCTAAGTTTATTGGTTACCTTTAGGAAATGCTAGTCATGCCCTCTAAAACAAGCAAAAAATACAACAAGTATATGCATATATTCAATTCACATTCATTTCAAAAACAAACACATCCATTTCACAAATCAACTGAAAGCATACTCAATAAAACAATTATAACTTTTAAATACGAATTCCATTTTCGACGTTCTTAGACTCGTTTGAAAGATAATGAAAGGTTACATCCGAAAATCTATAAGGACAACTTTGATTCATTCACAAGGCTCCAAAAAAGTGAAATCTCCAAAAAAAAAATATCGTTTAGGGCATCAAAACAACCTCCAAAGATTCTGGACCCATTGAACAGCTGAATGGGCCTTGGCTTGTAGTCTCTTCTTTATACCTAAGTTCACACAAGGCGCTAGAAGTCAATTAGGTCTATGGATTGAAGTTTTCAAGAAATTAGTAGAAGAAAAAATCTAGAAGCATCAAGATTTACATGATCGAAACCCTAGCTAGCCATCCAATAATTTCGTAATTTCAGATCCAAGCATCAAGAAAAAGAGGGGTGGGGATTGGATAAGGGATATCACCGACAATGAAGGAGAGGTGGCGATAGCGTCACCGTTGTGTCACGATGGTGACACTGCACATGACAATCTTACGGCACTTATGACAAGAGTATCTTGTGCAATGAACCGTGGCGTCACAACTGGAGGCGGAGGAGCTTACAGCGGTAGTCGGCATCATCAAGGGAATGGGGTCATTCGGTTTGGGGAAGGAAGCAGGTGAATAAGGAGTGGATGAACTAGGAGCAGCAGGAAAGGGAGAGTGAGAGTAATAAGAGGCAAGAGGTGGGAGGAGACCGGTGACTAACGTTTGATGCGAAGAGAATGGATGACTTAGATTGAAATCCTAGGAGAGATGCCACGGCTCGATGATGTGGCATTAAGGTTCGGATTAAAACTCGTCTATGATGTCAGCATACATCACAAATGGTTTTTAATCCAAACCATCTGTGATAATTGCAATACTAATGGTTCTCTAGAACCATCTGTGATGAGGCGACCAATATAGTTTTTTTGTAGTAGTGTGATATGGTCCCTTTCCTTTCAACTTATGTCTTATGGATTCCCTCAAACAAATAAATGAGACGATTTATTCGTCATCTTTTTAAAATGACTTATTGAGACAACATTTTTGAAGCGGCTTATCGGCCAAAAATCATTAGTCATAGTCATAAGCCATCAGTCACAGCAAAAAAGAATGCATCACATCTACACCAACCTTTCTTCTGTCGCTCAGTAACCTAGGGCCCTGTTCGCTTTGGCTTCTATAAGCCGTTTTGCTATGATAAATGACTTTTCTACTATCCTCTATGTATGTAAACGGTTTTGGTATAACGACATGACAGCATTACTGATCTGGCAAAGGACTCATCCAAGGACTCACCAGCGAGTATCTCAAACTTATTATACTCTCACTTGTATTGGTCCTATCGGACAGTCTTGATTTGGGTGGTGCCCTCATGGTATGCATCGAGAGTCACCCAAATATCATATGCCGACGAAAGATGAGAAATGTGATCAAACTCATTCTGCTAAGACGTTGAATGATAATGTTCCTTGCCTTAGCATTTGCCTCCACATCTGGTGTATTCATCGCTGTGATGTGCTCATCGGCAGGAACAACAAATCGAGTCTTAACTTTTCTCCAGGTTGCATAGCCTTGAGCATGTCTGTAAGACTCCATCCTACTCTTCCAAAAGGATAGCCGATCCCAACAAAGATAGGAGGCTTGGTGGAATACTTGTCTGTTGTCATGGCTCCAAAGACCGGTTAATATCTATTGAAAACAGCTAACTGTGCTCTGATACCACTTGTTGGACCGGACAGGCAATAGAGGGGGTGAATAGTGCCTTCAAAAACTCCTCAAGTATCCACTTAACCCTTTTTCTCCAATAGCTACTGAGCTATGAAGACTCAGGTTGAAAGCTCACTGGAAAACCGATTAGACAGACAAAACAGACCAAGAAAAGCAAGCTGGTCGAATACTGTTCAAGGTGGTCAAAACTTACAAAGTGGTCGTAAATCTCAACAACATGGTCGAACTCTGGTAACCAGGTCGAGAGTAGACAGTGTGGTCGTAAACCCGACTATGTGGTCGATAACCGACTATGTGGTCAAAAATCGACCTAGCTGATAACCACAGAGACCAGAACCAACGTAGTCGTAAGCCAATAAGTGGTCGAACAACTCACGTGGTCAAAAACACTCTACAGCCAGAAGATCAACGTGGTCAAAATGCTCTCAGGAAAATAGAGGAAATACAGGGAGCCGCACGACCATAAGATCCAGATTCCGAATAACTTTTGATTCATAGTTCATCTGGTCATGAGCCTTTGAGCACAGCAAGAATAAGATCTCAAGAGACTACTTTGAACTTTAATTGAAAACTTATCAAGAAAATAGAGATCTTCACAAGATTTCACCGAGAGCGCTTACGATTGAGTCTGAGAAAATGAAAAGACAATCAGACCCTGCTCATAGGAACAAAATAGCCAAGATGGCTTTGAGCATGATTCCCGAATACACAGCAAGGCAGATCTTAGACAAGAATGCTCTCCCGAAACAAAAAGAAAAGAAAAGATCAATGAATACAGAAGCGCTAAGATGTATTGCTTGGAGGATTGAGTCTACAGCCACTCCATGCAGGAGGACTAGGAGCACCACTGCTCCACACCAAAAACAAGAACGCATGCAAGAACAGAAAACCCTAGAGACACTGGATGAGTAGCCCTCCATCCCTTTTATAGCCTCTCGATAGTGGGGATAACCCGTTAACCCCTACCTAACACCGGGTTTTCTCACGCACTCACCGGACATCAACCCGTTAGCTCATACAAGGCAAAAGTGCTTTAACAGAACATCCTTCCATTTTCAGGTCTTGGGAAAATCACCAAAATGCCCCTCTGCCACCTTCCTAGATGCTTCCTACTTTCTTGCCATCCAATCCTTGCAGCCACCTTGTAAGCTTAGTCATCTTTGGCAGCTCCCTAACCATTCTAGACCTCAACACCTCCCTGTGCCTAGTCCCGGTTCTTCCATGCCTCACCATGACCTTGCTCAAGTCTTGCAACCATCACAAACAAGCGAAGCATCACATAGCACCGCACAAAATATGTGAATCATCAATCTGCATAAGAGGAATGCACTTAGAGAACAACCAAGCTGGTCTTATACCACTTACGAGTACTTGGATGCACTGGAGATGAGGTACTGTAGCCCTAGAAGTCCTACGAGTAGTCTACGACCACTCAGCAAGTCGTTACGACCACCACACAAGTCACTATGACCATGGAACAGCTGTTACGACCACATAGCAATCGCTACGACCATCGCTTACAGCAACTACGACTTTAACACACCTGGTCGCTACGACTTACGATCACATAGATAGAGCACTACGACCATCGCTCACAGCCAGTAGAATCTACGACCATCGAACACGGCCAGTAGAATCTTCGACTATCGACCACGGCCAGTCAGATCTACGACTATCGACCACGGCCAGTCAGATCTACGACTATCGACCACAGCCAGTCAGATCTACGACTATCAACCACGGCCAGTCAGAGTTATGACTATCAACCACGGCTAGTCAGATCTATGACTATTGACCACAGGCAGTTAGATCTACGACTATCGACCACGGCCAGTCAGATCTACGACTATCGACCACGGCCAGTCAGATCTATGACTATCGACCACGGCCAGTCAGATCTATGACTATTGACCATGGCAAGTCAGATCTACGACTATCGACCACGGGCAATCCAATCTACGACTATCGACCACGGCTAGTCAGATCTACGACTATTGACCACAGCCAGTCAGAGTTACGACTATCGACCACGAAGTCGTAAAAGCCTCTATCGACCACCAAGTCGTAAAACCGACTGCCGACCACTAAGTCGTAAATCTGGCTGCCGACCACAAAGTCATAAACTCAACTGCCGACCACAAAGTCGTAAACTCGACTGCCGACCACAAAGTCGTAAAATCGACTGCCGACCACAAAGTCGTAAACACTACTGCTGATCACAGAGGCACACAATATGGTCGTAAAGAGCAAGTCGTAAAAGCACTTACGACCACCAAGTCGTAATGGCACCTACGACCACCTAGTCGAAATGTCACTCTAACTCACGCACTCTGCAGTGGCATCCATCAATATTTCCCAATTTTTTATTAGCCAGCCTCCCTCTTAGGCCATGCTCCACTGGGCTTGAGCTTTTAGCTTCTAGCTTCTTAATTTCATTTTTTCTGACTTTGTTTTTGGCTTTTTGGGGGTTTTTTTACCTTTTCTTTTTTCCTTATTCTTTTGCATTACCTGTAATGACATAACCTTTTTTCCTTTTTTTAACTTTAATTACACCCCTCCCCCAACTCTCCCATGGGTGTCCTCTATTTTTGGATCTGCTCAGCCTGGATGTGGGTGCTAAGGTCAATAGGTTTAGTGTATAGTTTAGCCTATGGACTGAGATGGGTTAGGTTAGTGTATAGTTTAGGCTCAGGGTTGATAAGGAAATGGTGTGGAACAACATAGGATTTTTTTTTAAAAAAATAATCTATTTTTATTCTGAATTATAATAATATACCTCTGTTTTTTATTTTACACTAATAATCCTCTATCGTTCCATCGTTGAGTGACTTAGGCTAACCGCTCAACGGTTACATGCCAAATGTCCAAATCACCCACTGGTTGAGCGACTAGTGCTAGTCGACCAACTATTGAGCAACTAGTCCTAGTCGCTCAACAGTGGAGCGACATCTCGACAAGTCACACATCGGTTGGGCAATTTAAAATAATAATAATATTATTATTTTATTAATCCGATGGAAATAATTGTGGGGGAATAAATGGTAATTTTGTAGGTAATACATTTAGCAAATCTTGTTTGTGTGTTGTTATTTTTTTGGAAATAAAAAGGCAAACAAGGTAGGTTGGTCTATTTGTGATTTTCATAGATTCTCAAGGGTATGAAATCTTTTAGATTCGCATTGACTTTTGTGATCGTCATATGTTGTTATAGTGCGATATATTTTTGAAGAATTTTGTGAGGATGATTGATGTAGTAATGATTCTTAAGAGAAAGGTAAGTGATATTACGATGCAATAGGGAATTCGTACACGAAGGAGAACTTTGGATAAACAGTGTAATGATAACAACACGACAGTTGATCCGACAAGAGGGTTACATGGCACGTGCAAGCTAATGAACCAAGGATGGTACACGCATGTCTTTAGGGAATTAGAAATACATGGGATATATGGACGAAGAGGGTTGAATTACTGCATGGAATGTGGCCACTTGCCCTTGTGGCCCAGCTCAGCATTGTACTCTCTGCCTTGTACCTTAGCTTTCACTACAATGGACCTCTTCCACGCCCTCTTGGCCTCCCGTCTCCTGGCATGCTAGTGCTCCTACTCCTCGTGAAGCCTTTCCCACCTCTTATTCTCCTCCATCTCAACCTGCAGCTATTCGAGGCACCTTTCATGGCCCTCGCAGTCCTCCATGTCCCACCTCTTCCATGACAGTAGCATTCGCATGTCGTAGGGGTGGATCTTGTCATCGATCCACTGGCTGCAGTTGCATAGGCACGGCAAAGACTGTGGTAGGAAGAGAGACGTGGTTATGGCGTAACGGGAAGCAAATAATGGTGTGCATTAAAATGGGATTTCATTACTGGCTGCATATGGCTCTGTGTGTCGAACCTGCGATCAAGGTATTCCGTGCAGTAGTTTGGGCAGCACCAATAGCGCTGCCCAATGGTCCACTTGTCGGTTGATTTGACACACTTGCAGGCGTCCTAACACCAGCAAAGGGGTGGCGCCATCCCCATCAGGGGCCCTTCCGGAGGGTGTTCAGCGGGCATAGCAGGAGGGCGCGACTCAACCCAGAATCATTGGGTGTACTACGACGCAGCCTCCTTAGATCGACAATCTATGAAGGTGGCTGTTGAGGAGGTGAGTGGTGTGTGTAAGACCGCTAACTAAATGCCCTGTGGTGAGCGGCGGTATGCTGGGGAGCCTTCTAGTCCTTCAAGAGCTCATGGATGTGCTTTCATTCATTCTCCTTATCCATGTTATCTAGGTAGTGTTGTTGGTGAGGAGTTCCTAGTCGTGTAGCATTGTATTTATAGCAAGAGTAGACGCAGCTATAGTGGCCCCATTGCAATGAGTCACAGATGTGTTTCACGTCCATGCATCACGCCCTTCGAGGAGGAAGCATGCTGCAGTCGAGGTGTCTCTTCATGCTTTGTAGAATAGGCCACATCCTACTTTGTAGAGGTGGTCACATCCTGCTTTGTAGAGATGTAGAGGTGGTCACATCCTGCTTTGTAGAGGTGGTCACATCCTGCTTTGTAGATGTGGTCACATCCTACTTTGTAGAGAGAAGCCATGTCATGCTGTGTAGAGAGTGGTCACATCTTGGTTTGCAGAGCGAGGTTACGTCCTACTTCGTAGAGTGAGGTCACATCCTGCTTTGTAGAGATAGGCACGATGACAGATTGACACTACAAATGAAGTTAAAGTTTGCAATTATGATGAGATTAGTTCCACACTGCATACAATAAGCCAAGTACTGACTGAAGTACAAGTTACAACATGATAGCTTTGCTAATATTAGTACCACCATGCACAACAAGAAGTGGTGCTGCACTTCACACCGGTGTTCCTGCTCATCGATGGGTGTCTTGCAACTTCTCGCAGTGTGAC
Source organism: Dendrocalamus latiflorus (assembly GCA_017311315.1). Taxonomy (NCBI): domain Eukaryota; kingdom Viridiplantae; phylum Streptophyta; class Magnoliopsida; order Poales; family Poaceae; genus Dendrocalamus; species Dendrocalamus latiflorus. The sequence continues at coordinate 15,046,062 of CM029677.1, read as the reverse complement.
CTTCCTAGCCATCGTGGCCGCAACGTCTACCCACTGCTCCAGCTTCCCCTTCATCCATATCATTCCTAATGCGATGACTCTACCAGTGGCCCTTCTCACCCTTCAATAGGTCAATATCCGAAATCCAAGTCCTCTGTGCAATATTCAACATGGCGAAGTTGCCCACAACCCTAAAGCCTCTTAGTTCACTACACCAAGCCTACAGTACCCTCTCCTTCATGAAGCACTCTGATATGAAGTTTGATTGGTCTAAGTTGATAGTCCTGCATGCAACAAGGACATGAGAGTATGGTTATGAAGGAGTTTTGGCTTATTGCATCTACAGGTAGGTTCATTCACATGATCTTCAAGGCACACCACGTGGGTAACAAGAGAGTGAGCCATCCCAAATTTGGCTCTGTCCCAAATGAGCACATCAAAATGATGCTTCGTATTACCATCATGAAGACCGTGTGTGACTGACTCTTCTCGGTCTTGGCCTGCACGTACGCTGTAATCTTCGTGCAATACGGTGTATGAGGGTTGGTTGCATGAAGAGTCGTATTTGCATGATTTTTCCTGAAATATCCGATTGTACCTTGTAGAATGCCTTCCACAATGGCAATGAGGGGCTGAGGATAGAAGCCCCTAAGAACCCGTTGTCGGGACACCGGATTTCCGAACCCGGACCCTCTGTGTATTACTGCATTAGTCCCAGATCAAAGCTAGTGCACACAGTTAAACAGAAATGAATACATCACCAGCATCGTGTTATTACAATAATTGAGAGTACTGACCGAAAAGGTCTCATTATTACAATTGAGGTTTCAAGACCTCGCACACATGAAATAAAGCGGAAGCAAAAGATAAACTCGATGAAGACCCATCAATACGCCACAGGCAATTGACTGGGGAAGCGCGACCTAGTACTCCTGGAATCCTTCGTCGAATCCACCCGCGAAGTAGTCATAGTCACCTTCTTGAGCTTCGTATTCTTCTGAGATTTGTTTTTGAGTGCAGCATGTGAGTACATAAAGTACTCCGCAAGTCTTGGGAAAAATGCAATAGATGTAAGGCCTGACAAAGGAAGGCTATATGGTTCTTTTGCACAAAGCAATATTTTAATTTCAATTACTACTAATTACTTTCGAAGGCATCAATTTAATAAAGTAAATATTTTAACAGAACTATCATTAACTTTATAGTGAAGGTTCCATCTACCAACACTAGCTAACCAATTACAATTGATCAAGTTTAAAACGGCGGGTTCCATCCACCCTCTCTGGCTCCAACTGCCAGGATTCCCTTCCAAGAGTTCCCTCCACTCTCGGAATACAAAAACTTTGATTTTAAAACCAAAACCAGAAATCTACCATGTGAATGCATTCCTTGCCCGCCCTTGACCGTGGGCACGGCTATTCGAATAGTTTTACACTCTGCAGAGGTTGTACAACTTTACCCCCAAGAGATAAATTATCTTAACAGTCACCACGCTTCCTTTGGCATGAGACACAGATAAAATATCACAAAGCTTTTACCCCACTCTAGACTAGCTAGACACCACCCGCAGAGGTTTCACCGCAGAAGGGTTAAATCTGCCCAATCCAAAGCCCCCTCTTGCGCCATATGAGTACAGTAAATCCCTGTCCCTCACTGTGAATAACTAGTAACTCCCTGGCACCCACTTTCCACTGGTGGCACCTAAACTAGACTATCATGAGTTAATCAGCTAGGTCGTACCCATATAGACTTAGGGTTGTACGGTAGTGCTCAGTCTGGACAAACACAAGCGTCGGTCCTTAGTTGACTAGGGTGGAACATACACTTTACAAAATCTCGTGCTTGCCGCACCAACCCAAACCAACCATCCACCCTAATCTAAACCAATTTCCACATTTTATTTTATTTTAAAAGGTCAGTGGCAACTCCAATCACCACTAAAGTTATAAACACAAGGTTACTACAATAAATCACAATTTCCCATTTTCAATATTTCAAAGGTATTAATTAGCATGACTAAGCATTATACGACCAATCTATTATTCACAACTGAATATAATAATCTCATTAAAGAGCCAAAGGAAATCCTAAGGAGACAAGGGTACATGGCATTCAATTTCAACTGAGGGCATAACAAAGTTGGGGTAACTAATACCTTAGGATTTGAACTAATCTTGTATGTAAATAGCAATGCACATAATTTAAAATAATTAAAACATTTCAAAATCATAGGTTCAAGATGATCAAAGGAGACTTGCCTTCTTGCACGCTCTCTGGGTCGTCTTGCTGAGGGGTGGAGAGGTCTTCGACAACGTTGGATTCTACGCGAGAAAAGATAGAGCAACAAAACAAATAAATACAAACAAAATTCAAATAAAATCAAAACTTCAAATAGAGGCCATATTTGGATAGATTATGATTTTAGACTAGGGATGGCAATTGTGCCCGTTTACCCGTGTACCCGTGGGTAAATACCCTAATGGAGTCGGGTATGGGATGAATTTTTTACCCACGGGTAGGAAAATGGGGGGAAATCTCTGCCCATCGGGTACGCGGGTACGGGTATGGGTTAGCTCTACCCGTACCCGTCTCGCCCGTTTACCCGTGAAATGGACTGACAGGTGGGTCCCCCTAAAAACAAACCCTAACATCACCACTCAGGCACTCTCGGGCTCTCGGCTCCCAGCCGCCGCCCCCAGACTCCAAATCGCCCCCCGTTCCCCCGCCCAGCCGCCCCACTCCTCGCCACCCCCCGTTCGGCCGTTCCCCCGCCCGGCCGCCCCGCTCCTCGCCACCCCCCGTTCGGCCGTTCCCCCGCCCGGCCGCCACGCTCCTCGCCACCCTCCGTTCAGCCGCTCCCCCGCCCCGCTCCTCGCCACCCCCCATTCGGCCGTTCCCTTGCCCGGCCGCCCCGCTCCTCGCCACCCCCCGTTCGGCCGTTCCCCCGCCCGGCCGCCGCGCTCCTCGCCACCCCCCGTTCGGCCGTTCCCCCGCCCCGCTCCTCGACGCCAGTCTCCACCGACCAGATCCGGCGGTCCGGCCGCTTCTTTCTCCAGTCTCCGACCAGATCCGCTCCTCGCCGCCAGTCTCCACGGACTAGATCCGGCGGTCCGACCGCTTCCTCGCCGCCAGTCTCCACCGACTAGATCCGGCGGTCCGATCGCTTCCTCGCCGCCAGTCTCCATCGACTAGATCCGGCGGTCTGGCCGCTTCCTCGCCGCTAGTCACCACCGACCAGATCCGGCAAAACTTAGGTGAGCCTCCTCCGGAATCCCGACCCCCTCTAGTGACGCCGCCTCCAGCCGCCTCTTGAACAGTTGTCTCCGACCGCCTGTCGTCCATTGTTCGGGTGGTGTCTCTGTTCGCAGCCGGACTCCCGACTACCTCTAGTGATGCCGCCGCCTGCCGCCTCTTCCTTGTCGGCTCAAGTTCAATTATGTAGCTCAAAGTTTGTATATCCCTAAATGCAGTTGTAGTTCCATTGTAGATGTTGAATATGTGAATTTGTGATGCATTGGTGATGTTTGCATGTGAATATGTGATGTACTCAGTTCGCGGGTAAACGGGTATGCCCATGGGCGACGGGTACCCGCGGGCGACAGGTATGGGCGGGGTTTTTTACCCGTGGGCGGGTACGGGTATGCCCGTGGGCGAAAAATGGGGTCGCAGGTACGGGTATGGGCGAGCACTACCCGTACCCGCCGCGCCCGATTGCCATCCCTATTTTAGACGAATTTAGGAGAAAGATTCAGCGGATTTGGGGTTCACACGAGGGAGAACGAATATCTGGAAGATCGGTTGGGAAAAGAAATTACTGAGACAATATTTGGACCAAGGAAAATAGAATGGATTTTATGAAGATTTTTCAAGATTTGAATTTGAATTTTGAAAGTGCATAGAAAATTTGGAATGGAATTGAGGCTTTGAAATTAAACTATGTATTGGAATTTGAAATTTAAAATTTGAAATATCAAATAAATTTCAAATATTTAAAAGGATGGAAGAAATGGATAGTTTGGAATTTTTGATGAATTTAGAATTTTGAATGGGCTCAAACGGAGTTAAAATGAAGGAGAACGGGCTCCGGGAAGATTAATTTCAGAGAAAAAGAAAATTCTGAATTTTTGGAATTATTTTCCTAAAGGAAAATCTGAATTATGACGTCAGCGAGGAATTTCTTTTCGGCTGGATTATTTTTATACTGGAAAATCAGGCTTATGACGTCAGCAACGACGTCAGCCCTGAGGAATTCTCGGGCAGCCCACTGACATGTGGGCCCTGGTCCATGGACCAGGTCCACGGGCGGGTGAATCGGCTGAGGTGGCACGGAGCTTAGACCGCGCGCGCATGGCGCTGACGGGGCACAGACAGGGCGCAGTGGCACGGGCGTGGCGCCATGTCAGCCGCCACGTGGACACGAGGTGCCGACGTGGACGGGCCGGCGGGGAGGCGCTCGGGGTGGCGGGCTCGCCGGCGCACGGCGGCGCGGTTGCCGGCGGCGAGGGCAGCAACGGAGAGAGGGGAGTGAGGGGATCACGCGGAGGGGTGCGGAGGTTACCGAGGGCGGCCGGGACGTGGTCGGCAACGGCGAGGGGCGGCGGCTCGGGTTCCTCGGTGCGGCGGCGCTCCGGCGACGCTCGGGACCGGGGAAGGGGTGGAGGAGCTGCGCTCGGCGGCGAGGAAGCTCGAGGTGGCCTCGGCAGGGCACGGGCGGTGCTCCTTCGCCGGCAATTGCTCGCCGGAGGGAGGTGGTGGCGCTCGTAGATGGGGCGCACGGTGCGGCGGCGGTAGAGTGGCCAGGAGAGGAAACAGAGGGCAGAGGGAGGTGGTGCGGAGAGAGGGGAGACCGGGCGGGGGCTTAAATAGGGAAGGGGAGGGCGGACGCCGGGGGAATTCCTCGCCGGAGATGGCAGGTTCGTGGCGGCGATTGCGAGGAGAAAAAGGGGAAAGCGGTGCGGGGAAGGGGATTCCGCCGTGGGGATGGCGGGGTCGGGTCGGGGGAGAAGAGAGGGGGAGAAAGGAAGGGGATCCGGGCGACCGAGGAAGCGGCGGAAATGGCGGCGGTGAATGCGCGGCCGAGCGGAAGGAAGGAGACGGCACGCGGGGAAGAGAGGCCTGACAGGCAGGCCCAGCCTGTCAGCGGGGTTGAGAGGGGGAAGGAGCCGGCGGCGGAGATGTTGCCACGCGGCCAGGGGACGGATCGGGCGGCAGGTGTGGTTAAGTGGGAGGGGACGGAAGAGATCGGGCCGGGGCGGATCAAACGGCCGAGAGGGAAGGAGGCGGATGGGCGACGTGGCGCTATCCGGACCGGCCACTTGTCGGCCCGGGAGGAGGGGTAGGCGGGATGAGGCGAGCGGTGGAGATGGGCCAAGCGCGTGGGACGTGGCTCCATCTGGGCCGTCCACGTGGCGGCCAGAGGGGAGGGGAGAGGGATTTAATTTTTATTTTTGAATTCCAGATTTTCAGAAAACCCGAGAAATTGCAATAAAGCTAAGAAAAATATGAAAATACTTCCAAACATTCCAGGAAAATTCACAGAAGCTCCTGGTGATATTTTGGTCTTAATAAAAATATTTCCAACTACTGTTGATATTTAATTTTCATACTTAAAATACTTTTTAATTTCAAAAATACATTTTTAAATTCCAGAAAATCCAAGAAACCAAATAAAAGCCAAATAAAATCCAAATAATTAATTTGAATTAGTATTTTTATAGAAATTCAAAATATCTTTTTATTTAACAATATTTTTAGGTTTTACTTAAAATACTTTTCAAATCCAGTTTTTTTTCAAAACAGAAATTTAGGGCAAATACAAATAAAACTCAAATACTTTAAAATAATTAATTTGAATTTAATTTTTTCAGAAAGCAAATTTTTGTGATGTTACACCTGTTGTACACCTCTTCCAGGTTAGTGATCATTATGCTATACCTTGCACTGTCCATGTTGTGCAACAAGGACCACTTCTCCAATGGCTTGGCCTCAATCCAATGGGAGAAGCACTTGATGTTCCTCGAGGTCCTCTGCATCACATGGGGAGGGTCAAGCTCTGGCAATGGTGAGAGACATTTAGGTTGCGTCGCCCCAGGAATGGGCAGATGTTTGTTCCTCTCGATGACGTGCTTTCTAGTGTACTCCTCCAACATCTCCCACAATGCATCGAATTTATGCTACTGGCTCTACATAGCCAGCCTCTTAAATAGCTTGATCAATAGTTGCTACGGGAACTGCTTGAAGAAGTTCACCCCCAGATGGTGAATGCACCATCTGTTCCTCATGTCTAGCTAAGGAAACTGCTCCTCGGGGTCTTGCTGAAGTTTTCTTATGGCCTTCATCATCTCAGGGTGGTAATCATAGATTATATAGATATCAAGATGTGCCTCAACTACTCCCTCCTTTAGATATCGAAGGAACCACAACCAGCTACCAAAATTCTCACTTTTGACAAATGTGAAGCCAAGGACAGAATTTAATTGTTGCCACAATGCCAATTGCTGTTAGGATCTATCCCTTGTATTTTCTAGTTAGAAATATCCCATCAATTGAGATCACAGGCAACATGTGCCTGAAAGCATCAATGCAGGCACCGAAGGCCTAGAAGACCATTGTAAAACCATGAAACCAAGTGGTCTTCTAGATGGTTTCTCTTTCACAGCAATGTATATGCCCGGGTTCCTATCCTATAGCACTTAGAACATATGAGGAAGGTTATTGTAAACCGCCTTGAAAGAATCGAACCTCTTTTGCAAAGCCTCCTGCTTCGCACGCCATGCCTTCACGTAGATAATCTTGTACTTAAATTTCTACTCCATAGCCACCATGAAGTGCTTGGCCTCCAGGTCCTTCTTCATTATCTCTTCGTACAAGATATTGGCTATGAAGGTATACGTTAGGTTTCGATGCTTTGGTAAAACACTACTGAGTACGCAGGACTGCACCTCCACCTTAGAGATAATCTAGTGAGTTTCGTTCTTGGGTCTATGTGTATGTACACACCAAGGACAACCAACTTACTTGCAGACCACAGTGTGCTGCTCTTGGCTAGATTTTAGGACCCGAAATGTCTACTGCATGGACAAGGCCCACAATTTAATGGCATCCTGCAGTGATCCCTTGTCAGCAAATATTGCATGAAGCCAAACCTTCGTACTATGGTACTCCCACAGTGATTCATGCTTGTCGTGTATAGCAAGACCCTTAACATCCACCCTATTCCATCCCTGCAGGATGGGACCTTCGCCCTCATTAGAAGAGTCATTGTCATCCTTTTCTAAAGCTTCCACCTCAGCCTAGGCTGTTAGGTCATCGATCTCCATCTGATGCACTATGCTGTCGACATACTCCCCTACGTTTGCCTGTCCAATGGGCTTAGCGTGCGGTATGCGATCTTCCTATTCTGTCTCAGTAACATCTACATTTACCTGCCCAGTGGGCTTAGCATGCGGTGTGTGATATTTCTGTTCTGCCTCCGCAACATTGCCCACCACATTCTCTTGATAAACCACGTGTTGCATGCCCAAGTTGCTCCCACCAACTGGACGATAGCCGTTAGCAAGGCCTCGTGTGACTCCCTTCGAACATGCTTGCAAGATTAGCACGCACTCATATCCACATCACCGACAGCCTTCTACAAAGTCCTTCCATGCAACCATGTGCATTAGTCTGCTCAACTCCTACCGAATGTTCATGGCAGACAAACTCTAAGCCTATGTAGGATGACACTGCACACCTTGGGATCCAAGGAGATGCTGCATGTGCACCAGTGCAAGACATCTCTAATTAGAGCATTCTCCGCATCCATGTGTACCAAACTGACTTGCGGGAAACCACTCAGGTCAACACCATACCAACACCGTAATACACTTTTAATCTTGTGGGCTCGGACATGGTTGATTTCTCACTGTAAATAGTACCATTTATCAACGTACATTTACTAAATACGTGCTAAACCAATAAGTCACGACATGTTACCTACATTTGGATGAGAACAAGAACGGATGAGACTATTACCTTCACGCGAAGACCTTCTCTCCTTATCAACGAGCTTCATTCATCTTTCTCTTTTACCTCATGAGCTCCTTTCATCTCCTTCTCTCCCTCTCCTGAGATCCTCCGCTTCCCCCTCGTTCTCTCTCCTCCTCTCCTTCTCCCCTCTTCACTCCCCCTCTCTTTCTCTTCCTCTTCTTTTCTCCTCTCCCAAGCTCCTCTCATTCTCTGCATGAGGGAATTCATACACAACCATGCCATTGTACCTACGAAGTAAAATATGTACACAACGAATACATGTACACAAAGCACAATGAAGACCCCTACTCGTCACCCGCTACACCACCCATAGCACCTCCTCCATTGTCACCACGCCCCACCCCAATCGGTGCCTGCCCATACGGCCCCACTTGGCCTTCCTCAACGTGGGGTATCGGCACCCCGACAGGGTGAGGCGCTCAAGAGCCCTGCTGACTCGAGCTCCCAAGGCCTTGGGGGTCAACTCCACTAGTGCTTGCTTGGCTACTAGGGTACCACTAAGCTCCGACCCAAAAAGAATGTCGACGGGTGCAGGCTAAGGTGCTCCCCTGACCTCCCTCGAGTCATCCGCGAAGAAGTCAGCCACGTCATCCAAGGGCTCCTTGTGCGGGGATAGCTCAACTCCCAGCTGGGGCATGAAACTTGTAGGACAAATATTGTTTATTCATGCAATATATTGATGCGAACAAACCTCAAGAGATGAAACGAACCTTTGATGTGAGCCATGTCGTGCATCCAAGTGTCATACCTGCCGTACCCGCCCTGCCCGAACAAGTCAAGGAAGAATGGATACTGCCTTGACAATAGCAGGTAGGGGGTCCAGGAACAATGGCGGTGGCGGTGGGTAGCCACGTGCCCACCCTGACCCTTCGGCCTGGCCCGACAACAATGGCGGTGATAGGGGGTGGCCACTGCCCACCCTAACCCAAGCTAGTCAGGCGTTGGCAAGGCACATGCACATGGCCCTTCGAAGCCTCCTAGCTGAGATGTAGGACATGCTGGCCTCAGTGTACATGTTGACATGGCCACCTCTAGGAGCGTCCTGCACGACGTCAGGGTCACAGCACGCCTCATCCCACTGTAGACCCGACGGAGAGCCTGCAATAGCTCATCGTGTTTCACCTCCAAAACATGGGCAGCCCTACCCAGAATCGACCCGATGTCCCTCACAATCCCAGTGGCGATGTCCATCTGCAAGGAGTACATGAATGTGTCAAACTTGTAATTGTGGTAACCGTACTCAGACATTTCAAAACATGAGAGTACCTACTACGAGGTGCACCTTCTGCGTGAAATGTACAAGGTACGCGCCAGTGCATGCTGCTACATGAGCAAGGGGAGGGTCAACGACATGCACCAGCCTAATGCGTGTCTGCGGAGCATACCAGCGTAGGTACTCATCATACGTGTTGGGGTCATACGGGACGCCCTCCTGCAAGTAGTCCTTGAGGGCGTTCACCCACTCCGCCAGCCACGGCGCCATCTTCCCCACCTAGCTTGTCCTGCTACCACCCCTCCTACTCTGCCTGCAAAATATACCACTGCAATTAGAAGGCATCGCAACAAAACTGAAAAAATATAGGGACATGTGTTGTGTGTAATGCACGTGTGGACCGAGTCAGGCATCCGATGCCCGATAGAGACTGAAACAACTTGGAAAAGTCGCCATGGCTACTAGTAAACAGTACCCAGCTAAACAGCCACATTAAGTACGCCTTGAGATGCTGCAACACTTGGAACTAGCCGGCCTTCAGGTCCATCTGCCTGACCTGTGCACAAACAAAAAAGTAGTAAGCCCATCATATGGCAAGGATAGTGCATCGCTAAACAAGGAAAATGGATAGCGTACGTACGCAAAACTACAAAAGCCACCATAGGGGTGTGCCATGCCTCTGTCACACCAGGAAGACATAGTACACTATTGTAGCCTTGGCCAAAAGAACCCCCTCAAACCTACCCAGTAGGTCGTCGCGCCAGTCAACAGGCGCATCTGGCGGGGGCAGCAGCTCCCGCGATTGGCAGGCCGAGCAGCACCGCGATGTCCTATAGAGTAGGAGCCATCGCCTTGAATGGGAGGTGGAATGTGTGCGTCTCAGGCTGCCACCGGTCCACCAAAGCTATCAACAACGATCGGTCGAATGAGAACCATTGTGACCGCTCCGAGCCGGCCTGGACCTCCCTGTCATCCTCGACCAGAGCACTGTCCTCGTCTGTGGCCTCCACCATCCGCACAAGAAGTAGAACGCCTGCATCACTCAGCCTGCAAAGCATGAAGAAGTAATTACATAGTGGAAATATGATAAAAAGAAGTGTCACAATTTGTAGATAAACCAGTCTCTGCAGCGTGGGTCTAGTCTCCAATCTATCCAGATGCTCGCGTACAGACCACCCCCAACTAAGTCGTCTCGTCCCCGCCCTCAGGATGGGGACACAACGGTTGGCAAGGTGCTGCGCACTGATTTGCCAGTCCAACAGGCTAAAAGGTTAGTCCAAACCAAGGTTGCGAGCCATACCTATAAATCAATTTGAAGTTAGCAATCACGACGCAATTAGTGGTTTAATTATTTATAGCATAGTTCTGGAAATTCTGAAATTTTAGTTTCATTCTTGCATAAACTGCATATTCCTCAATATATATAGCCATAGCTGCATTTCAGTATTAGGGTTTTAGGGTTTAGGGGTTAGGGTTTAGGGTTTCAGGATTTAGGGGTTAGGGTTAAGGGTTAGGGTATGGGGTTAAGAGGTTAGGGTTAGGATATAGCTATAGCGGCATTACAACTATTAACAATTAAATTGGCATTAGTTCTATGATTATACTATGTACAACTATTAACAATATATGACGTGCCCTACACAACTACACGTATAATAATTTTAGTTGCTGACCTACCATGATTTCAAAAATACAACTATTAACAACTAAATTGACATTAGTTCTATGACCACACAATTTACAATTATTAACAATATACGATGTACCAAACACAACTCCACATCTAATAATTTTAGTTGCTAACCTATCTTAGTTTCAAAAGTAAATTTAGAAGGAAGACCTAACACAACTATATATCTAATAATTTTAGTTACTAACCTACCATGATTTCAAAAGTAAATCTACAAAGAAGTGCAGAGGACTCACCGTCACCAATGTCGAACCTCTCCTCCTCTCTTCCCCTCCCTCTCCTCTCTCTCTCTCCCCTCTTCTCCTTTTCTCTCTTCTCCCCTTTCCCTTCCTCCTTTCTCCTCACGTCTACTCTGCTCCGAAATGGCGAAGGGCGCTCGGGCCGGCGTGCGCAGGTTATAGCCCCTAGTCACCAAACGGTTGAGCGACTAGGGGTTAAGTCACAAAATACTAGGCGCCATTTGATTTGTATGGTCTCCAAAATTAAACTTTGATCATAGTTTCTTTCATGGTACTATTGATAACTATAAATTTATAATCATATGATGGTATTATCAAATATGGATATAACGATATCATTTTTCAGCACCGAATGTGTACATTACTGGGCTAATTGTTGATAAAAATTATAACCTTTGAATCTCACAATGCATAGATGCCTTATAAAAAGAAGAGGAAGGATGGAGGTAGTACACACTGTTATGGTTTTTAAGTCCACAAAATTTCCTTTGACAAAGTTCTCAAAACCCATCAATTTCCGTCTACTTCTGTGTAACGCCCCCGTTTCCAGGGGCGCGTACGGACACGGCATTCCGTAACTATTCAAGCATGAACAGTTATGGAGTGTCGCGCAAGAGTATACCATTGCATGCTTACAACAAAAGACCAGCATATATTTGACATACGGATTAACATCCAGTTTTTACAGCGGGGCGTGCAAGCCCAAAGTATATTACATTACAAAAGGCTCCAGAAACTGCTTCGAGCACGGCGGAGACCTACAGCCAAGGATCCTCGTCGAAGAAAAGATCCTCTGGGACTTCTTCAACGGGGAGACCTTCTCCTTCGTCTTGATCCTCTAAAGGGTGGATTAAGCAAGCCGTGAGCCAAACAACCGGCTCAGCAAATCCCAAAAGGGATCTTAATTTACTATATGCACGGAAATTCCAAGGAATGGTGTATACTTGGTTTATTACATTTGGTGGATGCAATTTTATTTGCAAACATTTTTATAAGACGGACCCAAAACTTACTCCTCAAGATCTCAGGGGGGTTTTCATCAAGAGTTCATTAACCAACTAACCAAGTTAAAGTATTTACAAATCTACTTAAGCTTTGCTGCTGGAATCACCCAAGTGACACAGCTCCAATAACCGGAAGCACGGCGTATTCGAATACCATTTATTTGACTCTGCAGAGTTTGCTCAGCTTTACCCACACGATCCCTCAACTCCCGCTAAAGAGTTAAGAAAGCCAGGTCTTTTCACTGCTCGACTCTTTATATAGGCTCTACCCAGTAGAATTCACTCGGGTCTGGCTCACACCCACACACACACACACACACACACACACAAGAGAGGACAACGTCCGCTTCGAGTGAATTCCACCGTTGTTAGGCATCCGTAGCACGGCCTGCCTAACCTCACTGCTACCCTCCTGTAGAGTTTCAATCGAGTTGAGCAGCTAAAAGACAAGGGTTGACAAGTCAACTCCTGTGGTTGAGCGATCACTGTGACATTTGCTCAGCGTAAGGGTTTCAGTCCTTATATTTTCACATGGCCCGCAACCTCGCCAGGTCCGCGACCCAAACTAAGGTAAGCGGTGGGCGTAGACCGTCCCGCGGTTTCCCACTCACCCTTACCCTACTCCAGCCCTAGGATAAGAGATGGGCAAAGACCGTCTCGCGGCTCTCCCCCAACCCTTACCCTACCTTGTGCACGCCGGCACTCTCCGCTCTAAGATACGGTGTCCCATACCACCCTACCTTAGAGTCGGGTTTTCCAGATTCTATTGGCCCACAGCCACAACCTTATTAGTGTAACATTTTGCATGATAATAATAGCCTACAATTCTCTAGATTATCATATAATTATTTCTAGGGTTTCAAAGGCATGGCTGCAATTTAATCATGGCATTTAGCGGTGGTAGGACTAACTATATCACATGTCATTCTAAACATTTTATTTTTATTTTCGAACTAACATTTCAGAACTAGCTCAATGCAAATAACATATTAACATATTTAAACATTATGGGATACAATATGATCAAAGGATTTGGGACTTGCCGTCTATCCGGATGATTTCTGCGAGCTCGAACGTCGAAGCACCTGGATCCTGAGCCTGCTCTTGAATCTCCGGGATCTCCGACACTAACGCAAACAATTAAAATAAATTAAATCCAGCTTGAGACTAATCAAGCGAGGGAAAACAAACTAATTAAAAAGAAATAAATTGCATAAACACTCCAAATGGATTTTTAGGAATTTATTGGGAATGATTCTGTGGAAATGGAGTTCACTAGAGGGTCTGGGATAATATTTGGAGCAATGTGGTGAAATTTGGGAATTTTTGGGATTTTCTGTGATTTTCTAGGATTTATTTGGATTTTCTGGGATTTTAGAAATTAACAAATCACTGGAAATTAGTGTGAACAGTGTCGGGCCGGCCTTATGGCTACAGTGGCTCGGCCCAACGGACGGCCCGCGTGGCCAACGGCCAGCGCGGCCCAGCGCGCGCGCGCTCTCGCGCGGGAGAGAAACGGGCCGAGGGGAGGCGGCCCAGCCAGCGCGCGCCCGCGCGGTCCGGATGACCGACGCGTGGGCTGAGCGAGCGGCAGGGATGCGGAGCGGACTGGAGGCTCGGATGGAGTGGACGAAGATTGGACGGTTGCGATGAAACGGGGCGAAGCGAATCGGTACGGGAGATCCGACGGCCGACGTTAGAAGGTGGAGGTTGGATCGGTCAGCGGAGAAGAGGCCACGTCGTCGTCGTCTTCCTCCAGCCGCGCGCGAGCGACAGAGGGGCTGGAGAGGCGGAGCCACCGTGCTCCGGCGACGGCGTTGGCCTCCGACGGCCGGGAAGGGTTCCATCCGGTGCGTCTTGACATGGGGAACCCATTTCGGGTGGTTAGCGTTTGCGGGGACCAAAGGGAAAAGAGGGAGGGAGAAGGGGGTGGTTCGGGGATTTCACGGTGGAGAGGGTCACCGGCGGCGAGGAAGCTCAATCGGGGCCGGTTACACCATCTGGGGAGTTGGGAGCTCACATTGGTGGCAGTGGCTGAAGCTCAGAACCTTCGGGGTGAGCTGGCCACGGAGAGGTGGTTGCGGCCGGCGGTGGACTTCGACGGCGGCGCTCCACAGGGCTTCACCTGGCCAGAGGAGAACGGCAAAGTAAATAGGGGTGGGTGAAGGTGCTCCAGACGAATGCAATTTAGAAATGGGGGAGGGGAGGGGGAGATTGGTTCCCGGGGGCCACCGGCGCAGGGGACGGCGGAGGCGGAGCTGTAGGCGGCGGGGCTCCAATCGGAGGCTCCAGGAGAGGCTCTGGAGGGTGGGGAGGGGAATGGTGGTGTTTGGGGAGCTCGGAAAGCAAAGGAAGAGAAATGGCAGGGGGAGGGGGCTTTATACCCGCGCGGAGGGAAGGGGGGTTCCTTCGGGGAGAAGCCAGCGACGGGGCTCCGGCCGACAGGGAGGTGACGGGGCCGTCAAGGGCGTTTAAACCCGCACAGTGGGAGGGGGCGAGGGTGACGCATGGCTCTGCACAGGGCGGGCGACGCGACGGGGGCAGTTGAGCTGCGGCCGGGGCGAGGGCGTGCCCGTGCGCGCGAGAGAGAGGAGGCGTCGTCTGCCAAGTGGGCCGGAGCTGGAGCGGGCGACGTGGCGCGGCGGCGTCCACTCGCTCGGACAGAAGCTGTCGGGGCGGCGGAGGCGGTCCGAGATCGGGGCGGCGCGGGGACAGGCGCGGGCGCAGGCGTGCCCACGGGCGCAGCGCGCAGCGCACGCGCGTGCGCGGGGAGGAGGCGGGGAGGGGCTGGGCGTCTGCGGCCGAGGGGGAGCGGAGGGAGGCGGAAAGGGAAGGCGGGCGCCAACGGGAAGAGAAAGCGGAAAGGCCGAGAAAGGAAAGCGCATTCCCGACGAAACTTTCCCGAAAAGGAAAGTTTTCAAAATTCACTCAAAAATGCAGCAAAAATCACAAATTTTATTTTGAATTTTTCCAGGGCTTTTCAACCTACCCCCCTTAAAAGAATCTCGACCCCGAGATTAACTTGGTCCAGGGAGTAAGTTGGGGAAATCTCGCTGCAAATCTGACTCTCGTTCCCAAGTTGACTCTTCAGGTGTATGATTCTTCCACTGTACTCTGCAGAACCTGACGTTCTTGTTTCTGAGCTGCCTTTCTGTCGTTTCAAGTATTTGTAGTGGTTCTTCAGCATATGTGCAATCATCTTGCAATTCAATGTCTGACAGTGGCACTTCTTCTGTTGGCTGGCGTAGACACTTCCGAAGCTGGGATACGTGGAACACATTGTGAATTCTAGATAAGTTGGGCGGAAGCTGCACTTGGTAAGCTACTTCCCCAACTCTTCCAATTATCTGAAACGGTCCCACATATCTTGGTGCTAATTTGCCTTTGACTTGAAATCTCTTGACTATCTTGAATGGGGTGACTTTGATGTAGACATAATCTCCAACTTCGAAACTCAAATCTTTCCTGCGATTATCTGCATAGTTCTTCTGTCGGTCTTGTGCCATCTTCAGTCTGTCCCTGACAATCCTAACATGTGTTTCTGCATCTTGAGCAATCTGGGGACCAATGAGTTGTCGCTCTCCTGTTTCTGTCCAGTTCAGTGGAGTCCTGCATTTCCTGCCATAGAGTGCTTCAAACGGTGCCATTTGAATACTGGCCTGATAGCTGTTATTGTATGAGAACTGAGCAAATGGTAAGCAGGTGTTCCATGTTGCTCCATACACTATCGCACAAGCTCTCAACATGTCTTCTAAAATCTGGTTGGTTCTCTCAGTCTGTCCATCTGTCTGTGGATGATATGCTGAGCTGAAATTCAGCTCGGTGCCCATGGCTTCATGCAATTTTTCCCAGAACTTGGACGTAAACTGTGCTCCTCTATCTGACACAATCTTCTTCGGAACTCCATGCAGTGTCACAATTCTGGTTAAGTATAACTCGGCAAGTTTATCCTTCCCATAAGTTTGCTTGATCGGGAGGAAATGAGCCACCTTGGTCAATCTATCAACAATGACCCAAATAGCATCATATCCCTCACGAGTCTTGGGAAGTCCCGTGATGAAGTCCATACCAATGCTATCCCATTTCCATTCAGGAATTGGCAAAGGCTGCAACAATCCCGATGGTTTTTGGTGGTCTATCTTGATCTGTTGACAGACATCACATTTAGCTACATATTCTGCCACTTCTTTCTTCATTTGGTTCCACCAATACCTCTTCTTCAAATCCTGATACATCTTTGTGCCTCCTGGATGAATTGAGAATTGAGAGGAGTGGGCTTCAGCTAAGATCAACTCTCTCAACTCCTTCTTGTCGGGTATGCAGTAGCGACCACGGAAAGTAAGGATTCCATGTTCGTCTATAGCATACTCTGATGAATTTTCCCCTTGAATATCCTTTTTCAGTTTTTGAATCCCTTCATCTTCATCCTGGGCTGCTTTAATCTGATCTGGCAATAGTGGTTGAATCTCTAAGGCTGCTTCTTCACCTTGTTCTGTGATTACCAAGTTCAGCTGTAATATATCTCTCTGCAACTCTGGTGGGTACTCTGATTGACTGCCTTTGCTTGGACGAGCCTTACGGCTAAGTGCATCAGCAACTACGTTTGCCTTGCCTGGGTGATACTGGAGATCAATATCATAATCTTTAATCAGTTCTAACCATCTGCGTTGTCTCATGTTCAACTCCGGTTGTGTGAACAAATACTTCAAACTCTTGTGATCTGAGAATATCTCACAACGATTTCCTAGCAGGTAGTGCCGCCAAATTTTGAGGGCATGCACCACAGCTGCTAGTTCCAAGTCATGTGTGGGATAATTCTCCTCATGCGGCTTCAACTGTCTTGATGCGTAGGCAACAACTTTTCCGTCTTGCATAAGCACACAACCCAAACCTTGCTTTGAGGCATCACAATAAATCTGAAACTCCTTCTCTGGATTGGGTAAGATTAGCACTGGTGTTGTTGTCAACTTGGTCTTCAACATCTGAAAGCTTTCCTCGCATGCCTCAGTCCATGTGAACGGTTTGTCTTTCTTCAACAATTGAGTGAGTGGTCGAGATATTCTTGAGAAACCTTCTATGAATCGGCGATAATAACCCGCCAATCCTAGGAAGCTTCTCACTTCAGTCACTGTCTTAGGCTGTTTCCATTCCATCACTGCTGAAATCTTTTCTGGATCGACTTTCACTCCATCTTCAGATATAACATGACCCAAGAAAGCGACTTCTCTCAACCAAAAACTGCATTTATCAAATTTTGCATATAACTTATGCTCTCTCAATCTGGTCAAAACCATATGCAAATGTTGTCTGTGCTCTTCTTCACTCTTGGAGTATATCAGAATATCATCAATGAAAACAATCACAAATCGATCCAATTGGTCCATATGCACCAGGTTCATAAGATTCATGAAATACGCTGGCGCATTAGTCAAACCAAAGGGTACGACCGTGAACTCAAACAATCCGTATCTGGTAATGAAGGCTGTTTTCTCTCGATCTTGCTCTCGGATCTTGAGTTGATGATAACCCGAGCGCAAATCGATCTTGGAGAACACTTTGGCTCCTTTAAGTTGGTCAAACAGATCATCAATTCTTGGGAGGGGATACTTGTTCTTGATGGTGACAGCATTCAAACCTCTGTAATCTACACACATTCTCAATTCGCCATTCTTCTTTTTCACAAACAGTACTGGGGCTGACCATGGTGAAGTACTGGGTCGGATGAATTCCTTCTCTTGTAACTCATCTAACTGCTTCTTCAGCTCTTTCAATTCACTAGCTGACATTCTGTATTGGTGCTTGGCAATTGGCTTGGTACCAGGTACCAACTCTATTGCAAGTTCTACTTGCCTGTCAGGGGGTCTACCTGGTAATTCTTCTGGGAATACATCAGGGTACTCTTGTACTATTGGCACTTGGTCAGGTGTAGCTGCTATCATATTGATCATACGTTTCTTAGCGTCTTTCAGCACTTGTCGATCTGTCTCTACTACTATTTTCTGACCTTCAGGGTTGACCAATGACACTGTTTTAATCTCGCAATCTACCTTGCCTTTATTTCTGGCCAACCAGTTCATGCCCAAAATGGCATCTAAACCAGACATGTCTAACTGCAACAAGTCTGCTCTAAAGTCTACCCCTTGGATTTTTATGTTAAGTCCCGCACACCCACGGTGGGACTCCATTCTAACCCCAGGGGTTTCCACCACATATGGTCTTGGCAAAGCAACAGAAGGTAATTGATTTCTTGCAGCAAAACTCTTTGAAATAAAAGAATGCGTTGCACCAGGGTCAAATAAAATCAATGCAGGTATGGAATTGATTGGGAACATACCGGCAATGATGTCACTTGCTCCAGCGGCATCCTCTGCAGATACATGGTTCACTCTGGCATAAAAGGTGGGTCTGACATTGCTTCTGCCTCTGCCTCTGCCTGTAGCTGAGAAATTTGCAGTGCCTGCAGGTGACTGAGAGCTGGCTGCTTTAATCTGCAAGAATCCTCCTTTGGAGGTACCGGGGGTTGCTTGTGACTTGGCCTCTTGCTGCTGTTGGTTTTGAACTTGTAGCTTGGCTGCATCTGAGGGCAGGTTCTTCCTGGGACACTGGTCTCTGTAGTGCCCTATCTCACCGCAGTGGAAACATGCGTTTGACCTTCGCGGGCAGCTACTAGCCAGGTGATTCCCACCACAAGTGGGACACTTGAGAGCCAATGGTAGAGGGGAAGTATAATGCTGAGTCTGACTGGACTGGTTCTTCGGCATCATCACATACTGCCGGGAGGATGGGGATCGATATGAAGAAGATCCTGCTGTCTTGGCTCGTTGTGCAGTATGGGGAGATGACTGCGATCTGTGTGCTGCCTTGCGTTTTCGATAGTCTTCCATCTCAGTTCTGGCTTCTTCAGAGTTGATCAAGCCATCGACCATATCATTCAGATCTTTGAACTTCAAAGCTGAAATGTGAAATCTCAAAGACTGCTGCAAACCTGCACGAAACTTGTTCATTTTCTTGTCTTCGTTGTCAACATCCTCAGGGGCAAATCTGGAGAGGTGGTTGAACTGGTGTAAATACTCCATTACAGTACGGCCACCTTGTTTAAGCGCCAAAAATTCCCGGCGCTTTGCTTCCATAATGCCGTCAGGGATGTGGGCCTTACGGAAGGCCTTGGAGAAATCTTCCCAGCTAATCTCTCTATTCTGCAGTGTGCGCTGATAATTGATCCACCAAGTCGCTGCTGCACCCTGTAACTGGTGGGATGCATATAGCACCTTCTCTTTATCGTCACACTGCGCAGTCTGAAGCTTCCTCTCTACATCTGCCAGCCAATCTTCAGCAACCATAGGATCAGCGGTTGTGGAGAAAGTGGGTGGACGTGTCTTTAGAAAGTCATTCCACCGGGTGGTAATTGGAGCACCATCCCGTGGAATATTGCCTCCACCCTGTACTCCTGGAGATCTGGTGGCGAGCTGTTCAATCAATCTGGACTGTTGATCCAACATTCGCAGTATGTTCTGCTCTCCTTGATATCGATTCCGTTCTAACATTGCAATAACATTGGCAAGTGTGTTCTGGTCGGTGGCAGGTGCACCCTGCCTGTTGGTCTGACCTGTCTGCTCTGCCGGCTCCATCTGTTGATTGGGAACTTGAGGTTAGCCTTGCAGCGGCTTTGGCAATCAAGAACAGATAAGTAAGACTTTGAATTTTTCAAGGCAAGTATAGGACGAAAAGATAAGAACGAGAGCGAAGGGGACAGGAGAAAGCTTTGAACACAGGAAGAACATACTGATAATTAAGCAAACAAATTAAAAGAGGTAGCAACATAATTTACATTAAGCAAGTGGTGCACAGACCACATAAAGGTTCATGTTACACTTGCATTACATACAAAAGTACATCTATCACCAAAAGGTCAGGCTATCACTAACGAACGACGTCTACTCCTCGTCGTCCCCTGGTGCTGGGAGGGCAAGCGGGGCTGCTGGGCGGAACCGGGCACGGTACTGCGCCGCAGTCATCCGGCGCTTGGGCCTAGACTGCACCGAAGCACAAGAGGAGTGAACGCTGGGCGACTCTGCACTGTCTGAACCCTCTGCTGCCTCCTGGGCCTCATAGCGGAGGAGGGACTCCCGGAGGCGCTGAACCTCCTCACGAGTGTCCCACAACTGTCTCTGCCAGACTCTGGCCTCCTCGACTGCTCTGTCGTAGCTGGCGACCTGCTGCGACATAAGGGTGGCGATACCCGCTAGGCGGGGATCGTCATCCTCACCGAACCTAGGGACTATAAAGTCCCCAAAGTGCGGACGCGGCACCAGGTCGAAAGGCGTCCCTGCTAGCTCCTGGTGGTAGTAGTCCCTGAGATAGAGCGCGGCTTTCAGAGCCACGTCCTGAACAGCATCCTCATCGTCCACCCGTCGGGCGGTGAACCTCCGCTTCCTGTCTGGGCGGACAGGCAAGGGATCGAGGACCACCCAAGCCTTGTACTCGTAGAACTGGTCCTGGCGGAACTGTCCCTCAGCGTAGATCACTGGGCCGTGGTTTCCTCTCGCTCCGAGGTATCGTCGCATTTCCCACAACTTGTGGTGCCATCCATCCCTACGGTCGGGGCGGGAGAAAACGAGGCGCACCATCTGCCGGAAACGAAATTTTGAAGTTAGACAAGTAAGACAGTAAACATTTGCGAAGATTAAAACTTAAGCAGAAATAAACTAAGACAGGAAAGTAGCAACAAGAGAGAAACAAGACAGCAATAATACTTATATTTTTCATAAACTCTTTTTATGCCTTAAATTAATTTTTGCGATAAAATCGCTTCCTAGACAGCCTTAGGTCTCAACCTACGGTCAAAGAGCCTGCTCTGATACCACTTCTTGTAACGCCCCCGTTTCCAGGGGCGCGTACGGACACGGCATTCCGTAACTATTCAAGCATGAACAGTTATGGAGTGTCGCGCAAGAGTATACCATTGCATGCTTACAACAAAAGACCAGCATATATTTGACATACGGATTAACATCCAGTTTTTACAGCGGGGCGTGCAAGCCCAAAGTATATTACATTACAAAAGGCTCCAGAAACTGCTTCGAGCACGGCGGAGACCTACAGCCAAGGATCCTCGTCGAAGAAAAGATCCTCTGGGACTTCTTCAACGGGGAGACCTTCTCCTTCGTCTTGATCCTCTAAAGGGTGGATTAAGCAAGCCGTGAGCCAAACAACCGGCTCAGCAAATCCCAAAAGGGATCTTAATTTACTATATGCACGGAAATTCCAAGGAATGGTGTATACTTGGTTTATTACATTTGGTGGATGCAATTTTATTTGCAAACATTTTTATAAGACGGACCCAAAACTTACTCCTCAAGATCTCAGGGGGGTTTTCATCAAGAGTTCATTAACCAACTAACCAAGTTAAAGTATTTACAAATCTACTTAAGCTTTGCTGCTGGAATCACCCAAGTGACACAGCTCCAATAACCGGAAGCACGGCGTATTCGAATACCATTTATTTGACTCTGCAGAGTTTGCTCAGCTTTACCCACACGATCCCTCAACTCCCGCTAAAGAGTTAAGAAAGCCAGGTCTTTTCACTGCTCGACTCTTTATATAGGCTCTACCCAGTAGAATTCACTCGGGTCTGGCTCACACCCACACACACACACACACACACACAAGAGAGGACAACGTCCGCTTCGAGTGAATTCCACCGTTGTTAGGCATCCGTAGCACGGCCTGCCTAACCTCACTGCTACCCTCCTGTAGAGTTTCAATCGAGTTGAGCAGCTAAAAGACAAGGGTTGACAAGTCAACTCCTATGGTTGAGCGATCACTGTGACATTTGCTCAGCGTAAGGGTTTCAGTCCTTATATTTTCACATGGCCCGCAACCTCGCCAGGTCCGCGACCCAAACTAAGGTAAGCGGTGGGCGTAGACCGTCCCGCGGTTTCCCACTCACCCTTACCCTACTCCAGCCCTAGGATAAGAGATGGGCAAAGACCGTCTCGCGGCTCTCCCCCAACCCTTACCCTACCTTGTGCACGCCGGCACTCTCCGCTCTAAGATACGGTGTCCCATACCACCCTACCTTAGAGTCGGGTTTTCCAGATTCTATTGGCCCACAGCCACAACCTTATTAGTGTAACATTTTGCATGATAATAATAGCCTACAATTCTCTAGATTATCATATAATTATTTCTAGGGTTTCAAAGGCATGGCTGCAATTTAATCATGGCATTTAGCGGTGGTAGGACTAACTATATCACATGTCATTCTAAACATTTTATTTTTATTTTCGAACTAACATTTCAGAACTAGCTCAATGCAAATAACATATTAACATATTTAAACATTATGGGATACAATATGATCAAAGGATTTGGGACTTGCCGTCTATCCGGATGATTTCTGCGAGCTCGAACGTCGAAGCACCTGGATCCTGAGCCTGCTCTTGAATCTCCGGGATCTCCGACACTAACGCAAACAATTAAAATAAATTAAATCCAGCTTGAGACTAATCAAGCGAGGGAAAACAAACTAATTAAAAAGAAATAAATTGCATAAACACTCCAAATGGATTTTTAGGAATTTATTGGGAATGATTCTGTGGAAATGGAGTTCACTAGAGGGTCTGGGATAATATTTGGAGCAATGTGGTGAAATTTGGGAATTTTTGGGATTTTCTGTGATTTTCTAGGATTTATTTGGATTTTCTGGGATTTTAGAAATTAACAAATCACTGGAAATTAGTGTGAACAGTGTCGGGCCGGCCTTATGGCTACAGTGGCTCGGCCCAACGGACGGCCCGCGTGGCCAACGGCCAGCGCGGCCCAGCGCGCGCGCGCTCTCGCGCGGGAGAGAAACGGGCCGAGGGGAGGCGGCCCAGCCAGCGCGCGCCCGCGCGGTCCGGATGACCGACGCGTGGGCTGAGCGAGCGGCAGGGATGCGGAGCGGACTGGAGGCTCGGATGGAGTGGACGAAGATTGGACGGTTGCGATGAAACGGGGCGAAGCGAATCGGTACGGGAGATCCGACGGCCGACGTTAGAAGGTGGAGGTTGGATCGGTCAGCGGAGAAGAGGCCACGTCGTCGTCGTCTTCCTCCAGCCGCGCGCGAGCGACAGAGGGGCTGGAGAGGCGGAGCCACCGTGCTCCGGCGACGGCGTTGGCCTCCGACGGCCGGGAAGGGTTCCATCCGGTGCGTCTTGACATGGGGAACCCATTTCGGGTGGTTAGCGTTTGCGGGGACCAAAGGGAAAAGAGGGAGGGAGAAGGGGGTGGTTCGGGGATTTCACGGTGGAGAGGGTCACCGGCGGCGAGGAAGCTCAATCGGGGCCGGTTACACCATCTGGGGAGTTGGGAGCTCACATTGGTGGCAGTGGCTGAAGCTCAGAACCTTCGGGGTGAGCTGGCCACGGAGAGGTGGTTGCGGCCGGCGGTGGACTTCGACGGCGGCGCTCCACAGGGCTTCACCTGGCCAGAGGAGAACAGCAAAGTAAATAGGGGTGGGTGAAGGTGCTCCAGACGAATGCAATTTAGAAATGGGGGAGGGGAGGGGGAGATTGGTTCCCGGGGGCCACCGGCGCAGGGGACGGCGGAGGCGGAGCTGTAGGCGGCGGGGCTCCAATCGGAGGCTCCAGGAGAGGCTCTGGAGGGTGGGGAGGGGAATGGTGGTGTTTGGGGAGCTCGGAAAGCAAAGGAAGAGAAATGGCAGGGGGAGGGGGCTTTATACCCGCGCGGAGGGAAGGGGGGTTCCTTCGGGGAGAAGCCAGCGGCGGGGCTCCGGCCGACAGGGAGGTGACGGGGCCGTCAAGGGCGTTTAAACCCGCACAGTGGGAGGGGGCGAGGGTGACGCATGGCTCTGCACAGGGCGGGCGACGCGACGGGGGCAGTTGAGCTGCGGCCGGGGCGAGGGCGTGCCCGTGCGCGCGAGAGAGAGGAGGCGTCGTCTGCCAAGTGGGCCGGAGCTGGAGCGGGCGACGTGGCGCGGCGGCGTCCACTCGCTCGGACAGAAGCTGTCGGGGCGGCGGAGGCGGTCCGAGATCGGGGCGGCGCGGGGACAGGCGCGGGCGCAGGCGTGCCCACGGGCGCAGCGCGCAGCGCACGCGCGTGCGCGGGGAGGAGGCGGGGAGGGGCTGGGCGTCTGCGGCCGAGGGGGAGCGGAGGGAGGCGGAAAGGGAAGGCGGGCGCCAACGGGAAGAGAAAGCGGAAAGGCCGAGAAAGGAAAGCGCATTCCCGACGAAACTTTCCCGAAAAGGAAAGTTTTCAAAATTCACTCAAAAATGCAGCAAAAATCACAAATTTTATTTTGAATTTTTCCAGGGCTTTTCATTCTGTCTTTACGTGGGTGTTCTACCTTTTTCTTCTTTCTTGGCATTGCCCCCACTCTCCTCACTGTGGACGTCCTTCTCACCCCATCTGGCACCTAATGAGCCATTGACAGGTGGGCACTATGTAATTTTATGAGGTCATTATCATATCAACGAATGAGTACAGTCAAGCAATCTAGTTCACCAGAGATTGCTGAACTCATAGCGAGAACTGACGAGTAGTTTAATCCACACTAACTGAAACTGAATTAAAATAGATCTGGAATTCT
The DNA here is from genome assembly GCA_017311315.1 of Dendrocalamus latiflorus. Lineage (NCBI taxonomy): Eukaryota > Viridiplantae > Streptophyta > Magnoliopsida > Poales > Poaceae > Dendrocalamus > Dendrocalamus latiflorus. Next base: position 15,021,320 of record CM029677.1, on the reverse strand, counting down.
GCGCCAGAATTATTTGCTTGAAACAGCCAATAACTTCAATGCAATCCAATCAAAACCGATTCCAAACTAATTCTGAGTAAAGCGTGCACCCTTTTTCATACCCACAAGAAAATAGCTTCCTATCTTCTTCCAGTCCTGTGTTCAGGGGAACACGATACTGAGAATCCAATCAACTTAAATTAACATTAAGCTATAGTATTATCCATACTAATCTTAATCTGGACATGCTTTGTTATCCATCAAAGGTTAGGAGCTGACCAGCAAGATCAGCCTCCAGTCTCCATCAATCCTACACACAAGATCCTTATTACAGAGCAAGCCAGCAAGCAGCCATGGAGATCTACACACACAAACACAGTGTGTTTTCTATACAACAGGAAATATCACCATAAAATCAATCTACTGGGCTAAGCCTGTCATCTTCCTTTTTCAGTTCTTCCCCATGCTAACAGCAGTCTGAAGCCTGCTACAGTCGATCCCACTGGCGATCCGCAGCATCCTCTCCCGCCGATCTTCTTCGGTCTTCAGTATTCTGATGAAAACGGGGAATTTAACTTTTTGCCACTTTTATCGTTGCCACCTATCCAAATGCCATCCTTATCGTTGCATTCAACAATTTGCCACTCTTAACATGTGCTTGACTAATTTTTTGCCACTTTCGAGCCCACGAAGCGCCATGTCAGCGCTCCCCGCCCCGCTGGCCCGCCATGTCAGCGCCTCCCCGCCCCTCCCCGCCCCGCTCGCCGGCGCCGGCGCCGCCGGCGCGCCTCCCCGCTCGCCGGCGCCGCCGCCTCCGTCCCCGCGCCTCCCCGCTCGCCGGCGCCGCCGCCTCCGTCCGCGCGCCTCCCCCCGCCGCCTCCGTCCCCGCGCCTCCCCCCCCCCCGCCTCCGTCCCCGCGCCTCCCCGCGCCGCCTCCGTCCCCGCGCCTCCCCGCGCGCCGGCGCCGCCTCCGCCTCCGTCCCCGCGCCTCCCCGCGCGCCGGCGCCGCCTCCGCCTCCGTCCCCGCGACTCCCCGCTCGCGGGGACGGAGGCGGAGGCGGCGCCGGCGCGCGGGGAGGCGCGGGGACGGAGGCGGAGGCGGCGCGGGGACGGAGGCGGCGGGGGGAGGCGCGGGGACGGAGGCGGAGGCGGCGCCGGCGCGCGGGGAGGCGCGGGGACGGAGGCGGAGGCGGCGCCGGCGCGCGGAGGCGGCGGGGGGAGGCGCGGGGACGGAGGCGGGGGGGGAGGCGCGGGGAGGCGGCGGGGGGAGGCGCGCGCGGCGGCGCCGGCCGGCGCGCGGGGAGGCGCGGGGACGGAGGCGGAGCCGGCGAGCGGGGAAGCGCGGGGAGGCGCGGGAACGGAGGCGGCGGGGGGAGGCGCGCGCGGCGGCGCCAGCGAGCGGGGCGGGGAGGCGCGGGGACGGAGGCGGCGGCGCCGGCGAGCGGGGAGGCGCGCGCGGCGGCGCAGGCGCCGGCGCCGGCGAGCGGGGCGGGGAGGGGCGGGGAGGTGCTGACATGGCGGGCCAGCGGGGCGGGGAGCGCTGACATGGCGCTTCGTGGGCTCGAAAGTGGCAAAAAATTAGTCAAGCACATGTTAAGAGTGGCAAATTGTTGAATGCAACGATAAGGATGGCATTTGGATAGGTGGCAACGATAAGAGTGGCAAAAAGTTAAATTCCCCGATGAAAACACATCACGGCAAAGGCAACGGTCAATTCTTGCATTCCACTGTTTAGAAAAATTAGAATTGAATAAATCTTGAACATGACTTACTTGTCCTTGCTCAATTTTTCCATATCTTGCCAGGTCAGTCTCGGGCCTTCATCCAAGCCCTCGCAGATCAATTCGCCATTCTCATCGGTGTAACAGAGGATGCCCATGTTCTTGTCCTCATAAACCTGAAAAAAATGATATTGCAGATTAGTACACAATAGTGGTGCTTCAGATGTTCAGATAGTTACATGACACAACTTGGCAAGAACAAGTACCTTGGTGACCATGCTGGTGAACTTGACAGAATTGGAAGCTTTCTTGGATTCAGAACTTGAGCAGCTATCCATGGAAGCTCTGATCAGAGTCTTTGAGCTAATCTTCCTTGGAATTATGATTGCACTAGATGAGTAGCACCTCAAGGAAGCCATGGCTGGGTTGGAGCCCTGGAACCGTAGAACAACTAATCATGGAGTTTTAGTCATGTAAATGGCCATTAGTGGGATGGTGGATAAAGTTTTAAACAAGGATGTTAGGTCAATGAAGTCGTGGCAAAGCAGATGATTGGTTGAACTGTTTAGATTAAGTTCGGCTGCTCAGCTATTGAATTGGCAAACAATTGGTGGCAAATTCCTTTTCTAACTCCTGTAGCATTATTGGGTAAAAATATTGTGGGTTGTTCAGATCATGACTCATGACAAAAAAAACTTCCAACTTGCTTCCCTCCAAGTTTCCCCACCTCGGTTTTTACAGCACACTGAAAGAAAAATCGATGAATTTTAGGTGAAAGTTTATAATGAAAGGATTCTAGGGGAGTGGGCTGTAAGAGACTACGAGACAAATTTGTATTGGTTTAAAAGTTTTGCAGTTTTGAACTGTAAACAAGTTTGGTACATGGTAATAGACAAGTGGAGCAAGAAAAACTCAAAAGAGTCCCAGAAAGAAATCATGTACTTGTCGGTTACAAAGCTCGTGTTTTTGTCCAGAATTCTAAGCTGTGCTACACAGAAAAAATGCTGGCGACTTTTAATCGCGAAATTCTTCCACGAAAACTCCGTGGAACGCCTTAAAGTGGGAGATGATCAGTGGTATCTTCTCTTCCAGTGTGGGAGATGATCAGTGGTATCTTCTCTTCCAGTTGCAGGATTGTGCATCTGAAATGCCATGTGCCCGGTACCTTCAGAATATAAACACAGAAAGGAACATAATATTAGAATACTGACAGGAAGAAAAAGAAAATTTTACTGTATGGACATGCACTCAATCTTCATACATATATTTACTCCATAGACCAGCTAATCTTTTAAAAAGTATACAAATCAAGTCCCTATATTTCTATTTTACTCTGCAATAAAATAAGTTCTTGCTGGTTTGTTTCTTGTGTTAGTCAGAACTGTTCCAGAGATTTTTTTTTTTAACTGGGAACTGTTCCAGAGATAATTAGATAAACATAAGTGTGTCGTACCCACTTGTCCAAACACAGAACCAGGCACGACAACAATCCCGGTGCTTTCAAGAAGGCGGAGAGCGTAGAACACGTCTGGCGTGGTGTTCATTGCCTCAGCAGCTGCAATTGCCTTTGGAGGCAGTCGAACAGATGGGAATACAAACATTGTCCCTTCAGCCTTGCTGCACTTCACCCCTTCCAGGCTGTTGAATGTGTACACCATGGCCTATTATTGGTGCAACGATGTGATATTCAGATTTAATGATATTGCACTCTTTATGGCTGTACACTTTTTATCCTGTACTATCGTAGAATTAGCAATGAAGTCATTGAACTGAAAATTACAAAAAGGAGCCTCTGCACGGTGAGACAAAGATGATAGTGTGCCATCTCTTTCTGCCCGATAAGAGGTGTATGACTCATCTCCAACCTGACAGAAAAAGGAGGCTTATTAAGCTGTATATATAAATGTAGATATGCAACGAGATACATTTACTGACCTTTGGTGGGTTCATGAATAGGCTCATCAGGATCTGGCCGGAGATATTGGAGCATGTAACCCCCCCCCCCCACCCACCCACCCACATTCTCCATAGTACCCTGAGCCAGACATTCCTTATTAATCAAGGACAAGGTGCCAGCTGTCTGACCAGCCTAGTGGTCACGGTCAGACCACTCCCCTGTTCCCAGGAGGACTGGGGCGGTCAGACCGGCTGGGAGTTAGCGGTCTGACCGGTGCTGGTGGCAATGTGATGGGTTTATGCACTATGGTTCAAAGTTTGGTCATAGGGTTTAGAATCAATGTTAAAGTGCATACATGTTGCATGTTGCATTTATGGACTTATGTCCGGAAATGATTGCTTGATCTATTATTGTATAGGTGGCTTGGAGGCAACTTTGGTCAATGGCGGAGAGACCGGGACTAGGTTGGGATAACTAAGGTCTACAAAGGTCATGGATGCTATGTGGGATAGTTGGACTCAAGCAAGGCACAAGATAGATAAGGATTGTGAAAGGTAAAGTTTGAGCAAAGACCATGATTCCTTGAAGATGCACTCATGCTTTGCGGTGGTGCTTCCAGAGATGGAAACTTTGGAGTTAAGTGTTATTGTGTCATCAATTGGGTCAATTGATGATGTTTGTCTCGTGCGGTGTTACGTGATGATTTGCTTGTTGTTGTTGGTTGTAGGATTTCAGAGCTAAGCCATGGTGAGATGGACAGTATCGAACTAGGCAAGGGCACTGATGTCTAGCCTAGGCTCAAGGAGAAGCTGAGGTCCCTTGGGATCAAGGTGCAGCCATAAGATGATTGAGGCTTGAGAGAGTTCATGCCTAACCTTGAGAGAAGTTAGGATTCTTAGAGAGAATCTTTGAGAGATGAGCTGTGGCTCTGTGTCTTGAGCTTGTTGTCATTCTTAGGCTTATGAGGTGGCTAGAGAGTGGCTATAAATATTCATCTCCAAGTATCGATAGAGATCAAAATTTGTCCAAGTGTTTTCCTCTTGTGCTTAAGTGATAAAATCTTGATTTAGCTTGGCTTTTGGTGCTTATCCCTCCCCTCTTAATCTTGCTTTGTGTCGGGGATATGTAAGTGATTAAAATGTCTCTTAGAGACCAAATCTCATCCATTTAGACACTTGTTATTTGCAAGTTCTTGTGATTGCCTAGTTTTAGCTCAAGAGATGGTGATTTGGGGGTTTTGATCTTGAAGGTGTTTTGGACTGAGTTCATGTTGTGACATGTGGGAACCCATCCAAAGTCATCTAAATCATCAAGAACTCACGAGCAAGACCAAATCGAGGTTTCCCTCTTTTGCCTGGTTTTGGTGCAATCTTCTTTGTTTTGGATAAACATATGAATTTTGTCATTGATCTTCACAATCCATAATTGTTATAGGTTCTTGATATCCTAAAAAAAGTGCATAACAAGTTTAGGTCTTCTGGAGTTTTGGATCATAAGTTTCATCAATTTTTGGATTTAAAATAATGCTAAAAATCAGCTTTGTCCAGAGAGGCCAGTCGGACCACTCGGTGACCTGCGGTCAGACCGCTCCTCTAGTCATACCGACCTAATCTCTATGGTTAGACCACCCAGGCAAGATTTAGTCTGTTTGGCTCGATTTTTCTTGGATCTTTCCTTGTGGATATTTGATCTCTGATCTTCATAGGCTCTCATGGCTATTAGAGTGAAGAAGGCCTTTTCTTTTGGAAAAGATTTGAAAAAAAAAATTTAATCAGATTGGCTCCTATTTACTCCCCTCTAGTCATCATTCTTGGACCTACAGTTTGCATTTTACTCGATGAGTTTCAAATTTCAATGTTAAAAGAAACCTTGCCCATAAGTGCATGTAAAAAGATTAAGAGAGTTTCCTTTTTTCTTTTTAGGAAAAATTCCATATAATATCTCGAACTTTGTTTGAAAGTCTATTCAGCTTCCCAAACTATAAAACTGGATATTTGACCCCTGAACTTTATAATCCTGTTCAAATAACACCCTAATCCGGTTTTGAATGGTGGTATTACCTTTGTGGTGTGATGAGTGAACGATTTTATCATGTAGGATGACACGCTAGTCAAGTTTAGATGAATGACAGGTAGGGCTCACATGACCTTCTCTTTCAAATCAAAACTGAGAGGGAGGGAACTACAGGAGGCGGTGGCCATAGAAGCATGGTTAAGAGCTCGGTGGGGGAGAGGGCCTTATGAGCCCCACATGTCACTCACCCAACTTGGCTAGCGTGTCATCCTACGTAGTGAAACCACCCACTCATCGTGCCACACAGACAATATCACCATACAAAACTGGGTAAGGGTGTTATTTAAATCGGATTACAAAGTTCAGGGGTCAAATGAAGTCTTTTTATCTTTTTTTTTTTCTTTTTTGGTGAGGAACTGAGGAAGTAACAAGAGAGTTGCGTATAACTTGAGAAGGAACATGGATGAAAGGAAGTAAACAAAGTCATATCATTAGAAACTGAATGGAATGATATTAAAGATATATCTCCTTCGCCATACCCCATGGACCTTGCATCTTCTTGAAAGAGTTAAATTTCTTTTTATATGTGTAAATGTTTTCTTGGTACACCTACCAAATAAGGTTAAGAAAGGATACACCAGGTTATATTTACAAAAGGCAAGCAAATTTAAATTAATTTTGATTACGAAAGATACAACAACCTCACCTCATCTGCTAGAAGAACAAGGTCTTCATTCCTGCAGAATTCCACTATTGCACGCTGGTTTTCCTCCACAAGAACCTATGCAGAACTCAATCACATTTGGACTCAATAGAAATTTATAAAATAGGACAAGCCAGTGATCGCTTAACACACCTGTCCAGTAGGGTTGCCTGGATTTACCACCACAAGTCCACTCACAGCAATGCCATTTAATCGGGCACGGCCCAGCTGTTCTTCAGATCCGAAGTGCTCACTCCCCAACCTCCAGATTTGTCAAGGTAATATAGTACCTGAGAAAGCAGGTACTTTCTTGCTTACATCAGACCAGCACAACAAATTACATTAGTAATTGATGTGGATACATTTCTACTTTGTAAATGCAGAACATACAACAGTTGTACCACGCAGAACCATAGAATTTGTGTACAAAGAATGTGATGGGATTGGACAAAGGATGCCATCTTTTTCTCCCGTATCAATAAGTGCATCATCATGTGAACCTGTTTGGAAATTGAGCAACACAATGGTCTCCATTGTCAAGAATCTCATCAGACGACATGGTAGATATCAAAATTTTCATCTTGGATATAAGTGCTCTGTGTACGATGGATTAAATAATACCGGTGGGGCAGTGTTAGATAATCTAGTTAATTTACATATCAGTTACTTGTCTGCATGAATTCATGTCTTCATGTCTGCATGCATGTCAGTTACATGGCGTTTCTAGTCTGCATACCTTCATTTGCATTTAGTCTTCAGTTTCTATAGCTAATTAGTGGGTCAGTTTTTTATCAGTTTCTACAGCTAATTAGTGGGTCAGGTTCTTGTTTACTTGCTATATAAAGGAAAGAAGCAAAGCCAGAAAAACTGCAACGTTCTGCAGTGCCAAAAACAGCTTGTGTTCTTGTGTTCATTAGTATACACGTTTCTTGTATTCTTGAGTGTACACTGCTACTTGTCTGAAAACAAGACAATTACTGGCGCTTGCGGACGTTCGGCCGTCAATTGGTATCAGAGCCCCGTTCAGGATCCTGGTGGCATGTCAACTCCGGTGGGACAAGGGTCAGTCACTCCTCCACGTAGGGATCGCCTTCGGTCGCCATCACGTGGTCCTCGCCGTCCGCGACAACAGAATGGTCGGGAGCGCGAGGTCGTCATCGAGCGCGTGGTCAGGGAAGCGTCGGCATCGGTGCAGTGTCCGATGCTGACCAAGACCAACTACCCGGAGTGGGCGATGCTCATGCGCATCAACCTGCAGGCGCAAGGCTTGTGGGGAGCCATCGAACCCGGCGGCGCAGAGTACAGCGTGGATCGTCTGGCGTTAGCAGCGATTGCACGTGCCGTCCCGCCGGAGATGCTGGCCTCGATCGGCAATAAGGACTCCGCGCAGGAGGCGTGGGATGCTGTCAAGATCATGAGGATGGGCGTCGAGCGCGTGCGCGAGGCGAACGCGCAGAAACTCCGACGTGACTTCAACAATATTGCATTCAAGGAAGGGGAGGCCATCGATGACTTCTCGATGCGCATCACAAGCCTCGCCAATAATCTGCGGCTTCTTGGCGACCACATCACCGAAGGCGAGGTCGTGCGCAAGATGCTGCAAGTGGTCCCTGATAAGTTCATGCAGGTCGCAATCTCCATCGAGACACTGCTCAGCATCAACGACTTGTCCATCGAGGATGTCACGGGCCGTCTTCGGTCCGTGGAACAGCGACTCGACGCGCGGGCAGCGACTGCAGAACTGGGCTCCCGACTGCTTCTCTCGTCAAAGGAGGAGGACCTCATACGTTTTCTACACCTGCGCTCGAAGCTCGGCGTCGTCGACATCAACATCAACTAGATTAGGAGGAGTAATGTTAGATAATCTAGTTAATTTACATATCAGTTACTTGTCTGCATGAATTCATGTCTTCATGTCTGCATGCATGTCAGTTACATGGCGTTTCTAGTCTGCATACCTTCATTTGCATTTAGTCTTCAGTTTCTATAGCTAATTAGTGGGTCAGTTTTTTATCAGTTTCTACAGCTAATTAGTGGGTTAGGTTCTTGTTTACTTGCTATATAAAGGAAAGAAGCAAAGCCAGAAAAATTGCAACGTTCTGCAGTGCCAAAAACAACTTGTGTTCTTGTGTTCATTAGTATACACGTTTCTTGTATTCTTGAGTGTACACTGTTACTTGTCTGAAAACAAGACGATTACTGGCGCTTGCGGACGTTCGGCCGTCAGGCAGCTCCATCTGTCAGGAAAATGTCCGCTGCATAACATGGGAAATCGTCACGAGAAGCTATTCCAGCAGCAATTGCATCACGCAATCCTTCAGTACCCTAGCAGCCAACATAGTCAAGTTTTTAACGAAAGCTCATTTCTGTATTTGTCAGAAGATTTTCTGGAATCATGATCTTGGCTGACAGTGACTGTATCCTTCTGTTGCTCTCCCAGGAATGAGGTCTAGAATTTCCCGTACCCTCGTTATTGCATCAGAGCTGCAACATCAGCAATTAGTAATCACATCCAACTCTGAATGCGTCTTGCCCATAAATATCCTCATGATGTATAGTGTTTACCTGAATATGGAACTAGTTACACTCTGGTCTAAAAGATAGGGGTAATCACACATGGCAAGAACCTGGAACATAAGAAAACATCAGAGCAAGAAGAAAAGCGAAAAGGTCAGTACAATCCTAGGGAACAATCGTCCACCTCCTGTAAAAACTTACTTGGCCGTTGCCCCAGTGACTGTGGATTGCTAAGGTTGCAATAGATTATCTACAGAAAAAATGGCAAAGTTTGTTAGATATTTTGAGGGTTATTTGGTAATTTCTCATTTTAAGAAAAGAAGAAATAGAAAAGAGAAAATAGGTGAGTGAGGAAGAGATAAGGCTAGAGACTTAATCTCCAGCCCTATCTTCTTTGCGTGAGTGGCCGAGCAGCTTCCGAGCTGGCTCTTGTGGTGTGGGGATTTTCCTGGTGGCGGCGGCGCAGGAGGCCCCAACAGCCCGTGCGCTTCGGTGCCGGTCGTTGGCTGCAGCCGCGTCGGGTGCCCCGCCTCTCCTTCATTTAAGTCCACCTCCATCTCCTCTTCTGAGACTCACAGAAATCTTCAGTAATTTCTCCTTGAGTGTTGTTCTTCTTGTTAGATGTGTATTATACCTATGTATTTTTTCTGTTGTATAAGTAGTTATCTACATATATGATATACCTATACGTGTATATATACTGGCCCATTAGCCTCGTGATGAATACAAGCAGTATTCATAACATGGTATCAGAGTGCCTACCTAAGGTTTCATGTCACTAGTTCATCTCTCCAGTCATTGCTGCTATCGCCGCCCAGATCCTCTGTCACTCTAATCTTCTTCACTGCTGTCGCCACTCAGACGTCGGATCCTCTTCACCACTGAATCCTCTGCCGCTCCAAACCGCCCACCATTGTGGTCGCTCGGCGCCGCCTCCTCTGTGACCAATGTTGAGGCCGCCGGTGTTGACTTCTCTACAGACCACCAGCGCCAACTCCACTTTGGATCTGACCACAGACGCTGACTATTTCACTGAAACTACCGTCATCGATCTGATGAAGCCGTCTGCCGATGACCTCCGATTCGGCACTGCTACGGTCGTCGGCGCTCCATCCGTCGTCACTAAGGTCACCGACGTCTCCGCCTGAGACCACCGCCGCCTTCCACTCATGGCCACCATTGAGGTCACTGCCATCTCTGCCCGAGACCGCCACCGCCTTCCACTCAATCTGGTTGTCTTGACTGACCGAGCGGTCTTTTGTTGACCAACCGAAGAAAAGGAAAGGAAAAAAAGAACAAAGAAAATAGAAAAAAATGGCATCCTCTTTAGGCACCGTTTTCGTTCCTTGTTGCCCAGTGATCTTTGATGGTCTCAATTATCGGGACTGGTTTTAGCACATGCACCTCCACATACGTGGTCAATGCCTTTGGGAGTATTTTACTGATGAGTTGCCTTATTCGCCTCACTCTACTCCCCTTGCTGAGCCTATGCTCTCAAAGGATGCTTCCAAAGACGCTCATATAAAGGCATCTAAGGCTTTTTTAGGATACCATGGAGACTTTTCATACTAAGTATGCTACCTACATGACATGGACCAATGAGAATGCTTGTGCGTCTGCTATTCTGGTTGCTAACATGGAGGTGCATCTCACTGATGATGTGGTTGGCTTGGCTTCTACACAGGCAATGTAGGCACATCTACGTACCTGCTATGAGCTATCTGGTGATTTCTTGTACCTTTCTATTGTGTGTCAGTAGCAGTTGCTGCAGCAAGGAGATGCCACTGTGGACGAGTTCTTTGCTCAACTGTCTATGGTATGGCATCAGATTGACTCTTTGGGACTAGATGGTTGCCACACTTGTCAGTGTTGTTAGTGTCAGTAGTCTCACCTAGAGCTTCACCGCATTTACGACTTCTTGACACATCTCTGGGTTAAGTTTGAGCAAACTTGTGCTCAGTTGCTGGCTCGCCACCATCATGTGACTTTGTTGGAGGCACTTGCAACTGTTCACACTAAGGAGATTCATCTTCATCAATGGGTTTGCTGTCGTCACCATTGTTTCCGTTGGTTTTGGTAGCTCCTCTAGCTTCTACACCTGTTGTGCCTCTAGTTACTCCTTCACCAGTTGTGCTTCCACCAATGACAATTACTGTTGGTAGGGGACTCCACTGCACCTATTGCAATAAAGATAGACATGTGGAGCAGTTCTGCTATAGGAAGAAAAAGGATTTTCATCATGGTGGCCGCCCTCCGAGGGCACTAGAGATTCTCCTCTCATAAGCTCTGGTGCTTTTGCACTTAGGAGCTTCTCACGCTGTTGCGTCGCATGGCTGCTTTTGCACCATCTAGTCTGCTGCAAAGTCTTCTAGTGAAATACCACCTTCTATTTCTCCTTCCTCAGGTTTATCACCTTGGACTCTTGATTCCGGAGCTTCTTTTCATATGACAGCTGTTCCACCAATCTCACTTCCATTAGCCCTTTAGCTGCTCCTCTCACTGTTCAAATAGCAGATGGTACCTCTCTTTTTGTTGTAGGATGAGGCACTTGTAACATCCTGATTTTCTGGAGTTTATAAAGCTCAATTTTCAAAAATTAATTTTGTGGAATTTTCTGAAATTAATTAAAGCTTAAAAGGAATTTTCAGAATTTATTTGGATTTAATATGATTAAATTAAACATTAACATTTGCCAAGATCATTTTATTTGAGTTCCCTGAGTCTCAAGGAATTTTCTGGAATTTTTGGTGATTTTTCCGGATTTATTTGCTATTTTCTAGAGCTCAAAATCTTTTATTTGAATTTCTGGAAAAAGAAAAGAAAAGGAAAATCCCGAACCGGCCGGTGGGCCAAAACCCACCGAACCGGCCCGGTCCAACCGCCGGCCCAACCACGCCCCGCCTCGCCGCGTGTCGGCGATCCGCCCGCGCCCACGCCCGCACTACCCCGCTCGATGGCCGCCGCGTGTCGTCATCCCAGCTGCTCGCCAGCGCGCGCGCGCCATCTCGGCTGCTCCTTCTCCCGCGCGCGTCCCGCCGCCCTAACCCTAATCGCCGCCGCCCGGGTATTTAAGGCGCCGCCTCGGTTCGCGTGCCTCGCCCACGCCGCCGCCTCCATCCGCCGCCGCCTCCGCCGCCGCCGCCGTCTGCCGTCTGCCGCCGCACGTCGTCCGCCGCCGGTGAGCCCCGCCGCCGTCCTGAGCCGCCGCCAGCCCAGTCAGCCGCCGCCGCCAGACCGCCGCCGCCCGCGCCTCGCCGCCTCGGCCGCGCCCCGCGCCGCCTCGCCTCGGTCGCCCGCGCCGCTCGCCCGCGCGGTCGCGACCCTTCGCCTCCCCGTGGACGCCGTCCACCGTGCATCGTGCCTCTGCCCGGTGGGGCCCGCATGTCAGCCGGAAGCCGTAGACCCGTGAGCCGATCTGGCCACGTCAGCTTGCCACGCCAGCTAGCCACGCAAGCCTGCCACGTCAGCCCTAGATCCGACGTGTCATGCCACGTCAGCAGCTGAGCCCGTCCCGGTGCCACGTCAGCCGCCACGTCAGCCCTACCCGCACACGTGTCAGCCCAGTCATCTGCCACGTCAGCCCTAGCCGCTGGCGCAAGTAGCCCGCCGCCCGCACTGTTCGGTGCGCCGAGTCCACCGTAGACCCATCTCACCGTGCACCCGGTCCACAGCACAGTGCCTTTTCCGATTTTCAGCCTTTTTCCTAAAACCAGATTTTCCAGAGCCCCGTTCTCCCTCGTCTTAGCTCCGATTGACCCGATTCTTTTTCCTAAATTCATCTAAAATTGAGCTCTATCTTTTGGTTCAGGTTTGAGAATTTTTGGAGTTCATTTGAATTTTATTTGAATTTATTTTGTCTCTTCGTCTGTTTTCTCTCTCGTTAGATCGCGCGTTCGAAGGAGCAGAAGTTGGATTTGAAGTTCAAGAGCCTTCAACTGAGCAAGGCCAAGGCAAGTCGTGTCCTTTGATCATGTTGAACCCAGTTTGCAATCTATTATTTAAATATTTTGTTTTAAATTACATTGCATCGCTACTTTTATACAAACCTTGCAATTGGTAGTTATCACCTCAATTGAGTAATTCCCTCCTTGTTAAATTTGAATGCCATGATGCCATTGTCACCATAGGTTGGGAAACTTAGTAGTGATGCTATGTTACGATCACATTTGGGATGGCACGATTAGAATGCTTAATCATGCTTTTAGTATCGTTGGGTCTATCATCACATGTGTTAATTAATCTTGACTTAATGATATATTGGAACGTGGTGGTCAGCCACAGTTATAAAATTTGATTGCCATGACATGGGTAGTGTCATTGGTGTTGGTTATACAAAATGGTTTTCACTCGGGCGAATGATCGTGCAGTAAAGGGGGTGCAGGTTGCACATTGGGATGTGGATGTTTCGCCTGAGTAACATTTAAGGACTTAACTTTGTGCGCCATTGATCTGAGCTTTACCGTGCAAACCACATGTCTAGTATGGGATAGACCTGGCATAATAATTTGTGAAGTCTCAACTTTGGTTTCATTACCGATGTTGTTGTGGCGCAAGAGGGGGCAATTACCGACTAGGGGGTTACCCTACTCGACGGTGAAACCTTAGCGAGTGGGATCGGGTTGAGATGGATCATTGTAAAAGCCTTGTTGTGATTATCTTTAACGTGAGGATTATCACATCGTGTGGGTACAGTTGTGCAACCTCTGCAGAGTGTAAAACTATTCGAATAGCCGCGTCCTCGGTCATGGACAATGCTTGGTGATTTCACACGAGGTATAGTTACTCTTGGAAAATTTGTAGCTGGTCAGTGGATGGGTAATTCACTGTTGGTTTGGCTTGTGGATGGGATATCCATAAGTAGTTTACTTAAATTCCTTTGATTATTCATTATTGTTTTATTTACAATTCGCCTTCAATCTATTTATGGTAATTTCAATGCTGTTTTATGCAAATTAACCATTCAGCCTTCCAGTGGTAAGCCTTGCATACTATATTGCATCATTTGTTACAAACGGCTTGCTGAGTACCAATGTACTCACGGCTTTACGCCTATGTTGCTCAGTTGAGGATGAGGAGTACTACCAGCAGGAGGTTCCAGGAGGCGAGTACTTCGACGACTACGCGTTCTAGGCTTCGCTCCCCACTCGATTGCCCGTGGGCATGTCGATTGGCCACTACGTTTTATTCCGGATTTTCCGCTGCTATTTTTGTTAAGGCCCTAAGGCTATTGAGATTGTAAGCTTGACCATAAGGTCTCACTTTTGGTTATTGATTAATAATTTGAGTTTCTCTTATTTAATATCGTGATTGTGGTGATGATTACCTCAATGTTTGACTGTGTGCACTAGCGTGATCCTGGACTAGTGCAGTATACACAGAGAGTCCGGATTTGCATATTCGGGTCTCTACAGAGATGGTATCAGAGCCAAATCGGCTGCAGGACGAAGCCCTAGATAGACTGGTCGAATTAGCGAAGTTTTCAAATTTTATTTTCTAAAACAAATCAACCAAATGATTGTCTAGTAATTCTTTATTCTTACCTCATTCTTAGAAATCTTACTCCTTGCCTCCTCTGAAACATTGTTTTCAAAATTCAAGTTGACTTCTTATCCCTATAATGTCCTTAGATGTCTCGAGTCTCCCCTAACCCAAGTGAAGATTGGCGTGGAATTCTTCAAGCTGTGCTATGAAGTTTGGATCAAGGAAGCGCCCAATATGTCAAGACAAGATTGGAGATTTCCATGAAGATTAGGAGTCGTTAGATTTGAATCCTGTTATAGTTTTAGCATCGTGTAGACCGTTTTGCTTTTTCTTGCAGTTGCGTGTGATGTGATTTGCAAATTTTGCCCTTAAAAGCATTATATTGCAATCACGTCAATCTTTTATTGGTGTTATTTCCTCGGTTTTGCTGTTAGCCTTTTTCGGCTAAGTGTCTGCTTAGTTTAGGCTGCCATTATTTATCCCCCTTAGACGAGTTTACCGCTTACCTTTGCTTTTCCCTCTTACCTACTGAGCCTGTGGTGGTCAAAACTCTGTGGTGGTCAAAAACAAGAGGGGTCAGAAACAACAATAGTCAAAGCTACGGTTGTCGGAAGTTTAAAGAATGGCCAGAACTTACGAGCGCTCGGAGTGGCTGAGATCGATGGGGTTGCCGTGGTCGAACGCGGAGCGATCGTTTTCAACAGGCAAGGGGTTTACCAGAGATAGCTGGAGAGTGGTCAATGATGGCGGAAGATGGCGGCGGCAGAGTGCTTCGATGAGGGGATGGCTCTGGCTACAAATTTGCTCGACGATGAGGCGGAAGATAGCGTGACATAGTGCTCCGGCGGGGAAAGGCTACGGTAGTGGTCTTGGATGGTGAAGTGGTTAGCGAGGTCATTCTCCTTGCAGTGAAGTCGGTGGTGTCGGCAGCAGCCTTGGTGACTTCTCTGGAGGAGGGGAGATTTTGGCTAGATGAAAGGGAAGGCGACATGGTCATGGTGCTCTGATTTATAGCTTCGGCAAAGAAAGGAAATTAACAAAATTTTTGGCACTGTGCGAACGTTTTAGTATTCAAGGAATACGTGAAAGGAATGGAAAGATTGATTGCTAGCACCAATTGGGGGGTTTCCAAGTGAAGATGTGGAAGGAAAAAGGCTTTTGTCGGTTGGATATTTGAGCTTGAGTCTAACACAAGGTAGAAGAAGATAAATAGTAAACATGGCCTCAAGGGTAAAAGGAAGGAAGGAAAGAGAAATCCAAATAAAATCTTGAAAATTTTAAATAAATAATTTGGAATTAATTTTTAAAGAAAGCAAATTTTTGAAATGTTACATGTTGTGTTCAGGATCATCGCACTGGGACTCTGGTTGGTACGAGCCCTCGTCACCATGACTCATGATGGCTTTGGGAGCTTGACTGGCTTCATCTTCCTTCCACTGCCCCTGTCAGTCTTGTCACCTCCACCACTGCTTTTGCTTTTGGTGCTTCCTCCACTGTGTCTTTTGCTCAGTGGTATCATCATTTGGGACATTTTTAGGGGTCACGTCCATCTTCTTTAGTTCGTCGTAGTCTTTTAGGGTCTGTGTCTGGTGATGCTTCTCTAAATTGTTAAGATTGAAAGCTTGGCAAACAACTTCAACTCCCCTATCCCTCTAGTGAGTCAGTGTCTCGGCGTCCTTTTAATCTTGTTCATTCTGATATATGGGTTCCAGCTCTTTTCATTTTGAAAGGAGGTCATCGATATTATATAATTTTTATTGATGATTTTTTCGTCACACATGGATATGCTTTATGCCCTCTCGTAGTGAGGTTCTATCCATCTACAAGACTTTTGCCACCATAGTCCGTACTCAGTTTGACTCTCCTATTCATGTTTTCCATGCTGATTCTGTTGGGAGTACTTGTTAGAAGTCCTTCGTGGTTTTCTTGCTGAGCAGTGCACTCTTTCTCAATTTTCTTGCCCAGAATGGTGTGGCCGAATGAAAGCATCATCATCTTCTTGAGACAGCCCATGCTCTCATGCTTGTTTATGATGTTCCACCACACTTCTGGCAGAGGATGTTTCCACTGCCACTTTTTATCGATATTTAGCCTTCTTTTGCTCTTCAGAGTGGCATTCCAGTTGAGTGTCTCTATGGCAAGACTCTTGATTATTCTAGTCTTCGCCTCTTTGGGTATGTGTGCTATTTCCTTCTTGCACCCTGTGAGCTCAGCAAGCTAACCACTCAGTCTGTGGAGTGTGTTTTTTTTTGGCTATAGCGCTGAGCACAAGGGATATCGTTGTTAGGATCCTGTTGGCCGATAGATATGGATTTCTCGAGATGTTACTTTTGATGAGTCTCATCCTTTCTATCCTCATCATTCTCCTTCCTCCACTTCAGCATCTCTTATCGAGCCACTTTCTTTCCTGACTTTTCCTTCTAACCCCATAGTCACCACTCCTCCACCATAGTCTTTGGTCTCTCTGGTGCCTCGTTCATAGTCGGCGCCTTATTTGCCACTGGCACCCTTTCTAGAGGTTACACTTGATCATGTTCCTTCTTATTCTCTCTACTATACTTGCCGTCCACGAGTTGAGGATTTCTCTGATGTGCCCTCTCCTTCTGATAGGTCATCCTCTTCGGCCTCTCTTCCTCGACATGCTCTTCGTGGTCGCTAGTTTATTCGGCCTCCTGAGCGTTTTAGCTTTGCTGTCACTGGTCTTTCCAAACTGACTTTTTATCGTGATGCTACTATTCATCAGGAGCTTTAGCATGCGATGGCAGAGGAGATCATTGCCCTTGAGTATACTGCACATGGATATCAAATCACAATAAGCCAAAGCGAATGGGTATCAAAGTGTCATCTATCAGGTACAACACAAACTTGGCTCCACAATTTGCTTACAATTCAACCAGCACATCGCGCGCGCATTCGTTGGCTGAGCACAATCAAAGAATGGCATAATAGCTTGACCTTTTACTCGCACAGTCACATGCAAGCAAAGCCACAAAGAAATGTCACATATATGTAAACAATAAACCCTATACCTTCTTGGACATTTCAACCATATGGAAACAGCTTAATTAGGCTCAGATTAGCTGTGCGCGGCGGATAATGCCTTCGCCGAGGTGATCCGCGAGCGCCAGCACCTGGAAATGCGGAGATGGAGCATACAAATCATCAGCATTTGTGGGGCAAGAATCGGAACGCCAATGGCACCGGAAACGCATGCAAATGGCGCCGAAAACCAGGAAAGATCGCACCTTTGGGTTGAGAGAGTCCACGGCAAAGTACGAGTGAATTGCCAGTCTTTCCTCATCAGCTTAAGTTTTTAGATGAACTAGTTGGTGCATGTAACTCAATATGGTATCAGAGCCAAGAGGTCTTGAGTTCAAGACCCGGTTAGCGCAATTAAAAAAATAATTGCAACTCACTTCTATTCCACGTCTTAGGCCTGAGACAGATGTGAGGGGGAGTGTTGAAGTATAAGTGAATTGTTCGCCCCTAGGAGAGATGATTCAATCTCCATGATCTAATCTCCTAGGGTTGTGCAAAACATTGTGGATAGACGGCTTCCTATCTTCCTACACCGGATCAGGTCTAGTCTAACCGCTGCCACCTGTTGCACGCGTGCATCTCCCACACTCACAAGCGCTAGCACCGCCTACGCTGGACCACACACAGGCCTGCGCCTCCGTCGGCCGCCCGCGCACGCTCGCGCCACTATTGCGCCAGCACCAGGCTCGGATCCGGCCTCTCCGTCGTCGGATCCACTGCCGCTAGCTCGATCCGACCACCCTGCCATTGGATCTAGGTCCAACACCGCTACCGCCGCTTCGAGCCGCGTCGCTGCGCTTCCTTTCGAGCCACGTCGCTGCACTTCCTCCCGGCGGTCGCCAACCCAAGATCTGGTCTCCTCTGCTTCGGATCTGGTTGGCCCCTCTGCTCTCCTCAGTGGTCTCTCCACCTGGACCTAGAGCCGGCTCTCTCCGCCGCTTATCTCTATTGGCTCAAATGTCGTGGAGCTCCACACCTACCGACTTGCTCTTCTTCTCCTCCCCCACAACTGCCGATGACACCAGTTGTTCTGCTGGCATCTTCACCTCCCCCTCTACCACCGGTGGTGCCAACTGCTCCACTGGCATCTTCTCCTCTCCCGCAGCTACTTGTAGCGTCTCCTCCACCAGCAACGTCGTTGCCAACTCCCACTACTCCCTCCACTGGTGTGGTTTCCCAACTCCGCCGCCTCTCTGCTCCTTTCTCTCATCTTCCAGGTCGACCACGGCAGGTTGACCATAGTAGGTCAACCACAGCTGGCCGACCATGGCAGATTGACCACGATAGCTACAACTGGTTCTTTGTAGCTACGACCGGTTCCCTATAGCTACGACCGGTTTACTGTTCACCTACCGTGGTCGATAGTCTGTGCACCTCGGCCATGACCTCCTCTGCAATCCTCCTTTGACGACTACCTCTACGGCAGACAACTTCACCACCGGCTCTTCGCATGGCACTCCTCATTGGCTTCTACTTCAACTCGAGCATCCACGTCGACTTCTTCTCTACTTTGAGCGTCTGCGACGCTCCCCCTTCGACTGCGGGGGATGTTAGAGTACATATTTGGTAAGATCATAAGAGATAGAATTGAATCAATTAGGATGATTTGTATCTGATATGGTTCCTTCCATATCTACATTAGATTGACTTGATCTCTAAGTCATATTGTACTCTATATAGACGTCCTCTAAGACTCAAACAATATATTCGACAATTATTCCGGCTATTCTATCATCCTACGGAGAGCACAGGCAGACGCAAGAGACATCTCTTCTTCTTTGCTGTTTCTTGGTTGCCGCCGCCGATGAAACAGGAAGCGGTGAGAGTGACCGAGTGAGATGGCTTTAGAAGAGGACTCGCACGAGAAAGCCAGTGGACACTCGACTAGATAGTGGAGAGTGGATAGGAGGGGCCGTGGCGCATGCTGTGAAGTTCCACAATTGTTGGGGAATGCAGCAATGGAGGTTTGGAGTTCGAGATCGTACTCAGATAACCTCATTCATGCTGTGCATTCTGATGGTCATGAATGTAATAGCACGGTAATGAAACGTTGTGTACCAGCCACGGGTGGAACTAAGTAATTGGGTCTGGAGTCACAGAACACTAGGTCTAAAAAAAGTTTTAGCAGGGATTAGTATTTTCAGCCCATGTGTGAACTCTCAACCTAAACTCAGTGCATCTAGTTCTTTTCTTGAAGCCCAATGAAAGAGCGCTAATGGCCCAAATTCACAATTGCTAGCAGTAGTCTACGAGGAGCCTCTGCTTCTCTCATCCCAAGAGGCAACTATAGCAGGCCAAGTTAGCCCTTGAGCTAGCCTAAGAGAGGGAGATTGCAATAGGCCACGGCGTCCATTTGATTGATCCCGAATCGTGTCACCTCGCAGCAGCTCCATCGTCTGTTCATCTCACATAGTAAGCCAGTAGATGTGCAACACGTCCGCCGCACAGCTGCGCCGAGCCAGGCAACGACCGGTTGCTGGAGAACAGGAGAAATCGGCGCCACCTGCCGCACTCGCCTAGCATCTCGCCATGGCGCCGCCTGGTTCCTGTTGCTTCGTGCCCTCGTTGGCCAAAGGAAGCTTATATCCACCCGATCAGTATGTATTTTACTCTAAATTTCTCTTTATTCTTCCAATTTGTTTCAAGAACATAGGGCTAAATTTGTGAGTTAGAGTTTTAATGTAATGATTGTTGATTGATTTTTGTCAAACTATAGTGTTGAGACTTAGTTTTTAATTTTGATTTTTAGAATACCAGCTAGCTCATTATAAATTGGAGGCAAAATTATAGTATTTGAGCACAATATCTAATAAGTAAGTCATTGGACATATTTTCTATTATATTATTCTTGAATTATTAAACATACAAATATCTAATTGACTTTTTCTATTAATTGGTGATGATTTCATAAATAATATACTTATTTGCTATGTGAAAAAACAAGAATTGACGAAAATTACCAATGTTATTGTGGTTCGCCGCTTTATGGACTTGAAAGAACGTCAATACTAA
The DNA here is from genome assembly GCA_017311315.1 of Dendrocalamus latiflorus. NCBI lineage: Eukaryota > Viridiplantae > Streptophyta > Magnoliopsida > Poales > Poaceae > Dendrocalamus > Dendrocalamus latiflorus. The sequence goes on along the minus strand of CM029677.1, from coordinate 15,000,958 downwards.
AAGATAATACATTAACTTATATTTGATCATTTTATTATTTTTTACTTGAAAATTTTAAGTGATTTTGTTCTCTTTTAACAAGTCATTAAAGTCGAATGATATATTTTACCAATGCCAACCAACTTTTGTCTGTGGTTTCGCCTTTAGTTCTTTAGTCTGCTGCAACTAGCCAATATTATTATCGGGCTTATTTATTTTTTTAAGTATTCCGATCACTACTCATCATACACTATTATCGGTTATATTGAAATATTGATGCTAAAAATTACTAAACATATTACTATTAGGACAATTTGTTTAAAAAAAATATACATTATTATGACAATAAACTCTGATTATTTTTCCTCTAGTTCTGCACTGTTAGCAGCATGGCATGCTGCTACAACCGAGAGTGTGGCCTATTGTAGCATTGGTACAGTGGCAATCAATGCTATTGCTTTATGATCAGACACAAGTATGTGCGGCCTAAATGCAGCAATAAATGCACAGTACTCTTGCAGTGGTGAATTTTCTTCACCAATAGAGAGGATCTATCTCCAGCACCGAGATGCTGCTTGGAACATAGGAATTCGGTAATATTTTTATATGAAACAATTCAGTTTCTTCGAAAATCCTCAGATTTTCCCACATTCCGAGTCACTTGACCGTAACACTCTATAGCAGCTCTAAAGTATGCTGGCAAGTTCTGCTATTAACAAAGCCTGAAAAGTAAAAGAACACCGAAGATTTTAGTAATTCAGCATAATAGGGACACTATTATTTTAAATTTGCTTTAGCAACACCCCCGACCAAATAATGCTCTTCTTTAAGGCACATACGAAGCAATCAGAAATCTGCTCAATGCAGCCAACAAATGAAGACTATGCTCAACTCAAACCCTGTCATGCAGTTTTGCCAATTTCAATATCTGAATAGTATAGTTGCCTCTGCACTAAAACTTGACATTTTCATATAATACTGGGCAACGAAAAGGAAAACAAAATTTTCCTCAATTGCCATGAAAGGCGTCAGGCTAGCCTCTGTATCTCCATTCAGAAATTACCAAACACAAAAAGCATGTAAGGCTTGCTTTATTCTGTTTGATCTACACGACGATGCATGTATGAAACCCCCCGTCTTTCGCATGGTACAACATTTAGGCACGGTACTCTGCCATGAACGCCTCATGGAACGCCTTGAAGCGGGAGATGATCGCCGGGATCTTCTCCTCCTGTGGCAGGATAGTGCATCTGAAGTGCCATGTGCCGGGAACCTTTTGAGTAGAGGAAAAGAAAAAAGCATCAGTACCATGGCTAAGTGAAACAAGTACATGTAATGGTATTGCTCAGAAATTTCAAAATAGCTTTTGGTCTATAATGATCGGAAATTCAAAATTACAAAATAAGTCCTAAAATAGTTGTTGGTTCACAATAAATGAGGCAGAGACGGCAGCACCATATTAGGTAACCTCTATTGGACTAAACAGTGCAAAATCTGATGTGCCGCGTCACAGGAAACTGAGGAAAGTTTTACGGAGAGAGATTTATCAATAAAAAGAGAATTTATCATGCTTAAATACTTCAATTCAGGCATGCTTATTTGAAGATATTTGTTGCACAAGCTCAACATGAAAGCATGTTTCGGTTTTTTAGGCTATGATTGTTATTTGGTGGCATAGGAAAAATGTTGCTCCCTTTACATGTTTGAGCCAATAATATTAGCAACTACAGGCACAAAGTAACTTATAATTTCCATATCAAGATTGAATTGACTCACTTGGCCAAATCCAGATCCTGGGACAACAACAATTCCAGTTGACTCAAGGAGCCGAAGAGCATAGAACGCATCAGGTGCTTTCTTAGCACCTTTAGCAGCCTCAATTGCCTTCTGTGGCAGACGGATCTGAGGGAAGAGGTACATCGCTCCTTCAGCCTTGTTGCATGTAATTCCCTCAAGCTTGTTGAATGCATCCTCCAAAGCCTGTGATCCAGATAAACACCTTCAATAATTTCTCAAGATGTCATTTAGAGCTACAAGAGATGGAGCCCTGCACACCTTTGCACGACGAGCTAAAGATTTGAGGATTCCATCTTTCTCCGCCTTGTATGAAGTGTATGATTCATCCCCAGCCTGCAGAATAAAATAATGATATTTAACTGGATAATTTGGCATTTTCTTTTGGGTATAAATTTAAACAATGTCGTAATATTGACCTTCGGTGGATTCATGATCAGGCTGGCAAGGATTTGACCAGAGATATTGGAACATAAGTTCACTGACGCTATTTTGTAGATCTGCTCTCTTACTGGAGCACTGAAGCCAGAAATCTCCATGTAACCTCCTCTTTTGCCACACTCTCCATAATATCCTGGTGGCAGCAAGAAAACCTTTTTTGATAAGGCATTTTGACATTGTGAGTAGAAAAATAAGCAAGTGGATCATTGTATCTACCCTTAGAAACAGATTGAAATGATACTAGAGGCAGATCCTCCTCGCTGTATCCCATGGATCTCGCTATCTTCTTGAAAGAGTGAAATTTCTTATCGTCAACATAGATGTTCTCTTGGTATACCTACCAATATATAAGACGTTGATGTTACAGACGGCACAAAGGAATAGAATTAAGCAGCTCAAAGTTTGTTATAGTGTTCTGACGAAGACTGCCACTCACCTCATCAGCCAGAAGAACAAGACCCTCATTTTTGCAGAACTTCACTACGTCATATTGGTTTTCCTCAGAAAGAACCTATAAGCCAATGGCCACTTTAATAGAGATTTTTTGGGTTATCTGCATCAACTACAGAATGTTTTATGCACATTGCAGAGCAAGGAAAACACATTCTTTCCTTTAAAAAGTCATTTCATGAAAAAAGTTAAAATACATTCACTATCTTAAAAGATGCAAGAAATGCATGCATTACGTTTGTATATCAATAATATGGTGTGGACAGAAAAGTGCAGCAATCCAAGGTGTTCTTTAGATCAAAGAGGAGAAATAATGAGTGCAAACCTGCCCAGTTGGATTTCCTGGATTGATAACCACCAAAGCCCTAACATCAATGCCTTTTGAGCGAGCATCTTCAAGTTGCTTCTTCACGTCAGAGATTTCCAAACCCCAACCTGATGATTCATCAAGATAATATGGGACCTGAAATAAAATGCTCTCGATTTAGGCTTTGGTGCAGCATGAAATGCTACTATATCGAATTTCTTTTGCCAGGCAAACAAAGTACATACAAGAGCACCACCATGAAGAGCTATGGAGGCCGAGTACAAGGGGTACTGAGGAATCGGGCAAAGAATGCCATCTTTCTCATTCCTTATCAGTAACTGCATCATCATGTGCACCTAAAAAGGGAGGAATAACATGATAAGCAGACTTAAATTACTTCATGTTTATTCAGAAAATGTCCAGGAAAATTAAAAGACAAGATAAAGTTCATACCCCAGGACTTGCTCCATCTGTAAGGAAGATGTCATCTGCATTAGCAGGGAATCTGTCACGTGAGGTGATCCCAGCAGCAATTGCATCACGCAGTCCTTTGATACCCTAGGAAAAAGAGAGCACAGAAATGAAGTCAAGATTCCGTTTTTTCTGTTATGGTAAGAAAATGTGCCGGTAGATGCTAACCTGGCTGTGACTGTATGCTCCTGTTGCTCTTCCAGGAATCGAGGCAAGAATCTGCTTTGCCCGAGAAATAGCATCAGCACTGCAACAAGACAAACACCAAATAGGAAATATCATATTTTCAACTGGGAATAATATCAAGGGAAATCTTGGCTAAATTTAAGTTGGGGGATATATCTAGTGACTCTTAGCTAGGTGATATCATGCTAATGACTGGGGCATCAAATTATCTTGAAAAATTCTACCAAACAAAAAATCGAAGTTAGCCCTAAATATGTTCCACTATCATATAAAACTTCCAAGTTCAAACTCAAATTGGTTCTAAGAGTAATACATGTTTGTTTTTGGTAGCATCTTTCAGGTTTAGACTTGAAATTTGCAGGATGGTATATTACATTGAGATATACATCCACGATTTTCTGTTGGAATTTTTCAAGCTGATTTGATGCCCCAATAAGAAAAATTAGCACAATAGCACCTAGTCAAGGGTTTGCCTATATATCTCCCCGTTATGTTTTATGTAAATTTGTTTTCATGCTGATGAATTATAAAATGTTGATATTCACCTGAACAATGATTTGGTTTCTTCTCTTTCCAACAAGCACGGATGATCACAAAGTGCAAGAACCTGCAATGCGATATACCATGTAAATATCCAAGTAACAGAAGGTAAACTCTGCTTACAATAACCACATACCTCCCTGAAGAATGTAACTGGTTGCTGACCAAGAGACTGAGGATTCCCAATGTTGCAATAGAGGATCTGCAAAGGAAAAAATGGAATGGGCTAAGAAATTGTCAAACAAGATAAAGCTACCTATCACAGCAATCGTAATCTACACTAAAGTACCTCATCAAAAGGAAGAGACCCTGGTTGAGTCTGTAGCTGTTGCTGCAAACGCTGGAAACAAAAAGGAGATAGTTAATCAATTTCTAAGAAGATATCTAATGGCACAAAACTGCCAACTTTCGGGAAATGTGAATGTCACGGCCTGAGCCTGAGCGAAGGTTATATGCGTGTGATACGGGAGGCTTCAGCCGGAATTCTCTGGCCGGCGCCATTCTGGAGGAGATGAGATAGAAAGGGGAAGATGGGCAGGAGGCAGGGCGCAAGAGAGAGAGGTAGATTGGCAGGGAGGAGGGAGGTAAGTAATCTCTGCTTGATTCAATAGCAATATCTCCTTCCCTTTAAATAGGAGAGTACTTCTTAACGAGCATATCTAGCTCAAACTCTTATTTCCTAACATAACTCTTATCTCCTAACTTAAACTCAAATAAAGCAAGCCGACTATGAATACCATATTAGGGGACAGGTGCCGCAGCTAGCTGTACTGATTTGGCACATCTAGTATAAACTATAAAGCTTTCCCCATCTAACATCTCTCCCCTCCTCAGCAAATAGCTCATCCTCGAGCTGGAAGAAGGGATATTGGTGACGAAACTGCTCCACATGCTCCCATGTTGCGTTGGAGGCCGGTAATCCATTCCAGTGTACTAATATCTCATGAACTCCTCTACACAAGCGTGCACGAATGACATGACGAGGTACAGGAGCAATGCGACCATGCTGAAGCTCGGGTAAGGATGGTGGGATCTCAGGTGTGTCTCCATGATATGGCTTCAGAAAACTAACATAAAAAACATCATGGATACCGGCCTGAGGTGGCAACTATAAGCGATATGTGACATCACCAAGCCTCCCCAAAACTTGATAGGGTCTATGATAACAAGGAGTCAATTTGCGATTAACATTGCCCGCCAAAGATAAAGCTTGCTGGTGGTGGATACGAAGCCAAACCCATTGCCCAACATCAAACTGAAGCTCCCTGTCCTTGTCATCGTAATGCTTTTTATGGTGCTATTGGGAAAGAAGTCGTTCATGGACATCGGCAAGCAAGTGATCACGTTCCACAAGAAGCTGATTGACAGCTTGTAGACGAGTAGTCATGGTCGAATGCGACTGAAAGTGTGGGAGATCTCAACCATGGACCACCTTGAATGGCGTATCACGAAGAGAAGTTTGAAAGGACGTATTGTAACAATATTCGGCGGTTCGGCCCACGGTAGCCAACAAACCCATTGACACAGTCGGTCACTAGTACATAGGAACAATCTTGTTTGTTACCTCTATCTGTTCATCGGACTAAGGATGGAATACTAAGCTTAGGTGAAGCTTGGTACCCGATAGATGTAAAAGCTCAAACCAAAAGTTGCTGGTGAACACTGGATCGCGATCGCTAACAATAGAGTAGGGAACACCATGCAAACGCACAACTTCATCGAAGAATACCCATGCCACTGAACTGGCAGTATATGGATGAGCCAATAGGATAAAATGTACGTATTTAGAAAAGCAATCAATGATAGTGAGCATGATCGATTTCTTATTTACACGCGGCAATCCTTCCACAAAATCCATAGCAATATTGTCCCAAATACGTGATGGTACCTACAACGGCTGCAAGAGACCCGCTGGATGCAACTGAGTGGACTTGTTGCGCTGACATACCGGGCATGAACGCACAAAATCTTTCACCAGCTTATGGTCCTGGGGTATATGGAAATCAGCACGAAGACAATGCAAGGTCTTCTGAACACCCTCATGGCCGGTCGAATGAGCAGCGGGCAAAACAAACTGGAGAGACAGTGAGTGTGGCACATGGACACGATTGTTGTGTAATACCAGGCCATCCAAAACTTGCCAAGGATCTCCCAATGTGTTGTCCATGTTAAGGATATTAGAGATATAATAGAAATCGGCATATTCCCCTGTAATATCTCTTTGTACTCCCTATATATATTATCCATTGGGCCTCTTCAATATATGCACAATATTCATAACAGTCCATAAGCTGTTTGCGTAATGCGGCCAAATCCGTGTCATCTGTAGCTTCCCGACATAGATTATCAAAGAGGGCAAAATGCGGCATATAAAGGGCATATGTCGTGCCATCAATAGCATCACGGCGAGATAAGGTGTCAGCCACAACATTCAAACGGCTTGGTTTGAATTCAACATGAAAATCATAGCCAAACAACTTGCTAACCCAACGGTGTTGTGGAATTGTTGAAAGACGTTGGTCGGGCAAGAATTTAAGGCTTCAGTGCTATGTCCGAACCACAAACTGGCGTCCCCAAATATATAAGGCCGCCAATGCCAGATTACTTGTACCAATCCAATGAGTTCGCGCTCATATGCCACGAGGTGGGCATGCCAAGGCGTTCATCTACGTCGTCATGTTTCCTGTCAACATTGCAATCTTCTTGTAGGCTACATCAATGGTGGCTCGATCGTCAACCATATGCTCTAATACCAAGTTGTCACGGCCTGAGCCTGAGCAAAGGTTATATGTGTGATATAGGAGGCTTCTCTAGCCAAAGTCATTCTGGAGGAGATGAGATAGAAGGAGGAAGATGACAGGAGGCAGGGCGCAAGAGAGAGGTAGATCGGCAGGGAGGAGGGAGGTAAGTAATCTCTACTTGATTCAATAGCAATATCTCCTCCCCTTTAAATAGGAGAGTACTTCCTAACAAGCATATCTAACTCAAACTCTTATTTCCTAATATAACTCTATCTCCTAGCTTAACTCAAACTCAAATAAAGCAAGAGAGTACTTCCTAATGATTGTGTGTTGTCCTATAGGACCCCCACACCTTTTAGTTATAATGCCAAGGTTACAATCTGACTCTAGCATGACTTATGACTCACACACAACTTAGACTCTTATTAAACTCGCTTCCTCTGCCTTGTCACCCAATTTGCCGTTAGCTTCAGTACCAGGCCAATTCACCACCATATCCACCTCCAGCAACCTCCTCCTCACCCTTCTCGTCCTCTGGCTTCTCCTCAGTCAATTCCGCATCAGCCGCCACCTTGCCTACTTCCTTTGCCTATAAAGTCACACCTTTCTCCTGCTCCTCGCCCAATTCACCCCTCTCCTCACCTTCCGACGCGTTAGGGGACGCCAGAGAAGCATCCCCCTCTCCCAATTCACCGTTGTCGGACTCCACCGTTAGCGGCCAATTCCCCATCATTGTCATCCTTCTTGGTTACCGCCGCCTCCCAGCACCCACCTTTTCCATCCCCTTCCGCTAGGTGTCGCCTCCACCATGAATCCCGACCGAGCTTGGATAGATCCATTGGCTCACTCCCCTCCAGTGCCGCCTCTCGAAATCACTCTTCAACACAGCCTCCTCAACCCTCTCCTCCCAGCCCACCATCTCCTTGGACTGTGTCCTTCCTCTTCCTCCCGTGGTCCGCGTACCCGTTCCCTAAGCTCACCACCTCCTTCCCCGACGATGACCGGTGCTTCTCCGGCTCGGGATCTCGCGAAACCCTAGCCGCCATTGGCGCGGGCTCCTCCCTCATACCAGCGTCGCCCGCCTCTTCGCCCTCTAACTCTGACCAACAGCATCCCCAACCCCTCTTCTCCTCTCTCCCCAGTGGCAGCTTGGTCCCAGCCTGATGAGGTGCAACGGCAGCGAGTCGCTGCCCTCCCGTGTCGAACGAGGGTCCGCACACAACCCGGCTAGCCACGGTCCGCTCCCGAGTGACGCGGTCGCGGAGGACCACGCGCAATGGGACAACGGCGTCCAGCGGATCAACTAGGGAGCGGCGGTGGTTGTGATGTGAGGGTTTTGCTCGGGCTAGGATTTGAGATGTGTTTGGCTGTGATCAGTGGCGGAGGACGGGGAAAAAATGAGGTGGGGCGGATCGCCAGCCGCCCGCCGCCCGGCCGCCCGCCGGCCGCCGGCCTCCCGCCGGCCTCCCGCGCCGCCCACCTCCCGCCTCCCGCCTCCCGCCGCCTGCCGCCTGCCTCCGGCCTCCCGCCTCCCGCCGGCCTCCCGCGTGGCCTGGCCGCCGCCCGCCGGCCGCTCGCCCGCCTCCCGCCGCCCGCCGGCCGCCCGCCTCCCGCCGTCCGCCTCCCGAGTGGCCTGGCCGAGACCCGCCCGCCCGCCCGCCGGCGCCGGTCGCCCGCCTCCCGACTGCCGAGTGGCGGCCGAGGCCCGCCCGCCTCCGGCCTCCCGAGTCCCGCCCGCCCCGCCGGCCGCCCGCCGCCCGCCTCCCGCCGCCTGCCGCCTGCCTCCGGCCTCCCGCCTCCCGCCGGCCTCCCGCGTGGCCTGGCCGCCGCCCGCCGGCCGCTCGCCCGCCTCCCGCCGCCCGCCGGCCGCCCGCCTCCCGCCGTCCGCCTCCCGAGTGGCCTGGCCGAGACCCGCCCGCCCGCCCGCCGGCGCCGGTCGCCCGCCTCCCGACTGCCGAGTGGCGGCCGAGGCCCGCCCGCCTCCGGCCTCCCGAGTCCCGCCCGCCCCGCCGGCCGCCCGCCGCCCGCCTCCCGAGACCCGAGTGGCCTGGCCGAGTCCCACCCTCCCGCCGCCCGCCCGCCGCGCCGAGTGGCCTGGCCGAGTCCAGGCGAGGCCCCAGTTCCTCCGTCGCCGCCCGCCGCGCTCTCAGAGTCTCAGGGGAAAAAATTTTGTGGACTGAGGAGAGAGACTAGGGTTTGGGTTTATGTTATTGGGCTATTGTATAGAGGGGTATATGGGGGTCCATTGCAAAAAAAATTTGAGGTATGGCTTGGGCCATAGCTAGCCCTATCGGGCCCTCCGCCCCTGGCTGTGATACCATGTTAAATAATTTGGGAATAATTGTGTTCCGTCCCATAGGACCCCCCATACACTTTATTTATAGTGCCAAGATTACAATCCGACTCTAACACGACACACGACTTGGGCTCTTATCAAACTCTTATTAAACTCTAATACTAACTCTCCAACAATTCAAGAACATGAATCTACTAAAATCTGAATACAGCAGATTTCAAATTACAAAAATAATACTTGGTGACCCGAAATACCTGAGCATGGATGACAATCTCTCCACGCACTGCATACTCACATTTTAAGACCTGCACCAGTGATAAGAGCATTAGCTAGGTATTAGAAAATGCACATATTGATCAAATGATGGGCAGAAAATAATCAGTCATTCCAACAAATATAACACAAAATGCCAGGTCATGGAATTGCCCGTACAATCTTAAAACTGGAATTGCAATAGTTATAAGGGTTTCCATTTTTTTTAGAGCTATGACAGAAATGTCGATGAAATGTTGTGCTATTAAATGATCATGTAACTGCAATAAGAACTCAAGTGGAAGAATATATGCACACAGACAAGTGGTCATTTCATCATATGCTGCACAGTTGCTAATGAATTACAGAATGCAGCAAGCAGAAAGAATGCATAACTTAGGTCACTTCGGGTTGAGAAGTAAAGGCCAGAGATGGAATTTCGAAGACAATGAAGAGCAGAACATGTAAATAAGGAAAAGGAAGTACAGAAAACGAATATAAAGAATACAATGGATGTATTAAAATAACAGAACATTCTCCTTTTCCAAATAAGAAAAAAATCAAAACTGATTTTCGGACCCAAAAAAAGAGGAAATCAAGATCAGATGAAAATGGCATTCAAGAAGCAACTAGCAGACATTCAGACCCCACTATCTAAAACCTAAAATTGAATTTTGCCAGGGTCACAAGCCCAGAAAATAATACGTTAATTTTAAGGAGCTTGGTTTACCGTATCAGTAAAATGGTGCTTAGTTCGAAGAACAAATATGCAGTAAGTGTTACAATATTCTAGTGTTTTATATCCCCTGGCACCAACTAGAACATGTCAAAATCTTCAGAAATTGACAACTAAGCAGCACCTCTGCTCTCACCAAAACGAACAATATGGTGCTTCAGCATCAACATGTCATCATTTTGTACAACAAATGGGGCAACAGGGCAAACAAACTGTCATGTTCCGTTTTGAAGGAAGAAAGATGCTGACATTGCACTATTCTATCACAACAAAAAACTGCATGCCATCAACTCGAATAGTACTGAGATCTACCTCTGGGTTAGTTAAGCCTTCAGAGAACTGACAGCATCTTGGTAAAAAAAGTACATTTCTAATCAATTTGCAGAGTAAGAGTTCATCAGTTCAAGACCACATTAAAATCAAAACCTATTTGGCTGACAATATTCTCCTAAAGAATTCCTCACTTTGAAAGTTAACAGATTCAGACCACCAGAGCACAAGTACAAGAATCAAGCATAGCAACTACCACTCCATCAAATCAGAATTACCATCCTGCTGCCTTCTGCATTGATCCTAGAGTCTCAACTGGCCTTGCTAAATTACTTCCAAAACGAAAAGAAACTAACATATAATCCACTATACTCTATACTTACAAAACAGAAACGAACTAGAACAGGAGGAAGAAAAAATCACTTCTTGAATGCAAATTCCACCGCAACCAAGCCACTTATAACCAAACAAGAACCCGAGCTCACCCCACCACGCGCCAAATCAATAACACACGAGACCCAATTCATTCGTAGACAATACCCAACCTTTCCTCTCCCCGCAAAAAATCAAGAAACAGAGAGGAGAAAGGGAGCAGGGGCGACCTCACCTTGGGGTTCAAGTTCTCCACGGCGACGCTGGCAGCCATGGCGAAGTCAACAAGAGCAAGATCGCCTTCACCTCAAACGCAAGGACCGGAGCGCCTAGCGGGGACGGGTCTCTCCCTCTCCCTCGCCCTGTGGTTTCGTGGCGAATCGGGTGCCCCAAATCGTTGGTCTTATAGAGATGGACGGAAGCAAACAGAAGGCGGAGGTCGCCCACAGGAAAGCGAGTGGAAGGAGGGCAGCCGCCGACCAGAGCTGCGGTTTCGCATTGAAATCTTGCCATAAAAAAGTCTAACCTGGTGGAAGATGTGATTAGTTTTTGTCTACTGTGGGTACATCATCACACTGTGATTTCAGAGATCTTGGCTGGTTTAGATTACGTGTTTAGGAGGAGGATTGCAGTTTTGCCTTTCTGCTTCCTTCCAAAATTTTTCCATGTGCTTTTTGGGAGATTGGAAAACGGTGTAAATTGCTTGGGTCAAGGGTCCATATAGAGTGAAGTGCAAGCTGGTTTTTCTTTCTTTGCTGGTTTCTATCTAGATGCTGACATGACAGAGCATCATGTTGACTTGAACGCAATGTTTGTGATTTAAAGTTTCTTTCGAATACATAAATAGAGCAGTTTTTCTGTTGTTCTTTTAAAACAGTTTATTAGGACAGTCTTTTCAAAATGATTTAGAGCAAGTATAATAAGAGGCTGTTAGTAGGCTGTATGCTGAGGTGGAGAAGAGAGAAGAGAGGTGGGCTGTAAGTTTACAGTCAGCTGAAGCACAAGAACCAAGAAACTTTGTGAGAGAAAGGGATGGGTCATACAACCTTCAGCTGGCTGTAAACTACTATATAAATGGGTTGATAAGTAGGCTGTAAGTGTCCATATAGCCAGCTGAAGGCTGTATTATTAGCCTTGCTCTTATCGGCATTCGGTTCGTTCATATAAGTGCTTACGTTAGAGCCAAAAACCATCGGCCGTAGTTGGAAAAAAACGCACCCAAAGCTTTCTCGAGAAACGAGCGTTACTCCTTGGGCTTAAAAGTTAAAAAGCTTCATGAATTTTTAAGTGTTTATTTTATCATTAGCCATATGTGATTACACAACACACCCTACATGACATCTAACGGTTATTTTTCTTTTATTTTACGTGCTATATCAATAAATATGCAATTGGGAAATTTATTTATCAATAACAATTTCAAATTTTTAACGGAGCTATTTGTTTCAAGCTCACTTAGTTCCGTAAGTGCTCTCTTTGAATTTTGTTTCACATAAGTTAACTCTAGCTTTACATAATACGAGCTAGTAACTATTAGTAAATGTAGAAATAAGTAGTACCAAACATGCATACGTGAAATATGAATGCCCTACTAAAAGACAAATTTACATAGGGCCAACCATGATATCACAAACCTTGGTAAGCTTATGGACAAAGCCACACGCACCACTTATTTCGCTTAAGGAGCAAACAAATCTTAGACTTTTACAGCCCACAATAACTAAATATTTCTTTTTTTTTACAAAGAGATATGTTCACCCTTTTTCGTATGTAGATGACAGCACCTCTACAGATGCACAATGCAAATTGATAGCTTATGGTGGTGATCGGTTCGGCTGAAAGCCTCATGGCTTATGGCTGAAAACACTGTACCTGGCTGAAAAAACACTGTAGCTGACAGAGGCTTATTTACCATAATTAAATTTAAAAAAATTAAAAATAGAAAAAACATATTAGCCCGTCACGTATAATGTAAACAAATACGAGGAAAAAAAGAACCGGTAAAAAAACTCAAAAAAAAAGCTAAAAGTTCAGAAAAAGACGAAATTTATGAATAGTGCAAAAATAAGCTGAAGCCAGAAGCTGAAGCCATATTGATCATGGCCGTCAATATGTTTATGTTGAAAAAATAAACATGATATCATGTACAATAAAAACAGAACGATGCTTCAATGATAAATGACTTTCTAAGATTTGGACATCTCACGTAAAAATCGCTGTATAGCTAAACATCGAATGGACAACTTCATGTGTTAGGGTGACCCTAGCTTTGGTCTATTTCACGTGGCTCTAGCATTGTTCTACTTACACAACAAAGAATGAAAGCTACGAGCTACAGGGCACCCCATGGGCCATTTCCATGTTGAATACGACGTCGCCTTTTGTTCCTCCATGCATTCTTGGGAAACAAGTTGGACGGCAAACCTAAGCCTCACGATCTTGATCCCATATTCCCACTGGAATATCAAAGCCAGGCCACCCATTAAAGGGCTATCAGAATCAAAGTTTGCAATTGCCAGCGGTAATTAATTAATTAATTATTCTAAGATTTCAAAACAGAAAAGACTTCCATAAGTTCTAACATGTTTATCTTTCTTACATATGTTAGAATAAGTTCGTTTAATCTGAACGGTTGCGAAAGTCTAGATTCCAATCTTCAACTACAAAATCAGGTGTTCCACCTTCTCAACTATCAATACCATCTATTTTACTCTTCTAGACCGATTGAAGCCAGATTTGCTCCAAGTTGGCACGAATATAGCGGATGTTTCGACACATTAGATGATTTTGGGGTTAGGATCTTGACAAGAACGTATACCGGTCAGCAAAATAAGCAGAGAAATCAAAAAAATAGTAGCCCTACTTGTCGTCCCTGACTTCTTACTCCTCCTCTTCTCTACGTATACCAGTCAGCAAAATGAGCAGAGAAATAAAAAAATAGTAGCCCTACTTGTCGTCCCTGACTTCTTACTCCTCTTCTCTTCACCCCCCCCCCCATCCTTCTCCTCCTTGCCTCATCCAAATGGAGCCTCCACCCACATCCTCCTTGTCAGACCCAGATTTTACAATCCGGAATCTACTGTGTTTAATTGCACTATTCCCTGGATCAGTAGATAGTGCACACAGTTACAGTTCTGAATATCAAAGTACATATCATGCGGAAACGTAATTACAATAATAAACTTACACATGGGCCGATTAGGCCGAAATCAATAACTTGCAGCAGTGGAAGAACGAAGCACACAGGTGGGACCTTCAGGACATGCCCACAGGCAGCCAACTGGAGGATCGCGGCCTAGTTCTCGACATCTTCATCTTCTTTGCCATCATGATTCAAAATTATTGTTGAAGCGCAGTGATCTGATTCCTGCTCCTGAATTTGTCGCAAAAGCGAGCATGAGCACTCCGACCCCGTGCTCAGCGAATCAACACACAGAATGCAGTATATAACATGTATGGCTAATCAAGGATGGCTTAAGTTTATTTTCTTTTGCGAAGAGTGCTTTTGAATACAATTATATAAAAATTCCTAAGACCTAGCATTTTGAACAAAAGCATAATGTTCAGGAATGCAGTAATAATAGTGATTCAGATTCCATCCACCATTACATGACATCTGCACCATATAGCAATTTCTTCAGCGTTATAGCCGCTTAACTTACCACTGGGACGACACCCAGGGACTACTGGGACGACACCCAAGCACTACTGGAACGACATCCAGGAACAACTGGGACGACACCCAGGCACTACTGGAACGACATCCAGGAACATCTGGGACGACACCCAGACACTACTGGAACAACATCCAGGAACAACTGGGACGACACCCAAGCACTACTGGAACGACATCCAGGAACAACTGGGACGACACCCAGGATATAACCAAAACCAGGGCTTTCTGTTGCCCGCTACTTTTCCATTCCCACCCATAAAACATTTTGAAATAGAACTATATCTGGTTAAGTTCCCATGTCTGCCCTTGACCGTGGGCACGGCTATTCGAATAGTTTTGACTCTGCAGAGTTTTGCACACTTTACCCACAAGAGATAAATCCACCCGTTGCCCCACATGATTCCTTAGCCATGCGGTTGAGTAGACTATCACAGGATTGTTACAATGCATAGTCCTACTGTGGTTACGCCCGCTAAGGTCTATCTTCCGTAGGATCCGACCATCCCTCGGGAAGGGTCCCTCGTGAGCCATCACGGACAAAGGCGGGGATGCGACCATCCATCCCTTTGTTCGTGGTCATACCTTCACGTAACCACCTAGAGCCACACAAATTAGTAAACCCTGCCTACACTTTGCCAGCTTGTGGTTGTGCTTGTCATACACGGGTGACATGACAAGATTCGGTCCTTAGGGTTACCTGGGCGGTCTACCACTAGCCCACTTTCGAACCATCACTACATCACACTGTGCAATCACTGCACCATACTGTGCAATCACTGCACCACGCTGTGCAATCACTGCACCACATTCACACTACACATACACATACACATACACATACACATACACATACACACCCTCAAACCAATCCGCCCAAACATTAAAGCAAGTTGGGACTTTTGGGAGTGTAAACTAATCATATCAATTATACCAGTCATTATCACAATGACTGCCCAAACCAGTCTTTCATGTTTCAAAGTGATGCTTCGGGGGTATTTCTACGCCCCGTGTATACTTATGCAGTATTGAGCGTAGCATAACATTAGGGACTTATTTTCGAAATGTTATTGTTATAGTTTTACTAGGGCGACAAGGTTTAGTCATTCAAACATTTCAACAGAGGGTGTGATATTATTCAGGATAATAGTGGCATATAACTAAGTACCAAATTTAGCATGTATTTGTATATGAATAACAACATGCACTTTGCTAATTTAAAACAAAGTAATTTGCATGAAATATGGGTTCAATATGATCAAAGTATTGACTCGCCTGGCACGGTTTATCGCGGTCTTGAGCTCACGCAATGCTTTCTCTTGAGCTTCGGATCTTTTCTTCACTTCACTCTTGATCTCGCTTGATCCGTGGAATCTTCGGATTTCAGTTTCTAATTACGCGACAACGACTGAATCCAAATAAAAGCAAATAACTCAAAAGATCCAATAAATCAAATCACTTTAAATATCCGACTTAGTTTAAATTATGCATTTATTATGATTTGAGAATAGAATGGCGATTCAGGTTAGTGTGTGGTAAGCACATCGGTAGCTGGGTTTGGGCAGGAGGACGAGTTGTCTGAATGCTTTACCGTGAGGGAAAATTTTAGAATACGAGGGATCGAAAGTGAAGATGCACTCACAGGAGTTATCTGCTTTTGAGAAAGGAAGGTGGCCATACATAGCCGATTGGGGAGAAGCGAGGCTTGACCTTTTTATTAATAAATTTCTTTTATTATTTTTGTATCTATCAAGGAAGTTCCAGGAGTCGGATTAGACCTATAGTCTGGTGCAGGAGTTTAGTGTACTAATTTTATCTCTAGGGTATGCATTCCTTGCAACTCAGGTTATGGCAAGGCAAACTGGACTGTTGGATGAGATCTGTACTTATTCTATAAATCTTGAAGGTATTATATCACTTGAATATCTTAATTAAGTTTTTAGAATAGTCTCTGATATAGGCTTTTATTTATTACTAATCTATAGTTTATTTACACGAGTCCCGACTTGCTGTATATAGATAATTACGCTCCATATAAATATGTACTAAAGCTAGTGTAAGACTTAATTGACGGCGCTACTGTTATGTTGCTCATACTTTAGCTATTATTATGCTTTATTTTCAATTTTTAGTTTAAACTTAGCAATCTGAATCAGGTTTGTTATGTATCATTTTATGTAACTCCTATTACTTGTGGTTATTGATGAAGTGTTTATTTTGGAATGTTTATATATACTAGCTAGGTCATTTTAATGCCCGATGTCCTAGTGCTGTTACATTTTAGTAACTATATATTAAGACGACCTTTTAAAGATATAGAGATGACAGTCATACTTTAGATGGTTAACTTTTACATCCCTTTACTATTCGAACCTGCTACACATAGTTACATTTTGCTATCGCTACTAGATCAAAACTACGATCTAGGATTTCAGGGTCGGCGATATGTTAAGGTTAGAGTTTATATTTTGTAATCAATTCTCATTCCCAATATTATTTGTCATTTATGATTTATCATGTGCCTCTCTAATTATATTTAGAAATTTCTAATCTTAAGCAAGAAAGTTAAATTTTAGTTGGCGCTTATTTAGAATTATACTTTTTGCGTTTATTAACTTGTGAACTTATTTTAACTAGCTTCAAATATAAATTCGAACATTACATCCATGGGGTCCCCGCTAATGTCTTGCCATCTGCGATACTAACCATGCAAGATGTTTACTTAGTTCACAAGAGGGTTACCTCTTTACATACCCATATATACACCTATAAGAGAATCTTTTAATCCATTTCATGTATTAGATTTTTAACAATCTTTATTGACAATAATTTAATGTATAAACTCCTTGGTCACTTTCACAAATTGTCCATTGCCATTTAACTAGGGTTAACCTTCCTTTGCATAGATATATATGTATATATTTGCAAGATCTTATACAAGGGTTTTTACTAGTAAATTCTCTTTTGAACCAGGGCAGGCATCAACTCTGAACACATGAATTGGCTGGAAAGGGCACTTCCTAGTTGGGCCCACAACTCAGAGAGAGAGAGGCAGTCAGGGCCGAGGGCTCTTCGGCCACGGGGAAAAGAACAGGGGGCGAGGTGGCTACGGCCGTGCGGCGGCGCCGGCGAAGAACAGCTGGGGAGGCGACGGCGACCGGCGAAACGAATTGCCGCGGCGACGAGGAGGATCGCGGAGGCGGTGGCTTCGGCAGGGGAGGCGCCAGGGCGAGCTGGCGGCGGTGTTAGGCGGCCGGCGGTGAGGCGGAATCGAGGCGCCAGCGACTGGACGAGAGGGGGAAAGAATGGGGATGCGCGTAAGCATGGGGGAGGCACGGGGAGCTCACCAAGTGGGTCGGAGGAGCTGGGGGCGCGACGAGGGAAGCCAACGGCGTGCGCGGGCGGCGGCGTGGGGAGGTCGCCGTGGCGGGAGCGCTCCGGGGGCGGAGGACGGCGGCCGACCACTGGGGTGTCTTCGGGCGGCGCAGGTGATGCTCTCGCCGTGAGGAATCGGCCCGGGACCAACCACGGAGGGTGCGGCGGCGGGATTGGCAACGGCCGGCCGGAGGCGGAGGAGGAGCAGCAGAGAAGAGGAGCAAGGAGGGGGGTTCGGCCGGCTTCTTATAGGCGGCGCGCACAGGCGGCAACTGGGCGAGGGGGAACCCGGGGCGAAACCGAGCCAAAACCGGGGGCGGCGCTGAGGGGGGATGAACGCGAAGAAATGGCGACCAGGGGGAAATGAACCAAATCTCTCCGAGATTGTGTGGGGGAGAGAGATGACGGGGTTCCTTGAACTTGCCCGCGGGGTGTAGGAGAGGATTGGCTGCGGCCAGCTGGAGAGGGAGCTGCGCGAGGGAGAGAGCGGCGACGGGCGCGTGGAGAGGAAGGAGCCGAGGAAGAAGGAGAGCGCGGGCGGGGCCACGGCCAGGGGAAGAGGGGCGCGAGGAAGCGAGGCCCGCATGGCAGCGGCAGAGGCGAGGGCGAGCTGGGCTGGCGGGCGCGCGCGCGAGAAGCGGGACGACTTGCTTCAGAGGGTGGCGCGGCCGGGAGAATAGGAAGGGAGGAAGAAGAAGGCAGGCGCGGGACTGGGCCGGCTGCCAGTGGGGGAAGGTCGCAGGGAAAGAGGGCCCACGCGGCAGAGAAGAAATCGGGAGGGAGTAAGGAAAAAGAGAAAGAGAGAGAAAGAAAAGGGTGGGGCCCACATGTAAATGAGAGAAAATAAAGAAGGGAAAATGAGAAGCTTTTGTAGTGACTGAAATTTGATCTTTGTATTTGGATTTTCTATTTTCTAACTTAAGCTTTTGTTTAATATTTTCGTTTACTGATTTTTGTATGACTTTCGGAATTTAGGCTTCAAATATAAATGTAATTAAATGAGAGTTTCTGTTACTATTATCATTCAGATTATACGTGTGTAGGTGTGCGTGTATATATATATATTCTCATATGCTGTTATTGCTACTAGCTTATTTCAATTTGCATATAGGTTTATGTATATATATACATACTTATTTCTTATAGTGTTAGACCCTTACTTGCACCATTTGTATATACACATATATGTGTATGTATATATATATGCATGTGTGTCTGTATTTTTATTCATACAATTCTTATTGCTATTTAGATCATTATTTCCAAAATGAGACTTTATATTTTAACTCAAGTTTCTCTCTCCTTATACTGGATCATCTTTTCAGATTTGCTTTTATAATTTCAGCTTTCTATTGTTTGCATATTTCCTTTTTGACATTACTATTGTTTGTCTTTGTATTTTATGAATTCTTAAAAATTTGAAACCTCCTCAAAGTTCAGAAAATACCACAAAAATCCAAATTCCAATAAAACTTTCTGCAAAAATACTTCAAGAAATTCATACTTTAATTTTTAAATCTTTGGGGATGTTACACTCCTCCTCCTTCTCGTCATTAGCTGAAGAATCTAGACCTATCATTATGAGTTAATGATATATTTTAATAATTAATGATAATCATATTATGGAATTAATATTTTTTATTGAGACAAATGAATAAGTTATGTCCCATGGTGGTTAATATTTTTTATTGAGACGAATGAGTAAGTTATGTCCCATGGTGGTGGATTATTTGAGATAGCCTTATGTACTGATTGTCATCAATATCAAGCAGAAGTTATTATATATTGATGGCTAAAGTCAAGGACCCGGCCTTGAAGTGAAAATGTTTATCATCAAGTTTTAATAGGATTCTCAAGCCAAACGTATAACTAGCATAGGATAAGAATGTATTTCTTAGTTGTTTTACCAGTCTTGATGTTTGGTGAGAGACCGTGTTGCTAGTATAGGTTACTGTATTATTAAGAGAGGTCTCATCTGGTAAATTGAGTCTCATCATGTGTTGATAGCTTATCTCACTTACTCTATCTCTCCTTGACATGATGTTATCGTTTGTCAATGTGTTTTGTAAATAGGTGAGACTCATGCATAATCCTTATAACATGTGACTTAAGTTTGTGAATATGTTTGCAAATGGTTCGAGTCTATGTCCCTAATCTTTGTGGTATGATTCTAAAGTGTGCGATTATATTTTGCAAATTATCGTGAATCATGTCTTTGATCATGTTTGCATGATATTACAATTTACGAATGTACTTTGCAAATTGATTAAGGTATATGCATCTCGGCTGTGCTGGAGGTCTTACTGGTCTTAAGGTGGAGGTCTAGCTGGCCATCTATTGGCGGCCTGACTATCCAACGGTTAGACTAGCTCATGGCGAGCAATTTGACCGGCTCTAAGTGAGCGATCAGACCAGTCCATGCGGATCCACCGAAGTTTAGCAGCCGGTTGTCTTTTTCCAAAGAGTCGTTTCTCTAAATTTTTAGACCAGCGGTCTGATCGTTAGTTTTTAATGGCTTGATCGGCAGGCGGTTCAATTGACCCCTATGAGGGCGGTCTGATTGGCCAAGCCCGTAATGACTAGTTTTCTAGCCATTGTAAGGAGAGTGGTAGTACCAGCCTCCTGCTCATTTTGTCTCAATGGCTAGTTTTTGGGTGTGGGATACAAATACCCCCTTGTGATCAGTTGGAAACATGTTGCTGGTGCCCTATTCTTCTTTTTTGAGCTAAGAGTAAGCTTTCTCATCTTACAGTGTGTATGTTGCACTTAGTAAGTTTAGAGAGGAAGAACCTTGTGCATGTGTTGCGCGTAATGGTGGACTTTGCGTCCTTTGAGACTTGACACTTGATTTGTTCAAGTGAGTATCTCTGACTTGTTACTCTTAAAAGTTGCCGATTTCTAGATGGTTTTGAAGGCGTGGTGGTCCGGTGATTTCTCAAAGAAGTTGTGAGAAGATCTGACTTGCTGTGAGTAATGTAGTGTTCGCCATCTTTGGAGTGGAAGAAAAGCAACCGTAGTGGAATCGAGGTGGTTGGTTTAATTCGTGGAGCCCATCTAATTACTTTAAGTTTACCTCAATGTAGATTAGGAAAAATTGCCAGGTTTCCGAACACCACAACAAAATATCTCATGTCAATTGTGGTTTGCTTTCTTGAGCTAAATTTACTTACATGGAATTTAAATTCATAGAAATTGAATTGATTGATTGTCACCTAGTATTGTAAACATTGACTTA
The DNA here is from genome assembly GCA_017311315.1 of Dendrocalamus latiflorus. Taxonomy (NCBI): domain Eukaryota; kingdom Viridiplantae; phylum Streptophyta; class Magnoliopsida; order Poales; family Poaceae; genus Dendrocalamus; species Dendrocalamus latiflorus. The sequence continues at coordinate 14,979,840 of CM029677.1, read as the reverse complement.
GAATTAGGGTGTTGGTGCACTTAGATGAATTTAGTTGATTTATGCCTTAACTGTACAAAAACCGATTTGTTTTTCGCTTCCGTGCTATAAACTCGGTTTTAGCTTAATGAAATTTAAAACATCTATGCACCCCCTCTAGCCGGCCTCCTCATCCATACACTAGTACTGCCTCCCCCTCCTCTGTCGGCTCTAACGACTTAATTGACTGCTTTACAAGCCCTTAGTTCCCATCGGGAGGAAAGGGTAGTGAGGGGCCATAGGAGTGTGTAGCGGGGGTTGGTTGGCGGAGACAACAACATGGTGGAGTGCCGAAGGGAGCGTTGTAGTGTAGGCTATGTGGTTGTGTGGCTTTGGAGGTGAGCTCGCGAGGGCTTGGCGAAGGCGGCGCAGTTGTGCATCCTTAGAGAAGATGCAGTGGCGGCCGACATAGGTGGCGTAGGCGCATGACCTTAGAGGCAGTCTAGCGGCGGCGTCCCTCTCTGGTGCGCCACCATATCCACTTCACCGCCACCATTAAATATTACTGATGTTGTTGCCATTAAATACCACCAACACCACCGCCATCCTCCATAACACAACCTCCAACCTCTACTCCATTCCTCTTCTCAGCTCACCAGGTCCACACATCACCACTTGTCTCCTTACTGCCATCTCCCACTTCACCACTGTGGGTCCTTGATGGCTATGATGGCGACTGTAGACAATGCATCTCTATGGTGCTCAGATCTGCGAGAAGAACCAAGGGAGAGAAGAGAAAGAGAGGAAGACAAGGAGAAGATAGGGGTAAACATGCATGCCTCATCATATTTTTTTAAATTTATTTGCTGATCTTGCTAACTATATTTTTTTAAATTTATTTGCCGATCTTGCTAACTAGTTGTGACGTCAATTGAATACCGTCTTATATGTCAAAACCATTTCTATGTCGACGCCATGCCAGAGCAAAACCGGGGTGAAATCTCGAGAGGGTAAAATAAACAGTTTTAATAGCCGAGTAAGGTTGAGCATCCGATTTTACAATGGAAGGTTAAAATCTAGATTTTGGGAAGTGTTAAAGGGGTAAGTGAATTTATTCTATATACGTTCTGACGTGGTGTACATCATATATCATGTCAGGTTTTGGTTTTAATATAGGCATATCATAGGTAGCAAATGTGAGGGTTGTAGAGACATATCGTAGCACGTGCATCTGGAAAGATGCGAACACGCATGTGACAACCTTGCTAGGAGTGTCAACCAGTGCACATTCTACTATGTGTAGATTGGGGAAATTATTATTTTACTGTTTGAAAAGAATTATGAAATATGCTACTTTAAAAATTGTAAAATGAATAAAATTCGCTTCAATCAAGTTTGAGAGACAGCACGTACTACCTTCGTTACTAAATATAAGTTTGCCCTGGAGTGCGTCCACTCAAATATTTTTAGTTTGACAACAGAAATAAAAAATGTAGATTAGTCACATGCTTTGACATAACTATACTTTCGTAATATATATATATATATATATATATATATATATATATATATATATATATATATATATATATATATATATATATATATATATATATATATATATATATATATATATATATATATATATATATATATACTCCCTCCTATTATTGTTGGGTGTACTTTTTTTCTTTAGCTTGTCTATCAATGTTAGACATATTCAGCTAACAACAAACAGGCAAAAGTTGGAGCTTGTTTCCTGTTGCAGTGTTGCACCCTAATAATTTGGTTGGCTCAATGTCCTGTTTGTATCGGTGTGTGTATCGGTTTATGCTTCAGAATTCTGTTTAGAGTAGCCAAAAATAAATATGAACATTCGATTTTTTAAGCGGTTTTTTTACTTCTTTTGCTCTAGAGATAAAGTAGGGTCACGGGAGGATCACACATCCCACTTCTTTCGTTTTCATCTTACGCATGTATTTCTCTTATTTTGCCCACCGCTCGTACACTCCTTCTAAGAGGCACTTTTTCAGTCATTACTATTTATTTTTTAGTCAAAACTATAAGCCATAGCTAAAAATTATCAGTAAAAATTAATACGAACACCTCTAAGTCTCAGATAAATAAATCCATTGTGTGGTAGCTGTGTTACGAGAGATGGAGGGAGGGGCATCAAGTGCAGAGTTATTTGTAATAGTTGGGGGTCTTTGTTTATTAATATGCTCCTTGATTCCTATGCTACGATGAAAGGCACCCAACAAAAATGGATGGAGGGAATATATTCTTATAACAACAAACTAACATATACATTAGTGATCAATGTAGTATTTTGGAAGCCATATCAGTGTCCAAAATGATTCGTATTTAACGACGAATGGAGTATACTTTTTCGTTCCCGGAAATGTTATTAGCTTTCAGAAAGACTTCCTGAAAAAAGCTTTCAGAAAGACTAGTAGCAGTCATAGGCATGTGAGCCCAAGGTGTAGATTTGATTTTCCTGTAGCCCTTCTACAATAAAGAAAATGGACTTGGTCTCTATTTTTATCACTATTATATTGGTCTAAATCATCGCGTACTCACCCAAAACAAAAACTTTCGGCCCACCTGGGCTTTCTTAGCCCAGGATTTCACGGGTGAATTGGGGCCAAAACCTTAATCCTAAAGCTTAAAAACGCGAGGGGTTCCTGTGTTCCTGCTCCGTTTTCCTACTAGCAGCACGCACCCCACCCGCGCAGCGCGCCGCTTCCTCGCTCGCAGCTCCCGACGGCGATAGAGCCCGCCCTTCACTACCGCTGCTCCACTCACCTGCCGGAGGTGGAAGCATCCAGTAAACCTCCGCAGAGTCCTCCTCGAGTAAATCGCCACCGCCGGCGAACGAATCGGTCTTGGCTAGGTAAAAGGTTTCGGTTTGGGCCTAGTGGCGGCCTAATCTTGGATTGAAGACAGCGAATTCAACCACGGATGAGCCCAAGACTAATTTGAGATACTGAAACACGCCTCCTTTTCTTAATTCTCCGTGCAATTTCGTGTCTTCAAACAAGCGAGACGCTAGCGACATGGTTGATGTATCCTGATCAATTCGGCTTCGGCTTTTAGCTTATTTTTCATTATTCATAAATTTCGTCTTTTTCTGAACTTTTAGCTTTTTGTTGAGCTTTTTTGCCGGTTCTTTTTTTTCCCGTATTTGTTTGTATTATATGTAATGGGCTAATATTTTTTTATATTTTTAATTTTTTTTAAATTTAATTATGCTAAATAAGCCTCTGTCAGCTACAATACTTTTTTCAGCCAGCTACAGTGTTTTCAGCCATGAGCTTTTAAGCCGAACCGATCACGAATTTTGGACACATCTAGCCATGTAGCACGCACAAATTCCAAATGTAGCCCCCTCAGCGAAAGAATTCCACTTTTGGCCCCCGCCCGACTGCGGCACCGCGCCGACTCGACACCTGGCCCGGTCGTGCGGTGTGGTACCGCACGACCGCACTGTAGCTGGGTCGTGCGGTACCACACCGCACGACCGCACTGCGCACGTCTCGCCGCTCCGACCGCAGGAATAATTCCCGACCGCACGACCGAGTTGCCGACCGCACGTTCACAGTCTATACCCATGTGCGTATCTGTATAGCTCATTCAGAAACATCGTCTTTGGCAACAAAGAAACAATCAGCTCACTGCTGTCCATCCTGTGCAACGTCCAGATGCATTGGTTTTGCCATTGTGTGTTTCTGAAGATTCAATGAACCTGATGAATGAGCGTAAATTGCCACGCAGTTTGTTTTTCAGCTCGCAATCGTTTCGCTTCATTGTGGTCAAAATTGTGCGATTATAAGATTTCGAACACCTAGTCTTATTCGCTGGGTTCATGATGTCAGGAACGTGCGGTCAAAATTGTGCGATTATAAGCAAAACATTGTGAACGTGCGGTCGGCAACTCGGTCGTGCGGTCGGGAATTATTCCTACGGTCGGAGCGGCGAGACGTGCGGTCAGAAAAACGAATCGTGCGGTCGGTGGCGTGCGCAGTGAGGTCGTGAGGTGTGGTACCGCACGACCCAGCTACAGTGCGGTCGTGCGGTACCACACCGCACGACCGGGCCAGGTGTCGAGTCGGCGCGGTGCCGCGGTCGGGCAGGGGCCAAAAGTGGAATTCTTTCGCTGAGGGGGCTACATTTGGAATTTTTGCGTGCTACAGGGCTAGATTTGTCCAAATTTCACCGATCACCACCGTGAGCTGTAGCGTGCGGCTCTGTAGAGGTAGAAGCGATATGTGTCGGTGTTGTTTGGCTTTGTCAAGATTAGTTTGGACTTTGTGTGGTGACATCTTACCTAATGGCGGATTTAAGATTTTATAAATAGGTGTTCGCTAATTACATTGTGTTACATTTTTTTAATATATAATTATATTGGCTTATAAAAATTGAAGATAAAAGTCACATTTCTAAGTCTATTGAAAGTCAATAACACTAAAAAATTTAAAATAATAAACTAATATTAACATTTTATTTGGTGGCAATACAATTACAACTTTTTAGAGTAAAACTATTACAACTTTAGTTGACAACACAAGCGTGCACTTTGTTTTTAAATAGATATTAACTTTAATCCACTTCTCTTTTCTCATTTTCTATGTTAGCATATTAAATGGTGTTTTTTCACACACATAAAAAAAAAGTAGTACATTTTTTTGTTTTTGACATATGTTGTCTCTATTTATGATTTACCCCTCTCTAAGAATAACAATTAACATGGGCACTTTCATGAACATATTGCTTCCAAAAAATAAAATATAAATATTTATAAGCCAAAACCAACTCTCCCAAATAATGTATATTTTGGATTGAAAGGATTATATAAATTCTTGTGACCGCTAGATTTATGATAATTGGCACCATCAAATTCTTTCGAATAAAGTATCTAAAATATTTAGATATTTCTAAGAAACTATCTGGATTTAAGATCATGTTCATGGGATCTCTATAACCCTTAATTATCTACATCTTTCATGTAGATAAATCATCCAATATTCCATCTAATAATTTTAATCTACAGATTAATATATGGTACTATAAGATGATAAATTTACCAGATAGCCGGATTACAAAGTTCATAGTTTAAAAATCTATTTATCTGATCAATATAAATAAATATTATATAGAAAACTATCGAATTTCTCTACAATTATCTAGTAGATGACATTTTTAAATTACTCTCATACAGTACCCAAAATTACAGGAGAACAATATAGCAGATTAGCCGATATACTAGTCTTTTCTCTAACGAATACTTTTCACTTTCTCTCTAATCTCAACTCTAATATCTAATTAAATTAACAAATATAGAGAAAACCGAATCGTTATTCACGTGAGGAGCGAGAAAGCCACGATCTCATCCTGCATTTTTCCTCGGCTCTTGTCCCGTTGCTACTATTCCTTTTTCTTCCCTTGATTGGCATTAATTTTCTCCGGCCTGCTTGCTGCTCCCTTGCGCCAACAGTCAGCAGCTGGTTCTCACGGTCCGTGTGTGCGTGCACCGAGGCAAAACTAGCAGTAGCCAAGCGATACAGTTGCCAGCACCAAGTAACAGCATGACATGTGGACCTTCAATGAGGCTCTCTTTTTCTTCCGCACGAACCCTAGAATGGATCCCAAATTCCCAATGTTCAGCGCAAGAGACAGACCATCTCAAGATTTCTAACCTCCTCCCTCCTCCTCCCCAAATCAGCAATCCTCACAGCCCAATCCCAATCCTCTCCCGTCTCTAGTTCCAGCCCATCCTCATCCTTGAACTCTTCTCCATATCTCGTCGCGGCGGCGGCGGCGGCTATTGCTTCGCCATTTGTCTCAAATTCTCACGCCAACGTCATTTAACCCTCGAAGCGAAGGAATTCTTCTCTCTTAAGCGTTGTCGTCGTCCTCCGCTCTGCCAGATTGATCTCTTCTTTCGCTGGTAAGGATCAGGGGCAGATCTACAGTAGTTCATGGGTGTTCAGCTGAACACCCAAATTTTTTGACAAAAAACCTAGTATATATAAGGTATAATACATACATACATACATACATACATAGATATATATATATATATATATATATATATATATATATATATATATATATATATATATATATATATATGAATTGTTGGGCCAAATCAACTGTTAACAACACAATTAGCCGGCCGGCCCGAGAGAAACGCAGCGCCGCGCTGCAGTCCGCGACCGCGCGTGAATGCCAGGGCCCAGCCCAATTTTTCTGTCCGCGCGGCCTGCCGAATGCCGATCCCCCCGGTCCCGGTCCCGGACCCCCGATCCCCATTCCGAACGACCGAACGCCCTGCCGAATGCAAATCGCGCGGACCGCGCCTCGCCGCCTAACCCTAGCCAGCTAGCCTCGCCGCCTCCGCCCTCCGCTCCGCCGGCGACCGCGCCTCGCCGCCTCCACCCTCCGCTCCGCCGGCGACTCCGGCTAGATCTGGGCTCTCCAGGCCTCCGGCTCCGTGCCCGCGCCGGCGCGCCGTACGACCGGCGGCAGCGCCTCTGCCCTCCCGGCTCCGGCCTTCCTCTCCGCCGCTCCGGCCCTCCGCTCCGCCGCAGCCCACGACCGGCGACCCGCGACCGCACCAGCCACCAGGCGCGCCTTCGGCCATCCGCTCCGCGCCTCCGCCGGCAGCCCGCCGAGCCCGGCACCGCGGCGCACGACCGGCCGACCGGACCGCGCGCGCGCGGCCACGCCTCGTCGCCTCCGCTCTGCGCCTCTGCCTCTGCGGCACGCCGACGGCTGACGCCGCCACATGTGTCTCACTAATCACATCAGCAGAGCTGCAGAGAAGTCTCAAAATTGCTGAGAGCTCCATCGAAGAACGAGGTACCATTTGTGCTTAGCCCATACCTGTTGGTCGGTGCTCTTGCTTTGCTTGCTTCTGGAGATGCTGCTTCCGCATTCATTGACCCAAGTCTCCCTGGACTTATTACAGCAACTGCTGTTGCATCAGGTGCTGTAGGAACAACTCTAAATCAAGTGATCCTGCCAGAGATTCGAAAGGTAAATTTGATTCCGATGTAGCAAAAATATTCCAGGGGATATCTATTCGTTAAGTAAACAAAAAAGATGTTCTAATACTGTGAGCTGGTAGATAAAATGCTAGTGTCTTTTGCACAAGCAATATATTATGCTAGCACATGTCTATTAAAATTAGCCTGTTCTATATTGCTTTGTTATTGGATTGGTCCCACCCATTTTGCCATTATGGGTTGGCATTACTTGCCATTTGGCTAGCATTACTGGCCTAGAATAATTTGGACTTTCCTTAACCATACTATCAACCTGAAGTCTTAATGTTTTTTATTGAGTAAATTTTTTTGGAGGGCAACATAGTTTCTTATAATTCTGAGTCATAAACTATGATGTCCATTATCTGTTCTCCTTGACCAAAGTCTTGTGTCATGTCCAGCTTCCGCAAAAGGCATTAGATATAGTTGTACGACATTTAATCTAGCTGAAATAGTGAAATGTTAAATATGATATTGCAGTTGTGTTCTATGATTGTACTGAAAAATATTTTTACAACTTCGAACACCCATTCCAAAATTCCTGCGTCCGCCACTGGTAAGGATGCCCTAGCTTGCTTGGATTGTTCTAAGAGTGAGCTTTGTCCTGAGGATCTTTTCTTTTCCGTGAGCAATCTCATCCAAATCTCCCTTTCTGGGATGGATAGTCCAGTCCATGGAGTTTGTGGTGGATTTGCTTGCTGCGTTGTGGATTACCAGTAGCAGTTTATTTTTCCATATTTTTGGGGGTTCAACTGAACCCCCATGTCCCACGTTAGGTCCGCCCCTGATCTTACCATGTTCTTTACTCGTAGTTCTGATGGATTCAAGATCAACTGCACTTGAGAAGTAGGATGGGAACTATCATACTGTTTATCCGTACATACAAATCTCTACCACGGGCAAGACTGGTATGCTAAAAGCAAAAACAAGCAAAAGTTGGTCGTAATGACTCCCATGTCCAGATACTCCCTCCAATCTTTTTTACTTTCTAGAATCTGTACTGTCAAGACCACCAATAGGTTTAAAACTATCTAGATTGGCTATACGAAAATTATATCATTAGATTTGTTATTAAAAATACTTTTATAATATTATAATTTTATTAGTGTATCTTAGTGTAAAGTTATAAAAAGTAGTAGTTAAAGTCGTATCTTGAAGACTGTGAAAAGTAAAAAAACGTTAAGTAAAAAAGAACGGATGGAGTACATTATTATTACGGCATATTATATGGGATAACATCTTCATTGCTTTATTAGTCGAATGCTGTTCCCCTTCTCTCAATGTATAAACTTGAAGAATGCAGATTCTGCTTCATGCATTCTCATTTGTCATTTCGTGGTTTGCAGTTCTTGTCAAAGTGCACTTGAACGATGGCTTGTTTTGGGTCAAAGGCTATTGGGCGGAAGGAAAAGAAGCAGACCAATTTGCTAGGTGGGGATTTAGATGATAGCTCTCCTAAGAAGAGAGGAAGGAAGGATAAGGGCCAAAAGCCCCGAAAAGGGGGTTCTAGTTCAAGTAATAGGCCTTCAGTAGACAAAGCTAAACGTGGGAAGAAGAACAGCGATGATGGAAAGAAAGGCAAAGGGCACAGAAAGGACCGACATTCAGATAGTTCCAGGAGTATGAAGAATGAGAATGCATTACTACCCTCCAAAGCATCAAAGCCTGTATCAAATGTTCTTAGGTATGAATCTCTGTGCTCTCTAAATTTACCCATCCAATTAAATGTAGAGATGAGATAACCTAATTGTATGCATGAGGATGCTAAGTGCTGATGGGTGATTCTCATGTCACCATTATTCAGGAAAAAGGTTGACCCTGAAACTGCAAAGTACTTTTTGGAGATTTCAAACCTCTTTGACAATAAGGAGATTGATTTGGAGGAGCGTTCAACTATATGTGCTAATGCCTTGGAAGAAACTAGAGGGAAAGAGCTTGAACTTGCCACTGATGGTGTAATAAGCCACACCTTGCAGGTTCTTGTAGAAGGTTGTGAGTTGGAGCAGCTATGTGTATTCCTCCGCAACTGTATCGAGTATTTTCCTGTTATTGCGATGGATAAATTTGGATCGCATGTGGCTGAAGCAGCTCTCAAGTCACTGGCAACACATCTTGAAGATGAAATCTCCAGGGCCATTATAGAAGAGATATTGAATAAGATATGCAAGGTTATCTCTTTTTTCAGTGGGTGTTGTTGTTTCCAGTGTGATGCAATGGAACTCACATTTGAATTGTTGCTACAGGTTATTGCTGCAGATGCTGCTAATGTGATGTGCAGCTGCTATGGATCCCATGTTCTACGGACGCTTCTCTGTCTTTGTAAGGGAGTCCCGTTAGAGTCATTGCAAGACTTCCACACTACAAAGAGAGCCGCTGTTCTGGCTGAGCGGTTGAGCCATGGTTTAAATAGATCAGGCGGATGGGATCCAACAAACTTTGAACATGGTTTCTCAGAGATGTTTAAATCTTTTGTCAGGCAAATGCTACAAAATGCAAAAGATGACATTCCAACTTTACGAATTGACAAAAATAGTAGCCTTGTTTTACAGGTTGGTGTCTCTTGTACTATTGTACACCACGTCACCACATGGTATAACCATAGTGTCATTTTGGATTTTGCTTAATAACCCTCTTGAGATATCCTTCTGCAGACTGCACTGAAATTATCAGCTGGTGATGATCATGCATTGCATCACATGATATCAATTCTTCTGGGTTATGAGGAGGACGACATTGCACAGAAAAAAGATTATAGTGAACAAAAGAATGAAATTGTTGCTTTACTTGAAGATAGTGCTTATAGCCATCTCTTGGAGGTATTCTTTTTAGTTCTCTTGTTTCTCAGTGACATTCAACTCATATCTTTCATGCATCTCCATATGCTTAAGAATTAGCCACCCTAGCCACCATGGAGATCTTCCAGGTCTTGCCTTTCTCTTTGCAATTTGGTAGTGCAGAAGAATATTCACTGGATGCAAATGGCTTGCAGGTCATTGTGGAGGTTGCCCCTGAGGAACTGCGCAATAATATGCTTACAAGTACTCTTAAGGGTGCATTATTTGCAATATCATCTCACCACTATGGCAACTATGTGGCGCAAGCTTTAATATCATCAGCCAAAACTGCAGATCAGGTATACCGTACACAACATTCATAAGTTTCTGATAGATAAGTCTTTGTGTTGTCTTTGTGTTGTCTGCACATGGTGTACATGGTGCTTTTGTTTTTTGCTTTAGCATCTAGGACTTGCTTTTGCTTTAGCATCTAGGACTTACTTTTGCTTTAGCATCTAGGACTTGCTTTTGCTTTAGCATCTAGGACTTGCTTTTTGCTTTAGCAGCTTTTTGCTTTAGCAAGCAGTCTATAAATATGTATCTCCAACCCCTCAGGTTGGTATGACATTGTGTGAGAAATAAACAAGAGAAAATTGCCCCACCCCCAAGTGTCATCCTCTCGATGAGAGTAAGGATCTTGCTATCACCAACAGCAAGACTCCAGCGAGTAACAAGTGGTATCAGAGCCATACTATCCTGTAGCCTGAGCATCTCCTGCTCATCTCCTTCTCCGGCCTCGCAGCAGCCCCAGCCGGTAGCAGCAGCAGCTCCGGCTGTCCCTGCTCACTCCTCTCCGGAGACGGGCAGCAGCTCGTCAGAAGCAGCCCTCTCTCCACGCAACACCCCCCCAGTAGCGCGCCATGTCCGCAGGGCAGTCTCAGCGCTCGGTCGCCTCGAGCACGCGGGGTCAGCAGATGGCCGAGCTCGCCGCGGCAGAGCAGCGCGAGCGAGCGGCGGCGGAGACCGCTGCGGCGGCGGAAAGGGCGTCAAGGCTGGCAGCGGCAGAGCTGGCAGCAGCCAGAGCGGAGGTGGAAGCGGCGGCGGCGGCAGATGCAGCGCGTGCGGCAGCAGCGGAGGTGAAGGTTCTGCGCGGCAGCAACAGCAGCTCCATCTCTGCTGATGACAGCGCCGACGCGGATCTTGAGCCGCTGGAGAGGGAGGCAGCGCGAGGGCGAGCGGCGCAGTGGGCAGCCGCGCACGCCCACGAGCGCGGCGGCAGCCCAGACAGGCGCGCACGCGCCGGTGACGCTCCTGGAGGAGGCGCGTACGGCGGCGGCGTACGGGTCGACGGAGAGCGCGGCCTTCACAGGCGACGCGGCTCTCCCTCCCCGGTTCGGTACCGTGGTCACCACGAGTACCAGGCTGTCGTCAGGGACGTCGGCCCCGGCGGCGGGTGGCCTACCCTCACCAAGACCAACTACGTCGAGTGGGCTGCAGTGATGAGGGTGAAGCTCCAGGTGCGGCATATGTGGGATGCAGTCCGGTACGGCGACGTCGACTACGACCAGGATCGACGGGCGCTGGATGCTCTCATCGCTGCAGTCCCGCCCGAGGTGCAGTTCTCGCTTACCAACAAGCGGACTGCCAAAGAGGCTTGGGACGCCATCGCTGCAGCACGCATCGGCAGCGACCGCGCCCGCAAGTCTACACTGCAGGCACTACGCACGGAGTGGGAGAACCTGGCCTTCAAGCCAGGTGAGGACGTTGATGACTTTGCTCTCCGTCTCAACACTCTGCTGCAGAAGTTGGTGCAGTTCGGTGACGACACCTACGGCGAAGAGAGAGCTGTGGAGAAGCTCTTCCGCTGCGTCTCGGAGAAGTACAAGCAGATGGCTCGCTCGATCGAGTCTCTGCTGGACCTCTCCACGATGACGATCGAGGAGGCGTTGAGTCGCCTCAAGGTCGTTGACAGCGATGAGCCACATCGCCTCTCGGGACCCGTCACCATTGGCGGGAAGCTCCTCCTCACTCGGGAGAAGTGGGCTGCTGGCCAAGGTGACAGGAAGAAGGGGGAGCCTTCTTCCACGACAGGCGGCCACAAGCGTGGCAAGCGCGGCAAGCCGCGCAAAGACGCCCAGGCAGGGGCGCGAGGACGTGCCGAGGGTGATGACCGTGGAGGTGCCCAGGGCGGCGCTGCTGGCAAGCAAAAGCCGGCACGAGACGACTCTTGCCACAACTGCGGCAAGCTTGGTCATTGGGCCAGGGATTGTCGACAGCCACGACGCGGCCAGGCCCACGTCGCGCAGGCAGAGGAGGAGGAGCAGCCGGCTCTGTTCATTGCTCATGCGAGCATCGAACTACCTCCAGCGGCACCGGCCACAGTGGCTCTCCACCTTGACGAGCCAAAAGCACACACCCTCCTCAGCTACGGCTCCGGCAACGACAAGACTGACGGGTGGTGCCTCGACACCGGCGCCACCCATCACATGACCGGTCGACGGGAGTTCTTCGCCGAGTTTGACTCTAGTGTCCGAGGCTCCGTCAAGTTTGGGGACGCCTCCGGCGTGGAAATCAAGGGCGTCGGCTCCGTCATCTTCACCACCGTGTTTGGTGAGCACAGGCTGCTCACCGACGTCTACTACATCCCCGATCTGCGGAACTCCATCATCAGCTTGGGACAGCTGGATGAGAACGGCTCGCGTGTCGAGATCGAGCACGGGGTGCTGCGGATTTGGGATCTTCGCCGTCGCCTTCTTGCCAAGGTAACCAGAGGCGCAAATCGACTCTACATTCTTCACATGCAGGTGGCACAACCCCTCTGTCTCGCTGCTCGTCGGGACGACGAGGCGTGGCAGTGGCACGAGCGCTTTGGGCACCTTCACTTCGAGGCCCTGAAGCGGCTCAGTGCCACGGAAATGGTGCGAGGCCTGCCGTGCCTTGACTATGTGGAGCAGTTCTGCGACGTCTGCGTGATGACGAAGCATAGGCGACTCCCCTTTCCCAGCAGGCGAGTTTCTGAGCCAAGGAGAGGCTCGAGCTCGTGCACGGGGACTTGTGTGGCCCGGTGACACCGGCCACACCGGGAGGACGACGCTACTTCCTGCTGCTCGTCGACGACCTCTCCCGCTACATGTGGGTGATGGTCCTCGGCAGCAAGGGAGAGGCTGCGGACGCCATCAGGCGCACGCAGGCTACTGCGGAGGCGGAGTGCGGCCGCAAGCTGCACGTGCTGCGCACAGACAATGGCGGCGAATTCACGGTGGCTGAATTCGCGTCGTACTGCGCTGATGAGGGCATTCAGCGCCACTACTCTGCGCCGTACAGCCCGCAGCAGAACGGCGTCGTCGAGCGGCGCAACCAGACGGTTGTGGGGATGGCTCGGGCCCTCCTCAAGCAGAGGGGGATGCCGGCTGTCTTCTGGGGAGAGGCGGTGGTGACGGCCGTCTACATCCTCAACCGCTCGCCTACCAAGGCGCTCGACGGCAGGACGCCGTACGAGGCTTGGCATGGGCGCAAGCCGGCGGTCTCCCACTTGCGGGTCTTCGGCTCCCTCGCGTTCGCCAAGGAGCTTGGCCACATCGGCAAGCTCGACGACAGGAGCACTCCGGGAGTGTTCATCGGCTACGCGGAGGGCTCGAAGGCCTACCGCATCCTCGACCCTGTCACACAGCGCGTCCGCATCTCGCGTGACGCTGTGTTCGACGAAGGGCGAGGCTGGACGTGGGACAAGGCGGTGGACGATGGTTCGACTTCGACTCTCAGGGACTTTGTTGTCGACTACGTCCACTTCGAGAGAGCCGGGGGAGCTAGCAGCTCGTCTTCACCGAGCTCGTCCACCTCGACACCTTGCTCGCCACCAGCTCCGGCGAGTGCTCCACCACCTTCGGCACCGGCTACGCCCCACTCTTCACCACCGGCTCACCACTCCTGCACCGGCGGCCACACCACCGGGATCGGCCCCAACAGTTTCGGTCCACGACGAGCAGCGCATGGTGGAGTTCGCTACTCCGCTGTCCCACGACGAGGACCGCGTCGACGCCTACCACGACGACGAGCCTCTGCGCTATCGTACCATGGACAACATCCTCGGCGAGCTGCCCGTCCCTGGAATGGCGCAACGCGACTGCGAGGCGGAGCTGCACTTGGCATGCGACGACGGCGAGCCCCGCTCCTTCGCTGAGGCGGAGGGAGACGCGGCGTGGCGTGTCGCGATGAAGCAGGAGATGGACGCCGTCGAGCGGAACCGGACGTGGGAGCTGGCGGATCTTCCTGCCGGTCACCGCGCGATCACCCTTAAGTGGGTGTTCAAGCTGAAGCGGGATGAAGCCGGCGCCATCGTCAAGCACAAGGCTCGCTTGGTGGCACGAGGCTTCGTGCAGCAGGAGGGGGTTGACTTCGATGACGCCTTCGCTGCCCAGGAAGGGCTAGGAACGCCTTCGTGCAGCAGGATGGAGTCCGTGCGACTCCTCCTTGCGCTAGCTGCCCAGGAAGGCTGGCGTGTTCATCACATGGATGTCAAGTCGGCATTTCTTAACGGTGACTTGAAGGAGGAGGTCTACGTGCATCAGCCGCCGGGATTTGCGATCCCCGGCAAGGAGGGCAAGGTGCTCCGCCTGCGCAAGGCCCTCTATGGCTTGCGACAGGCACCGAGGGCGTGGAACGCCAACTTGGACTCCACGCTGAAAGGGATGGGCTTCGAGCAAAGTCCGCACGAGGCGGCCATCTACCGGCGGGGCAGTGGAGAAAATGCCCTGCTGGTGGGTGTCTACGTCGACGACTTGGTGATCACCGGCACCAAGGATGCGGAGGTGGCGGCATTCAAGGAAGAGATGAAGGCCACCTTCCAGATGAGTGACCTGGGGCCCCTCTCCTTCTACTTAGGGATCGAGGTGCACCAGGATGATTCCGGGATCACGCTTCGACAGACCGCCTACGCCAAGCGCGTCGTTGAGCTAGCTGGGCTCACCGACTGCAACCCAGCTCTCACTCCGATGGAGGAGAGGCTGAAGCTGAGCCGCGATAGCACGACGGAGGAGGTGGACGCTACGCAGTACCGGCGTCTTGTGGGGAGCCTTCGCTACCTCGCCCACACACGACCGGACTTGGCATTCTCCGTCGGCTACGTTAGTCGGTTCATGCAACGACCGACGACGGAGCATCAGCAGGCTGTGAAGAGGATCATCCGCTACGTTGCGGGGACCCTTGACCACGGCCTCCATTACCCGAGGTGTCCTGGCGCGGCACACTTCGTCGGGTACAGCGACAGTGACCACGCGGGCGACATCGACACCAGCAAGAGCACAAGCGGGATTCTCTTCTTCCTCGGCAAGTGCCTCGTTCACTGGCAGTCAGTCAAGCAGCAGGTGGTGGCCCTGTCCAGCTGTGAGGCCGAGTACATAGCGGCTTCCACCGCTTCGACTCAGGCACTCTGGCTCGCTCGACTGCTTGGTGATCTCCTCGGCAGGGACACTGAAGCAGTGGAGCTCAGGGTGGACAGCAAGTCCGCTCTAGCCCTGGCAAAGAACCCCGTTTTCCATGAACGGAGCAAGCACATCCGGGTGAAGTACCATTTCATCCGAGGCTGCTTGGATGAAGGAAGCATCAAGACAAGCTACATCAACACCACGGATCAGCTTGCGGATCTGCTCACCAAGCCTCTTGGAAGGATCAAGTTCCTTGAGCTCTGCTCCAAGATCAGGATGGTTGAACTCTCCCACAAGACGACGCACAAGACTTAGGGGGAGAATGATAGATAAGTCTTTGTGTTGTCTGCACATGGTGTACATGGTGCTTTTGTTTTTTGCTTTAGCATCTAGGACTTGCTTTTGCTTTAGCATCTAGGACTTGCTTTTGCTTTAGCATCTAGGACTTGCTTTTTGCTTTAGCATCTAGGACTTGCTTTTTGCTTTAGCATCTTAGACTAGCTTTAGGACAGCATCTTGGACTAGTCTAGGATAGCATCTTGGCATATGCTTGGCTAACTAGCAGCCTATAAATATGTATCTCCAACCCCTCAGGTTGGTATGGCATTGTGTGAGAAATAAACAAGAGAAAATTGCCCCATCCCCAAGTGTCATCCTCTCGATGAGAGTAAGGATCTTGCTATCACCAACAGCAAGACTCCAGCGAGTAACAGTTTCTTGGGAATTTTGTTAGTTGTGTAATCAATAAGCTAATTGAATTTTTTTTCAGCAAAATGATCTGTTTTGCTGAAAAAAATGGTTACTCCACAGTTCACATTGCATTGAGTTATTTAACATTCCGTAAAACATTGCTGTGCATTGAGAATCTGGAGGACTTTTAGCATATTTCATTCCTTTGTTGTGTTAGAATGGTTATGGAAGTCTTGATGTTGAACTTGCCACGTGCATCCTTTCTCAACAGGTAGTTCTAGCATTCATTGAATGATCATGGATAATCTCATGTCAGATCAGCTGTCTCTTCTGCAATAGACAGTGCTACCATTTTTGAGTCATGACTTTTATACTACTTATCTTGGAGGCGATAATTACTTGTGTGTGCACACGCGTATGTGTCCAAATCTACAACTTTCCTTCTACATATATGTGATAGGTGGTTTAAAGCATATATTCGATTTGTTTCCATTTATAATGTTTGTCATCCATATATCTGTCAACTACAATTTTTCCTTGGTTAACATTTGATGAATTGATAATGCTTAATCAATAAAGTTCTTTTGCTTATTGGCAGATGAAGCAAATCTGGGAGGAACTTGGTCCTAAAATTAAGGAGTTGCTTAAGCTAGGTAAAACAGGAGTGGTAGCTTCCATTTTAGCAGCATGTCAGCGGCTTGAAACAAATCGCCTTGAGGTCTCCTATCAACTTGAAATCTCTGCATTGATATTTGAAAACTATCTTTAACATCATTATATGTGATTCCTCTGCTTTGAAATGCAGAGCTCTCAAGCTCTTTCTGCAGCAATAAGTTCAGATTCCGAGTCTCCTGACAGCATCGTTGCACATATACTTTTCCTTGAGAATTTCCTCCGGGAGAAATCTTCTTGGAAATGGCCGCTTGGCGCAAAGATGAGTGTCCTTGGTTGCCTGATGCTGCAATCAATTTTTCAATACCCACATGTATGTTAAAGTTGTCATACTCTTTTAAATCCCCCTATTGCATGGCTTCACTGTTCCAGGTTTACAATATATATCCAGTTTAATAGTCTTATGCTGATGAACATTTTCTCAACGTTCTCTGCTGTATTGCAAAGTGTTGCTTGGTCTACAACAAGCTCATTTTGTTAGCTGTGTTTTTGCTAGCTTTTGGATATATTGTGTTGTGTGATCTTCACTTTGCATCTGTGCTGACCGCTGACTTTGTCCTCATACACTGTTACACTAAATTATTAATTTATTTCTTGAACAATAATATGGCAATACCTTGTACCTTACTAGTTTTATTTCTCGAACAATAAAATAGCAACACCTAGTGCCTTTCTCTTATCTCTCTGACATCTTCACTAAATTGCTACTCTAGTACTTTTAATTCCTGAACAAAAGTATGGCAACACCTAGATGGCTAAAACCTTACTACTTCCATTTTTTGGACAGCAATACATTCGACCATATGTTGCAAGCTTGCTGGCTATGGATGATGATCAGATCCTCCAAGTTGCCAAGGATTCTGGAGGCAGCCGTGTTCTTGAGGCTTTTCTGTGTTCAAGTGCAACAGCAAAGCGAAAGTTCAAAGTTTTTGCCAAGTAAGCCTCTCCTGAACAGCACAACTCTTTGAAGATCATTTCGACCATTTCCAAACTATGTTCTGGCATGCTCAGTCAACTTCACATACGTTTTTCTTTCTCAATTTTTATATATATGCAAAAGATGTGCTTATTGCTGTTCTAAGAAAAGGCTGATACTAGGGAAAACTTAAAAAAGCCCGTATACATGGTAATTTTGTGTAATGACTAATGAAACTGTGCTTGAGGGAACTATTGGTGCTATCATATTTTCTTTATCACTTTTTAAGCAGTAATTATCAAGTAGCGGCAATGAAAGAACTACCCTATTTGTTTATGCGATCAATATTGGCAAAAAAGAATTGTTTGAGGCTTGAAGTTTGTAAACTATTAGAACATTGGGACATGGGCAAGCACACTAGAGAGGGGGTTTTCGGGTTTGACTCCACGTAACCTATCGCAGACTGTCATGTGGGGCATCGCATATCACCGCGGCGCAGAGTCCAGGAAGCAGCCGCTCCACGGGAAGATCAATAGAGATAAGTTTCCATGAGATTTCAATAGGATAAATTTGTTATTTAGAAAGCCATCGCTTTTAGTTAGTTAAGCAATCCTTCTGATTGCATATAGTTAAGCAATCCTTTATATTGCCTTTCTTATCTTCAATATCTCTATTTATAGGAGATGTAAGCTTTGGTTAGAATTCAAGAAGAAATAAAGAAGTCTGTTTCCCTACCTCCTCTGAGTTGTCCCTCCTCTGCAGCAGCCAAGCTGCAACAACTTGGTATCAGATATGCTAGGGTTTGGCGAGGACTCTGGCGATGATACCTCCTCCCTGACGACGATCCTTTAGACGCTGGGTGCCATGCAGAACCAAATTGCCAAGGGCATGCAGAAGATAGATGACCTGTAGGCGCAAGTTGCCGATCTGTGCAGGCAGAGCGTTGTCTCCAATGTGCATCTGACAGCTCTGGAGAAAAAACCTGTAGACGGCATCACACAGCCAGCTGCTCTACTCCCAAGTCCATTCATTTTTCCCGGCTTCTCAGCAGCCATCTATACTCCATCGCAAATTGCCACCATCGCTTCCCCTACATCAGCAACCCCACCAGCCTTCAACAACCCGACAACGGGTTTCGACTCAGATAACAGGATGTACGGCTTAGGGTTTTAGCATTGTAGGTTTTTATTTTAAGGCGCTCAACTCTTTGATCTTGAGAAGGTTTCATTCCTAGCCTAGCCGAGCTTGTTGGGATAAAAGGCTTTGTTGTTGTTGTTGTAAAATCGCCTCCTATTCGAAATCGTGCGGCAACCCATAAAGCATAAAGTGCAGGGGCCGAAAAGGTAGAGGTAAGCGGGAGCAAAGTTGACCGCGGTAACCTGATGAAAAGAATGTGGAAGGTGACACAAGTAGAGAGCTGTCAAATCAAGTCGAAGAGGGAGATAGAAGCATAGTGGCACAGATCGAAGCCCAAGCAGTAGCAGCGCTGTGCACAAGAAACGCAACGGAGGCGCGGTGCAGAAGAAGCGTGGCGGCCTTAGAAGCTCGGGGCGGCGGCTCAAAGAGAAGCGGTTGCATCATAAAAATTTCTACGATCTGCAGCTTCTCAAAGAGAAGAGCGGCGGTTGCGGACTTGCGGCTATGCGAAAGGAAGGAGAGGACCACACCAATTCGAGAGGATGAACCGTGGTTAGCAAAGCAGTCGGCTGACTGACAAAGATTTTATAGACTCGCACGACTTTGACAAAATGAAAGATAGATGCTTCGAACTTAGACGCAGCGAAAACTAAAAAAAAGAAAACACTATAGCCCATCCAAACACCTTAAATCTACCTGAAACCCCTCTTCTCCATTCTCTTCCTCTCTCCCCCACACCCGACACCCTTCTCTGGCAAATGGCGGCGGGGAGGTTGGTCGAGGCGGCGGCGTTGGCGGCCCAGAGGCGGCGGTGTCAGCCGGAGGCACAGAGCGGCGTGGGCGGCCGGTGAGGAGACCAATGCAGCGGGGATTCGGGGTGGCGGAGGCCGGATCCGAGGGAGGCTGCGGGCTCCGGTGGCCAGGAGGGCCAAGGCAAGAGGCGGAGGGCCTGGAGCCGACGGTTTCAGCGGCGTGGAGGTCGGATCTGGTGCGGGCGATGACGGCCTGACGGAGGAGCCGTCGGATCTGGCGGCGGTGGAGATGGGAAGGAGCTAGATCTGGGCGGATTTGGTTGGAGGAGGCGGCAGCAGAGGGCGATGGTGCTAGATCCACGCAAGGCTGTCGGAGCGGTGGATGTCAGCAGCGGTGTCGGCCGGAACGACGGCGGCCGAGGCGATAGCTATGCGGAGCGCCGACACGAGTGCAGGCTGGCGGCGCAGAACGCCGGGAAGAGGCACGGGTTAGGGCGGGCGTAGATGCGGGCGTGGCGACGGCGGGCGGCGGAAGGAGGTGGCCGCCCCCAGGAGTGGAGCACACTCCCGGTGGAGACCGGCGACGACGACGGCGGAGTTAGGTTGAGAATCTTAGGCTCTGATACCATGTAAGTTGGAATGCTTACTTGTGTATTGCACAACCCAAAGGAGCTTATATAGTATAGACTCAACACACACAACCCTAAACCCTAGACAATGGAAAAAGACACTAATACCCTTAACACGATTAACCAGCATTCCGTCTTCACATGAGCTCAGCCTACCACCCTCAATCCGACAGACAAACTGTGGCCGTCAACAAAGTCATCGCCATGTATTTGAGGTGTCTCACGAGTGATCGTCCTCGCTGTTAGCTTGATTGGCTACCGTGGGTAGAGTATTGCTACAACATTGCCTCTCATTCCGCTCTCAAGATGATGCCCTTCTAAGTAGTCTATGGACATCCACCACCATCCTCACACACATATGAGGTCGGCACCACTGCATTTCAGGCAGTAGACTGCTCTCTTCTTGCCCGAGACGAGCTCCTTTGTGATGTCAGGGAACGTCTTCTGCAAGCTCAGCAGTATGCCAAGCAATACTACGACAAGAACCACCGCAAGGTTACTTTCAATGTAGGTGATTGGGTCTGGGTGCGCCTTCTTCACAAAACTACTTCCTCGCTTACTTCCACCACTAAATGCAAGCTGGCCCGGTGGTATTATGGACCTTATCAGATCATTGACATGATTGGCTCCGTCACCTACCGCGTCGCTTTACCTCTTGGTTCTCGCCTCCATGACGTCTTTCATGTTGGCATCTTGAAGAAATACCATGGCGAACCTCCGGCCACTCCATTTGCTCTTTTGGAAATGCGTAATGGCCATGTGCTTCCAGCCCCTTCGACAGTTCTCAAGGCAAATCTCCATCGAGGCATCCATCATCTACTTGTCTAATGGCAGGGGTTTTCAGCAGCTGATGCTTCATGGGTTCCATGGGACAAATTCAAGGAAGGTTATCCAGATTTCCAACTCGTGAAAGAGCTGCTTCGCGTGGAGGGGAGAGATGTCATGTGGGGCATCACATATCACTGCCGGCGCAGAGTCCAGGAAGCAGCCGCGCCATGGGAAGATCAATAGAGAAGTTTCCATGAGACTTCAATAGGATAAATTTGTTATTTAGAAAGCTATCGCTTTTAGTTAGTTAAGCAATCCTACATGGTTGTTACGGCGTCGCCTAGGCGTCCTGGCGGCCGGAGGAGGACGCCGTGGCTGCTCGCCTCGCCTGATCCCGCCGTTGACGCCGGCTAGGGTTAGGAGATCGGGCGCGGGGCGCGGGAGGCGGCGGGGAGAGGAGGCGGGCGCGGGAGGCGGCGGCGGGGAGAGGAGACGGACGCGGGAGGCGGCGGCGGGGAGAGGAGGCGGCGGCGGGGAGACAGGAGAGGCGGAGAGGTCGGGAGAGAGAGACGGGAGCGCAGAGGGAGACGAGAGAGAGCGAGAGGAGGCGGAGGGGCCGAGGGGGTATGAGAGGAGGCGGTATGAGAGGTGGCGGAGGGGTCGTTGGCTTCATATACGCCGAGGGGGTATGACTGTATGAGACTGCTGCTGGAATGCTGGATTAAGGCGCTCGCCTGGGCGTCGCCTAGACGTCCAGGCGCCTCTCACTCGCCGTGGTCGCCGATTTCGCCGTGACAACCATGCAATCCTATAGATTGCCTTTCTTATCTTCAATATCTCTATTTATAGGAGATGTAAGCTTTGGTTAGAATTCAAGAAGAAATAAAGAAGTCTCTTTCCCTACCTCCTCCTCTGAGTTCTCCCACCTCGGCGGCAGCCAAGCAGCAACACAGCCAAGCAGCCAAGCTTTGGTTAAAAATTGATTTTTCAGTGTGGTACCATTCACCCTCCCGAAAGGTATGCCATTGTGTAGTCATGCTATTACTACATCAATATATAATAATTTGTTGAACTATATGTTTACTCATCTATTTAGTAGTTGTATGATGCATTTTGTGCTATTCCAGTATTGTTCAACACAAAATTACCTTGTAATGTTAATTCTCATGGCTTATCCTTTTGTCATTTGTTATGCTGAAGTACCCTTTTAAATATTGAAGTACCCTTGCCATTTAACTACAGTGAATTATCTCAGTGTTTCACTTGTTTATTTTACTGCTGCCAACGGCTACCTTGGCATAGTACTGTAATGTGAAAACTGTAGCCTGCCTTATATGATGTTTCCAAGAGTTGCATCTTTTTGACCATTATACATTATCTGACAGATTGCAAGGCCATTACGGAGAGATTGCTATGAATGCTTCTGGTTCATTCTTGGTAGAGAAGTGCTTTACAGCCAGTAATTTTTCCCATAAAGAGGCCATAGTTTCAGAGCTGTTGGCTATGCAAACTGAGCTCTCTAAGACAAAACATGCCATCCACTTGTTAAAGAAGCTGGATGTTGATAGGTTAGTTATTTCTCCGTTTCCCTCTTATGCATTTTGTTACAAACTTTTTTTAGCATGCTAAGCTTACTATTTATTTGGCTCTAGATTTGCAAGACGACCTGACCAGTGGAGAGCGAGGCAAACTTCAAAAGAAACAACTCAGAGAGAATTTCAAGTGGAATTTGGCTTGAACAGTAAATCTATTGGGCAGAACATTGAAGAACTGCTCTCTCAAAGTCCCACAAAGAAGCGTAAACAGAAAAAGAAGACTGACAGAATTACTGAGGATGCAAGTGCCAACAAACCATATTTATCTCTGAAAAGCAATAAGAGGCAAAAATCTGCCAAGGCAACATTTGAGGAAGAATTGGGCAGCAAGAAACTCGTGAGTGACGCCGCCAGCATGGCATTCTTGAAGAACTCTGGCAAGAGGAAATCACCAGGTTTCCTCTCAGACAAACCAAGTCTCAAGAAACAAAAACATCACAGACCCAATTCTGATAAATCAGACGGCAAGAAGTTTGCTCGGGATAGTGCTACTGCTGGCACACCATTTGTCAGGAATACCGGCAAACAAAAACAGTCCATCGCCGAGCTTGCTGATCTGGCTGGTAAGGAAAAACTGACCGCAGGAGAAGTCCGCAAACTGTTGAAGCCCGATATGTCAGGCAAGAGCTAACTGATTTCAGATCATGTGAGATGTTGTCGAAAGCATGACAATATGATCTTTGTATGCTTTCCCTTCTCTTGCAAACGTGGGCTGATGCGCCAGTTTTGTTTTTTTTTTTCCTCATCTGTTGCAAGACATGAGCTTTATGATTCTGGAATGGATCTGTTTACATGTAACACGCGAGATAGTTTTGGTTCAGTGGAATGAGTTTCGGAATATTCGTCCTTCACGTTTGTGTCGAATCTGGCTTGCTGATCAGTCTGTGGAAACAACTGAGTGTCAGTTCCTGAACAGACTAGGGCTCAAATCCATACCGACCTATATATATAATCTCAGTTCTGCGCGATTTTTCTCTTGTATTTGATCCATCGCAGAAAGTACAAACATGTTGCTGTGCACACACACAATTACAAGTTAAATCATCATCAAATGTCGTAAATTATTGTCGATAAGAGTTGTCAGTCCACGATAAGTTCTTGTGAGTGGCTTATGGCTACGGATGATGTCTTTTAGCCTTGGTACGAACGAACTGAATATTAATAAAAAACTTTAAAAATATCATCTTGATAAATAGCTTCGAAATGACAGTGAAAAAGCCATCTCGTTTGTTTGTTTAAGGGAATCTATAAGCTTCTATGGTGCTACCCATGTAGCTATGAACTGATAAATAAAACATCTTGCAACAGATGCCAAAAAGACAAGAAACTATCCAAGACCTAGGAGGCCTTGGTCCCAACCAAGTCTCAAGTGACAAGGATGGTAGGCCATGTCACAAGTATATTATTGTACATACACAACATGGAGACAATAATACTTTTGGAGTGGTTAGAGTAAGCCATGCACATCCATCCATCCAATGCATCATGCCGTGAAATCTGCAGTCCCACATGCCCCCTACACATGTTTGTCGCAACTCTATGACAAATGTTCAGTTTGTCTCAAAATGTTAAGTATAAATGGCACACACTGTACTCATGAACTACCAGCCCTTGGTCCTCATGCCTCACATGGTACTGTCTTTCCGGAGTTACAGACACCCACCAAAATACAAGTGCAAGGGCATCTTTGTAGCATCCTATTTAATGTCTCACTCTGTATATTTACTACCACGGTGCCCTCTGCTGCTCGTAGTTGCAACTGGTGAAGCGTTGGGATGTCGTGTATCGGTGTATGGTCCATGAGACCACGACTTGGCTTTTCTTTTAATCACTTGTGCAGCTTTGATTCTCTGATGGTGATTTTTGGCTGGCAAAGATGAAGAGCTGTTATGGGAGGGCTTCTTGCGATCCTCAGCATGGTCTTTCCAAGGTGATCATCGTTGCCTTCCTTTAGATTTCAAGAACTCTGTAAATTTATATGGTATTATTGTTTCCTGTTCTTGTTCTTCTTCGTCCTATCGTATTATTGATTTTATCAAACAAAAATAACTAAATCCGTTGTGGTAGTGCTCAACGGCTATGTTGCCCAGATACCCCGATATGAATACGGATACGGCGATACCACGATTCGCCATTTTCCTAAAAACACCGATACGACGATACGTGTGTGTGTATATATATGACGCTGAAATGGGGCACCATGGTGCCCAGGCACCAAACCTCTCTGCCTTTGGATTACTTGTAGATGCGTGCTAGTACAATAGTATGGAAAGGAAGTCATTAACATGGATGGAAAATCTCACTCATAGATGGAAAGTCTCACTTATGGAGTCTGGGCACTATGGTGCTCCTGTTATTTATACTATATATATATATATATAGAGAGAGAGAGAGAGAGAGAGAGAGAGAGTAAAGATAAAAATAAGAAATTATGATTGTCATTTGAAGGCACCACACGAGCAGCATGAATCACAAATCATGAATCAGAGCAACTCCAGCAGTAGCCCTGAAAACAGGGCTCCTACTTTTCATTTGAGGGCTCTCCCTACTTTTGAGGGCCCTGTTTTCTGGGCTGCACTCCAGCAGGAGCCCTCAAAACAGGGCCCCTACTTCTCAATTCCCTCTATTTCCTCACAAACTATATGCATATGTATGGGACAAAAGCACAATACACAATAAAATATTTATGATTTCACAATGAGGGACAATATTTAAATATATGAATTCAAATACGAATATTCAAATTTAAATTCAAATTTGTTCCGAATTTAAATTGAAAGCACAAAGTTCATCACATAACATTCAAATTTAAATTCAAATTTGTTCCGAATTCAAATATGAATTCAAATACGAATTCAAATCCGAATTCAAATCCGAATATTCAAATTTAAATTCAAATCTGTTCCGAATTTAAATTGAAAGCACAAATGTTCCATAAAAAACGAGGAAAGCTGAAAAATGAGAGCCGGAGTAGGGGGCCCCTAGGAATGAGGGCTTGGAGACCTCATTTGAGAGGCCTCCTATTTTTGAGAGCCAAGTAGGGGCCCTGCTGGAGTTCAGTTTTTTGCTCTGGCTCTCAAATATGAGGTTTGAGGGCTCAAGTAGGGGCTCTGCTGGAGTTGCTCTCATGATTGATAGTTAGGTAGTAAAGTAAGTATTCGACAGAATCACAAATCGTGCATTCCCTCCTGCACCATTCTCAGTCCTCTGTAGCAACTCAACATACCTCCAAAGCGGCTTCTTTTCATTGTCATTTGAAGGTACCACACGAGCAGCATTTAGGATGCTCCTAGCCGAGGCAGCTCCACTGGATGAGCTAGGACACGCACTAGTACAAGTGCTACACGATGCACTCGAGCCTCCAAATCCACCACCAGATGCCATGATCTGATCCGAGCAGCAGGACAACAAATAGCAAATAAACAAAATAATGACAACAAACAACCTGATCACTAATCACTTCCCCTACTGAATCATCCAATACATTGTCAACAAATAGCAAATAAACAGCACTGAGGGAGCAGTGAGCACATACTGCCACTGGAGGCCATGGGCGGAGGCGACGGCCGAGTCGCCAGGCGTCGGCGGCGGGAGGGGACTGGCGGAGGCGACAACCGAGGTGACGACCGGAGGGGACGGGCGGAGGTTGGAGCCGAGGTGATGATTGGAGGGGACAGGCGCCGGGCGGAGGCGGCGGGTGAGGCGACGGGCGAGGCGGCGGGCGAGGCAGACCGGTGGGGGCGGCGGGCGACGCGGCGGGTGAGGCGGCGACCGGTGCGACGCGGCGGGTGAGGCGGCGACCGGAGGGAACGGGCAGAAGTGGCGGGCGACGCGACGGGCGGAGGCAGCGGGCGAGGCAAACTGGCGGAGGCGGCGGGCGAGCGGAGGCGCTGGGCGTAGAGGCGAGCCGAGGTGTCGGTCTTCGAATGCGTGGAGGCGGCGGGGTGGGATGGGTGATTCAGATCTGGATCTGGCAGGCGCGGTGGGGGATATTAGGTTAGAAGTATCAGAAAAATATCGAAAAAGTATCGGGAATTAATTTCTTTTTTTGAATATCAATAAATTCGGATACGTGCAGGATACATATCAGCGCGTATCGGAGCAGTATCTGTATCTGGTACAGTATCCGATACCGTCATACCGGTATATGACTTTTGCGAAATATCCGCGCAACGTAGCTCAACGGTGCTCAATTTTTACACTCTTTATAGCAGCTCATAAGGACATGCAAGAATACATGGGCAAAGCGGTCTAAATGAACATAGCACAAATCAGAAATCAGTAAGACGGCTAGAATACATTATCACTTTTCACACTTTACCTTGCTGTAATCTCGAAAATTTGATAAATACTCTTTCTAGCAGAACGAAGTAGAGATGAACACCGCAGTAGATGCCAATGAGCAAAAGGAAATTTTGAGAGAATCATGAAATCATTCAATCTCAATTCTGAAATTTGATCCATTCTACTCATTTCAGCCCACCGAAGAAGGAGCGAAACATCAACAGGGCAACAATGCAGGTCCCCAAGCTGCAAAGAAGAAGTCCTGGCAGAGAAACCTGACGTTCCTGTCAAAGTTTCAGAACAAGATGAAGCACAAGAAACCTGAGATCAGGACACCAAACGGCTTCAAGCAGAACACCACAAAGCGCGGTTTGCTCCTGTCCAGTCCAATACTCGAAGAATGCAGCAACCTGGTCCACGTCATCCGTCGCACCACAGCAGACTGCTTTGCAGCCTTCGCCACGGCGGCGGCGTCGTCAGGAGCTGATGAGGATGATCCGCCTTACATGCAGCTTGACCAGATGACCTATGGATTGAAAAGAGAGGCCTTTGGTCCGGTTTGCTTGGTCACATAGTGACCATTTTCAGATTGGGGCGCTTCCAGTTCCAGGTGTGCAAATTGGTGTTAGGTTGATTGCTACTCTGGCATTGTTCTTGTTAGTTTTCAGCATTGCTTGGCAACCAGAAGGTCTTCAGAAATGTTGATACCTTGTGCAACAATGTGATCTTCTGACTGAATTTAAAGGCATTTCTCAATGCTTCGGAGTTCGTTTTCAGTTAGGATTCCGGAAAAAAAAAACCCAAGATCTTGTCCTAACATGTAACTAGTACTGGTGTGGTCATGAATTTGATTGGCGAAAACACACTGAAAATTGAACACAGTCCTTGATTGCAAGCTATCTCGAATCTCGATTGTCAGAATATCAGTGTGTACTTCTTCCTTAGTGCCTGCTTAGAAGTTAGAAAGAAGAAATTCTACATAAATTTTACAGGAGAACGTGCAATCCCTCTGAATTCCGTCGTTCCAAACCACGTCTTGATCTACATTTTTGTTTAGAGAGCAGGATGCCAAGTTCGGCTGGCTGAACATGCAAAGGCCCGTTTGCTCAGGACGGCCCAGCACAGTTGAGTCAATTGGGCCTAATAAATATTATTTTGTTTTTTCAGGACAGATTTTCCCAGCCCATTACAGCTCAAATTTGACCATTTTCTAGTTGTTTTAAGAGACCTAGAATTCTTTTGAAAGCAGAATTGTTGGGATAAAAAAATCGATGGCTGAAAAAGATGAATTTAAATGGATTTTGCAACTACGAGGAGAGCGGGTTTAGATCCCGTTTGGTACAAATAATTTTCATAGGGAATTCGAAGGAATTGTACTATTTCCTTTAAAATTCCACATTCCAAATAGGATATTAATTTGGTCTTTAACTTTGTCCGAAAATTCTATTTTGAACCTTAGTTCTCCCCCATCTTTTGGAGAACTTTTGAACCCTTAACTCTCCAAAACGCGAAAACTTTTGAACCCTTAACTCTCCAAAACGCGAAAACACGCTCAATAGAAACTCACAATTAAGAGCTCGCTCAGTTGGGCTGAATTTTGGTGGTTTATGGCTGAATTTTTATTGTAGCTAGTTGAAATTACACTATAACTGATGATGACTTATTTGACATAATTAAATTAAAAAAATTTAAAAATAGAAAAAATGGTTAACCTATCACGTATAATGCAAACGAATATGGGAAAAAAGAATCAGCAAAAAAAAGCTAAAAAGCCAAAAAAAGATGAAATTTAGAAATAGTAAAAAAATAAGCCAGAAGCAAGCCCAAATGAGTAGGGCCTAAGTCACATGGCGGCATCTATTTCGTCTGATCAATGCATGCTATTTTTTTTACAGAATTGGTTGATAATGTGTAAAAAGAGAAACAAAAAATCAAGCGAAATAGCACGGGTGACGGTTAACCACTAAATTGGTGACACCTATGATTCTATACTTTTAGGAGTACGTATTCCTATTTCTCATATACCGCTTAAACGAATAAGTTATAGCTCTTTATCTTTTTGAGCGTACTCAGAAGATGCTCCAAAGTGATTTCCATGAAAATTTTCATGAAAATACGCTTTTTATAGCATAATTTATGATATACTTCTTTTACATATGAAAAATGTATATAGCAAAAATAAAGGGCTCCAATGATTTTTTCAACCATGTTGTATTGGAGTATCTTACAATTTGTATTTAAGTATACCAAAAGTAATAAAGAGATATAATATATTGATTTAAGTGGTATACTGAAAATGTGAGTATGTACTCACAGGAGTACTGAAAATGCTCCCGAGAGTAGTTACTCCTATGCCAACGTAGGGAGTATCTCACATAACAGATGGTATGTACATGTAGTATATGAGTATATAAGATCATCTAAGTAGCATGTACATTTTTCGGAGGTGGTATGTATATACTTTTAGACATACACCTTTTTATGTGCGAATACAAAACTATTTGCAAAATACGTTAAAACCCATGAACTCCCTTACAATTTTTTCAGGTATACTACATTAGAGTGTATAATTAATATATGAATATACCTAAAGTAATAAAGAAGTATTTTCAATTTGTTTAGATGGTATATCAGATGTGGGAGTAACTACACCCGGAAATAAAATGTAGGAAGTAACTACACCTAAAGGTAGAATGTATTGTTCATACACACACACACACTAATTAATTGGCATACCATGGTACCTGAACACTATGGTTTAAAATAGATATTTCCTCTATGCATGTGTGCGAAGAATTTTAGATTTTTTTGGATGTTGAATTTAACTAGTTTACTAACTAGTTCAAACAAATTTGAACTAAAATTCGAATTATAGTTGTCTTTTTTTTTATGATAGTTTGATTGTAGGTGTGTGCTAATTATATATATAAATCATCAAAGCATGTGATCTAAATTGTTCAAAACTTTGAAATTGAGCATAATTTTTGAAGGTATACATTTCATTTGAATTATTATAGATGGATATATATCTTAAAACTGATATTTTCAAAAAATATATCCAAATTTAGGTTAATTCGTGCACTTGAAATTATAGTGCTCAGACATTATGGTGCCTAATTTCAAAAAAGTGACAAATATACGTATCAAAAGAAAGTGACAAATGTACCACGATGTATGCCACCAACACATCATATCGGCCATGTCCACCTAATGGTCCTCGTGTTTTTCGTTCCCTGCAAGCGTAAGTTAATCGTTCGTACCAATCACGGCCGCTAATCATGGCTTTACGTCGGAGACAAGGAAAAAAGAGTACTGACATGTCATGTCCTCTTTATTTAGGGAACTGTTTATGGATGCAACTTGTAGCAATTTTTTCCTAAAAAAATATCTCTATATATCCATTTTTACAAAAATAACATCCCTCTAAGCTCAAAAAGTACGGTAGACAATACTTATCACTTGCCGTGCTCCCTTGCTCGGTAGGACGGAGCACACGTGGTGTGGCAGGCCGGCTGGGCAAGCACGGTAGGCCAGCTGGGAGAGGGGGGGCCGGCAACCTCTGCCTCAGCGGTGGGTGCGTGGTTGACCACATGGGTGCGACACGATTTGACGCGCTCAACAATGATTCCTATGGCTCTCGGTTGGATGCGACCGCTGCCCCGCACGCCCACGTGTGCCCGCGTGGGCCTATTGATTGACAATGCCTCCCTGCGCACATAAAATAACATGCCTCCCTCTCTGGTAGCTCATTCGAAGCTGCGCACCTGAGTATCTTCCCTGCTAAGTGAGAGAGAGAGAGAGTCGAGGGAGAAGAAAAAAAAGGAGAGACCCTAGACTCCGACTTCTAAGCTCTGATCTACCGCTCGAAACTAGGGAGTTGTACACCCATAGAAATCTTCTCCACGACTATCCACACATCTGAGTGTTGGCCGTAATGCAAGCACAACCTCGACGTGTGGTGTAGATTTGTAATGACCATGTGCACCTAGTTGATTTTTTCACTGCCCTCTGTTCATAGTAAGTGGTTCATTATCTATGTATACTTACACACATGGAACTCTTGCACTAACCGCATCTTGATTCTATATAGCGGATTGCAAGTTTACTGAGTGGGTAGATCCATCGTATCCAATACCCGCCGAGGTTTATATTCACAAAATGCACATCCTCTTAGAGGAGTTACGAGAGGAGCTCCAGACTGATAGAACCAACAATGATGATCTTTGCAGGCAGAGGATCAGGGAGAGGAACAATGAGAAGGTCATGCACCACGGCAACAATTACCACCCATATTGTTGCTGCGCCAATCTGAGCTACTATTGCGCCTGCCACTACTATGGCAACCAGCCACATGCACGTCGCCTAGAAGACCACCATGCCATGTGGGTGCCGTACGGTTCTAGATTTTTGTCCTAGGGCTATTGCAATTTGTACATTCATTGCGAAGTGCTATGTCAGGTTACATATGGTTCATTCCTACAATTTTTTCAGTAGTGTATCAGGATATTTCGTCTTTACAACTTGCTTTTCTTTCCCTGATTACTTAGAGGAAATCAAATTTTACTCTGGATTTTTTGTCTAAGTTTGGCCTACTTAAATAGCTGTACAACAACTAATAGTGCAAATACACAAGGCTAAACCTTGGAGGTCAGGCAGCAGAGCTGCCAAGCCAAGGCAGCCCCTACGAGCCAGGGGGCTTGATAATATTGCCTGCCGCGCCTGTTCCATCCTACCGAGTAAGAGAGGTATGATAAGTAATCGGTTGTGCCCTTTGAATTCGGGGAGGGAGCCATTTTTTTAAAAAAAAACGTCTGGAGACTATTTTCAAAAAATTGATACAGGGCAGCAACGTCCGTGAACAACTCTTATTTAGGAGAATCTTGACCTCATGTCTCAATATTAACAGGTGCCTCGATATATGACCTGGCACGTGTTTGTTAGGTACTTTGGTGTTTAGCTGATCTCAAAACAAAGGCACTATTGGTACTTAATTGGTATGCACGTCATGGATTAGCTAGACACGGCCACAAGTTTGGTCATATTAAAACGTAAATAGTGGCGAAAATATAGCAAGTTGTTTATATGCAACCTTCGCAGATTCTTTTACGTAAATTTGCACTTGGAAAAGGTTGAAAAAAATGTGTATCTGGATAATTTGTTGTAGCAAACGTTCAGCTTTTGCAGGTTCTAGAACAAATAAATTGTAATATATTTTTAAATATTTAGTACAGGAAGGCACACACTTTTGCTTATCAATTTTCATATGTAGTTTAATTTAGCACTTTGTAAAAGCTCAGAAAAGGATTGTCCGCTCGTTAGCTCGGTGGTTGGGGAGGTTTCCCGAAGGACCCACCTAGTGATGGTTACTACTTCAATCCAAGCCAAAAGGACGGTTATGACAGATATATACATGATTGCTGCATCACCACATTTCTTAGAGACTCGTCAAGCCCTTAGGCCAGTCTCAGTGGAGGTTTCATGTCTCAGTTTCCAACACACCCATATTTTAGAAACAGTGCAGAAGAGTTTCATCTCCATGAAACTCTCTCTACTCCCATGAAACTTTTATCATCTCTCTCTTCATCAATACAGTGCCATGTCAACGTATTTAATGCCCATGAAACTCCATAAAACCCCCACTGAGACTGGCCTTAGCAGTTAGCATCTCTCCGAAGCTTGGGAAACGCGTATGATGGTAACTAGCTTTGAAAGAGCATTGCGTCCTAAGGGCCCGCCAAGAGCACGGAAACCTGGAAATTGAAAATTTTTCTGTCTGTTAAATTCCTGCAAAATTTTTGTGAAATTCCCATGATCCGTAAACGAGACGTTTAAGCTACATTCGGAAATTTAATTTGAGGATGAGTGAATCCTAGCAACAGATCTAGTTGCTTGCATGCATGGCCTTCTTGAAAGATCAACTAGATCGACCACGAAGAGGGTATTACATGTCAAATGTTCGATCGCACATAACATCAAATCTTGAGCAATGTTGTCTTGCATCAACTCATACATCACATGAAATATATCGAACCATAATATTACATATCAGAGTTAAAATACACCGTGCCGGGCGACAGTTTACACAAGGACCGATCAGGCCAAATATTTACATTACAAAAGACAACAGCGAAAACATAAGTAAAAGTAAGACCATTATCCACAACAAGCGACTAAGGGGTAAATGTGTGCAACCTATATTATCTACGCCTAGAAAATATATGCGCACACGATCTCCATTAAGTCTACTTGTTTAGTACCGCGCCCAAATGCGGTAGTACCGCAGCGCGGTAGCTCCGTTTCTGGAGCGGAACCGTTTTTCCAGAGAGCACCCCTCGAACTCGGTTGAATCTCTGCGGAACGGAAGTACCGGTCGTTTCAACGTCGGTACAACCGCTGCGAGCGGTAGTACCGCATCCTTAAGCGGTACTTCCGGATC
This sequence comes from Dendrocalamus latiflorus, assembly GCA_017311315.1. Classification (NCBI taxonomy): domain Eukaryota; kingdom Viridiplantae; phylum Streptophyta; class Magnoliopsida; order Poales; family Poaceae; genus Dendrocalamus; species Dendrocalamus latiflorus. Next base: position 14,946,760 of record CM029677.1, on the reverse strand, counting down.
CCGGAAGAACCGGAGGATTGAGCGGTATGTTATTTCCAGAGAGCGGCATTTTTGAGGACCCTTCGAATTTTGGCCAGAGCGGTAATACCGCGCCGACTTTGCGGAACTACCGGAAAGCGGTAGTACCGCAAATGTCAACGGCGGTAGTACCGCGCCGCCAAATCCAACGGTCACTACTCACTGCACACGTCTGACAGAGCCGTTCTGACGCGAAGATTTGGGAGCGGTAGTACCGGCCCCAGAAGGGCGGTAGTACCGCTCATCCTGATTTTTGCGGGAATTTATGCCAAACGGCTAGTTTTGGTTGGTGGAGGCTATAAATACCCCCACCATTGCACAAGGTCATTCTTTAGAGACTCATTGCATATTTCTTGAGCCCTAAAGCATTCATTTCACCTTAATTCTCCCTTTGTACATCAAAGTGAGGTGGTTGAGCATTTAGTGCTAGATTTCAATTGCAAATCCATTTGGCACTAGTTTGCATTCAAGTGAAGCCCAAGGTTTGTTACTCTTAGTGCTTGCCGGCACTTGGACGATTGGGCGGAGAGGTGTTCGGTGATCTTCTCAAGAAGGTTGTGAGAAGGCCCGACGAATTGTGAAGGTTCGAGCTCGCCTACCCGGAGCGGGGAAGAGCTACATTAGTGATCGAGGTGCTTGGCTCAATTCGTGGAGCCAGTCCGATTCGTCCGGGCTAACCTCAACGTGGACTAGTGGAAACCGGCAAAGTTTCCGATCACCACGGTAAAACATCGGTTGTGTTCATCTTCTTGCTAGCTCTTGTTAATCTACTTTATAGTGATCATTGACTTGCTTAAGAGTTAGAATTGTTCATTGTTGACTAGAAGTGCATAAGATTAATTGCTTTACTTTATCGTCTCATTAACTTGTAAAGAATTAATTAAGTGAACGATAAAAATTTAAAAATCTCCTATTCACCCCCTCTCTAGTCGGTATCCTTGATCCTACACCTTTATGCCACTAAATTTTGTTTTCTTCTCTTTGTGCCATCGCCGTCTGTCACCTACCGTTGGACAGCTGCATTTCTTCAGAAATACCCAAAATGCCCAGCCCCATTTGATCTTCTCTCAACCTCCGCTCCCACCTCTTTCCTTGCCTCCTCACCTCATCCATGGGTCCAGCTTGACTTTTTTTTTGCGTCCGTTGAGTGCGGCATTTGCAACTCCTCCCTCTCCCCCCAAGAGAATCGGAGAAAGAGTCCTCTTTTATGCTGCAATCTTTGCTTTGCTTGCAGTGTTCTTGTTCTTTGGCACGTGTGGCATTGGTGGTGGTGGTTTCCTGGTGCTGACCGATGGGAAACTGCGTGGCAAGTGGTGGCACGATGGTGATGGCAGCTGGTGGTGGTGGGGGTGGAGGGAAGGATGGGAAGGGGCAACGGAGGAGGTGGAAGGCGTTGCAGGAGGACTAGCTGGGGATGGTCCCAGGTAAGATCTCTTCCAATGACAATCGTAGCTGTACGCCTCTGTGTTCACGTAGCAGGGGTGCAAGGGATCAATCAGGATGCCATGCTCATCTGGGATATAAGTGGACTACTCCCTCTCCCTCCTGTCTTATCCTTCCCGTCGTGATTGGCTGACTTCTTGTTGATTGATTCAATCGTGGTGGTAATGATGATGCTATTGTTGTTGTGGCAGGGGTTCGACGGGGAGGAGGACGGCGTGCTGTGTGGGGTGTTTGAGGGCATGGACAGCATGAGCACCTAGTGCCAGCAGGATACAAGATGCTCTGTTGCTGAAGCTCATGTCTGCCATGCACGTGTTGTCTAAGAACGGCCTAGACATGCCAATCGCTGCATGGAGAAAGGCCTTTGTGTGTGCCTACAAGGCCATGGATAATGACCTCTGTTCCCACCCCTTCCTCAACTGTTTCTACAACGGCAGCACCACCGTCACCGTCCTCAAGCTCGTACGTGGCACCGGACATGACATACATCTCTCCTATGTCCAATCCATCAATTCATCCTTGCACAAATGTAAATCACTTCTGCCTTCCAATTGTAGGGGTAGGTTGTTTGTGCTGTAGGACAAACCAGATGTGTCGAGGGTCTAGCTGCCGTTCGACGACGTGCTAGGCCTTGTAATGGCACACGCATTTAGTGACTTTTGCTTGAAGGATTACGGTGTCATCTCCGTGCCGGACTTCTTCCACTGGTCTCTCATAGAGAAGGACCAGTTCGTCATCCTTGCATCGGATGGGGTAATTTGCTCCCACTACTACAAAACAGGTCATCACACACGGTTCAGAACCGTCGTCACAGATGGTTTTCTGAACCTCTTGTATTTATATGTCAGTGATAATCGGAAGTTATCACAGATGGTTTGTGAGCCGTCTGTGATAAAGACAACACACATGGTTTATAACTATAACTGTCTGTGAAGAAAAGTATTACAGATAGCTCAAATAAAAAACTATATGTGATGCTCACATATCACAGACGGTTCTAATTACCATCCGTCTGTGATTGGCAAGTATCATAGATGGTTGGTATATAGAATCGTCTGTGATAGTCCTTCATAGACAGTTTCTACCAGAAAACCGTCCGTGATAGTTCATTCTATATCTAATTTTTTTTTCCTGTTTTTTGGCTAGCCTCTAGAAATAATGTTATCTATGCCCTTTGAAAACAAGCAAATATAGTGGCAAACACAACAACACATTCTATTTCCATTAAGATTAGAATCCACCATTACAACATAACAAGATAACGAACCCATCTCTTTAACATGGCAAGAATATATAAGAAGCAGAGATCCTAGCAGACATTAGAAGCTGGATGCATCAGATGGCAGCTGGATATCACCAGCAATGGAGACACTCTTACGACACTTATGACAAGAGTGTGTTGTGCAGTCGACCGTTATGTCATAACGGAGGTGCTAGCTCATGGCGGTAGTCAACGTCGTCGAGGAACAAGCTGGATGCATTGGATGACGGCCGAATATCACCGGCAATGAAGAGGCGGCGGTAGCGCCACTTTTGTGCACGACGGTGAGACTGCATAAGACACTTTTACGACACTTACGACAAGAGTGTGTTATGCAGTCGACCGCAGTGTCACAACGGAGGCGTTAGTTTACAGTGGTAGCCGGCATCATCGAGGGGAGGATGCAGGAAGTTATATAGTGGATGAACTCACGTGTGACTATCGGTGGAAAGGTAGATGGGGAGTAATTAATAGGGGTCGAGCGGTGAGAGGAACTAGTGCCTGCCATTCGATGTGGAGAGAATGGACGGGTGCGATCGAAATCCTAGAGGATACACCACGGATCGGTGACGTGTCATTATCAAAAATGGTTTATTATACGAACCGTCTATGATAAGGCACATATCAGAGACGGTTTGTTATACGAACTATCTATGATATTAATATCAGAGATGGTTTGGTATATGAACCGTCTGTGATAATGCTTACATATGCGTGCCCTAATCCAGCTCTTCTAAACTGTCATCTCATCTTCTTCACAAGATTTCTCAATAATGACATCTAATATTCTTTTGATCTCATTCCTCTCATTTATCCATCATGAGTTGTTCGGCCGCAACCTTACATAGGCGGCCAACAATTTATGTCTGAAGCAGCTCCTCCGCTCACGCTGTACTCTCCTTCCTCAACTTGCTTTCATCCGTCAGCCGGACCTCATCATCCGCCATTGACGGAGGTGTCTTGTTGCCGCTCAGGAAAGGGAAACCGCTCTCAGCCTCGTTCTTCTCTGCAATGTGCACAAAGCGGAAGAAGCTCCTGCGGTAGTGGAGAGACACATGGATAACATTGCCGATCAAGCAGAAGCGGCCGATTCTGAGGAAGCTTATCATGTCATCTTCTATGAGATTATGGGCCATACTAATAATTTGCCCAGACTGGAGGAGGAAGTGCAGAGGGCAAGGATAATCTTCATGGCATTCGAGAACTCAGCGGCTGATCCTCCAACTCCAAAGTCGAAGAAGAATCATATGATGCTCAGAAGACTAAAATCTGGGAATATCTTTTTTTGAGACATTTGTAATAAATTTGCCTTGAATTTGTCTCTCATCTCAGTAGCTTTTGTAGTTCATATGACAAAGGACAAAACACAGATAGTTGTAAATAAAAACCGTCTGTGATAGTTTCATAGACGGTTCTAATTAAAAACCATATGTGATAATGCATATATCACAGACGACTTTTAAACCTAACCGTCTGTGATAGTTTCAGAGACAGTTTTAGTCATGAACCATCTGTAATAATCAAAGCACAGATGGCTCTATAGGAACCGTTTGTGATGAGACGTCCAGTATAGTTTGTTTTATATTAGTGTCTACCTAGCACTCCATAATTCATTTCATTGCTCTTCCATTGCGTTGCTCTTTGTTTGGTTGTTCGCTGTTTGCCCGTGCAAAGATATGACTATCTCTGTCTAGCAAAATCTTGCCTCTTTCTTTTCGGCGGTATTAAATTAGTTGCATGAGGAGGGTGGGCGAGGAGAGAAGAGATAAGGGAGAGAGAGAAGATCAGATGGGGTGGGGCATTTCAGGTATTTCCCAAGAATGCAGCTGTCCAATGGTAGGTGACGGACGACGATGGCATAGAGGGAAGAAAAATCGAAACCCATTAGCATAGAGGGAATATGGCCTTATTAATAGCAAATAGTGGAAGCACGACTTATTCAGTAGTATGGAGTGGATTTTCTCAATTTTAAGATGATATTGTGTCTACTAGATTTTTTACAAGAAAAAACAAGTTTAAATTTAGAACTGGTGCATCCTTTATAGAATCAGACTTAGGTATGCAATTTCGGGTCGTGGACAGGGGCGGAGCCCAATGGAGGGGAGGGGGTTCCCAGGAACCCGGGTCCAAAATTTTTTTTAGTTATTACTAGTAAACATTCACCCTTTGTGCACCCCCTTGGTCCAATATGGTGTACCCCTAGCCCAACAAATACCCTCACTCGCCCTGTCTAGCCTATTCTCCCACCGTCCTATGCTCCCACGCGCGGCCCGTTGTATCCCCCTTTGTTTTACTCTAGCTCCGTCACTGATCGTGGAGAGGACAATATATGGCTATATGCCTGAAGAGAGCAAAGGTTCGATCTCTCCCGGATGAAGGGGTCAAAGTACCCTAGTTAAAAGGAAAAAAAAAGATAAGTTGCGAAGAGCGCATCATTGCTCGCTCAATAGTAAATTGCACAAATTCCAAAGCAGTAGTACAAGTAGTGGAGTCACTACCAGAAAACAGACATTTCCTTACTTCTTCAGATTATCCTGACGGTGCGCAAACAGCCGTTGGAAATTAGTAACTTCGTGGCAAGAATAATAGCGAGTAGCTACAAAATAGACCCTAATATACTTTAAAATTGCACTTTTTATTTTTAGGAGAGCAATTAAGTTCTTTGCGTAAGATCTAAACTAGCAAATATCAAACAGTATGTGTTGGTCCCGAACGCTAGAAGATCCATCCAACATGATCTATAGACTAGTGATAGCTTTGTCATGTTTTGACTTCTTTTGTTTGCGTTTGTGTTAATTGCAAGTGAAGCCATGGGTCTATGGCAACATGTATATTTTTGTGGGAGTTCATTTTTTTGTTAATATAATATCTTAATTTTCTAGGTCCGATGGGCATGGTATAATCCAATAATAAAGTTAACACATAAGGTAAATACTAAACGCTCTAAAAGAACAAAGTAAATAGATATTCAATAGTATTGGCAAATTTAGTTCTTTTTCTTTTGAGCTTTTTGGATTTGAACTTTTCCTTGTTCGTTAATCCAAAATAATATTAACACATAAAGTAAATACTAAACACTCTAAAAGCACAAAGTAAATAGTATTCAATAGTATTGGCAAATTTAGTTCTTTTTTTTAACATTTTGGATTCGAACTTTTCCCTATTTGTTTTGCCAATATTTTTCTCTGTTAGTTTTCTAGTACAAGAGGACACACACGCACACTCCACTTATACACATACACACATGTGCGTCCTATTACTACTACACTAAGGCTAAAATGAAGGTCGTTAAATAAATCCATGATCTATCATCTACCTTACAGAGCACAGATAAATACTTTCCTACTAAAAATACATGAGCATATGTTTTAGTGAATATTAGTGTGGAACCGAGGGTGGGCAGCGTGCACGACGACAACGCTTGCCAATGGAGCAACGACTCAGTTTTTTTTTCTCTGTTAGTTTGGAATTGAAGGGTCGTTCTTTTAGGCTGTAGCTTATGACTTCAATTTTTGAATTTTGGCTGTGTACAAGAGAGAGTACAGAGAGAGACACTCGTGTGCGATTTTGGCTAATATAGCTGTAGTCAGCATAGTATATACTACAATCGACTTATAGACACCATCTTAAAAAGATATTCTATTTAAAAATTAATTACTGTAGCATAAGTCAGAAATCGAAAAAAATGGCCTCAGAGATTTTAAGATGTGTCCGTGAGGCCGGTGACATGTGCCTACCTTCTAATCTTTTTCTGCTCTCACAATGGAAAAGAAAGTTGAGAAGAAAAACGAAAAGGGAGAAATTATGTGCCTCTTCTTTTCAGTTTCTAAAATCATTTTTTGGTTTTTCTACATTAATTAGCTTTCAAACGGAGTGTCTTCTCAAGGCAGAGTCTACAAGTTGATTGTAGTACACACTATAGCAATTGTATTTATATCGGCTAAAATTACATGTGAGTTTTTGTTACTTCGCACTCTCTCTCACGAATAACTTAAAAACTATAAATTACAATTATAAATCAAAACAAAAAAAAGCATTTGCTGATGTGCTTGTGGCTATCTGTGGTGTTGCAAGGTGATATGTGCAGAAGTAGGTAACGTGGAAATGATGCAAGATTGGCACACTTTATCGGGACATTAACATTGGTTTGGGCCTTGATGTGACAACATAAAGGAGGTCACTATGCTAACCATGCTTTTGTAATTTTTAATCATTATTTACTAATAAGTAACAAATAAGAATTAGGCTTTTCTCCTTAACATGAATATATTTTGGGCCCGTTCATATTGGGTTTTAGTTTCGGCTTATAAATAATAACAACTTATAGAGAGAGACACTCGTGTATGATTTTGGCCGATATAAATGAAGTCGCTATAGTATGTACTATAATCGACTAGTAAATCCTACCTTAAAAGACACATCGTTTGAAAGATAGATATTGTAGAAGAGTTATTTACTGTAAAAAATAACTTTTAGAATCCAATATGAACAAGACCTTTAGACCATCAAATTACAAATATACACTGAGACTTGTGCTTTAGTCCCCAATATGGTTAACTAAGCCCTAATCCCAAGGGTGGATCCAAGCTCTAGGCCCAGGTGACTTTCGTTGTAATACACTCAAATTGTTACGCTCTAAACCTCTTCTTATGCGTAACAACTCTCGGATCGGATAAGAGTTTATGAGATACAATACGAATGTGCATAGTATCAAAAATGAAGAAAATGAATCTCATAGAGATAATCAAACTAATGACGTTAAAGCAACCATGACAAGAGAACAGATTTAGTGAAGCCAACTGTGAATTCTTTAAGTACAACCTCAAAAAAGTACAAATAATTATCACTCGTTTATAATCCTCTTGAATATTTTAGGACTCTTAGATCCTCGTCTTATGTAAGAACCTAGTGCTAAAGAATATCCCAACCTCTAATCATCTCGTGTATTATCTGGTTGGGATGAGTAGGTTTGATTGCTTAATTGCTTCTTCATGATCACACTCTATGGTTTATATAGTCCCTCCTAACCCTTCTCTAATTTAGAGTAGGAATCTTAATACAAATAGGACTAAGAGTCTTAATTCTAGTAGAATTTATGTACGACTCTTTGTAACACATATTTTTAAATCCTAAAAGACTACATATGAGTCACTCTAACTCAACAATATCCACCTTAACTCTTATTCATTGAAATCATTGTGCTGCTCCAAGAACTCGCTCCAATTCGGCTCCACCCTTTTTATGTTTTTGTTTTTTCTCCCATCATTGGGAGTGCCCCACTACAGGGGCTCATACACATCACCATAATGTGTGTGTCAGTATTCAGGCTAGCTTGCTTGAACCCTCAACTTGAGAGCTCCTTTGTTGTGTAGTTTTGTTAACTGCATCTTTTGTTACTATAGCCTTCTATGCCATAGGTTTGTACCACCTCTGAGCTCCTCCTACTCCCTAGTACCATGTGTTTGATCCCACCATGTCTTCCTTCTTCTAATAGCTTCCACTTCCGCCTTTGTGTTTGCTAGATTTTGTAACTGCCTTTGTAGTTCCGCACATAACTGCATATGAGATCTGAATATCTACCATTGATGATACGGTTTCCTTCTCTTGACCAGAATTTTCATCAGATCTCCCATTAGTTGCTCCACATTTAAGATTACCCTATAATCAGTATCCTACATTGCTCCGGATATTTTTCATGATCACCTTCCTTTTGCAAATAACTCACATGACTCCATCTCGATGTGATACTTTAAAACATTTGAGTTCCAGCGATCTCACAGACATTATATTCTTCTTTAAGCTGGAAATATACCTTAATTGTAAGTGAATTGATGGGTCTATATCTACATGTATATTTTTTGTGGGAGTTCATTTTTTTGTTAATATAATATCTTAAGTTTCTAGGTTCGATGGGCACAATATAATCCAATAATAATGTTAACACATAAAGTAAATACTAAATGCTCTAAAAGAACAAAGTAAATAGATATTCAATAGTATTGGCAAATTTAGTTCTTTTTTCTTTTGAGCTTTTTGGATTTGATCTTTTCCTTGTTCGTTGATCCAATAATAATATTAACACATAAAGTAAATACTAAACACTCTAAAGCACAAAGTAAACAGACATTCAATAGTATTTGCAAATTTAGCTCTTTTTTCTTTTAACCTCTTGGATTTGAATTTTTTTTCTTGTTCCTTTTGCCTATATTATTTCCTCATTAGTTTTTTAAATACAAAAGGACACACATGCACACTCCACTCACGTACATACACACGTGTACTTTCTACTATTACACATGCTTAGATTAAAACGGAGATCACGGAATAAATCTATGATGTATGCACTGCCTCACAAAGTATAGATATATGATTTCCTATTGTAAATACACATGTAAGTGTTTCAGGGAGCACCAGCGTCAAACTGGAGCTAAGCAGCGTGCACGACGGCAACGCTTGGCAACTGAGCAACGGCTCAGTTCTCTTTCTCCGTCAGTTTGGAATTCAAGATTTTAAGATGTGACCGCGAGGCCCGTGACATGTGCCCACCGCCCAGTCTTCTACTGCACTCACAAAGGAAAAGGAAGTTGAGAAGAACAATGAAAAGGGAGAAATTATTTCGCTGATGTGCTTGTAGCTATTTGTCCGGTTGCAAGGTGATATGTGCAGAAGTAACGTGGAAATGCTGCAATATCGGCACACTTTTATCGGGACATTGATTTGGGCCTTGATGTGACAACATAAAGGTCACTATGCTAATCATACTTTTGTAAATTTTAATCATTATCATTATCATTACTATTATAAAAGAATAAGTTGGTGTTCGTACGTCCCTTCTCCTTCAACTATCACATTTTTTTAACTTCTCATCACTCTTCATTTTCTAACTAATCCGAGCAACCCTCTTTTATAGTATGATTATCTATATATCCAATGAATTTTGTCGTAACGTACAAACAGGTGACTAGTCTACCAATAAGTAACAAATAAGAATCAGGCTTTCCCCGTTAAAACGAACATATTTTAGACCGTCAAATTACAAATATGCACTGAGACTTACGGTTTAGCTCCCACTATGGTTAACTAAGCCCTGGTCCCAAGGGTGGATTCAGGCTATAGGCCTGGGTGCCTTTCGTTGTAATACACACAAATATATCGATTATTATAATTAGTTTCAAGAAGATAACTAGTTTAATGGATGTTTAGTCAGCTAGAAAGCTAAAGATTATGCTTTAAAACAATACACTTGAGTTTATTACTGAAATAAAACCGAATTTTCAAAAGAATTTGATTTTCGTTTTGGATTTGATTTCCTTTGATTCCTAGCCTAATTCAGCCCAAATCTCAGCCATCCAAGTCACCAATCCTCACTGGTATTGCTTCAACGGAAGAGAATTGCGTCAGCACTGTTCATTACCCAAAAATCGCATCGCCGCCCCATTCATCTCGCTCACTCTCGCGCCTTCTTGCACCACCTTGCCGCTACCACTCCTGCGCCGCCTGTCAGAGGTCGTACAGCCCCTCATAAATGCTCTGACCGCATGTTAGAGCCGCCGGCCACGCCCGCCATTGCCGTGTTGACCACTCCACTCTCTCTTCCCTCTTTGCTCTCACAGCTGACCTGAGCTCCTCTGACAACTTTTGACTGCCGCATTTCTTCGCCCGAGGTAGCCAGTGCATTCCCTCTGCCAGCTGCACCATGCCTCCCTGACCCTTCCTGACCTTGGCCACGCGCCACCGCCGCTGAAGCCCCTCCACTGTGCCGAACCGCCTCTGCCGCTCTATATAAGCCCCTGAGCCCCTCCATTCGAAGACATCGACGCCTAGGGCCAGCCAAACACCCCAAAGCTTTGACAGCCTCCCCCATTGCCAGCAATTGCTGGAATTCCCCAAGGCAAGCCCTAACTCAATTCTGCCCCTTTGATCAATCACTTTCCAATCACCTTCATCTGTAGCCTTCTCATGCCCCTAGAAATACCCCTGAGCCATTGCCTTAGCTTCCTGAGCCCCCTCTTCTCTGCCATCGAGAACCACCGCACGGCCAAAACACATCGCCGTGGACAGCCCAACTCCGACCACCCCTACCCAAACCACCACATCCCCGAGTTTACCCTAACCCCAAAGATGCTCAAACACAAATGCTACCATCCGTTTAACCCTCCGTTTGCCCTGTACCATTCAAATATCCCGTGGAAGAAAAATCTCGCCGCCAGCGATCATCGACTCCCCTACCCCTGCCAACCCCAAATATGGAACCCCCATAGTGCCAGGAACTCAACCATAGTCTCCTTTTCCATCGCAACCCACCCTAGCTTCACCAGTTACCATTGCCGTTCTCCCCTGTTTTCTTGTCGCCCACGCGGTTAGCTGAGGAAGGTGAACAGTAAAGATGCATTACTGTCACCCGACCCGTTAACCCCCAGCCCAAACCCGCATGAATAGTAGTGGATCTAGTGTGACCAGACCTGCGATGAACAGTAGACCTGCAATGAATAGTTCCTAGACCCATTACTGTTCACCCAAACCCGAAAATACAAATGTATACCCATTTCGACCGTTTCGAGCCCGCCGATCCATTCCCTAGCTCTGTTTCACCTATTCGGACCCCTATAAACCCAAAACCCTTTTTATTTAGATTTCTTGGATTTTCTTTCTTTCTTTAATTTCTTTATTCCTAGCTTAGCCCTTCGAGCATGTAACTGAATTATTTTCTTTTGCTTTACGTTAGCTCCCGACGTTGAAGTTTAGCCAGACCAGGAAGGAGAAGCTCAAGATCAAGAAATACAAGAATTTGAAATGGTAGAATACTTAGACCCACAAGGTAAGTCACATGTCTTTGATCATATTGAGCCTACATTCCTTTAATTATTTATTTATTAGTACTTTCATTATGTTATTTACAAGTTGTTATTTCTTGTATAATAAATGTTTAGAATGACAATATATTAGCTAATGTCCCACCACCCAAAAAAGCCCTGTTTAATTTGATGTCCATATTCACCTTGACAAAACTTAGTGATATTAAATGTATTATTATTATTAATGTAATCATGGTAGTTTAGGAAGTCAATAAATTTTTTCACTACTAAGAGACTTGGCATTTTACTGATAGAATTTTAAAAGTGGTTCTAGAATAAGGAAGTATCACGGGAAGCATGAGTTGGCTGGGTCCTATGACCTTATCCTATGGTGGAGGCTTGGACCGGAAATGTGGCAGTGCAGTGGCCACTGAAATATGGGTTTCTGGGTGGAAGTTGCTCCAGTGAAAAATATAAGGACTAGAACCTTATGCTGAGTAAAGAACATAGCGATCTCCCAACTACAAGCGTTGATTCGTCAAATCTGGTCTAGTAATTGCTCAAGTTCGATTGAATCTCTACAACTGGTGGGGGGAGACCGAGGATGAGTTCGTATGGGAGGTGGTTAATCATACAATGGTAGGGCTGCGATAAGTTGGGCAAGGCCGTGTGGGCCACTCGAGTTTGTTGAGATCAAAAACCTACCGTGGAGGCTATATAAAGAATTGAGCAGTGAAAATCCTTGTTTTTTTAGTTCTGTTGCGGGAGTTAAGAGATCTTGTGGATAAAGCTAGGCAGCTTTGCAGAGTAATAAATGAAGAGTATTCGAATACGCTGTGCTTCTGGAAAATGAAGCTGTGTTTAATGGGTGAATCCAAGAACAAAGCATAAGTAGATTTAGAATTTGATTAAGATTGGTATTCAAGTTGTAAAACCCCGTTCTCCTTAAGAAGAATTGTGATTTTATGTCTAAAACTTGTTTACAACTAAAATTGCATCCACATAAAATAATGAACTACTTTATCCCACTCTTTGGCAAACTCTTGCATGTAGTTAAATAGCATTTCCCATGTAACTTGTTACGTACGATGGTTTGTACTTATACTTGCTAAAAACAACAACAGAAAATACTTGGCAAGAGAATGATGAAGTCTGCAAGGACGACATGGTGGAATTCTACGAAATAGATGGCGCTTGGGATTAGGGTTGTTCTCTGCTCAAGTCTGCCTGTGGTGTTCTTTTGTATTGTAATGTATCTAAGGGCCGCTCGCCCCACTGTAAAACTTGGCTGTTAAGCTTTTATCTTGTAATAAAGTTGACTTTTGTTCTTGAGCATGTGTTAGCAATGTTGTACACTTGGTTGCTGTAGCTCGCAGCTGAATGTCCTGGACAGTTGCGAGTGATTCACGACGCCCCTAGAAATAGAGGCGTTATAATTACCACAACTTTCTATTTTGTTAGTTAATACATTGCATTTTATCAATATTTTACAGTAGGTTAGCCCCCTTTCCTCGATTTCTATCTCTGTCAGCGCCGAATCCTAAAACCGTAAGACGGATCAATAACCTAAAGTAGCTTCCTGTTTTCCAAAAGGGGAGTATATCAGTATATAGCTGTAACTCATTTTCCTTTGTCAATACGAAGGACTCACATGGCCCTTTTGGAGTCATGTTTTTTACAAGGATCCTTGTGAACAAAACATCAAGAGTAGCTTTTATTTCCTCCAAAATCCTCCTATAATTCATTCATTCAAATGGGTAGTGGACAAGCTACAAGCTAGGTGATTGCAGTCGACAAGAAAAGGTGAGTTCTTTGCGTGCCTCCATCGATCAAGAAATATTTGCTGTAGATCAATCTTTCATGCGCCGATTAACGTGCTGGATTGAAAAAGACTATCTTAGCAAGTAATTTTGGATGTCAAATTGGGACACTACTTTTTACATATCTTGGATTGCCGTTGGAGACTACATTTCATCTCTAGTTGACTGAGTGGAGAGGAGGTTTTCAAGCTGTGCTCCGTGCTTATCCTATGACCTATGGAGGACGTCTCACGACTCACCATGATTGATGGAAAAAAATTGTCTGCAAACGTGATGCAGGCCGTGTCCCCTGCATCACCGCTCGGATGCCGCACACGCGTTTCTGATCTCCGTCTGCTCGACACTGGCTCGCGCAATATAAAATGGAGCGGCTTGCCGGCTGCCGAGCCACGGAGCGAGCGACGGAGCCAGGCCAGCCAACGTAACGATCGGCTCTGCCCTCCCGAAAAAACAGATCAGTTCTCACCAGAAATAGATCGAGCACTCCATCAAAAGTTAGATCAAGCCGCTGCCTCCTCCTCCTCACGTGAAGCCTTCACGTCTCGTGTTTTCGTGAACGCGTTCTTCATCGACAGCAAGGTCCACCAGTCACCGGTGAGGAGGAAAGCAACCATCTTCGGCCAGGTATGTCCAGTGAAAACCAAGCAGTCATCTCCTTGTAGGGCTAATTTTGTAGTGCATCTGTTAGGGCTGCATCAATGGAGAACTCCAGTGCCGGACAATCAGATGCATATGATGCGAATGTGATCTGTACGTTTCCATCAACATCTTCGACCCATGCCAATGAGCATGTCACCGGTGCTTCCTCAGTCTCAACGATGATGGTGGATCCGCGCAATTCAACCATGTCGGTTGTAGAGATGTCTGAAGCCGTGCCACCTCAGGTTACACCAACTGATCAGGTAATTGAATTTATAAAATATAGTGTATTGACTTATTTCATTATACTGTACCTATATCATTTTAATTTCCATCCCTATTGTAATGTAGGTGGATAAAGAACATCAGAATGTAACTGTACCTCAAGTTGGAATGGCATTCAAATCCGAGGATGATGCATACGAGATGTACAACTCCTATGCTAGGAAGATTGGTTTCAGTATTAGAATGAGCAACACAAGACGGAGAGTAGATGGAACTATTTATCAGAAGCACATAGTTTGCAGTAACCAAGGACAACGAGGTATTCATTCATCACATGCCACTTTGAAAGAAAATGCTAGTACAAGGACATGTTGTGATGCTCGTGTTCAATTTAGTGTTAGTCAAGAGGGAGTTTGGAAAGTGCAAAAGGTTATACTAGATCACAATCATTATCTTGCTAGTCCAAATAAAGTACACAAGTTGAGATCACATCGACGCATTGATGAGGCAGATAAACATATAATTGGTCAAATACAGAAAGCTGGAATAAAGCCAGCCGAACTGTATGAGTTTTTCAAGCAGTGGTACGGAGGAGCTGAGAATGTACCCTTCTCGCGAATTGATTGCAATAATCTGATTGGTCGTGAGCGCAAGAAGTATTTGCCAGCCAATGATTCACAAACTTTGTTGGAATACTTAAAGAATAAGCAATTAGAGGATCCTGCCTTTTTTTATGCAATACAAATAGACGCGGAAGATGGTCGAATAGCTAATTTCTTCTGGGCAGATGGTCAAGCTATCATGGATTATGCATGCTTTGGTGATGCTGTGTCATTTGACACCACATTTCAAACTAACAAGTTCAAAATGCCTTTTGCTCCGCTCCTTGGAACCAACCATCATAAGCAGACAATTATTTTTGGGGCTGCTCTGCTATATAATGAAACTATTGAATCATTTGTTTGGTTATTTAACACATTTCTGGCACCAATGTCCGGCAAGCATCCTTGTACAATTTTCACAGATCAATGTGCCGCCATGTCAGCAGCAATTAGAATCGTGTTCCCCAACACGAGGCATCGTCTTTGTTTGTGGCACATTTTTCAAAATGCTGCTACACATCTTAGTCAAGTAATTAAGGACCATCCTAAGTTTCTTGCTGAGTTTAAGAAATGTGTGTATGAAGAAAGTTCTGTGGCATACTTTAATCAAAGGTGGCATGATTTGTTACAAACTTATAAACTCAAGGAGAACTCATGGCTGAAGAACCTATATGAGTTGCGGGTGCACTGGGCTGCTGTCTTTCGTGATTCTTTTACTGCTGATATGACAACAACTCAAAGGAGTGAGGGTATGAATAATGTTTTCAAGAAAAGGTTCCGTAGAAAACTCTGTCTTCCCGAACTACTTGAGGAATGTGAGAGCTGTGCCATGAGTCTTCGTGACAATGAGTTGGATGAAGACTATAAGTCACGATACTCTATTCCAGTTACTTATATCCCAGATTTACCGATGCTGAAAATTGCAGCTAAATCCTATACAAGAAATATTTATTCAGATTTTGAGGAAGAATTCAAGGAGCAATTTCATGTCTCGTGCAAACTATTACAATCTGAGGGGACAACTATGACTTACAAGGTGATCCCTATGAAATTTCAAGATGAAGCGATAGTTGTCTTGAACTCTGAGGATATGACCATAACATGTTCTTGCAAAAAGTTTGAATGCATTGGTACGTACATGGTACATCAATTTTTAATTAACAGCACTTCCCAATTCATTTTGCTAACAAAGATTGGTCATGTCTAACAGGTTTATTGTGCAAGCATGCTCTTCGAGTCTTTAATATCAATGAAGTTTTTGTCTTGCCAACCCAATATATAACAAATAGATGGACCAAATATGCAGAAAAGGGTTTTTATTGTGAGAAGAAACAAATAAATGAGAATGAATGTTTGAAAACACGAGCTGCACATATCTCTCGAAAGGCGACATCGATTGCATTGAAATGTTCAGTTTCAAAAGCTATACTTGATGATTTTGAGAAAGCAATAGACAAGTTGGATCATGAAGTAGATGATGCATTAAGCAAAAGACCAGACAAAATTTCTGGGGTCTCTCAAAGTGCTAATGATTACGCTGGAGACATATTGAAAGGTAAAGTGTCAATTAGAGTCCCTAAAGTGATAAAGGGTAAAAAAAAATAAAAGGTCAGATGTATTAGAAAGGAAGAAAGGGAAGAAAGCAAAGAAGTCAAAAACTGCTAAGAAAAAGAAAGGTACTGCTACCTGTCAAAATTATTTTTTTCTCATCTCATTTTTATCACTATTATTTATATGTGTAATATGCAGGAGAAGATCCAAAGGATGCAACACACGAGACAGAAGTTGGACAAGACCCAGAAGAGTTTGCTGTAAGAAAATGACCTGTGCTATATTATTCTTTCAATAATTCAAGCACTTACATTTGTTCTGAACAATTCCATGTGTTTTTGGACAGGCCTATTATCCCTCAAGCATTGGTGCTAATATTGCACCACAGTACTTCCCAAGCAATATGACCGGTGATTTTTCCACAATGGCTGCTCCTTCTATCAATTCTATGCAAGGAGGATATACTGGTCTTCTACTTGGACTTAATCAAGATGCGTCGGCTGCTCGAAAATTACATTTTGATGAAGTACCAAATCACTCATCAATTGATTAGTTGTCATGTTTTTGTAACTTTTCATTGAGCTATAAGATTGTAATTTTCCATATGGACTATGTGATTTATATTTAGATACTACCTGCACATTCAGATACTCCATCACTGCAATGCAGATTGAATACAGATGTGCAAGGAGCTTTCATTAAACACAAGAAGCTTCACATATGTGCAAGTACATGGTTCGACAAAAGAAAGACATAGATTTCCAGGTTGCAACGCATGATTTAACAAATTGAGAATAAAAAATTCCCATTGATTGGCATATTACATTCCAGTGCATGCTAGGCAACTCAAAGCCCTCATTCTTACAACCTTAATAACTAGATCCTACTACAAGAACTATTGACATTTGAGTCAGCCAGAAGCACACCTCATTACAGTTGAAGCTATATACTATGACCAACAGATCGATTTGATCTCTATAAGAATGCATCGTCACTTTTACAAAAGGAGTGTACACGTAAGTTTCAAGTAGTAGCCCTGTATCAGTACTGGAGTAGCAGTATGGACCCAACAGAGAAGACGTAAGTGCAGCAATCCAAGACAAATTATCGATCCAACAATAGGCAGTTGGACAACAAGCAGAAGCCATGGCTGCTCCTCTGTCCCCAACAAGAAGCCCCATCTTGCAGGCAGCTGCAGAGGAAGTGCCGTCGCCGCGGAGCACTCGAGATTCGTACGCGGCCACGAGGAGGGCTGCTGGGACGGGGCCATGGCGCGAGCACGTAATCAAGCTAGGGCTGTGGGCGGAGGAAGGGAGCGCATATCCTCTAGCGGCGGCGGCGTTGCTGTCGCCGAACAGGAACAAGGTAGGGCGGTGTGTCATCTGTTTTTTCAGGAGGGCAGAGCCAATCGTTACGTTGGCTGGCTTGGCTCCGTCGCTCGCTCCGTGGCTCGGCAGCCGGCAAGCCGCTCCGTTTTATATTGCGCGAGCCAGTGTCGAGCAGACGAAGATCAGGAACGCGTGTGCGGCATCCGAGCGGTGATGCAGGGGACACGGCCTGCATCACGTTTGCAGACAATTTTTTCCATAAAATCCAATAGATTGAGTCTTAACAATAGGACAATTTAGTTGCATATATCCTATTTCCTGGTATTTAAGTCAATATTTATCATTTTGCCTCACAAACCTTGTAGACTTGCTTGCTGGCCTCTTGCCTTTCTTGGGTGCATACCCAAGTCCCTCCGTCTTGACTGAGAACCTTTGCTCAGTCAATAGCTTGTCAAGAGTGATTTTATCTTTGAAACACATTTCCAAACTTTTGTTATGCTTTATCACTTGCTCTTTTAGCTCATTGTTTTTAACAATAAGCTTAGCATCATATGACTTAATATTACCATGACTTGAATCAACATTAGAAATATATGGCATTGCAAGCAAATCATCATATGAAGTACAAATGCTAGTTCTAGCAATTCCAACGCTAGTGCTAATTTTGCTTGAGTTTTCTTGGACAAGCAAGTCGTGAGTTTACTTTAGCTCCTCATAAGAATTTTTAGGATAGAGATGCTTTCTCTTTAAGACCTTGAATTTTAACTTCTCTTTTCCAAGATATTCATTTAACTACTAGCATGTCCATAAGCTCATCATAAGTAAGTTCTTCATCATCTAAGGATATTACCTTTTCTTCTTTCGTCATGAGGCATATAGGAGATGAGAAGAGGGATAGCGCCTCCTTGATGACAATGCTGACAAGTCCCATCTTGGGTGACCCATCCTCATCCTTATCGGAGTCAGAGTTGGTGTACTCCTCATCGGAGTCTCACTCCCCAATATGAACCTCATTCTTGCCATTCTTGTGAAGCTTTTTGAAAAGCTTCTTCTTGCCATTGAAGTCGTTTTTCTCTCTTAGATGGTTAAGTCTAAATTAATGAGAGATTAAACTCTAATACCAGTTGTTGGATCAATGATATTCGACTAGAAGGAAGCGAATAGGGGGTTCTAAAAATTCTTTCCTAAAACTAACTACTACAAATTATATCTAGGCAATATTTTAATGCAATTTAAACATACACAATTCTAGTATAGCTAGGGCACCACAAGCACCAGTCTATCCTACAGCCAGCAAAGTCTGCATCAGAGAAGGCTCTAAGGGAAAGACTGGAAGCTGAAGAGTACCAGATACCATAGTCTAGAGTAGTTCGAAGGTACCTAAAGATGCGCTTCACCGCTTGGCGGTGAGAGACACGAGGAGAAACCTGAAATCGAGTGCACAAACACACGACAAATGTATGTCTGGCCTCGAGGCAGTAAGATACAAGAGAGAGCCAATCATGCTGCGATACTCCTTCTGATCTACTAGCTCACCATCCTCATCTAGATCGAGTGAAGTTGATGAAGCCATTGGAGTTGACACCGGCTTGCCATCACTCATGTCAAAGCTCTTAAAAGGTCTCGAGTGCACTTGCCTTGATGCAAAAAAAAGTACCCTTCCGAGTCTGCTTGATTTGGAAGCCGAGGAAGAAGCTCAACTTGCCCATCATGCTTATCTCAAACTCTATGCTCATGACATCAGAGAACTGGGAAACCAGAGCATGACAAAAGCTACCAAAGATAATATCATCCACATAAATCTAGACGAATAGAAAGTCATTGCCATGCATGCGAATGAACAAGGTGTGCACGAGCACCCTCCGCGCGCCGAGGGCCTTGAGCTTGGTGAGGCCAAAGAGTTGTGCTTCGTACCCAGCTATGTTATTTGTCACCGGGAACCCGAGGCATGCCGAGTATAGCAGGCGATGGCCCTCTAGCATAGTGATCACTGCACCCACCCTGGCGGCGGAGGCGCCGTAGGCTCTATCAGTGTAGATGCTCCACACCAGGTCTGCTAGTAGCTGGGCTTAAAGCTAAGCTGGTAGGGTCCATTCAGCGAGGAAGTCCGCTAGGACCTGAGATTTTATGGCTGTGTGCGAAGCGTATGTCAAGGAGAAAGGCGTAAACTCGGCCGCTCATTTACCAATGCGGCCTGTGGACTCCTTATTGTGCAGCACCTCTGCCAAAGGGAATGAAGAGGGCACGGTGATGTGATGAGCCAAAATGTAACGGTGGAGCTTTCGTGAGGCCATGACAAGGGCATAGGCCAATTTTTTGAGTTCAATGTGCCGTGTCTTGGCGCCCTAAAGGCTTCGAAGATGAAGTAGACTGGTCGTTGAAGGGACCCCTCCTCAAGGACTGCGCTGACTGCTGTTGTCGTAGCCGCGAGGTACACCAGTAACAGAGCCTCTGGTGTCGGGGCCACAAGGGTTGGAAGGCTTGCAAGATGCCTTTTGAGTTTATCGAAGGCCTTCGTGCACCCCTCATCCCAATGAAACCTATCGCATCCGCAAAGGGTTCTGAAGAACAAAGGGCCTCTCTTGGCCGCCCTAGATAGGAAACGGCTTAGCACGGCCATGCGGTCGGTGTGCCTCTGGACCTCTCTTGTCATCTTGGGCAGCTCCATGGAGAGGATTGCATCAACCTTGATAGGGTTCGCCTGTATCCCTCACTCTGACACCAAGAAGCTGAGTAGATTTCCAGCTTGCACGCCGAAGATGCATTTGTGTGGATTCAGCTTGATGCCCGCCTACCGGAGGTTGTCGAAGGTTTGCTAGAGGTCTTGACCATGGGAGGCGGGTTGTCTAGTCTTGACGACCATGTCGTCAATGTAAGCTTTGACGTTCCTTTTGAGCTAGGAGGCGAGGGTGAGGGCCACCAGGCGTGTGAACATGGCTCTTGTGTTCTTGAGGCCAAGCAGTATGTCCCTGCCGGGGTTATGAAGCTTGTCTTGACTTCGTCGTCCTTAGCCATATGAATCTGGTGGTAGCTAGAGTATGTGTCCAAGAAGCTCATTAGCTCGCATCCTACCGTGGCATCCACCAGTTGGTCTATGTGAGGAAGCGGGTAGTTATCATTTGGACATGCCTTGTTGAGCGCGGTGAAATCGACACACATATGCCATACGCCGTTAGCCTTTTTGACCAGCACCGGATTCGCGAGGCACTTTGGGTGCTACACCTCGCGGATGACTCTGGATTGGAGTAGCTTCACGACCTCCACTTTGGCTGCCTGCTAGTGCTCGAGGGACATGCGCCGGAGCCTTTGTTTGACCGGTTTAGCATCAGAGCAAACCGTGAGGCTATGCTCGATGATGGCATGGTCCACCCCTTTATGTCGGCTGGCGACCATGCGAAGACATCCATATTGTCACGAAGAACGCGAAGCAGATCCTGCTCAACCTATGAAGGGAGGCCCTCGCTAATGGAAACTTGCTGGTCCGCGGTATGTAGGGAGACTCTCTTGACTCCGCCGTTAGGCCTGGGTTTGGGCATCCACACTGGGGTAGAGGGCGCGCCTACGTCAAGGGTGTCTCTAACGGTGTGTACCTTTTGGAGGGGGCCTCGCGCACTGAGCTATATCAGACGGGCGAGGTCTTGGTCTCTGAACACAAGAACGATACCCTGCGGACCTGGAAGTTTCATGCAGAGGAAGTTGTGGTGCAGGACCACCCCAAAGGCGTTGAGGGTCGGGCGTCCAGGATGGCGTTGTACAGGTAGGGAAGATTGACGATGTCGAAGGTGACGTCCTCACTTCTCATGTGATCACCCTAGCCAAAGGACACTTGTAATCGTATTTGGCCCAGGGCTTTTAGTGGTTGACCCCCAAAACCCTGGAGCGGGATCCCCGGAGGCCCTAGCTGAATGCGGGAGATTCCCATTTGGTTGAAGGCCCCTACGAATAAAATGTCGGCGGATCTACCCCCGTCGACCAAGACACACTTAATGTCACATCTCGCGATGGTGCCCTGGATCACCAGAGGATCCTGGGGAGAAAAGTTAACTCCATCCGCATCGTCGATTATGAAGGTGATGTCGTTTTGTGCCCAAGTCGGTGGCATCTGGGCACGGTACGCTGCCACATGATGTAGTCGATGGGCGTAAGCCTTTTGCTGCTATGCAGATGAAAATTTCAGTGATGAACCTCTAGATATAACATTTATGATGTGGTGCTACCCTCCCTCAGCGGGCTATATCCGTAGAAGGTCCTCCGAGGGCTATTGCACGTGAGTCATCGCTGGGGGCCTCGCTTCCAAGGCTCTGTCCCTGGCGATGCTCTGGCGGAGCGTCGTGATAGTGGGGCATGTTCGAGTGAGGTGATCGCCATGGTTATGCACTTCGCACCAAAGCCTGTGTTGTTGGTGCTCCCCCTCATCGCACGCTCCATCTTCGCGGCCCCATCCTTGTTCGCGCCCTCGACCCCTACGACCCCGTCCCCAGCCGACGGGGGTGCTATCGTCGGACCCGCCTTCGATGTCGAAGACATATCTGGCCCTTTGGGCTTTGTGTTTCCTGTGACTAGAAGTGTCCTTCGGCGAGTCCTACACTTGCTTAGTGTTAGAGGTGTCACCCTTGCATTGCTGTGCGTCCTCTTCTGCTCTTGCATACTCCTCCATCTTGTAGAGGAGCTTAGCAATTGTCTTTATCGGTTTGCACGCATTGTATTCGGCCAGTGGCCTCGGGTGGAGGCTTCGGATCACCGCATTGATGATCGTGGTCTCGTTGAAGTCTTTGACTTGGCAGCGAACTTTGGCGAAGCGTTTGAAGTATTATTGGAGCTATTTTGAGGGCTTCTGTTTTATGGCGAAGAGTTGGTCCGCGTCGACCCGCTCGACGTAGTTACCCTGGAAGTTGTTGTATAAGCGGTCGCGGATCTACTCCCACACATATATGGAGTTTGGCTCTATGGTAAAAACCAAGAGAGTGCTACTCCTTGTAGGGCGAGCAGCAGTCCCTTCGCTTTGGTAGAGTCATCCTTGCCGGCGGCCTCAATGGCCGTCTCGTACACCCGAACGAACTCCCTAGAGTCCGTATCACCTTTGTATGGCTCGACGGTTGGGAACTTGAAGTCTTCCGGCCACGCCGATTGCTGTAGGCCGGCGGAGAGTGGGGACTCCGAATGTACACGTCAGAGCATGCTACGACCGGAGGCGGGGGCGTCGCGGTTGTCTGCTCGATCGGGTGTGACCTCCGTCACCGCTGCTGGTGGCGTTTGCTGACTCTGAGCCTCTTGCATCTCCCGCATGGCCCCTCCAAGGTCTGCTAGCTCGCGCTGCAATGTTTTGAGGGCTGCCATCAGGGTGCTCTCTATCATCGAGGCGGCCGCACCTGCTCGAGCGAAGGCATGCGCGACGAGGTTGCTGGCAATAACGGCCTGCTCACCGGAGCTGTTCGATGCGTCGGTGCGATTGGCTCCATGGTCAGCGATGATCCCGATGCGAGCATCAGGACTACCTGCCGCCCCCGTGTTGGATCCAGGGTCACTGGGCATGCTAGCACTGGTGTCAGCGCCGATGATCCCGCTGACATGGACACCACTGTCGGGTCGACCGTCGCACTATCAACAGGGCCAACCGCGATGCCCGGGCGATCCTCGGGGTGGCTGATCGTACCCACGCGGATGTCGACGCCGGCGTTCACCGCACTGATGTCGCCCTCAACGTCGGCCCCAAGGGTTGGCATAGACAGCATACCACCTGAGGCCCTGGCATTCACGACTACCGCCGTCATGCTTCGCTTTCTTTTCGCTGCTGACGATGCTTTCTTAGGCGCCATCACCTCTCAAAGTCCACGGCTTGCTCTCTGTCGTCCCCACGGACGGCGTCAACTGTTGTGGTTAGTGGTCAAACAGTAAACTAGGAGAGTAGTTGAGTGAATGTGGTGGATGAACTATGCTTGTCCCTTCTCCCTGTCCAGGGCACATATACATACACCTCTATAAAGTATGATTACAGTACTGCCCTTACAGTCATGCCCATCATGTGGTGTATTCACATGTCATTACACATATCTCATTGGGCCCTATAATCCCTAAATAGGTCGGATGGGCTCAGGTAGGGGCCATCCCTACTACAAGGCCCATAAGGACTTCTCCCTATCAAACTTCCAGCCGTGCTTCCATAGCCATTGCTCTTTATATTTCCCTTTCTCTTTATTTTGATTTGAGAGAGAAGGTCCTATGGGCTACACCTCTTATTCATCTAAGTTTGATCAGCAGTTCATCATATATGATAAAACTATTTACTCATCGTACCATACAGATAATACTAATATGTAAGACTAAATCAAGTTATTATTTGAACTACATTATAAATTTTAGGGATCCAACTTCCGATTTCTTTAGGTGGTGATCGGTTCGGCTGAAAGCCTCATGGCTTATGGCTGAAAACACTGTAGCTGGCTGAAAAAAACACTGTAGCTGACAGAGGCTTATTTACCATAATTAAATTTAAAAAAATTTAAAAATAGAAAAAACATATTAGCCCATCACGTATAATGTAAACAAATACGAGGAAAAAAAGAACCGGTAAAAAAACTCAAAAAAAGCCAAAAGTTCAAAAAAAGACGAAATTTATAAATAGTGCAAAAATAAGCTGAAGCCAGAAGCTGAAGCCATATTGATCAGGGCATTAGTTCAGAGTGTCGAAGAGACTTTCAGCGAAGTTGCGTGTTACATGAACTCTTTCAGATTGAAAAAGTTAGCTACATTTTTAAAGCATAGTAGCTTTGCATGCGGTTTTCTGTGCTTCGGATTGGTGAATTCTACCTGAACTCCGGAAGACATACGAGTAACTAGGGAGGTGATCTGAACCGTTCGATCTAGATCGGATGGTCAGCTCAGGACACCGCCGGTGGACTCGGGGGCCCACCCCACAGTGGCCTCGGGTTCTCGCCTCGGCTGTAGCGCCAGGTGCAGCAGCTCTGGCCACTGTGCTGCTCCCCCATTAATAACCTAAAGGAATTCAAGAGCACGAGACGAGTAGCAAGGAATTACTACTGCTAAAAAAGCCAAGAAAAATGCCGCAAAAACTGGAGAAATACCGAGAAAATCCAGTCGACTGAGGGCGCCCCAACCAAAAGGAGGAATTTTTAGCCAAGAAAGCAGCTTTCTTGCCACTCCCATGGCCCCCCTATAAGGCTCAGGAGAGAGAGAGAGAGAGAGAGAGAGAGAGAGAGAGAGAAAGAATTGGTTGCTGTTGGCATGGTGGGGAGGAGGAGAGGAGGTGGAGCAATGGCGGGCGCGGCCTGGGCGTGGCTCCTCCTCCTCTTGTGCTGCGGCACTTGGGCCCAGCAGCGGCAAATCTTGGCTGCCGCGAGCACTGACGCGAATGATGGTGGGCTACTCGAAACCTTCCTTGTTTGGGATCGCATTTTCTCTCTTTTTTACGGTTCTTGATTGCTGCTTCGTGTGCTTTCATTCAATGGGCGCCATGGATTCTGGTTCGGACAAGGCGGGGTTCTGCTTTGCTGCTGCATTGGGATCATTCAGTTGTTTCGCTGCTTATTTCTTTAAATGCTTCCACCCCCATCTGGGCTGTTTGTTGTTTGACTGGGGATTTTGTGCAGACCTGTTCTTCTTCTGCTGCTGCTGCTGCTGTTTCTCACGCTGTTCTTCAGCTAAATCATGTGTTGTTGGGTCATTTGTTGCAAATTTGGATTCTTTTTAATGTGGTTTCTGTCAGATTTGGAAGAAATGGGATTTTGAGCAACTGTAATCACTTATGTTGATGGATTGCACTTCTTTGATGGGCAGTTTTGGGCAAGGAATGGCTCGCTGTAATCACTTATGTTGGATTCTTTGGGAAATTTTGCATCTTTCACTGGCTCCCTCCGTTTTTCTTTGAGTTAAATCGTGATGGAGTGTATAGTTGCTTGCTTTCTGGCACTCCTAATACATTTTTGGTTGGAGAAAGGAAAGTTTTTTGCATATGAAAATGCAACTGGCAATGTGTTCTTTACTTTTTTTGATGATTGGATGGGAGGTTTTAATTTCAGGGAAGAAATGACAATTCTAGGAGGATGCGGTCCCTTCACTCCTTTAATAGCTTCCAACTTTTGATCCATCTTTGTAAAGTTTGCCAAAACCAGTAAAATTGCCCAAGATGGATCTGTGATATCATTTGCCTGTCTAAAGTAGATCAGTCTTACTATTTGTATTTGTGATTCAAGTTTTGGCCCTCATATAATGTGAATCTCTAGGTGTGACTGGTCCAACTTTCCATTGTAAGTAGGATTTATTCAGTATGCCTAGCGTCGTAGTAATTCTTAACTTTCTGTCATGCAGTTTCTGTCCTCAACGCGCTATTTACCAGCATGAATTCGCCCGGACAGCTGCGCGGTTGGCAGGTGAATGGCGGCGACCCGTGTGGCCAATCATGGCAAGGCATCACTTGCTCTGGATCGGCAGTCACAGCAATGTGAGCTTCGTATTTCATTGTACTTGCTCCTAAGCCCAGTTCCTTGTTTCCTCTGATGTATTTTGCTCTGCCTTATTCTGTTAGTAAATTGCCGAGCTTGGGGCTCTCAGGGACATTGGCCTACAATATGAACACCATGAATTCTCTAGTTGAGCTGTGAGTCCTGTCATGTATTTCTTCAGTCTAGTTCTGTGTTCGGGAGTTTAGCTGGTGATTGGCTTGATTAAAATCCAATGCAGCGACATGAGCCAAAATAGTCTCGGTGGTGGCCAACAGATTCCATACAATCTTCCAAATAAAAAGCTTGAAAGACTGTAAGTCTCTCAGATGTATATTCTGTTTTTTTTTTAAAAAAAGTGTTCTGATGGCATATCATCTTAAGTGATTTTTTTATTTATTTTTAGTCAGTCTAAGTGAATTCTTGATTTGCAGCAATCTGGCAGGAAACCAGTTCACTGGAAATGTGCCTTACTCAATTTCCACTATGTCTGAACTTAAGTATCTGTGAGTATCCTTTGAACCAAAATTGAAAATTGAATTTGCCTCGAAATTCATATTGTGATGTAAGGGCTAATTGGATTCTTCTTTGTAAATACAGAAACCTTAATCATAATCAATTACAAGGAAATATCACTGACATCTTTTCCAACCTTCCAAGTTTAACAACAATGTGAGTACTTTTAAAAAAATCTTCCCGTGTGACCCTCAATTTGCACCATAAATTCTTCTAAGTTTTTTTTACATTCCCAATGTATCCTTGCTCTGACTATATTTCTGTGGGAATTGCTACAGTGATCTGTCCTTCAATTCTCTTACTGGTGATCTACCACAAAGTTTCACTTCTTTGTCAAGCCTGAAAACTTTGTAAGAAGGAACTTTGAGGAATTTAGTTTGATCTTCTATACTGTATTGTTAATTGTTATGCCTATAACCCATGTCATGTTATTCTTAGGTATTTGCAGAACAATCAATTTACTGGCTCTATCGATGTCCTTGCTAATCTCCCCCTTGATGATTTGTAAGGAAATCAATTTGCATGGTATAAATAGTGTATCTTACATACTTTGTACTGCATCTAATTTACGTCTTTTATTGCAGGAACGTTGCAAACAACCGCTTCACTGGTTGGATTCCTAATGAGCTAAAGAAGATAAATAGTCTGCAGTAAGTACTATTTCAGTCTTTAGTTTCTGCAGTAAGTACGATTTCAGTCTTTAGTTTCCTAGCATTGTGAAAGGTTGTATCTTGAACTAATGTTGTGGTTATGTATAGAACCGATGGCAATTCTTGGAACACAGGCCCTGCGCCACCACCACCACCATTTACTGCTCCTCCACATTCACGCAACCATCAGAAAAGCCCAAGCCGACACTCCAACAGCAGTAACAGCTCATCAAGTTCCGGTGGAAGCACTGGGTTACGTGCTGGAGCCATAGCAGGCATTATCGTAGCTCTATTGGTTATTGGAGCACTTGTTGCATTCTTCTTGATAAAGAGAAAACAACGCAAAGGTACAATGGAAGAACATTTTGAACAGAGACAGCCATTCAATTCATTTCCTCCAAATGAAGGTCAGCACGCTCGATGCTTGATATACCTTGAGAGATGCTTTTATTTTGGTTAGTGACAACACATGTTCGGTTCTTCAAACACTGCAGATATGAAGCCTATTCAAGAGTCTACCACAATAGAGGTGGAGTCCTTGCCTTCCCCTGCCACAGTTAGTCTGAAACCACCTCCAAAGATTGAGCGCAATCAGTCCTTTGATGATGACAACGATTTTACAAACAAGCCTGTCGCAAAGAAAAGTAATGTGTCACCAGTAAAAGCAACTGTTTATTCAGTTGCAGATCTGCAGATGGCAACAGATAGCTTCAACATGGACAACCTTGTTGGAGAGGGTACTTTTGGACGTGTTTATAGGGCGCAATTCAATGATGGAAAGGTACGCATGATCCAGCCTTGTTGCTGTTACATTGTACATGATAGAATTATGTAAAATTGTTTCTAGTGTTTGCTACATCTTTGTACTTATCATATTTTGGTACTTGTTAGTCATACAGTGAAATTGCTTTTAAATGGAGTAACTTTTCCTTCATAACACACCTAAATGAAGTGCTTCTGTACAACGTTAAAAAATGTACTTTTCAGGAATAATTGTGTGTATCCCACATGATCTCTACACCCTTTATTTATAGTGCAAGGTTACAGCTGGGCCCTTGTTATATGTATATAGTGTAGGGGGTTATTTGCAATTGTACATGCTACTTGTATAGGCTCTGATACCATGTTGGCCACTTGGCCCATGGGAAATACACATTCATTCAATGCAACATGGTATCAGACTAGGGTTTCCTCAAACCACCGCCGCCTCAGCTTGCCCTAACGCCGTCGGTACGTCCACGCCGTCGCCTCGACTCTCCCCGCAGCCTCCCCGCCGTTGGATCAGTCAGACCCAGCCTCCCCGCAGGCGGATCCGGTGCCCTCCGTCTGTCTCCTACTTGCTGTGCCTCACACTGCCACCCGGCCGCCTCCTCCCAGTCATCTACAGCCCCGGCTCCGACCCTGCCACCTTGGCTGAAGCCGGCCGCCTCTTTCCGGCCGCCTCCTCCTGGCTGGACGCCTCCTCACGGCCGCTTCCTCCCAGTTGCCTACCAGACGTCTCCTCCAGGTTGTCGCACCAGAGACACCGCCCTAGGCTCCACCCCCCCGGCCCCGACCCCGCTATCTCGGTTGAAACCGGCGCTGCCTCGGCCAGCTCCTGACGATGTCGCCCTGGCCTTTTTGGCATGATCTGCACCAGATGGCTACCACCAGTGGCTCCTTCGACATCCCACTCTTGTCGGTTCATTTCGACGGGACGAACATCCGGGAGTGAGCTGTTCACCTAATGATTCTTCTCAATAGCTAGCATCTATGGGGTCATCTCATTGGTGAGCACCCGTCCGCCTCGGTCAAGCCGCCTGTTCCACCCGCTCTTTCTACTGTTGTGGATCAGACAACTCAGGAGGCCACTGCTGCACTGGAGGAGGTCCTGGAGCTCTACCAGTCTAAGTTGCATGTCTGCAAGTGATGGCAAGAGGCCGAGGCTCATGCTACCATCATCCTAGTGGGTAGCATGACCATGGATGTGGTGGAGCTGCCAACGACAGCTTATGTGGGAGCGCCTCCGAGCTCACCACCAGCCGACGAGTGATGCTATGTATCTTTCAGTTGTGCATCAGGCACACTCTCTTCAGTAGCTTGATGCCACCGTCGATGACTAATACCAGCGGATGTTTGCGGTGTGGCGTCAGCTTGACTCTCTGGGGCCGGATGTCTGTTTCACCTGCCCGTATTGTGTGCGGCTTCGTGCTCACTAGGAAACTCACTGTCTCTACGAGTTCCTACGCGTCTCCGACCTGAGTTTGAGACTGTGCGGGCTCAGCTCCTAACTTGCCACCCGCTCCCGGGCTTAATGGAGGCTCACGGCCGTGCGTGCTGAGGAGGCTCGTCACCGTCTGACTCTTGCTTCTCAGCAGTCTTCCCCGCCTCCGCCTTCTCCCTTGTTAGGTATTTTATCTCTATGGATCTTGGACTCTGGTGCTTCCTTTCACATGAGACTAGATTCCACCCACCTCACCTCGTTGCATCCCACAGTTCTCTTCCACTGTTCGAACTGCAGATGGTACCTCTCTTCCTATTGTAGATCGAGGCACCCTTTTCATTTCCTCTTTTCATGTTCCTGCAGTCTCACATGTTCCTTAGCTTACTATGTAGCTTATGTCGGTTGGTCAGATCATTGATCATGACTGTCGTGTTGTTCTTGAGTCTGACTCTTATTCTGTTTAGGACTGCCGCATGGGGACTTTGCTTGGTACTGGTCCTTGGCGCCGTGATTCACAACGTCTTTGGCAGTTTGATTGGCTCCATCTTCCTTTCGTTGTCTCCACCAGCCAGTCAGCCCCTGCAACTACCTTTGCCCTGGTTGCGTTTCCACTACCTCCTTCGCTCGGTGGCACCATCTTCTTGTCATCTTTGCGGATCGTGCCTATCGTCACTAGTTGGTCGTGTTGTTCTTGGGTTTGTTTCTGCGGACATGTCTTTACATTGTATGGGTTGCAAGCTTGCCAAGCGATTGCACCTCCCCTATCCCTATAGTGATTCTATTTCTCGTCTTTTTGATCTTGTACACTCTGATGTTTGGGGTCTAGCTCCCTTCGATTCAAAAGGTCATTGATCACAAGATCAGGACCCGCTCGGATGGTTTCCTTGAGCGCTACAAGGCTCGTCTTGTGGCGCGTGGTTTAGCAGGAGCATGGTCGTGTCTACGATGAGACCTTTGCTCTTGTCGCTTCACATGACCACCGTTCGCACTCCTTGCTATGCGTTTGTTTGACAGTGGCCCATATCTCAGTTGGACGTCAAGAATGCCTTTCTCAATGGCGAGTTGTGTGAGGTCTACATGCAGCCACCCTTGGGTTTTTTTGTCTCTCATGGTATGGTCTATCGCTTTTGTCGCTCTCTCTATGGGCTAAAACAAGCCTCTCGTGCTTGGTTCGCCTGCTTCTCCGTTGTCACTACCGCCAGCTTCTCCGCCAATGATCATGACCCTGCCTTGTTTGTTCACACCTCGGGGTTAGGCGCTTCTTTTATATGTTGATGATATGATCATTACTGGTGATGACTCTCAGTACATTGCCTTTGTGAAGGAGCGTCTCAGTGAGCAGTTCCTGATGTCCAATTTGGGTCCTCTTTGTTATTTTCTTGGGGTTAAGATCACTTCTACGCTCGAGGGTTACTATCTCTCAGGAGCGTTACATTTAGGATATCCTTATCCATGCTTGTCTCACTGATTAGCGTGTGGTGGATACTCCTATGGAGCTTGGTGTTCATCTTGGGATCACTCGCCCTGACATCTCTCATCTAGTTCACATCCTCAGTCAGTTTGTCTCTGCTCCCATTCAGCTGTACTACAGTCACCTTCGTGTTCTGCGATATCTTCGTAGAACCATCACTCGTCGCCTTTTGTTTCCTCACTCTAGTTCTTTGCAGCTTTAGGCATACTCTAATGTGACCTGGGCTAGCGATCATTCTGATCGCCGCTCTCTTTCTGCCTATTGTGTTTTCCTTGGTTCCTCAATTGATTGCCTGGAGGACCAAGAAGCAGATTGCCGTTTTCCGCTCGAACGCTGAGGCTGAGTTGAGAGCCATGGCATCTTTTGACAGCTGAGATCACCTGGTTTCGGTGGCTACTTGAGGATTTTGGTGTTTCCGTTTCTGCACCGACTCCTCTCTTATTAGATAGTACTAGTGCGATCAGTATTGCTCGAGATACCGTGAAGCATGAGCTCAACAAGCACATTGAAGTCGACGCTTCATACATGCGATTGCAGGTGCAAGACAAAGTTGTTGATCTCCAGTATGTGCCTTCGGAATTTCAGTTAGAAGATTTCTTCACTAAGGCATAGACTAGTATACAATATAGTTTCTACCTCTCGAAACTTAGTGTTGTTGATCCACCATAAGTTTGAGGGGGTGTTATATGTATATAGTGTAGGAGGTTATTTGCAATTGTACATGCTACTTGTATGGGCTCTTGGCCCATGGGAAATACACATTCATTCAATCTAACAACCCTAACACTGACCCTAATTAGACTACGGATCCGAATTCTTATTGGTCCCTAATACT
This sequence comes from Dendrocalamus latiflorus, assembly GCA_017311315.1. Taxonomy (NCBI): domain Eukaryota; kingdom Viridiplantae; phylum Streptophyta; class Magnoliopsida; order Poales; family Poaceae; genus Dendrocalamus; species Dendrocalamus latiflorus. The sequence goes on along the minus strand of CM029677.1, from coordinate 14,914,947 downwards.
AACTCACACCAACACACCTCAAGATGGGCCAAAGATATCAATCATGCCCATCTTGTTACATATTGTAGCACATTTGCTAGGACCTAACTCTTTAGTGAGACAGTCAGCCAACAGTTCACCAAACTCGACATACTCTAGCTTTAGCATCCCGCCATCAAGCTTCTCCTTGATGAAGAACCTATCAATCTCAACATGTTTAGTATGATCATACTATACCGGATTGTTAGCAATGTTGATCGTAGATTTAATTGTCACAATGCAACACCAAGGGGTTATTCTTCCATACGTGAGGCTGAGACAATAAACCCTTCACCCACATCATTTCACTCACCATGGATGTTACGGCGTCGCCTAGGCGTCCAGGCGGGCCTCTGCGAACGCCACGGCCGTTCGCCTCGACTTGGTCTTCTAGGCGAGCGCCTAGCGATTCTAGTCGTCCGCGGCGTCGCCTACTCGTCCGCGGCGAGCTTCACGGCGACGCCTTGTTGCGAGGAAACCGAAGGCCGAAGCGTATAAACCCGAAGCTGAAAGCCCGAAGCGGTATTATAACGGAGCGAAGCGACACAACACAGCGGCAGGCGGCAGCGGCGAAACCCTAACCCTACCGATTGCCGCCGCCACTCCATCTGCCGGCGCCGCCGACCGACCTGCCTTCGTCGCACCCCCCTCCTGCACTCTCTCCACGACTCCACTCCACGAATCGAAGCCCTTCGGCTGTTCCGCAGGCAAGCCCACTGCCCACATTTGTTTCCTTCTCCAGTTCTTCTTCCTCCTCGTTCTGGTTTCTTCTTCAGTTCTTCTTCCGGGCTTCCGGCAGATCGGCTCAGCTCAGTTCTTCTTCCGGGCTTTCGGCAGATCTGCTCTGCTCGCTGCTCGGTGTGTACACTACTACTGAGTACTGACTAGTGACTACTGATTTTGTTGGGTTTTAGGCTCTTAAAGCTGTGATTTTGATGGAGCTGTCAATTTGTGACTTTGTGGTTTATCTCTGCATCTGCTGATTCTGCTCTCTGCATCTGCTGATTGCCTGATTCTGCTCTCTGCTGCTGTGCTGTCTGCTGTGTGCATATGCTCGCCTGGAGCTCGCCTGGCCGATGCCTAGGCGCCCGCTTGGACGCCTAGGCGTCCTGGCGCCCGGCAGTCGCCGTGGTCGCCATGTCCGCCGTGACAACCATGTCACTCACTCAACGCCATTGCCCTGCATTCTGCCTCTGGAGTAGACCGAGCCACAACCTCTTGCTTCTTTCTTCTCCATGGCATAAGGTTACCTCTCACAAAGATGCAATATCCAGAGGTAGATCTCCTGTCATCCACATTGCTCGCTCAGTCAGTATCACAATACCCTTCCACATTCAAGTGTTGATTCTTCCTAAACCAAAGACCTTTCCCAAGGCTATTCTTCGAATACCGCAGGATTCGATAGATAGCATCCATGTGTCCTATTTTGGGATCATGCATATATCGACTCGCCACCCTCACTGCATATGAAATATCAGGTCTTGTATGGCACAAATAGTTGAATCGTCCAACAAGCCTTTGGTAAGCGGCCTTGTCAACTGGACCTCCCAACTAAGCACAGCTCGTGATTCCTATCAATAGGCGAAGCAGTAGGTCGACACCCAAGCATACCTGTTTCTGCCAATAGGTCTAGAACATAATTCCTCTAGGAGAGAGCTATACTCTTTGAAGAACAGGCAATCTCGATCCCAGGAAAGTAATGAAGACTTCCAAAATCTTTCACCTCAAATGCCTCTCCCAGTCTTTTCTTCAAGGACTTGAATTCCTCGGTATCATTTCCAGTGATCACAATGTCATCAACATAGACTACAAAATGGTGATATGTAATCCTCTACGCCTGTAAAACACAGTATGATCTCCATTGCATTGAGAATAGCCTATATTGTAGAATGCATGCCTGAATATGTCAAACCATGCCCTTGGAGACTGCTTCAGACTGTATGAAAACTTCTTATGTTTACACTTCCTGTCAGTCTGCCTGTTCTCAAAGCCCGGAGGAATCTCCATGTATACCTCTTGTAAATCATGTAGAAAATCATTCTGCACATCTAGCTAATGTAGAGACCATCCGAAGTTAGTTGCACATGAGACCAACGTTCTCCGTGTGCTCATCTTCACCACTAGTGCAAAGGTCTTATCATAATCTATCCCATAGGTTTGACTATAACCTTTTGTAACCATTTGTGCCTTGTATCTTTCTGTTTTGCCTTCAGGAGTTTGCTTAACCGTAAACACCCATTTGCACCCTACTACCCTCTTTCTTGCTGGAAGTGAAACAAGATCCCATGTCTTGTTCTTCTGAAGTGCACTATCTTCTTTCATTGCATCCTTCCACTTAAGATCCTGCTTAGCAACTTGCCAATCCTTTGGATTAGGCAATGTTTGAAGAGATGCAATTAAGGTTTTGTAAACAGATGAAATATGGGAATATGAGATGAAGGGTGCGTTCTTTTCGGTTGTGGCTTATGACTACAACTGATGGGTTTTGGCCCTAATGCAAGCACTTGTGCGAACCAAATGCCGATAAGCCGCTTTGAAAAGACTGTTCCGAGAAGCTGACCTGTTTGTTTATTCGGGGGAAGCTATAAGCCATAAGCTGAAAAGAACGGGTCGAAATTTGCAATGTCATGCTCAAAGCCATACCGAATTGGAGGCTTTCCGGCAGTAGCTCTAGTTTCCCTACATTGTGCAAGTGGTAACTCTAAATGAGATGGATCGGAGAGAACATTACCACTCGCCCCGGGAGAGACAAGGAACTTGATGGAGAGAGACTCAAGGAGGGATTTGGGACTGGATCAACTGGGAATACCATCTAGTCAGGCTGTGGTTGTTCCTATTGATGCTCAGCTCATGGCTCAGGTAGTGTCAACTGTCTCCCCCTATCTTCCAAAGCGCCTTTGTTGATAAAACTTCAATTCTTATGGGGAAAGTTGTGCAACCTCTGCAGAGTGTAAAATTATCCAAATAACTGTCCCTGGTTATGGATAATGCTCAGTGATTTCATATGAGGGGTAGAATTTTATAAAACCTTGGTTGGATTTTGGTTGGGAAGTGAATAGCCAGTTCACTTATGGTTTACTTAATTCCTTTGAATTATTTACTTAATAATCACTTTCAAAGTTCGCTTTTAATTTATTTATTGTATTTACTTTAAATTATTGATTTCTGCAAATAACCATTCAGCCATCATTTGATAAGCCTTGTATAATTATATTTTATTTTGTTACAAATGACTTGCTGAGTACTCTATGTATTCGTGGCTATATACTTTGTTGCTTAGTTGCGGAGGAAGAACCATATTAGCTAGCGGTACTTAAAGGGGGGAGGGTTCTTCGACGACTTCGCGGATTATGACCTCGCTTCCCAATTGATTGCCTGTAGGCATGTTGAGTGACCACTATGTTTATCTTTATTTTCTGTTGTTAGTTTTTGTAGGCCCTTCAGGCTACTATTTGTAAGCTTGGTTATAAGGTCGTTACTCTGATAATTAATAAAAATTGCGTCTTTCACAGTTAATCGTGATCATGGTTGATATTTTATCTATGTTTCCACTGTGCACACTAACATTATCCTGGATTGGTGCAAAATACACAGAGTTTGGATTTGTATATACGGGTCTCGACAGCGGAATACTCTCCTATCACTAAGGGTAACAGTCGAGAGGGGGAGAACAAAGAGAGTGATAGCCGAGTAGAAGTTGAGAAGATGGGAAAAGAGGAACATGTTGTGGAGACAATTCTGTGCCCAAGCCTGAGCCCGAGCCTAACGGAATGTGTGAGATGTGACTACCTCTAAAGAATTGATGAAATGTGCGATAGATGTGACTACCTCATATTGCCGCACGGTTAACACACTTGGGTGTGCGGCGGAGAGATCATGACAAGGCCTTTACAATGTTTAATCGCAACCTGATTCCACCCGCTAAGGTTTCGCTGCCGAGTAGGCTGACGACCTAATCGGTAAAAGCCCCCTTTTGCGCCACATGGAAGGTTATCCAAAAGTGAAATAACCACCCACATCATCTCAATGGCGGAATCGATGTTGAAATATTACAAATTAATTAGTTAGGTCCATCTCATACTAGATATGTGGTACAGTAAGGCTCAGACCAATGGCGTATAAAGTTAAATTCTTAGTCAATACTTAGGCGAGACATCCACATCCCAGTGTGCTAACTACACTCACTTTACTACACGATCACTCGCCAAAATGAAAACTATTTTGTCTAACCATCACCAATGACAATACCCATGCCCTGATACACAAATTTTATAACAATGGCTACACCATGATTCAATATTTTATTAAGTCAAAGTTAATTAATTGATCAATGTGATGGAGAGTCCAACGTAACAATAAGCATGGCTAAGCATACTAGATATATAACCCAAGTGAATACTAGTATTGCTTCACTAGATAATTAACCATCTTATGGTGATAATGGAATTATAATATTCAAATTATCAAAGGAGGGAATTATCAAATTGGTTGATAACTATCAAATATTAGGGTTTGTAATAAATTAGCAATGCACAATAGTTTAAATCAAAATAATAATACTTAGATGTGAAACAATAGGTTCAACATAATCAAAGGTCATGGTTACCACTTGATCTTAAAATCCTACTTCTGCTCCTTCGAGACGTCATCTAACGAGAGAGCGAACGAAACACAAATAAACTCAAAGAAAATTCAAACAAGATCCATAAACAACAAAACCAGAACCAAAAGATATGGCTGAAATTTAGATGAATTTAAGATGAAGAATCGGGTCAATCAGAGTTCGGACGAAGAACGGACTCTTGGAAGAATGACCGACTGAGAAAATACTAGAAAAAGAGACTACCGTGCTAGGGTTTACTGTGCTATGGACCTGGTTTATGGACCATGGCTTTGGTTCAAGGTGGTCATGGTCTTCAGAATAGTGTTTTGGCTGAAGGGATCCACATGGCGTTGAGATGGTCTACGGCGGACTCGATTCATGGAGTATGGATCTAGGGTTGACGCTGGGTGTACCACGCTGGTGTTGACGCAACATCCACGTAGCAACCATGTGCTGGTGTGGCGATAAGATGGCCAGACGTTGCGATGATGTGGCTAACCATGGCACTGGCGGCGGTGGCGCACAGAGACCGAAGGTCTTTGGTGAGCAACGGCAACGACAGAGTAGGCGGTTTCTAGGCCGATGAAGCGCAAAATTGGGCCAACGCAATGGCGCGATTCCGATGACATGGGTAGCTTGGCTAGTAGTGACCTTCGGTGAGCGGCGTCGCAACCAAAAACAACGGCAAAGACATACGGTGACGCTCTAGCGAAGAGGAGACGCATGGGCTAGAACGAGGCGCGTGAAGCTAGGGAGCGGGATGGTGGAGGGAACACACAATAGGCAGCTAATTTAGGCGGTGAACTAGTTGGCCGACGGTGGAGAAGATGGCTCGGATCTCGGCAATAGCTACTTCCCTCTTCGATTCCTTGAGGATTCCAGATGAGACCGCTTAGGAACACGTCGTGACACACTTGAATTTGATGGAGATGGAAGGATTCGACGGATCAACGAAGTCCCTTCTTGGCTCTAATGGTGGCGGTGGAAATTGGAGCTGTCGATCTGATGCTACAAGCGACCTCCAGGGCGGCGGCTAGGGCAAAGGGAGAGGGCGCCTCGGGTTACTTGTTTGGGGCTTGGGTGGCCTTTTTATAGTATGGGGAGAGGGAGATCGGGACAGACACAGCGCAACGTTGTAGTAGCTTTGGTCACGGCTAGTGGAAGAGGATGAACAAGGTACTGTCAAGTGGGGCTGGCCATCGGTGAGAGATAGGGATGGCTAGCGGGTTGGTTGGGCTGGTGAGAAAAAGTGGAGCAGGCCTGGAAAAAGGAGATGGGTCGGAGGAATAGGGAATTCGGTCCGAGATGATTTTCGGGATTTCCAGGTTTTTCTTAATTTCAAAAAAGAAATAAACTCAATTGAGCTCCAAAAATAGCAAGTAAACTCCGAAAAATCTAAGAAAATATAGAAAAATTCCAAATACAGAAAAATTCCTTGCAACAAAAGGAGCCCAACTAAAACTGGTTTTGATTTAATTGATGTTTATTCTATTCATGTCAAATCTTTTTAATTTCTAAAAATTCCAATTAAGCTTTCATTAATTTAAGAAAAATCCAAATGGTTATTTTTATTTAAAAAACTTCCAAAAGGCACTGAAAACCAGGATGTTACATCCTCTAAGAATTGACCAATATCACCACCTCTTGTGTATAGGGATGGGAAATGGTAAAGGATAATCCGTTTTATCTAATATTTGTATCCGAAAAAATGCAAATGTGGTAGGCAAAATCCGTAATCGAGAATGTATTCGTATTCGAGAATGTTCGTATCCGTATTTGCGAATGCTCGTATCCGTATTTGAGAATGTTCGTATTTGTATTCGAGACTTCGATTCGTATTCGATCCGTTTTTATCCCTAGTGACCTCTCTGGGGACGATTGTAAAAAGCAATTTTCTGATAAACCAAGGTTCACAAGTAAGAAGCGAAAATTACGTTGTATAATTTTCAACTCTATATGTTACACTGCTAGCTTGTATAGACGTGTAGTCATGTTACATAAATTTGTTATAAAAGTTTTAAGATATTTGCATTCGACCGAATTAAGTATATATTTGATTCGAATACGTTACAACATTCCATTCATATTCGTATTCGAGAATGTTTGAATTCGTATTCATTTGAAAAATATGAATTCGTATTCATATCTATATTTGTTTGAAAATATGAATTTGTATTCGTATTTGAGATTATTTGATTCATATTCGGTCCATTTCCATCCCTACTTGTGTAGCATGGCTCTAATTCCCGGAAAGTCGCATCCATACTCACAATCAATCTTTTCTCAACTAGGTTCGAACATCTATAGCCCTTCTGACTTAATGAATACCCCGCAAAGGTACATTTTACTACTCGAGGATCTAGCTTGCCAACCATTGGCCGGTCATCTTGTACAAAGCACACACAACCAAACACTTTCGGAGGGACACAAGAGAAGTTCAGCTACAGACTTCATCCCAAGTATTAGAGATGACATGTGATTGATGAAATATGCTGCTGTCATCACTGCCTTGCTCCACAATCCCTTGGGAATATTCATCTAAAACATGAGTGAACGTGCTACCTCCAACAAATGCTGATTCCTCCATTCATCCACTCTATTCGGGGGGGGGGGGGGGGGGTTGGTAGTTTGATGAAGTATCCCCTCCTTCGAGACATACACTGCAAATTCCTTGTTAATATACTCATTTCCATTGTCAGTTCGAAGAATCTGAACCTTTGCGTTGAACTGAGTAGCAGCTAGCCTACGGAAATCCTTAAAACATCGAAGGACCTCACTCTTTTGCTTCATCATATAAATCCAAGTCATACATCAGAATTAACTGAGCATGGGCCTCAAACATTAGAATGTATTAAAAGGTTCATAACTCCGAAGACCAATGCTACTATATGTAGACGATGTATGCTTTCCAAACTCACAAGCATCACAGTCAAGTTTACTTTTATCTACTTTATTAAATAGATGAGGATACAACCAACTTAAACTCTCAAATGACAGATGTCCCAAACAATGATGATGTAACAAAACTTCTCTCTCAACTCCTACAGCTACAGCTAGCGACTCACCAACATGGTTGATATACCACTTGTTATGAATATTGTGTGTATACTGAAGAAGCCCAATGGGCAATATATATAGGGAGTACAAAGGGATATTACAGAGGAATATGCCATATGCGGATAAGGAAAGCGAGGCATATAAGGAAAGGAATAATACAATTCCTATTCTATCTCTAATACCCTTAACACCATTGCCCATTACGCCTGATTCCAGTCGCAATCCTCTTCCTGGTTCTATTCTCCTGAAATACACATGAATCCTCATCAAATAGGACAATGCATTTGAAATGATCAATGATAGAATTAATGAAAGAAGGTTGACTGGAAAGGAAGGAACATGCAAAACAGAGGATAAAACAATGGCTGGTGTGCACTCTATAGATACTACACCCTGAATAAGTTGGAAGGTCCCTCAGCTGTTTGAATAGTTTCGGAACGAGTATATGGAGTGTAAGATGCAAATGCATTGAGGGACCTGTAACATGCTTAGATACGCCTAAATCTATGATCCAATCAATATGAGAGTTTATATGTGGATGCAAGTGCTTGTAGCTAAGTACCTTCGCCCATGTGGGCATAGTTGGCAAAGTTACCAAAGGAAGTAGAATCATGAGTCTCCTTGCCCTGTTGCCACTTTTTCCATTGCATAGCCTGCTCGCCTATGAGAGTAACGGACGTGCTCTCTTATGATCATGACCACATTGGCCCTAGGACCACCCTGGCCCTTGCCTTTAGCCTCCACGATCGTCACGATCTCCTCGTCCTCCACGACCGCCACGTTCTCCTCGGCCTCTATAGCCTCCACTTCGACCTCCACCACCTTCACGATCTCCACCTCGACCTCTACTATACTGTGAGGGAGGGCAAGCAAAACGCAGGTGTCCTCTTACCCCGTAGTTGTAGTACACCTTGTCGTCAGGTATGGCGTATGTGGACTTGATTGGGTTGTCACCTGTCAGATGATGGCGGTGCAGAACCCCGACTACGAAGAGCGTAGTCGTGATTGGTAGAGGGGCGAGGTTTTTCCCCTCTGCGCCCTATGTTGGAAGAAGGGAGACAACTAGAGTTTTTATTGCTTAACCCTAATTCCAGGCCCGTACAAGGGATATATAGCCCTTTCTTCAACTAACTCCAAAAGATGGAAACTCTTAAATCTTAGAGATAACAAATATCTTTCCTAACTAATTCAATCTGGACTCTAATTCAATCTGGACTCTTCTGGCCGAATCAGCCACCCCCTGGCGCACGGCTGTTCCCAGGCCGGACACGGCGGAAATAATGTTTCCCCCACATGACATCTCTCCCCCCCCTCGACGAGCAGCTCGTCCGCGAGCTGGAATGACGGATAGCGCTCGGTGAAGGTGTCAACGTCTTCCCAAGTGGCTGCCGAAGGTGGTTCGCCCTGCCATTGGATGAGCACTTGGCGAATGCCCCGTGCCAGGCGGGCTTTGACTGCTGCCGCCGGAACGGGTACTGCCGCGCCGTGATGCATAGGCGGTAGTGGTGGTGGAGACTCTGGAGGCTGACCGTTGAAGCGCTTGAGGAGGCCGACGTGAAAGACGTCATGGATGCGGGCACCAGGCGGCAGGTGTAGGCGAACGGCGACCACATTGATGATCTCTGCAACCTTATATGGCCCGTAGTAGCGGGGGCGGAGCTTGCCGGACGTCGCTGTGGGCAGGGAGAGGGGGGTGCGATGACGTACGCGCAACCAGACCCAATCCCCCACATTGTAGGATACCGGCCGGTGACGACGGTCGTAGTAGGACTTGTAGACCGACTGGGCTTGCTCCAGCCTATAGCGGACATCCGCCAGCAGCTCGTCCCGTTCTGCCATGGTTTTAACCACAGCCGCGACCCTGGACTCGCCTGGATCGTAAGAGCGGATTGTGGGCGGGTCGCGGCCATACACCAGCTTGAACGGCGTGTCCCGGAGGGATGTTTGGAACGCCGTGTTGTATGTGTATTCCGCCCAGGGAAACCACCGAAGCCACTGGCGTGGCCTATCACCTGTGAAGCAGCGTAAATACATGGTGATCACCTTGTTGGCGGCTTCCGCTTGGCCGTCAGCTTGTGGGTGGAAGGCGGTGGTCATGTGTAGTTTGGCGCCGGAGAGGGTGAGGAGCTCCTTCCAGAACGCCGAGGTGAACACCGGGTCGCGGTCGGAGACGAGGGACTGAGGAATGCCGTGCAAGCGCACGATCTCGGCGAAGAAGACCTTGGCGACGGTCTCGGCCGAGTAGGGATGGCCCAGCGGAATGAAGTGGCAGTATTTGGAGAATCGATCAACCACTGTGAGGACGGACTTGCCGCCTACCTTTGGGAGCCCCTCGATGAAGTCCAGCGCGACATCAGCCCACACCATGGACGGTACAGGAAGGGGTAGCAGCAGGCCGCCGGGAAGCAGGTGCTCAGTTTTGTTCCGCTGGCAAGTGAGGCAGCCGCGGATGAAATCCTGCACAGCGGAGCGCAGATGAGGGGCGTGGAAGTCGCGGCGGAGGCGGTGCAGAGTCCGCTGGATGCCTTCGTGCCCGTCATTGTGGATGTCAGCCACCAGGTCTTGAAGGAGTGTGGAGGACGGGGGCACATAGAGCTTGGCGTCGAAGGTGACCAGCCTGTCCACCAGAGCCCAGGGTGCGGCGCGGCGGCCTGCCTGGATGTCCTCCCGCAGCGCCACAAGTGTGGGGTCGGTGCTGTTGGCCTGGCGCAGCCTGTCGATGAAGGTGAACTGTGGAGCTGCTAGGAGGAACGCCGTGGCCGAGTCGACGTCGCGGCGGGATAGCGCGTCGGCGACGACGTTGGTGCTGCCTGGTTTGTACTCCACCTCAAAGTCGAACCCCAGCAGCTTGCCCACCCAATGGTGTTGCGGAATTGTTGCCAGGCGCTGGTCGAGGAGGAACTTGAGGCTATAATGATCCGTGCGGACTAGGAAGTGGCCACCCCAGAGGTAAGGCCTCCAGTGGCGGACGGCGTGGACAAGGCCGATGAGCTCCCGTTCGTAAGCTGCAAGGGAGGCGTGACGCGGCGCTGCTGGGCGGCTGAAGAAAGCCAGGGGCCGCTTATCCTGGAGCAGTACAACGCCGAAGCCCGACGAAGAGGCGTCGCACTCTACCACGAACGGCTTGTCGAAGGCCGGAAGCGCCAACACGGGGGCTGTGGTGAGCGCCGCCTTGAGTGCGGCGAAGGCGGCCGCGGCCGCGTCGGACCAGCCGAACCCCTCCTTGCGCAACAGGGCAGTAAGGGGAGCGGCGATGAGGCCGTAGTCCTGTACAAACTTGCGGTAGTAGCCCGCCAAGCCGAGGAAGCCGCGAAGAGCCCGAACTGTGGTGGGCACCGGCCACTCCAGCACCGCTTGGACCTTGCCGACGTCCATGGACACGCCGTCGGCTGAGATGACGTGGCCGAGGTACGCGATCTTTGGCTCGCCAAAAGCGCATTTGGAAAGCTTCACGAATAGGCGATGCTGCTGAAGCACTGAGAGGACGGTGCGGATGTGGCGGAGGTGGTCCACCCAACTGGTGCTGAAGATCAAGATGTCGTCGAAGAACACCAGGACGAAGCGACGAAGAAATGGCCGGAGGACCTCGTTCATCAAAGCTTGAAAGGTCGCTGGAGCGTTGGCCAGGCCGAAAGGCATGACGAGGAACTCATAGAGCCCGTCGTGCGTTCTGAACGCCGTCTTGTGAACGTCGGCGGGAAACATCTGAACCTGATGATAGCCCGAACGCAGGTCCAGTTTGGTGTAGCGCGCGTCGTGCAGCTCGTCTAGCAACTCGTCGACCACCGGAATCGGGAAGGCGTCCTTGACGGTGATGCTGTTGAGCGCGCGGTAATCGATGCAGAAGCGCCATGAGCCATCCGCCTTCTTGACGAGGAGGACCGGCGAGGAGAAAGCCGATGAGCTGGGTCGGATCAGACCCTGCTGCAGCATGTCGCGACACTGACGTTCCAGCTCATCCTTGTGCGCCGATGGATATTGGTATGGGCGCACGGCCACCGGGGCAGCACCAGGCAGCAGTGTGATGTGGTGGTCGTGGGAACGCGGCGGTGGCAGCCCATTCGGCTCGGTGAAGATGTCCTGGACCTCTGCCAGCAGCACGTCGAGAAGGTTGCCACCCGTGGTCGTGTGAAGGCGTGGGCTGGCTGGGCCGGCAATGCCATGCCAACACACGGGCTGAGTGCTGCGCCAGAAGGACATGGAGAGCCGCCCAAAATCCCACAGAATGGGGCCCAGCGTTGCCAGCCACTGGGTGCCTAGCACGATGTCGTAGCCGGCGAGCGGAAGGACGTAGAAGTCGGCGGTGAAGTGCTCCTGTTCGATGGCGAAGGTGGCGCTGAGGAACATCCCGACGCAGGGCACGCGGTCTCCGTTGGCGACGGTGACGGACAGAGAGTCGCGGCGCTGGGGAAGGAGACCGGTGGCCGCCACGCTGTCCTCGGCGATGAAGTTGTGGGTGGATCCCGAGTCCAGCAGGGCGTGGAGAGTGGCGCCGCCCATTGTGATCAAGACCTTCATGGTCTCGCTGGTGCGGATGCCTGCGATGGCGTGGAGGGAGATGAGGGGCGCGTCGTCCGGCGCCTCAGTCTCCTCCCTGCCATCATCATCAGCGGCGTCGGCGAAGTCCAGGAAGAAGAGCCGCGGGCAAACTTTATTGTGGCCACGGCTGAATTTGTCGTTGCAGTTGTAGCAGAGGCCAAGCCACCGGCGTTCCTCCATCCCGGTCTGGGAAAGTTTCTTGACGGGGCGGCCCTCGACGGTGATGGTTGGTGTCGCGGCTGCAGGGGCGGAAAGCGCCGGTAGGGCGCGCGGTGCTGGCAGCAGGCCCCTGCTTGCGGTCCGTGGTGGGCCGGCAGGCGCGGCCAGTGTTCCCGGAGTTCCATCTTCCTGGCGAGGCTCATGGCGACCGACAGGGACTGCGGATTATGGACTTCCACATCGAGGCTCAGTGGTGGTTGGAAGCCGGCGGTGAAGAGTTGGACGCGTTGGGCCTCCGTGAGGCGTCCTGCACGCGGAAGAAGGGCTTGGAAGCGGTCCTGGTAGTCGACCACCGAACCCGTACGCTTGCAGGCGGCCAGTTCTCCTAGCGGGTTGGATCGCAGGGGAGGACCAAACCGCAGGTTCAGGAGTTCGGTGAAACGCCGCCACGGAGGAGTGCCCTCATCTTGTTGCACCTGGATGAACCACAGCTGGGCAATGTCCTCCAGGTTGTATGAGGCCATCCATACTTTTTCTTCCTCGATGATGCGCTGCTGATGGAAATAAGATTCACACCGATTGATAAAGGCCAGTGGATCAGTCTTACCATCGTACTTCGGAAAATCCATCTTCTGGAAGCGAGGAGGCCGGTCATGGTGGTGCTTGCCAGTGAGCAAGGTCTTTGCGCCTGACGAAGAGGAGTCAGAGCGGCGCTCCTGTTGGAGCTCGGCGACGGATGTCTTCAGATTTTCCACGGTCTCGACCAGGGTCTGGAGAATGGCCGCGAGATCAGCTGGGGGCGGCGCTGCCTTGGTGAGATCAGCTGGGGGCGGCGCTGCCATGGTGGTCGTCACAGAGGCAGCGGTTGATTGCGTGGGGTGTTGCGGTGGGTTTGGCGATGAGGATCGGCTGGAACCTGATACCAAGGTGTCAGGTGATGGCGGTGCAGAACCCCGACTACGAAGAGCGTAGTCGTGATTGGTAGAGGGGCGAGGTTTTCCCCCTCTGCGCCCTATGTTGGAAGAAGGGAGACAACTAGAGTTTTTATTGCTTAACCCTAATTCCAGGCCCGTACAAGGGATATATAGCCCTTTCTTCAACTAACTCCAAAAGATGGAAACTCTTAAATCTTAGAGATAACAAATATCTTTCCTAACTAATTCAATCTGGACTCTTCTGGCCGAATCAGCCACCCCCTGGCGCACGGCTGTTCCCAGGCCGGACACGGCGGAAATAATGTTTCCCCCACATGACATCACCCCTCATCACTCGTAGTCGAACTTCCTCCTACACCATGGCTAAAATGGCCTCCATAGTAGGCAAGGACGCCAAGTGAAATATGGCAGCCCTCCTGCTCTCAAACTTTGGGTTCAACCCTTTCAGACTGTGTTACCTCACCTGCGTTGCTACCACACCCTGCTAATCTCAACATCACCAACACACGTCAACTGCAGTGGATCATAGTGATCCAATTCTACCCACAGCTGCTGCAACTTACTAGCATATTCTTGGACAGTGTCCTATTTCAAGGCTTCCACCTTGCCTTGAACTTCCACTATCATCACATTGCCCGCCCTAGAGTACATGTTCAGCGTCTTCCACATCTCCACCGCACTCTACATTGCCTCCACCATCCGAGTGATAGGTGAAGACATCGAAGTCAACAACCAAGCCACTACCACAGAGTTGGTGGTGTTCCATACCCTCCAATCCATTCTTGTCTTGTCTACCGACTCAACACAAGTCTCTTGTAGGTAATGATCCACCCCTTTTGTCCACAGAATTAGCTGAGCCCTTCTAGATCAACTCAGATAACCTTGCACTATCCCTCGGACCAATCATATTAGTCGCTAAGATAACCTTGCACCAGCCCTCAGACCAATCATACCAGTAGCTAAGAGGCCATGTAACATGCTTCTCATGTCATCTTGTATGACTAGCGAGGAAGTAGCCTCAACAATTGCTTTTCTTTTGTCTTCTTCCACCTTCATCGCAGTTCCTTCTTCCTCAGCCTCTATCTCCTCAGGAGTCATCTTCTCGAACAACTGGAGCAATGCGAGTCACCACCAAGTTATACCACATGTATCTCCTACGATCACGGCAATCCTTCACGCATTAAAAGTTCAAGCAACCTGTTTCTTTCCCTTTTTCTTCTTCCAATCCCCTCTTTTTTCTTGCACTGCAAAAGGACGTGTGCCCCTCTTCTTTCTAGCCTTCGGCGTCTTCCTCTTTCTTCTTCTTTCTTGCCACACCAGCAGCAGCAGCAGCTCCTCTGCTACTTCCATTCATCTTCTCTTCTTTCTTCCTTCCTTTGGTGTCTTCTTTCTTCTTCTTGCTGCAACAGAAGCTCCTCTGCTGACTTACAGGTGTGCGTGGCCAGCTCGGCTGGCAGTGGCCTTCTCGGCGCGGTGGTGAAGGGCCGTGCGCTTGCATGCCTGCATGGCGGCAGCGCCCCCCGGCTAATTCCACATGGCGCAGCAAGGTTGCTCGGTGGCGGCCTTGTGAGGCGGCGCGGCTACAGCCTGCACCCACCTGTGAGGCGTGACGGTGGATTGGATCTGGTGGCGGCGGATTGGATGAGGTGGGTTTAGGGATTAGGGTTAGGCTCTAATACCATGTAGTTTTCAGGAATAATTGTGTGTATCCCACAAGACCCCTACACTCTTTATTTATAGTGGCAAGGTTACAACTGGACCCTAACACGGATCCTAATTGGACTACGGACCGAACTCTTATTGGTCCCTTGTACTAACACCAACAAAAAATGATTTTCATGGCTTCCTAAAAAGAACAATTAAACTTCAGTCTCTTAATGTATAACTGTATAAATAAATTAATGTTGATGGCTCCCTATGAATTCAGCATTCCTGCATTACTTTCTTTCTGTATTAGTGCATTGCAAGTTACACTTCCCGTACTTCACATGATATATGGGACTTACTTTTTTTACTTGAATTAGGTTCTAGCTGTGAAGAAACTAAGCAGTACTGCATTACCCAGCCAATCATCAGATGATTTCTATGAACTGGTGTCAAACATTTCAAAGTTGCACCATCCCAATCTAAATGACCTTGTGGGCTACTGCATGGAACATGGACAACACTTGCTGGTTTACGATTTCCACAGGAATGGTTCGCTGCATGATATGCTCCACCTCCCAGTTGAATACAGCAAGCCTCTCAGCTGGAATTCTCGTGTTAAGATTGCATTAGGCTCTGCTCGTGCACTAGAGTAAATGCGCTCTCTCATGCTTTGCTATTAGATGCTTGTCTTTTCTCAATTTGACATTGCTTGTGAAAGCTGGTTTGACTTGCCATTAAACACAAAGGAATTTGATAGGAAAATGATAAGAGTATGCTTCTGGCAGAATTATTGTTCCTGGCATGATCTCTACATTCTCTTTGGTGCAAGAAACTTCGTTAGCACCTAATCATTTTTACTCTTTATATTACTTTCCTATAGGTATCTTCATGAAATTTGTTCCCCATCAATCATTCACAAGAACTTTAAGTCGTCCAATATTTTACTGGACACAGAGTTCAACCCTCACCTTTCGGATGCTGGACATGCAAGCTTTGTTCCTGATGCTGAATTCCAGGTAAAGCTCAAGGCTATTTTCTCCAACAAACAAGTTTTAGAAGTACATATGGTAAAGAAACATAAGAGAATTAGTTCTTTAACCATGAGCTATCCAAAATGTTCGTAGAGCCTATAAACAGTAATCACGGAAGTACACAAGTGGGAAGTGGCTCATCTAATGAGGCGCTGAAATTGCTCTGAAATGATTTAAACCCACATATGGCTGACCAGTTCTGTTAATGTTGCTTCCACATAAACCTCCACAGGCTTCAGATCAGGGCTCTGGTTATAGTGCCCCTGAGGTGGACATGACCGGCCAATATACCCTCAAGAGTGATGTCTACAGCTTTGGAGTTGTCATGCTGGAGCTTTTGACGGGCCGTAAGCCATTGGACAGGTATCACTATCATCACTGCTTGTCTGCACTTATTTGACAATTTGCGGTTCTGGCCACCTGACTATTTGTAACATTGTTGCAGCTCTAGAACCCGGACAGAGCAGTCACTTGTCCGGTGGGCGACTCCCCAGCTGCACGACATTGATGCACTGGACCGGATGGTGGATCCAGCACTCAAAGGTCTTTACCCTGCCAAATCCCTCTCCCGTTTCGCCGATGTTGTCGCCCTGTGTGTCCAGGTATGGACTTCACAGCCTGTACAATGCAGTTTACAGAGCTGAGCACATGCATATCAAACATCTGAATCATATGAACCAAAACCTCTATTGTTTCAGCCTGAGCCAGAATTCAGACCACCGATGTCTGAGGTGGTGCAAGCGCTGGTTCGGCTTGTTCAGAGGGCCAACATGACCAGGAGAATGATTGACGGCGAAGGGGCTTCTCAGCGACCAGATGACCAGGACCAGGAATTCATGTAATACAAGCGAAGCCATAGATCTCCTGTTGCACTTGCACCTCCACCTTACCGCTTGTAACTGTATTTACTTTGTTTCCCTAGCACCTAATGCAGCTAAAAAAAGGGGAAGACAGAAGGGGGAAAGGCAGAAGTTTCGAGTTTTATCAGTACATAATCACAGGTTTTGTTTCGTATAATGAAATACAGGTTGTTGTTGTATGACTGTGCGCCATGATTAATGAGTAATGACTAATGGGCATCTGAAAGGCGTTGCCTGCAGTGACCTTGATCAAATTTGCATTCTGATAGATTCTTGAGATTCTTTTACTGGAATCAGCTGCCTCTTCTAAACAGGACTGCCCTCATAGAAAGTTTTCCTTGTATGCTATAAGACCTAAAGAAAAAGCTGAACCATAATGCCAATGGGTAAATGATAGGCAACCCAATAAAATGGATTTTAAAATTTTTAGTACACAAAAAAGTAAATCACATTACCATGTCACTTATAGAACATAATGTAAAATAGCAAAGAGTCAGAATCCTGACAAACTGATACCCTAAAGCTAAAGCTTTGCTAGGCAGGCATATGCTCTAAAGGCGATCACGAAGTTGACTGTATTACATCTATGTTTATGATCTTTTGAATAACATGTTATTTTATCTTTTAAATAAATGTCTTTCATATTGCTCAATAAGTATGTGACTAGCTCTTGAAATCTTTATTCATGTTTTGATGTTATTCTAAATTACCCCTGATCTTATATTATTATATAGAGCAATTATGATTTATAGATCAACACATATATTGATTGATAATCATATTTCATGGATTATGGATATAGAGATATCAAATCAATAATGTGGATACATATTAGAGAATATTGTGCTGGATTGACCTACTATGAGACACTGTGAAAATATTAATTATTATGTGTCATCAGTTGATCTTATATATAGTGTATGTATAATTCTTAAAACTGAGATCATTATAGTTTACTATATATGTAATAGTTTACTTAGAGGTTATTAAACACTATTATGTAACTGGGTGATCATAAAACTACCTTTTGAATTTACTATAAAACATACGGGGGAATATGAGCGATCAAGATGGAATTTACCTATATTATAAGAAGCTTTCTGAGTCGGATACGAGATTGGAGGCTATATAAATAGAGGCACAAGGTTGGGGGAGGGATTCAAGACACACCTATCAAAATCCTAGCCACCACCTTTCTTAACCCCTGTTGCGTGTGTTGATGCTATCACATTGATGCACGGTGTTCTATCCCTAGACGTGTGGACTTTGGTAGAGATGTTGCTGCGATTGTGACACTGATTGGGATGATCGTGAGGAGGAGACGGTTGGCTAGATCACTACATCGATGCGTGTTACGTTGAATCAGCCACTTCAACTCTATTTTCGCTGTACTGCGTGTCTAGTGATAACGATATATGATCTCTTACTTATGGTTTTTTTTATTTACATGATAGAAAATTTTAATTTGCGCTAGTATAATCTATTTGAATCCCAACAACAAAATAGTAAGAGATGATGGCAATGCTGCCTGCACATTAGCAGTTAGTAAGCCACTCACAAGTCACACCCTTGTAATGTACCAAAAGACAAAGAATGCATGAAAATCAAAATGCATGAGTCGTGCATGCATAATCTTTACCTTCCTTTGGGCCACATATATGTGTTTGTATGACTGTAGATTGGTGAATTTTTTAAATAATTTATTTTTTATTCAAACATACAAAATTATATCTAGTTTTTTATTTTTTTACAAAAGTAACCCCCTGTCGCCAAACCGTTGGGTGATTGGCCCCTGTCACCCAACGGCTAAGCGACAGTAAGGCAGTCGGCCAACCGTTCAGCCACATAAATGCAGTAGCCGAACGGTTAGGCTATAAATGCTGTCGCCCAACCGTTCGATGACTGGATGGGCTATATAAGTCGTGCAGCCGCACAGTCGCTCGGCCGCACACAAGAACAGAGAGAGGGAGAATAGGAGAGAAAATGGAGAGGAAGAGGGAGAAGGAGAAGAGGAGGTTTAGCTATATTTGCGAGGAGTGATTCGTCCATATGGTAAAATTTTTGTATCTTATAGTCTATGTTTTTGTAGTAAGTAAATAGTTTGTTTAGTTTAAAAAATAGTATAACTAACATCTGTAGAAAATTATAGTTAGAAAAAAATAGTATAATTTCAGTTGGAGGGCTGGAAAGAAAAGCAAGACAAGAGGAGAAAGAAAATAAAAGAGAGTAGAAGCGCCCATATAGTTAATTTATTTTGTGGCATGTTAGAGTACTTTGAAAATTTTGGTATTGATGTTAAAATGCAAAACATTAGCAGACAACATTTATGATTAATTAGGAATTCCTAAGTACATTGAAAATTCACGCGTACCATTAAAACTGGTTTCTTGCAATTTAAATCAGTATGTCACGTGCTTAATTACTTAATTAATTTTGGCAGTGTCATGTAAATTCTTCAAATCTATTAGGAATTATTTAGCGTACGACAGAGGATGAGCAAAGAGAGAAGAGCAGTGTCAGTTTGTGTGGGAGCAGATAGGGAGTCAATGTGTATTCGGGCAAAGGAAAGGGAGTGGTGTTGGTGCACACACATCATCAAATTATATGGGGATACATGTAAATAGATGCATGTAGAAAAATAATAACAAACAATGGGTACATTTGATGTACATACGTTGAATGTACTATTTATGTAACTGTTGTGCTACTATCCGCTTTTCATAACTGTTATAAGTAGTGTCTTGCTAGCCTACTATTGTTTCGTTTGTTGTATACAAGTTAAATTTAATCTTGCTTAAGTTAGTTTATAATGCTCCGCTTGTTTTGGTTTTAGTTTCTGTCCTTTAGTTTACTATTTTTTAATTTCGTCTTTTTCTGACTTTTTTTGGGTTTTTTGTCTTTTCTTTTTTCTGTATTCGTTTTGCATTGTCTGTGATGGGCTAACTTTTTTTTCTATTTTTAAATTTAATTACGTTAAAAAAGCCATCAACAGCTACAACATACAATAAGCTAGTTACAGTATAAAATAAACCATAAATCAGCTTATTTAAACCTAACTGTGCACCTTAATCAACAATCGGTTAGCTAACACTGCCAAAACAGCGTCATCTTGTACGACCTGACCCTCTATATACCACCAAGCGGTCTTATTTGTTGAGGAATCATCGCTAGCGACCAGTCCAATCGATTCCTCTGCTTAGAACAAATCGAATCAATCACAGAAGAGAGAATAATAGATTGAACACACAGAGAGAGGTAGAGAGAACTCCTGGTCTTTCTTTATTAATTTCTGATTGCTTGTGTACAAAATATGCCGATACGGCTCCCTATGTATAGTCTCCGGTGAGGTGCCCACCATGGGCCAGGTCTGCCGGCCCAGGCCTAGGTTTCCTAACACTCCCACATGGGCACTCATCCGACACGCTCATGCCTCGTTAAAACTCCATAAAAACCCAGTGAGAAAAATTTGAAGAAAGAGTACATGATACATGTTTTGCTGCGATGCACGAATTGCCTCATTAAAAACCTTGGTCGAGAAACTTCAGGAAAACTCGTCAAGGGAAAAAGAGTACAATTCACCCAACTTTATTGCTTTTGGTACTTAATCTTCATGATCAAGATTTACTAGCGGGCTTGAGAGAATTCTCCCCCTGAGTTCTGCACTTCTCTAAGTCTCATCATTCCAATTCCTCGCACGCATCTTTCAAAGCTAGATGCAGGGAGTGGCTTAGTGAATAGATCTGTCAAATTTTCACATGACTTAGTATGCAGTACTTTAATCTCATCCATCTTTTGCAATTCATGAGCATAGAAGAACTTGGGGTTGATATGCTTTGTGAGATGACTCTTCACATAGCCCGTTTGCACTTGTGCAACACAAGCGGCATAATCTTCATAAATACTTGTGGAGGTTTGCAAAATGTTCATCCCACATGACCGCTGGATGTGGTAAATCATTCGGCGGAGCCAAGCGCACTCTCATGCGGCTTCATACAGTGCTATAAGTTCTGAGTGGTTCGTCGAAGTAGTTACGAGACTTTGCTTGGACAATTTTCAGGAAATTGCAGTTCCACCACACAAGAATACATAGCCTATTTATGACCTTACGATATGTGGGTCAGACAGGTACCCAGCATCTGCATAGCCAATCAAGTTCAGATCTTGATTCTTTTTGTAGAACAATCCAAGGTCCTTACTTCCTTGGAGGTATCGGAAGATGTCCTTTATGGCCTACCAATGCCTTTTGGTAGGTTCTACACTGTACCTTGCTAGCAGGTTTACGGCAAATACAATATCTAGTCTAGTGCAGTTTGCTAAGTACATGAGTGCTCCCACCACACTCAAATATGGGAATTCCGGTCCCAGGAATTCCTTCCCCTCTTCCCTAGGTCGGAAAGGATCTTTTTCTTGCTGTAATGACCTCCCGATCATCGGTACTTTCGATGGGTATGCCTTCTCAAAACCAAACCTTTCTAACACTTTTTGGGTGTAGGCCGACTGATGTACCAAGATTTCTTCAGGGACATGCTCAAGCTGCAGGCCTAAGCAGAATTTGGTCTTGCCCAAATCTTTCATTTCAAATTCTGACTCCAAGTAGGAGCTTGCTTCTCTTATGTCTTTTCACTGTCCCGATGATGTTCAGATCATCTACATATGCTAAGATTATACAGAATCCATTCTGGGATAGCCATATAAATACACAAGGACAGTCTTCATTGTTCGTTAGCCTTTCTTGCAGAGAAAGTCGCTTAAGCGATTATACCACATTCTTCTAGATTGCTTCAGTGCATACAGTGATTTTCTGAGTTTCACATTGTACATATTTCTATTTGCTCTGTCTTAGTTCGGGAGAGGGATTCCTTCAGGGACTTTCATATAAATCTCTGAAACCAAGTTACCATAAAGGTATGCAGTCACCACATCCATCAATTTTATTTCTAAATTCAAATTTACTACCATTGAGATCAAATATCTAAAGGTAATTCCACTCATGACTGGAGAGTAGGTTTCTTCATAATCAACTCCAGGACGTTGAGTGAAACCTTGTGCTACCAGCCTTGCTTTGTATCTCACTACTTCGTTTCTTTCATTTCTCTTTCGAACAAATACCCACTTGTGCCCTACAAGGTGCACATGGGGAGGTGTGCGGTAGACGGGCCCAAACACCTCTCTTTTGTTCAGAGATAGCAATTCAGTTGCTATTGCCTTCTTCCAATCTTCCCGATCTGATCTTTTCTTACATTCAGCGAGCGATGCAGGCTCGGGATCAAGATCGATGATTGTGGCAATTTTGTTTGCGAAGTAGATATCGATATTGTCTGTTGTCCTGTTCATGGACTCTCCCGTGTGCACATAATTTATAGCTATTTCTTCATGAGTTGCTACTTCTGGAGCGATTGCTTCTTCTAGAGCTTCTTGCACATCGCCAATTGCGGTGGCAAGTCCCTTTAGTTTTTTGGCTCCGATGTGTGCACACACATCCATGCCGATGGAGATATTCAGATCTGGTATGCCCTTTTCTGAAGGTGTCATACTTGTGCCAGGTCTCAACTGGCTCCCCTTCTCATTCTAGGGGATTTCAGTGATCGGCCGTGATAAGTTCTTCTTGTCCTTTTTCGCCGGGCGTCCCCAGTTACTTTGGATTCGAGGAGCCGGAGTTCTCGTCCTTTTATTCTGAGGCATTCGGACGGGATTAGGGATACCTTCATTTTTTTGGTATTTCAACCCTCTCCGGTGCATTGCGTGCAGGAACATGCGACTTAGTCACGCTCTTCAAATCACTAAAGTGATCGGACAGATGGTTTGCTAATACTTGCAATTCAATGATCTTCTAGACCTCTTTCTCTGTTTCGCTAGTGTGCGGGTCATATGCATCAATTCCCGTGGCTTCCCACGTAATTTTCCGACATTTTCATCAAGGGGTTGATTCCCTCCCCCTAATGTTGGAAAATTATCCTCATAAAAATGCAATCAACAAAGCGAGCGGTTTGCAAATCTCCCGACATGGGTTCCAAATACCTGATTATGGATGCAGTCTCATAACCAACGTATATCCCAGTCTTACGGAGAGGGCCCATTGCAGTACGCTACGGAGGGGTATAGGTACATAAACTTTGCATCCAAACCTCCTGAGATGAGAAATTTTCGGTGGTGACCCTTGCGCTAGTTGCATAGGTGAATGGATGTTGTATGTCGATTGTCTAAAGTTGATGAGATTCGCTGCATGTAGGACTGCGTGTCCCCAACATGTAGCTGGCAAATTACAATTACGCAAAAGGGGTCAGGCAATAAATTTAATTCTCTTGATTAAAGCCTCTGCCAAACCATTCTGGGTATGGGCATGCGGTACCAAATGCTCAACTGCAATCCCCATCGCCATGCAATAATCATAAAATGCATTTGAAGTAAATTCTCCGGCATTGTCCATTCTGATGGACTTGATGTGATGATCAGGGGACACATTTCTGATGCAAATGATCTACGAGATCAACTTTGCGGAAGCATGGTTTCCGCAAATGTCTCCATGGGTGCGTTCCAAGAATGCAGGGACTTCATCCTTCACTTTCAGAGTGGAGGGTCTAGTAATTAATTTCCCGGTGGCACATGCAGGGCACACAAAATCTTCGTGATTCGAGAAATACTTCACATTAATATTATGCCCTTTGGAATTATTGATTATATTTCTCATCATCCTAAGACCTGGGTGGCCTAATCTGTCATGCTAGAGACAGAAGAGTTCAGAGCTTTTAAATAATGTCTTTAGGATAGTGTAGGCTGCAGGTGCCTTAATGTTGGTATAATATAGCCCAGTTTCTAGTGAATGAAGTTTTTCTAATACCCTTTTGCCATTCTCTTCGCGCTTCATGATGAGCAGGTATTCTTTACTATATTCTTTTTCAGTCTCAACGTGAAAACCATTGGCGCGAATATCCTTAAAACTTAGGAGAGTTCTAGTCGATTCTGGGTACAATAAGACTTCTTCAATGACCAAAGTTGTGCCCATTGGAAGTATAATTGTGGCTCTTCCTGAACCAATTATATATGCATCGCTTCCGGCGATTGTCGTAAGGCTGCCAGTGCTCTTACGAATCGATTGAAAAATACTTAGTCTCTCTTAAGATGGTATTCGTTGTGCCACTGTTGGCAAGGCACACTTTCTCCACAGGGCGCCACACGTGTTTTAATATAATGTATTTTATTAACATGTATTAGAAGGCATTCGACACATAAATAAAATACTCCAATATCAGAACATATCATGCCATTATAAACTGAATAAATGAATGAATTTTTCCAAAATCATCCAACCATCACGAGAAATCAAAACTAAAGTACCATCCATGCAAGTTCTAACTTGTTCTTTTAACACAAAATAAATGACAATTAAAGTCTAATGCATTCTGTGCATCAGACTGAATCAACTAGAAAATCAGAGACTTCTTCGGCTATCTTTTCAGGAATGATCTTCTCTTCGAGAGAGATCATGGCGGTGGCTGCCTCTAGGTCGTAAGGGGGTGCTGCTGCCGGGATGGGCTCAACATCCATCAACTCAGGCAACTGCTCATGTTGCTCCCCCTCAACCGCTGCAAAGTGGGCTTTAGGCTGCCCTTTGCCATCCTTCTTCTTCTGAGCTTGGTGGGCATCAATGACATGTTGCGGTTCTTTGCATATCCGCGACCAATACCCCCATTTGCCACACTTGTAGCAACCTTGGTTCTGCTGGCCATAGGTCTTGCCACTCTTCTTAGCCTTTTTGTCACTTGGAGCATCTGACTTGCCTTTATAGGCAGCGGCCTTACCCTTCTTTCCCCTTCTCTTCATCAAGGGCTTTCGCACCTTGTAGCTCCCAACGTTGGCCTCGCGGCCAGCGGAGCTCCCCGTTGGCTGAGTGACGTAATTCTTGAGGAGAAGTTCGTCCTGAGCCTTCGCAACCTGCATCATATCAATCAATTCGGCGTATTCCTTGTAGCCGTCTTGACAATAGTTGCGGGCGGATTGAACATCATTGGGGTGAAAGGTGGTTGGGGTCTTCTCGATCTTCTACTCATCTGTGATCTGCTTGCCACAAAGTTGAAGATTGGTACAAATCCTATGCAAGGCAGAAAATATACTCCCCGACCGTCTTAAAGTCGGCAAACCTCAGTCTGATCCACTCCTGCTCTGCTTGAGGAAGAATGGTGTACTTTAGCCTCTCAAACCGCTTCTTGAGTGCGGTCCAGATTGCTAGCTTACTTTTCTCCACCATGTACTCATTCTTGAGAGTATGGCAGAGGTGGTGCCTGAGAAAATGAAGTGCCTGATCATTCTCCTCAGGTGTGGGTTGGGCGTCATACAGTCCGCTAATCCCAATAGCCGCGCGGAGCTTCTTGGCTCCAAGCACTATCTCAACATCGGATGCCCACGTTAGATAATATTGGCCATACTGGGCTAGCTCCTCGAACTCCTGGTTCGGGATCCCAGTCATCTACATATGTATGAACGGAATAAATAAGTTTACTGCTGGTAAACATGCATGGAATAATTTACTGCGGGTAAATAAATGGTACAAAAGGTTTTCGCAATGTTTCATAATTTTCTATGCATTTTTCTATAAATTTTACTGCTAATTTCAGGGATTAAAAGCAATTTAAACAATTACAATTAACCAAAAATAGTAAATAAATACAAAAAATACAGAAATAATAATGGCAGAAAGAAATAAGCTTCAAATGCTAACAATAATTCAGAATTCAGATTCCCGATGCCCTTTTATGCTAGAATATGACTTTTCAGTGAATTCTACAATTCCCGAGGGTTTCTACGCAAATTTTAAGTTCAGAGAAAAAACTCGTGCAATTTCCTGATTTACTGAGGGGTTTTCTGCAAAATTCTAGACCCGCTCGTAAATTTGAGGGTCTATTCGTAATTTTTGGAACTACGAGGCCTTTTCTGCAAAAATCAGGACTTATATGTAAGATTTTAAGGGCCGCTCGATGATTTTCACGCAGTGAGGGGCCCTTTTTACAATTTTTGCTTCCCACTCCCTCCGATCGGGCCGACTTCCGGCCCGTTCCTCCATCTGGCCCAAAATGGCCCACGACCGGCGCAAGAAAGAGGGGAAGGGGTAGGGTTTACCCTACCCCGTTCACACTTAGCAGCGGCGTCGCTGGCTCAACCCGAGCGGCGGCTAGGCAATGTGCGGCTGCAGGCCGAGCGAGTCGGAGGCGCAGGGCGGCCTGCCGGGCGCGGGGCGGCCTGCCGGGCGCGGGCAGCCTGCCGGGAGCGGGTCTCGAGCGGCTCGGCAGCTGCAGGCCGGGCGAGGCGGAGGCGCGGAGCTCGAGCGGCCGACGGCGGTGGGCCGAGCAAGGCGGAGGCGCGAGCGGCTCGGCGGCTGCAGGCTGGGCGAGGTGGAGGCGTAGAGCTCGAGCAGCCGACGGCGGCGGGCCAAGCAAGGCGGAGGCGCGGGCGTTTGCAAGTCGGGTGGCTCCGGGTGTGGATCCGAGGCGGCCATGTGGGGCACGCGAACACCGGCGGTGGCGTGCGGTGCGCATATGGCGACGATGCTGCGGGCGGCAAGCGCATGCGGCTTCAGGCCGGCCGGAGCTCTTCGGTCGGCGGCGTGCGCATGCGGCTTCGGGCCAGTGGTCCTCGGGCGGCGGCGCGCGCATGCGGCTTCGGGCCAGAGCTCTTCGGGTAGTGCCGCGCGCATGTAGCTTCGGGCCGGAGGTCCTCGGGTGGCGACGCGCGCATGCGGCTTCGAGCCGGACGCGAAGAGGACAACGTGCGGCGGCGCCATGCTTGCGCGTGCGGGAAAAACCCGAGGCCGGCGGTGGCGAGGAGATAGACCAGCGGCGACCAAGTGGCTTTGGTTTTCGGGCCATGCACACGTGGCGGAGCCAGATCGGGCGGCCGTCCGTGCAGGGGCGGCGGCCAGCGGCAACCTCGCATGAGGCGGCCATGCAGGGCCGAACCTGCGTCTCTTTTTTTTCTACTCGCGCAGTAGCCATGCAAAACCAAATCGTGCAAAATATTTTTCTTTTTTTTCTAATCTATAGTGCAATCAACATCTACCCCGTGATTCAATCTACTGATCGACATTGTGCCGGCGACTTCAGGTTTGCTCGCGGTAGATTATGGCGGATTTGCACTGTAGAAATTCAATCTAGAACACGAAAATTGCGAATTTAAAGCGATCTGGAAAATTTAGTACGTACAGCAGAATAGGTTGTGCTAAACTTGTGCTTCCATGAGTTCCATCATTTGCGAGGCTTTTCGTATCCACCAAAACCTCCTTATTTCTGAAAACTGACAATTCACAGTTCACAATTTTAGTCCACAAAAAATCATAGTTTACTAACTTTATTGGTCATTGCAAAATCCTTTCAACTGTACCTAGATTTGAAGTACTTGAGTCCAATTTAGAATAATACTCTAACTCACCGATCACAATTTATAAGAGGTTTTAGTACACAAATTTACTCACCTAACATTTTTGGAGGTTCTAGGGCCTAATTGCAGGGCACAAGTACTAATTCCACATAGAGGTACACACATCACAAACATCTGAATTCTTAAATCTTAAGGTAAACTTGTCAAGTCCAACAAGCATAGAAATGAATTTTTATGTTATGGTGAACATTCTGACTTGACCTGTGCAGCCACAGCACACTTGATCTCTACCGACCACTGTCTTGCCGCCTCTCGCGGCCCTACCGAACACTGGCCCCTTGCTGTGTTGAGATCAGAGAGGGGGAGCCCACCCAGCTGGCCAGCCACCGCACTGATTTGAGAGGGGGAGGCTGGGAGCCCAGTTGCCACGCCGATATAAGAGGGGGGCCTGGAGCCCAGTTGCCATGTCGAGGGAAGCAGCAAGCCAGCAAGTAGGGGGGATGGCTGAGCTACCAAGACCTTTGTTCGCCATGTCGGTGTGTTGCCAATTCGCCTTGTGCCCTGGTCGCCGCCTCTTGCAAGTGCCCGGGAAGTCGTCCCTGTGGCTATGCCGGCACCGGTTGGAAGCGTTGACTCCCTCACTGCTCGCTGCCGGCGAGCTCAGTAGCCTCCCAAGCTCATTGGACGGTGCTTTCGCCCCTGGTAGTAATTAACTATAGTCTTAATCGATTTTTATCATAGATAAATTTTCAAAACGGGGATTCTGGAAGCCACGAGCAAAGTTGTTAAACGGAGATAGATAGTACTGTATTTACCAACAAGCTAGTTAAGACGATCATCGACAACGACGATGCATGATTGATCCACCCATGGACGACCCATCATCAGTCAGTACTAGAGAACGTGCAATTATGCATATAGGCCAGACTGAGTGCCTAGCTAGGCACGAGTAGCTCGGCGTGTTCCTATCTCACGATCTTGTCCTTGTCGTCGGATAGCCTAATTTCCAAAGTTTTCTGATTTCCAAAATATCACCCGTGTCCCTATCTCACCTGACCCTCTATACACCACCAAGCGATCTTATTTGTTGAGGAATCGTCACTGACGACCAGTCCGATCGATTCATTTGCTTAGAACAAATCGAATCAATCACAGAAAATAGAATAATATATTGAACACACAGAGAGAGGTACTTTATTAATTTCTGATTGTCTGTGTACAAAATATATTGGTACGGCTCCCTATTTATAGTCTTCGGTGAGGTGCCCACCATGACCAGATCTGTTGGCTCAGAGTCAGGTTTCCAAACATTATTAATCCTTTAATTCTGTCATACGATCTATTACATTTCTCTATTCAGTCAGCATCATCGAATTTCAAGAAGCATGTACAAAAAAGCATCTAATACTGCCCCTTCCTGTCACGTTGAGGTACGTAAAGTTAATCTTTCAAAACTTCGATATTTTTTAAATATCTAGGTTATATACATAAAAATTACATAGATAGATTTATCTCAAAAATTACTTTGATAATATTAGAGCATCTCCAATGTTTATTGCTCAAGGTGGTCTTAATGTAGGGCTCTTAAAACTTACGTAAAATGCTATAATGCATAAGACATAGGAGTATTTGTATTAGCTTATACTTCTGCCTTCTTTTTTGAGAAATCAGGAACTAATATAAACATTTTGTTTCTTAAAACGGCTTCTTTATTTCTTCACTCCCATCTCACTCTGAGATACGGTAGGGATCATGGGTTCATCACGCAGACTATTTTTCTCGTTTCTATCTTGCGCACATATCTCTTTTTTATTTTTTATACTACTCGTCCTCTGTTTGAAAAACAATTCTTTTTCGATGTTACTATTTATTTTTAACAAAAAAATCATTGACAGAAGCCATACAAACACCCACATAGAGGATCGGAGACTTTAAGGTGAGGCCATGTCGTAATAAAGAAATAAAAAAACACCATCTCACCCCAGCCGTCAACGACCCTGGCTTCTTCTCCGCACGATGATTACTATCGAGGACCACAACGTGGCCAGATCCAGAGGCGGCGCCCGTTCCCTGGCATCCCAGCGGCCGGTTGTGAGACAACATCGCGTCCTCAGCCTCCCGGCAGCCAGATCAGGCGGTGTGCCCCTCCCTCGGCATGCGGGCGGCTGGATTTAAGACGCAGTCGCTTCATCGGCCTCCCGGCGGCCCAACCTAATGGTGAAGGTCGACGTGGACGACGTGGATTCCTGGCCTGACGAGTGCGATGGCGACAATAGCATCTACTAGGGTGAGTGTTGGCATGGGAAATAGGGGAGAGAGCGAGCGAGCGCCAATTTTTTTTTTTATTGCTTGAGACCGGCCTTAGGCCTCATTTGGGGTTTAAAGCTGACTTCTATTTTCAAAAAACGGGAAGCCCTTCAAATAGGCTAGTTTCAAAGTTGCTTTAGGGAGAAACTAAAAGCTAGTTTTTGAAAAAAAATGAATTAAAAGCTGAAAAGTTTATAGCGAGGTGTTTTACTAGCTTTTGATAGGTTGAAGTTGGAATATTACCATGAAAAGTTAGTGAAAAAGCCACGATTGCTTTTCAGCCAGTAAGCCAAAAGTAGCTTTTCAGCCAAAAAAGCTGTAACTCCCCTGAAATAAGGCCTAAGCCTAAGAGCGGCCGCAAGCTATGGGGGACCTTCATTTTCTGCCACAATGTTTAAGGTCGGCCATAAGGTTGCCGTGTACGTCTTAGACTGTGCTTTTCTCAATATTGTGTTGTCTTTGTAATTTTATTAGGTTTATAACTATGCTATAATAAAATTAATGATCAAAATTATATTTTTAAGATCATATCGATGTTCAAAAAGATGTCTTATTATGTCCAAAGCGAGTATATATTAGATGTGTTTGAATGGGTTTGTGGTTTATGACTTTTCACTTTGGTACAATAAGTACTTTCAAACGATACGTTTTTTAATACGAGATCTACTAGTTGATTGTAGTGCATACCGTATCGACTTTAGCTATACTGACTAAAATTATATGCGATTATTTCTCTTCATAATCTCTCTTACAAACCGTAAGAATTTAAAAATAAAAAAATCATAAGGTACTGATCTAAAATTTTAGGTCACCCACCCATTACCGGTAAGCATCAAATATTCTCGAAAAAGTTCCTAGGAGTTCAGATTGTTGAGGAACCGTCGCTGGCGACCAGTCCGATCGATTCATGTGCTTAGAACAAGAATGAATCAACCACAGAAGACAGAATAATAGATTAAACACAGAGAGGTAGAGAGAACTTTTGGTCTTTCTTTATTGCTTTCAATTGCATCAGGTGTACATAATATGCAGGTATAGGTTCCTATTTATAGCCTACAGTGGGGTGCCCATAATGGGCCAGGACTCCTGGTCCTGGGCCTAGGTTTCTCAACACTCCCCCTTGGGCACTCACCCGACATGCTCATGCCTCGTTAAAACTCCATAAAAACCCAGTGGGAAAAATTTGGAGAAAGAGTACATTATACATGTGATGCTGCGATGCACGAATTGCCTCATTAAAAATCTTGGCCGATAAACTTAATGAAAAACTCGTCAAGGGAAAAAGAGTACAATCCACCCAATTTCATTTGGTCTTCAGGACTTTATTCTTTGGGTACTTAATCTTCATGATCAAGATTTATTAGCGGGCTTGAGAGAATTCTCCCCCTGAATTTTGCACTTCTCTAAGTCTCATCATTCCAATTCCACGCACGCACCTTTCAAAGCTAAATGTGGGGAGTGACTTGGTGAACAAATCTGCTAGATTTTCACATGACTTAGTATGCAGTACTTTAATCTCGTCCATCTTTTGCAATTCATGTGCATAGAAGAACTTGGGGTTGATATGCTTTGTGAGATAACTCTTCACATAGCCCGTTTGCACTTGTGCAACGCAAGCGGCATTACCTTCATAGATAATTGTGGGGGTTTGCACAATGTTCATCCCACATGACTGCTGGATGTGGTTAACCATTCGTCGTAGCCAAGCGCACTCTCGTGCGGCTTCATACAGTGCTATAATTTCTGAGTGGTTCGTCGAAATAGCTACAAGGCTTTGCTTAGACGATTTCCAGGAAATTACAGTTCCACCACACAAGAATACATAGCTTGTTTGTGACTTTGCGGTATGCGGGTCCGACAAGTACCCAGTATCTGCATAGCCAATCAAGTTTAGATCTTGATTCTTTCTGTAGAACAATCTAAGGTCCTTGCTTCCTTGGAGATATCGGAAGATGTCCTTTATGCCCTGCCAGTGCCTTTTGGTAGGCTCTGCACTGTACCTTGCTAATAGGTTCACGACAAATGCAATGTCCAGTCTAGTGCAGTTTACTAAGTACATGAGCACTCCCACTGCACTCAAGTATGGGAATTCCGGTCCTAGGACTTCCTCTCCCTCTTCTCTAGGTCGGAAAGGATCTTTTTCCTACTGTAAAGACCTCCTGATCATCGGTACTTTCGATGGAAATGCCTTCTCAAAGCCAAACCTTTCATGTACCTTCTTGGTGTAGGTCGACTGATGTACCAAGATTCCTTCAGGGACATGCTCAAGCTGCAGGCCTAAGCAGAACTTGGTCTTGCCCAAATCTTTCATTGCAAATTCTGACTCCAAATAGGAGCTTGCTTCTTTCATATCTTCGGCTGTCCCGATGATGTTCAGATCATCTACATACACAGAGATTATACAGAATCCATTCTGGGATCGTCGTATAAATACACAAGGACAGTCTTCATTGTTCGTGCAGCATTTTTTGCAGAGAAAGTCGCTCAAGCGATTATACCACATTCTTCCATATTGTTTCAGTCCATACAGTGACTTTCTGAGTTTCACACTGTATAGATTTCTATTTACTCTGTCTTGGTTCGGGAGAGGGATTCCTTCAGGGATTTTCATGTAAATCTCCGAATCCAAGTTACCGTAGAGGTATGCAATCACAACATCCATCAATTTCATTTCCAAGTTTAAGTTCACTGCAATTAAGATCAAATATCTAAAGGTAATTCCACTCATGACTGGGGAGTGGTTTCTTCATAATCAACTCCAGGACGTTGAGTGAAACCTTGTGCTACCAGCCTTGCTTTGTATCTCACTACTTCATTTCTTTTATTTCTCTTTCGAACAAATACCCAGTTGTGTCCAACGGGGTGCACATGGGGAGGTGTGCAGTATACGGGCCCAAACACCTCTCTTTTGTTCAGAGACAGCAATTCAGTTGCTATTGCCTTCTTCCAATCTTCCCAATCTGATCTTTTCTTACATTCAGCAAGCAATACAGGCTTGGGATCAAGATCAATGATGGTGGTAATTTTCTTTGCGAAGTAGAAATCGATATTGGTCGTTGTCCTGTTCAGGGACTCTCCCGTGTGCATATAATTTATAGCTATTTCTTCATGAGTTGCTTCTTCTGGAGCATTACCTTGCGCATCGCTTCTTTCAATTGCGGTGGCAAGTCCCTTTAATTTTTTGGCTCTGATGTGTGCGCACACATCCATGCCGATGGAGATATTCAGATCCGGTATGCACTTTTCTGAATGTGTTATACTTGTGCCAGGTCCCAACTGGCTCCCCTTCTCATTCTGGGAGACTTCAGTGATCGGCTGTGATAAGTCCTTCTTATCCTTTTTCGCCGGGCGTCCCCGGTTACTTTGGACTTGAGGAGCCGGAGTTCTCGTCCTTTTATTCTGAGGCCTATGGATGGGATTAGGGATACCTTTAATTTTCTTTGGTATTTCAACCCTCTCCGATGCATTGCGTGCAGGCACATGCGACTTAGTCACGCTCTTCAAATCACTAAAGTGATCGGGCAATTGGTTTGCTAATGCTTGCAAGTCGATGATCTTCTGGACCTCTTTTTCAGTTTCACTAGTGCACGGGTCATGTGCATGAATTCGCGTGGCTTCCCACGTAATTTCCCGATATTTTTCATCAAGGGGTTGATTTCCTCCTCCTAATGTCGGGAAATTATCCTCATCAAAAATGCAGTCAGCGAAGCGGGTAGTATGCAAATCTCCTGTCATGGGTTCCAAATACCTGATTATGGATGCAGTCTCATAACCAACGTATATCCCAATCTTACGGAGAGGGCCCATTGCAGTACGCTGCGGAGGTGGTATAGATACATAAACCTTGCATCCAAACCTCCTAAGATGAGAAATCTTCGGTGGTGACCATTGCGCTAGTTGCATAGGTGAATGGATGTTGTAGGCCGAAGGTCTAAGGTTGATGAGATTCGCTGCATGAAGGACTGCGTGTCCCCAACATGTAGCTGGCAAATTACTTTTATGAAAGAGTGGTCAGGCAATAAATTTAATTCTCTTAATTAAAAACTGTACCAAACCTTTCTGGGTATGGACATGCGGTACCGAATGCTCAACTGCAATTTCCATCACCATGCAATAATCATCAAATGCATTTGA
Organism: Dendrocalamus latiflorus; assembly: GCA_017311315.1. Lineage (NCBI taxonomy): Eukaryota > Viridiplantae > Streptophyta > Magnoliopsida > Poales > Poaceae > Dendrocalamus > Dendrocalamus latiflorus. The sequence goes on along the minus strand of CM029677.1, from coordinate 14,881,289 downwards.
AGTAAATTCTCCAGCGTTGTCCATTCTGATGGACTTGATGTGATGATCAGGAAACACATTTCTAATGCGAATGATTTGCGAGATTAATTTTGCAAAGGCGTGGTTTTTGTGGACAACAAACCCACATATGACCACTTCGAGGAAGCGTCAATGAGCACCATAAAATACTTAAATGGCCCTGAGATGGGCTGAATGGGACCGCAAATGTCTCCCTGGATGCGTTCCAGGAATGCAGGGGCTTCATCCTTCACTTTCAGAGTGGCGGGTCTAATAATTAATTTCCCGGTGGCACATGCAGGGCACACAAAATCTTCATGATTCGGGAAATTCTTTACATTAATATTATGCCTATGCGAATTATTGATTATGTTTCTCATCATCCTAAGACCTGGATGGCGTAATCTATCATGCCGGAGACAGAATAATTCAGATCTTCTAAATATTGTCTTCAGAACAATGTAGGCTGTAGGTGCCTTAATGTTGGTATAATATAGCCCAGTTTCTAGTGAAGAAAGTTTTTCTAATACCCTTTTGCCATTCTCTTCGCGTTTTGTGATGAGCAGGTATTTCTTATCGTACTCTTCGTCAGTCTTAACGTGTAAACCATTGGCGCGAATATGCTTAAAACTTAGGAGAGTTCTAGTCGATTCTGGGTACAATAAGGCTTCTTCAATGACCAAAGTCATGCCCATTGGAAGTATAATTGTGGCTCTTCCGGAACCAATTATACATGCATCGCTTCCGGCGATTGTCGTAAGGCTACCGGTGCTCTTACGGATCGACTGAAAATACTTAGTCTCTCTTAAGATGGTATTCGTTGTGCTGTTGTCGGCAAGGCATACTTCCTCCATAGGGCGCCACACATGTTCTAATATAACATATTTAATTAACATGTATTAGAAGGCATTCAACATGTAAATAAAATACGCCAATATCAGAACATATCATGCCATCATAAACTGAATAAATGATTGTATTATTCCAAAATCATCCAACCATTATGAGAAAACAAATCCTAAAGCACCATCCATGCAAGTTCTAAACTTGTCCATTTAACACAAAATGAATGACAATTAGCGTCTTATGCATTCTGTGCATCAGACGGAATCAACTAGGAAATCATTGACTTCTTCGGCTATCTTTTCAGGAGTGATGTTCTCTTCAAGAGAGATCATAGATGTGGCTGCCTCTAAGTCATAAGAGGGTGCTGCTGCTAGGATGGGTTCAACATCCATCAACTCAGGCAGCTGCTCAGGATGCTCCTCCTCGACTGCTGCAAAGTGCGCTTCAGGCTGCCCTTTGCCATTCTTCTTCTGAGCTTGGTGGGCATCAATGACATGTTGCGGTTCTCTGCATATCCGCGACTAATGCCCCATTTGCCACACTTGTAGCAACCCTGGTTCTGCTGGCCATATGTCTTACCACTCTTCTTAGTCTTTTTGTCACTTAGAGCATCTGACTTGCCTTTCTGGGCAAAAATCTTACCCTTCTTCTCCCTTCTCTTCATCAAGGGGTTTCGCACCTTGTAGCTGCTAGCGTTGACTTCACGGCCAACGGAGCTGCCTGGTGGCTGAGTGACGTAATTCTTGCGGAGAAGTTCGTCTTGAGCCTCCGCAACCTGCATCATATCAATCAATTCGGCGTACTCCTTGTAACCGTCTTGACGATAGTTGCGGGCGGTTCGTACAGCACTGGGGTGAAAGGTGGACAGGGTCTTCTCGATCTTCTACTCATCTGTGATCTGCTTGCCACAGAGTTGAAGATTGATACAAATCCTATGCAAGGCAGAATTGTAATCCCCGACCGACTTAAAGTCGGCAAACCTCAGTCTGATCCACTTCTGCTCTGTTTAAATGCAATTTAAACAATTACAATTAACCAAAACAGTAAATAAATACAGAAAATACAGAGAATAATAATGGCAGAAATAAATAAGCTTCAAATGCTAAAAATAATTCAAAATTCGGATTCCCGAGGCGCTTTTATGCTAGAATATAATTTTTCAGCGAATTCTGCAATTTCTAGGGGTTTCTACGCAAAATTTTAGTTTAGAGAAAAATTCGTGCAATTTTCTGATTTACCTAGGGGTTTATGCAAAAATCCAGACCCATACATAAATCAGAGGACCTATCGGTAATTTTTAGAATTATCGTGGCCTTTCTGCAAAATTCGGGACTCAAATCAAATAATTAAGGGCCGATTGGTAATTCACTAAGAACCGAAGGGCTTTTTCGAAAGATTACCACCCCTTTTTTTCTTTTTCCGGCTGGGCCTCTTTCTTTCCCTCCTTTCTCCGGCCCATCTCGACCTGCCAGGCCCATCCGGCCCACTAGCCGTCGGCACTAAAGGTGCAAGGGGTAGGGTTTCCCCTACCCCTGTTCACACAATGGCGGCGCTTCGGGTGGCCAAGGCCGGTGGTGGCGGCGCCGAGCGGAACGTGGGCGGAGGGGCCGAGATCCGGCGGCGGGGGCGCCGTGCGGGGCGCGGCGAAGGAGCCAGGGAGCCGGCGGCGGGGGCGTGGTGGCGCGGAAGTCGAGTGGGCGCCGGTGGCGCGCGGGAAACCCGAGGCATGGCTGCGGCGGCTCGGGTGAGGCCGGTGCTGAGGCGGCTTCAGGCCGGACTTTTTCTCGGGAGGCGCGCGCGGGCCGGAAGCCGCCACAGCCATGCCTCGGGTTTCCCGCGTGCATAGGGGCCGAGGGAACACGGGCGGCGGTGCGGGCCGGAAGCCGAGGCGCCAAGGTGGTGCGGGCGTGGAGACCGACGACAGCGGCGGCGGCGCCTCGTGCGGGAGGCGGCGGCCCGTGCGGGAGCGCGCTATCCGAGGCGAGTTCCGGCGACAGCGGCGGCGGCGCCTCGTGCGGGAGGTGGCGACCCGTGCGGGGGCGCGCTCTCCGAGGGCGGCGCATGCATGCTCAAAACCCGATCGGCGGCCGACGGCGGGGCCAGCGACGGCTTCGGGCTGGCAATCCTCGTCGGCTTTAGGCCGGCGGCAGCTTCTGTTGGTTGTGTTTTTTTTCTTATGCAGTAGCCAAACAGAGAAAACAATGCCAATTTTTCTCGTACAGTGACCAAACAGAAAGCTGATGCATAATAATTGTTCGTTTCTAATCTACGATGCAATCAACATCTACCCCGTTTCGCAATCTACCGATCGACATTATGCCGGCGACTTCAGGTCTGCTCGCGGTAGATTAGGGCGGATTTGCACCGTAGAGATTCAATCTAGAACGCGAAATAAATTGCGAATTCAAAGTGATCTAGAAAATTCAATATATTAGAGCTTCGATGATTACCTTCGTTCACCGGAGCGAAATCGTGCTGATAACGTGTTGAGAAACCGTCGCTGGCGATCAGTCCGATCGATTCCTCTGCTTAGAACAAGAATGAATCAACCACAGAAGACAAAATAATAGATTGAACACAGAGAGGTAGAGAGAACTCCTAGTCTTTCTTTATTGCTTTCAATTGCATCAGGTGTATATAATATACAGATATAGGTCTCTATTTATAGCTTACGATAGAGCACCCATAATGGATCAGGACTGGCCCAGGTTTGTCAACACAGATGAGTTGCCAAGAGTTTACCTGCCATCCGCGTGACGTCATCCAAGCGCAGATCTTTTCCCGCAGCAAATGAAGGCAAGCCGCGGTCCCACCTGGCAGACTCCAGCGGCGGGCCGGCGGCCGAAATATCGGGACCAAGATATTTTCCCTCCGGCGCGCCCCCACGCCGCCACGTGTAAAAGTACCGCCACGTCAGGATAAAGCCCGGGAGGTGGAGCCCACGCCTCGCCCCACCTGCACAACTCTCTCCCCATTTTCTGTACCAGCTGAGATGTATCTCCCTCTTCGCCTCCTCCTCCCTTGAGATGTTTCAGTAGACTAAATTTCCGCCTCTTCAGCTCTCTCTCCAGGATAGATAGACTAAATCTCAGATCTTCCCCCACCCCCCACACCCCCGCTTCTTCTTTCTTGGTGCGCTGTTTCCTTTCTCATCTGAATCTTGAAATATCCTTGGCTCATTCTTGATTTCTCTGTTGATTTCTGTTGTCGTGTGAGGTTCTTGGTTCTTGCAGAGAAGAGATCAAATCTTTATTCCCCCTCAAACTTTCTGTTGATTTTTGTTTGCTTTTCTTTTTCACCCAACCCTCTTGCATAATCTCCAGCTTATAGGTCTTTTTTACCCCTCCATTTTGGTAATTTCCTTTTTTAAGAAAGGAGTGAGAGAACTAAATCCCTAGGACTTTCCTCCATTTCATTGGTTACCCTGTTTCTTGAGAGCTACTCCAATGGGGGATGTGTCGTTCAACCAGCCGATTAACGCCGAGCCGCTGCCCGGCAGTATTGCCAAGGTAATCGATCAATCAAGAACTATTATTTTGATGAAAAAATTGATCATATACCCTTCATTTAGATGGAAATTGAAGATTTACCCTCCTGCCCCACGTGTCAGTGACTTATAATGACCCCACGTGTCATTGAGATGTGGAGAGTAAATCCTCAATTTCTCAACTAAAGGGAGGGATATAATCCAATCTCCCTATTTTGATTCGCTGGGAAAAGGATGTTACTTTGATTTATGACGAGTTGTTCTAGATTCAAAAAGAAATTTATCATGAGGAGTGTCCGTCCTGTTTGTTCTTAGGCTCTTGCAGGTTGCCATCTTGTGTTCTGTTCACCTAATTTACATCTTCTGTGCAATATTCTCTTATAATTAGCTCTTGCAATTCACTAGACCGGTTCATTTCTTGTTGCTATTGTGCACATAATTCGACTCCAAGAGTAAAACTGGAGAAACAACATATATGATCTTGGACATTTGCATCAGGACTTTCTCTGCTACTGTCTGATCACTGGCATAGAACTGAAGAAAGAATATGTATGATTTTGGACAATTGTTTCAGGACGTAACTCTTCTACTATGTGACATAAAAGATAGAACTGAAGAAAGAACATACATTGTCTTGAACATTTGCACCAGGACTTTCTCTTCTACTGTGTGACAACTGTACTTTAAATTAGTTTAGTATGAAATAAGCAATTTGCAGACCCTGAAAACAAAATTTGTGTTGTGATTCTTTAGCAGGGCGATCAAATTCTAGACTTGATGTCCGCTGGATGGACAAATGAAAGGCACAGCTTGTACATAAGCTCCATGGAGGCATCCTTCATGGAGCAACTCTATGACCATGAGCACCACGGACCCGATGCGAATAGGAGCCATGTTGGTGGCAGTGGGTTCAAGGTGCTCCGAGAGGGTGGGAACCTCATGTTTGAGAGGAACGATGCTCACGTGCTTGATGGAGGCCTTAGTTGCCTGCCTGAGAATCCATGGATAAGGCGTTTTGGACCACGCAATTCCAATATAAACCGCCATGGTGATGGGGTGAGGGCTTCGGTGGATGATGGTGAATCGGGTACTGATACGGTCCAAGAGAGGGTCCGGAAGCATGGAAGAGAAGTGAAGAGTTGTGTTGGAGAAAATCTTGTTGGTAAATGCACAGATCGCTAACATTATTTATCTCGTTTGCAAGTTGTTTCCTTCTCAGTTTGACGGGAGTTCAGAATTGTTATGCGGTTTTCAGCCTGATAAAGAGTTCAGAATTGTCGTGTAGTAAGAGTTTAGTCGCTAAATAACTATGCTCAAGGAATGATGTAATTACATGCAGAGCTGCAGGTAGTTATCATTATCTGTCGAAGAAGTAAAAATCATATGGAATTTATTTGTCCTTGCTAAATATTACACAACTGTGAAAATATAAAGAGAAATAGAAGTTCAAGTAGCTATCGAGTTCAGACTTTCATGTTTGATGCATAATTGCTTGGAATCATTCTACAGCTCTTCAACACTTGTTGAATCATGATTTTTCTTTTGACATGTAACTGATCGAACAACAACTTTGCCTGTCATTTTTAGTAACCATTAGGCTTAATCACTTCTAACTTGTAGGAAGATTTTTTTAGATTTATTTTCCTACATCCATAGGGGTAAGCTACCCCCAGAAACAAGTTGCTGGATCCTCACAAATAATGTGACCAAAATAGATTATCGAGTTCAGACTTTCATGTTTGATGCATAATTGCTTGAATCATTCTACAGCTCTTCAACACTTGTTGAATCATGATTTTTCTTTTGACATGTAACTAATTGAACAACAACTTTGCTTGTCATTTTTAGTAACCATTAGGCTTAATCACTTCTAACTTGTAGGAAGATTTTTTAGATTTATTTTCCTACATCCATAGGGGTAAGCTACCCCCAGAAACAAGTTGCTGGATCTCACAAATAATGTGACCAAAATAGATTATCAAACAGCTAATACATACTTAATGCATGCTAAGTATCATTTGCATATCAGACTTCATTAATTAGCTTTGTCAATCGTCATCCTACTCTACTGACCATGTAAAATCAGGGATATAACACAAACATTCCATTTTCTTTTCTCCAGAAGTCTCTGATCAGAACTTTCCTGATGAGGAGGTTAAAGCCAATGCTGGACCAAGTAAATCATGCAAGAAGAGGAGGCCTACTCCTTCCACTGCTGTACCCAATGATCAAGCAACTTAACACGATCGATTATCTTCATTTGCTGTAAGTGCTAAAAATAATTGGACCCTATCCCAGATGAGAACTGTTACTTGCACAGTTATCAGCATTCACCCCTGTGCTCTATCTCTGCAGGTTGTTACATCTTCAAAATCGCGTGCAGCGACAAAAGCTGTGAATGAAAGCCAAGGTGATCTGAAGCCTGAAGGAAGCCATGGAAGACTAGTTTTGGATTCTTGCTGAGCTAGCTGTGATAGCCATTGGTGCAGCTGCTAGTCATTTGACTTGGCAGATCGAAATCTTTCAACCGGTAGCTCTCTCAGTCTGTCATTGCGGTGTGAAAGGGAATGCATTAGCTGGTAGTTTATATGCAGTATCTGTTATAGACAATTCAGTTTCAGCAAATATTTAAATAAAATTCTAGAATTATAAATGGAAAATAAAGCATGTTTCCAGCATATATTAAATGAAAGGTGCAGAAATAAAATGATCGTGTTGTGGGGGTGTTCACTCCCTTAGGCCGTCAGGATTAGCTGGTAGGTTTTGGAGCAAATCCAATAGTATAGCGTAGCATATCTAAAAGATTGTACTGATATATCTTACCCTCTGCAATTATTAAGGGGTAGAATAGAAAATTCCCATCCTGCCCCATTCGTTTATATAAAGCCCCAAGGGGGTATGAGGCAAGGGGACATTCACTTATTTTTCCACCGACCAGCTCTCTCACACATATGTGGTGGTCACTAGCTCTAGCAAGTCTACATCCTCAATGGAGGAAGGGTACCAAGTATCTACTGTTGTGGCACTGGCCACAACAGATTGCAAGATCACAAATTTCTATCATGTCATTTGAGTATGAAATCATGCTCGATGGGACTACTGAATATAAACCAACAATTACCATAGTACTCAAATTGTGATTTTTCTAATTATTGCTCTTAGACGATGGTTGCACTTGTTTAACACGATCTTCTTGACACGGTGGTCAATATTTATCTAATCGTCACAATGGTAACCTCTAGATATTCTGCTAGTTTGAGCTCTATTACTTACCACATTAATCAATTGCACTTCGAGAATAATAACAATAACATGACATAACTAAGTATGGCTCAAAAGAAGATGATGACAGTACCGACCAAAGGTAAAATGACATGATTAAAGCTACGGCAAGATCAGGACAACAAGTAATCAAGTTGCCAACAACCATATACTAGCAGAATATTCCTAAATTATCATCGCTATCTCAAATAGACCATGAATCATCATTGATCAATCGCTAGCAGAAAAGTTTTACAACCACTCCACTTTGGAGAATAGAGAGCACACCAAGCACTCAACTCTTAACCCTAACTCTAAACAAGAGAGCACATGAGAGCTGGGTTGGATGATTAACCACATGTCTCTATTCTAACCCCTTTTATAGATGGGCTAGCCACTAGCCAGTCACATCCACCCCTTAGTTGATACTATCTACTTAACACAATAGGAAAAACCCATTAACTCTACACACACAAATTTTACTTACACATGTTAACTTATGCACACTTTTTAAAGTGCATAAGCTCGAATCTGTTAAATCATTAACCTTGATCCATATTGATCAAACTAGCTCCACCTTGACCTAAATCTCTCTCCCAAGTGTCAGTCATGCGCCGCGGTTTTGATCCAGGGTAGTTTTTGGTATTTTGGTCAAACTACCAAAATACCCTTCGTTGACCAGGTCATCACCATCCTTTGTAAGCAATTGCCATGCTTGCCATGTGTAGGTGCACCACTAGCTTGTCACATATCACCAAGTCTCTCCCATTCCGGTTTCGCCGAACCACGGCTTACTTGGACCGTCAAAGCCACATGGTATAACCCCACCATTCGAACCCGCCTTCAATATTTTTCATCTTTCTTATGCCATGCTTGAGCTCACCATCTCACCCCGACATTCTCGATCGTTCTGGGCCTCAGCTCCTCTATGAGCATAACCCTGATCGTTACTGTTTACCATGGTTGACTTCAAGCGATCCTGCATATTCAAAGACAAAGAAATCGTTTTCGGGTATAAGTTCTTCACAATTTAACCCATGTTAGTCAAAACATACATCATGCAATCTTAATGCAATGGCGCAGGTCATCCCAATTCAATCTATAACTCAAATCACAAAATCCTCAATTTCTGCCTAAAACTAATCCAAACAAAATGTGATATTTGCAAAAATCACTTAATCACTCTACAAAACTTGCAATGGTTTATCATAATATTATCCTGGACCTTATCACATAATCCTTCACACAGCATCCTTTGTAGTCTGATCTCTGAACCAAATTAGCTTAAGTCAATGCTAAAGTAGAGCTGATCAGCAAAATTAATTAGCCAATGGGATCCGTTTTGCAGATTTGGAGTTCAGTGCTTTACATACAAAAATTTGCCAAACGAATTATATGTTTGTGTGGCTTATTCGGGTCTAGAAGGTAACTTAGTTTGTTTGCCTCCTAGTTTGTTCGTCAGAGTGCTGATTGTTTAGCTGGAAATGAAATAAGGTGTATAGTCTTAAAACTTATCGGTCGCAAACAGGAAATCTTGTAGGAGCTATCTCTACTACTTAAAAGAAGTTGATGGTGTTTCATCACCACTCCTGATGATGGTTCATTGCCATCCTACCACCCTCATTGCTTACACATGGAACCAGCCTCCTCATGAATCGTGAGTCCCAACCGTTCATAAATTTGCATGTCAACACGTGGGCCATTAGGCTTGCACAATTCGCTCACTCGTTCAGCCTTCTCCCCTCACATCTGCACCCACCTCCGTCCCTCCTCCCTCCTCTCCTCGCATATGAGCCGCCGCCGCCGCTCCTCCCTCCTCCCCACAAATTTGCTCCGGTGCCACCGCTCCTCCCTCCTCCCTCCTCTCTAACCCATCACCAAGCGCTCACTCCCACTGCTCCTTAACCCTACCCATGCCATCCGCATCCCCTCTGCTGCCTCCCCGCCTGACTTCCCATCCATCGTGCCTCCCAAAAGAGCTCCCGAAGCGATCTCGGCTAGGAAGAAGCCAGATTCCACGACCGTTAGGGAGGGGGCACCGGATAAGGTAGCACCATCACTGAAAGTGATGAAGATGACCGGATCCAATCTCCCCCCATTGGCCACGTGGCTTGACAGCCATACCGTCACCTCCTCCCCATCATCGTGCTACCTAGACCCGCCCAAAGGCCACTGTAGAAGGAGAGCGAGTACTGCTTCCTTGCTCATTGACGGGGCAGAAGTAGGTGACCACCAGCAACACCACCATCTTCCCTCTCGACAACCGCCCTAACTCCGTCTCCCCCGTCCCCAATCATCATCGCTACCATCCCATCTGGGCTCCTCCTCCATGACACTGTGCCACCACACGCCATCGGCCGTCATCGGTGGAGAAGATCGAGAGGCAGAGTAGAGCCCCATCCCTAGTCACCACCATTGTCGCTGCATCAGGCCTCTCTCCACCGTGACGCCACCAGATCGTGCCCAGGGGCGAAGCCCAATAGAGGCCCGTGGGTGCCCAGGCACCCCCCTCACTTCCAGAATTTCTTAAGGATTGGAAAAATTCGGCCCTATAGGCACCCCGCATGGCCCAAGACGAGGCACCCCCACCAGGCCGGCAGCCCAACAAGCCCACTGTGCACCCCCCACCCATTTGCTCTAGCTTCGCCACTGATCGTGCCTACCCCACTATGACACTGCGCCACCACCCGTCGTCGACCGCCATCAGTGGACAATGACTTCTTCTCCGAGGAGGAGAAGGCGGTGGTGGCTGTGAGGAGCGAGAACGACGATGACTACATGGCTGAGCTATCGCGTTGCCTCGCGGGACTCCTCGGCGACGACGGGGAGGGCGCCCCTCCTCCCAAGGTAGGTTGGGTTTCTTGTTTCTTTCCATGTTTGGGTCATTTGGTTCTTTTGTTGTTTGTGCGTGTGCAGGAGTCTGATTGTTTCTGTCTGGTAGGCAGAGGTCTTGCCGGGGTCTCCACAGTCGATGTTGTGTGTGCTACCCAAGTCAGGGCAAGAGAGCCCGAATGGCGTGGCGTCGCAGGTGAACTCGTCACCATCTTCACTGCTAGAGCAGCAACTAACCGACCCGTGGGACCTCCTTTACAAGGCTACCGACTAGGTGGCGCACATGCAGTTGGCCAACAGCATCCCAGTGCGGCCACGGTGGCTTCATGCCTCCGACCCGCAAGCCTTTACCGCCACTGCCTGTTGCAACGCCGGCCACCAAGGTCCCGGCCGGCAGGTACTACAACCCATTCACTCACTTGGTCATGCAACACTAGATACAAGCCGCTCAGGTGCGTTGTTCGTACCAAGATTGTTCAGTTGTATGTTTCCTTTTTTGTTCCGTTGCTCTTGCCTGATATGTTTCATCATCGGTTGGTTCGCAGTTTCATCTTCTTAAGCAACATCAGCTCTTAAAGCAGCAGAGCGAGCGGCAGCGGTGGCCAAAGGCTTCGTGCCTCTTGACATGAGCCTAGTGGCGTGGCCTCTGTCGTAGAAATAGCAGCAACAACATGCGCGCCATGTTTCTCACCCTACTTGGCGCCAAGCGCAAGCGCACCAGCACCAGCGTCTTTCTCCCCCCGCCTGGGCGGCTCCCCTACTGAGCCAAAGGAAAAGCCAAGTGCGTCCTTTGTAACACTTGTTTGGTCATTTCTTTGCTTATGGATTCTTCTCAAGTGGTGTTCCTAGGCTAAATATTCTTCTTGTTTGGTGTTTTTCATGACATGTAGGCTGCTCGATGGTTCGTCCCACCCCGCGTCATGCAAGCTCTGAATCTTAACTTCGCCAACCTCGGCGCCCAGCCTTGCTACCCTGGTGACTTTATTCTTGATCCCGGTACTCATCTCACACTTCGGTTGTTATGGCGTTCAATTGGAAAATGGCAAGCTAATAGATTGTTGATGGAGGCATTTCTTAAGATAGCTCAAAAAAGGCATCTAACATTGGTAACCATACAGTTACTGTGTCAGGGATGTGGGCCTTGGGCTCAAGGCCCAGTCAATGTATTATTAGGAATTAGAGATTGGTTTCCATTTGAGTTAGAGATTACTTTCCTTGTATTAGAGATAGAGTTAGAGATATGATATGAGTTAGAGATATAATTGGGATTAGATTCCATCTGTTAGGGGGAGCCGTCTATATAAGAGGGCTACCGCATGCTATTGTAATCAATCAGAGAATTATCATAGTCTTCCCCGTCTAAATCTCTAGTCTCTCTCCCTCTCGTTTTACGCCGACGCCATCCGGCCATCTTCTTGGTGGTGTTTACCCCGGTTCATGACAACTTGGTATCAGAGCAGTTGATCCCTTCCCACGACTTCTGCTACCATGTTTCCTGCGACTCGTCCTCTTGCCGAGTCAATGGCCATAATAAAAGCGAGCGCTGATGAGATGGCCAGCTACGACAAAGAGAAGGCGGACTCCCTCCTTAACATGTATGCCTTCTTCGAGAAGTACTTGAAGGATCGGGAGAAGGCGAAACAGGAGGCCGCTCGTAGAGCAGAGGAGGCGGCAGACATCGATCTGCCGGCTGTTAGCGACAAGGAGGAAGAGGCAGACCTCACCCCCATCGACTTGCCAGCTGCTGTCGGTGCGCCCGCAGAGCGCCTGCTCGACGTGCTCGAGGCCACCGATAGAGTCAAACTCGTCGTCGATGTGGTCGGAGTTGAAGAAGAGCAGAAGGCAGCGCCGACAGCCAAGGCCGTGCCCCCGCTAAAGGAGGACGGCGAGAAAGCCAAGAAGCTGCCGCTACGCCGCCGCAGCCACCACTCGGGTCGCCGTTGCCCGAGCAGCCGCCGCCTCCTGGGTTGCAGTCGCCCAGGACGCCTTCGCCGCACCTGCTCGCACCGCCATCGCAGAGGACACTTCGGCCTACGAGCTCTACCTGGCCGCCGAGCGAACGATGGACCAGGCCACCTTCGCCGCGGCCGTCCGCGCCGCCGCCGAGGTCCGCATCGGGTCTGGCATCACCGCCTCACTTCGGGTCCTTTCCGTGGCTGGAGTTCCGTGGCTGCTGCCTCGCATCATCTTCCCAGTGAAGCAGTCGTAGACAACGACGTCGCCGAGTTCCCGAGGTCGCCGGAGCCGTCTTGCTTCCATCTTCGCTCATGCCGCCACCGACGATCGAGCTGCCTCCACCCGAGCCGCCGCCGCTGCCCAGGCCGCCCGCTCCGCCTCTGCTTCCGGGCTATCCTCGGTCGCCTAGGCCGTCCGAGCCGCCGCCTCCACCTGGGCCGTCTCTGCCGTTGCCGCAGTCGCAGCCGAGTCCGCCGCCGCCGAGCCGCCGCCGCAGCCGCTCCTCCGTCGCGGCCGCTCCGCCTGTCGAAGACGGCCGACCGCCGACGCAAGGTCCACCCCTGCGCCCGAAGCCGCACCTGCCGCCGCTCGTCGCCACCGCCGCCGGGCCGCACTCGCCGACCGCTCTCGCCGAAGGTCATCACCGACCGACGCAATTGGTTTCGTGTGTTCGGTCGGCTTTTGTAACAGTGACCGACCGGATTAGTTAAGGCCAAAAAAAAAATAAAAAAAATCAAAATAATCAAAATAAAAAAATAAAAAATTAATTATTTTGCAGGCATTATATAACCGAAGGCGCTACTCTTCGTCTAGCCTTGTTCCGTTTGGATTTGGCCGGTCGTCTCCCTCCGCTGCAGCACCCCGCCACCGTTCGTCTTCTACATCGGCGTCGAATGTCTTCCATTGGCCGCCGTCTAGCAGCTCGAGGACGAGCTGCCTGTCCGAGAGGGGTGTAGTGTCAGGGATGTGGGCCTTGGGCTCAAGGCCCAGTCAATGTATTATTAGGAATTAGAGATTGGTTTCCATTTGAGTTAGAGATTACTTTCCTTGTATTAGAGATAGAGTTAGAGATATGATATGAGTTAGAGATATAATTGGGATTAGATTCCATCTGTTAGGGGGAGCCGTCTATATAAGAGGGCTACTGCATGCTATTGTAATCAAGCAGAGTAATATCAAGTCTTTCCCGTCTAAATCTCTAGTCTCTCTCCCTCTCGTTCTACGCCGACGCCATCCGGCCATCTTCTTGGTGATGTTTACCCCGGTTCATGACATACTGTCATTTGCTTTGGGGGTAATTGAGACGGATGATGTAGGGAGAGAACATTTTTGTGCCTTGGGACCTTAAAACGGTGTACTGCTATGGTGAATGCCTGATAAATGTGATTGTACCATTGAAGTCGAAGTTCAGAATTGGCGTAGGAAGTTCAAGTAAGCTCTTTTCAAAAGAAATTATGTTAAACTTTGACCTATTAGCAATAATGATCTCTTTGCACAATCTAGTATTAACCTTTTGTATTCTCAATTATGTCCAAATGATTACTCACAGGCTGTTAGAGAAGAAATTTGACATTGGGGTGTCATGAAATAATGTAATATATCAATCACAATATTGTAATAGACCTCTGCTCCTAAAATATACTACTTGAGCACACACTAAAAAATGATCAATACACGTGAGTTATTCTCAGTCTTTTGGTCTATTCGCTCTATAGTGATTTCATCTGTAGATGATGTGAAAAGTTAGTATCATAATGTTCAAAGATGTCGGCAAATGGCTGATCAAAGTGAATAGTGAAACAATTAATTGTCTACCTAAACACTGGACAATTATCAGGTGGTTTGGCTGCTGGCTAAAGTAAAAGCAAGTTAAGGACATGCAGTGTAGCTACTTGAGGTTAAAATTGCATGAGACCGATCCTTTATTCGATTAGATATCCTAAGTTCTATTGTCAAATTAATACTTGCTGCCTTGCATGACTAAACTTAGTTATGGAAGGTTGGTATTGCTATTAAATGCTACAGTGGAGCTTATGACCAAGCTCCATATATGCACTGCCAGGCAATATTTGGCACATCTTTTACTGATAACTTGACGAATAGCTTCAGATACAATGAATAGTTGAAAACTATTGGTATGGATCTAGCTTTCCACCCCTCCTATGACTTAACCGAAGGATAATTTGTCAGGAGATCTCCGGTTTGCTTTTTTTGGTTTTATATGCATTACACTACTAGATAAATTTTTTGGTCAAGAGTAATGCAGAAGTTCACCTCATAATCCTTGTGTTCTTGTATGAGCTTCTGAGGCAAACATCATAAGTTTGTTTAAGAAGGCGTACAGGACTGCCCCCTCAATTGTATTTATAGATGAGATAGATGCAATTGCATCCAAGAGGGAGAGCCTGCAACGAGAAATGGAATGACGGATAGTAAAAAAAAAATTAATGACATGCATGGATGAATTCCACCAGAATATTGGATCAGATGGTGGTGACTTGGATTCACAATCATCTGAAAAGAAGCCTAGCTATGTTATTGTCATTGGAGCAATGAATAGACCTTATGCTGTCAACCACACGCTTTGAAGGCCAGGAAGGTTTGATCGCAAGATATCATTTCTGCTTGCGCATCAATGGAGGTATTGCACTACAGGATTTGTTGAATTAGGCTTTTGTTTCTTATTTGTGCTTCCAGGTACTATAAATGCATGAATGTTTGTAGCTTCCGGCCAAAGCCTTGGATTCAATATTGATCTTTTATGTTTCTAGGGACGATTATTTATGTCCTTCTGGACCCTTTACTCGATTGATTTTTAGATTTCTTAGAATTAGGTGATGGATTGGTCTTTCACTTGATATTCGTGTCAAGCTATGTTGTTGCTGCTACTACACTAGAACGATAAAGAAGAGAGAGACAGAGCAGTACTCGGTGGCGAATAAGAGGAGCACACTGGTGTGGACGATGAGGCGTTGGTATATGTCGGCATGGATGACAAATAGAGAGGCGGAATATATTGGCTTAGACGAGGTGTACATCATCAAAAATGAGGAAGAACTGTGAAGTCGACGGGGCCAGGAAGGGTAGATTCGGAGCGGCGATCTCGGCAATGGTAGATCCAGCCGCGCCAACGTCACTCTTGATGGTAAGATGCCTCCCTCTTTTAAATGTTCATCGTATGATTTAGATCATGTTTGATGATATGTATCACCTTCTTGTAGAATTTTGTTGTAACGCACGTGCATCTTACTAGTTCTGGGCTAAAGATGAGATGGAAAGCAACAAGATGGAATTTTATACATATGGTTATCTATCAGGGGAAGAAGAGAGCTAGAGTTAGGGGGCCTTCGTGTTGGCTATAGCTGATGACTTTTAGTCATGGTTTGACTGTGACTGAAAATAAATAGTAGTGATCGAAAGAAGTAACTTTTAGAAGGAGAGCACGAGCGGTGAAGAAAGTGAGAGAGATATATAAGCACGAGTTAAGAGCGAGAGAGGTGAGGTGCGTTATGCACCCATGACCCCAGCCTTATCCTAGAGCGAGATGAGAGTGAGAGGCATGAGAAAACCGTTCAAGAAACCAGGTGTTAATATTGGATTCTACCTTCTTTAAATAGAAGCAAAAACAAAAACAAACATCACATATATTCATTTTCTTCGTGACCTATCAGTCTTTTGAACAGCTGTAAAATACATGGTAGATGGCCCCCTCTTGTTCTCAACCTATCCCATCTACATCCACCTACCAGCCAAGGAGAAAGAAAAGCAGGAGGCTACCTTTCTAGTTTCTTCTTTTGGTTGGGCAGTTTTGTCCTCCGTACAATACTCCAATCCAACTCGGAGCCTCCTTTCTAGTTTCTTCTTTGGTTGGGCAGTTTTGTCCTCCCTACAGTGCAATCCAATTCGCAACAGTATATATGTTAACATTTTTACAAGCAATAGTTGCTGGCCCTCCATTTGTTCGTCCTCCTGGGCCGGCTGATGGCTCTTTCCTTGGCTTGGCCTGATCAATTCAAGGAAGACTTTTCTTGCGACGAGGTTGCGAGACTCGTACGCTGCTGCCTGCGGCTCGCTCGCTGTATATATCCACGTGTCTCACTTCCCTATCGATCTCTCCTTATCCGCGGCTCCTGCTAGTCGCTACACACACACACGTGAGACGTGACAAACGGCAGGCGCGGCAAGTCCATTTCCTTACCATGCTTCCCGCTCCGTGCAAGCACCACGTCCTACTCCACCGCCCCTGCTCGCCGCCAGTGACCATCTCCGTGGGACGCCGCCGCCTGATCGGGAGGGCGTCGGCGGCCGGCACGATGCGCGCTTCGTCGGCGCGGAGGAGGGACGCAGTGGCGCGCATGCCGCCGCTGGCGCACCGGGAGGTGATGCTGGCGCTGGCAGGCGAGGCGGAGGCGCGGCTGGGCGCACGGCTGCTGCCGTCGGAGGTGCCCGCCGACGTCGCCGAGTTCCGCAACGCCGCCGGGGACGCTCTCGGCTCCGTCGACGTGCGCCGCGGCGCGCCCGGCTCGTCGGTACGTACGTATTACGCGCGCTACCTCTTGGTCGCTTTCGTTCGTGCTGTCGTACCTCTCTGATCACGAGCATCTAACAGCTTCTGTGATCTGTAGCAATAAGGTCGCAGGTACGTACCATTTACGATCCTGAGAGTTGAGCTTGGAGGTTTTGGGGCCGAGGTTGTTGGGAGTGTGGCACTATGGACGGTGAAGGTGGTGGGGTTAGAGTAGACTGAGTCGCTATAAGATGGGGAAATAGGCACAGTGATTACTATTTCGTTTTGAAATTTCTTGCGTTGGGTGACAAAATTGTTGGAAACGTGGGTAATATTTTAATTCTAAATTTTACTAGAAGATAAATATAATAAATCAGTGATGCAAAACTTACTATTAACAGTAAGCTATTCATCATACTTGAGAATATACGTAAGAAAAATATAGTAACAAAGTCGAACGAACGCGCGAACGACTTACTTTTTTTGTTTGATGAAGAATAGAAAGCAACGCAGGCTTGAGCAGTGCAGTGAGCGGTCGCGCAAATGTGCGCTACCCAGAAACTTTATTGCCGCCCCATGCAGATACTCTCTGCGGCAATGGTTCAAAGATAGCCGCTCTCCCTCTTTCCAGGTGCACGCCAGGAAGAAAGGTTAGCAAAGTTCAAACAACACAGTACAAAAGCACAAGAACACAGAGAAGAAAAAAATGGAGGCAGTGAGATTCTCACCCATACTCTGGACGTCTCTAGGCATATAAATAGACAGACTGATAACTGACATGATTAAAACAGCCATTTACCCACTGGTAACTGACATATTCAACCAACCATTTATCCACTGGTAACTGTCTGTCATCAAAACCCCAATAAAGTCTCAAATTCAAATGTTTGGATCTCATTCAAACACAGAGAGAGTGGTGTAGAGTTTAGGAAAAAATAAAGATAGAATTGGTCTGTCAAGTGGCACGCCACGTCACAGCAAGTCACGCGATTTTTACACGAAAATACACGAATACGCATGCACGTGTGTGACCAGACAAAACCTTCCTCATACCATATCTATCCATATTCAAGGAGTGGTGAGGACCCCATCTTATAAATCGGTCTTTCTCACCTTATCTTAGCAATATGGGACTAAACCATATATGCTTTGGAATTAAGGAAATAGGCCATACTCAAATAGGCCAATTTCTAACAGAAATGACCGAAATATCAGTATTTAGGTCAAAAATTCGTTCAAAGGGTTCAAACAGGGGTTTGAATTTTGGCAAAAATTTCAACCAAATCCGAAGAAATTTGAACAGAAGCACCGAGGGGTGAGTGGCGACCAGAAAAATAGATCCTGGAATCATGTGTAGGCAAGTGGTGATGGATTTGTGATGAGATGGGTACCGGTGCTGGCTGGCAATAGGAAACGGCGGCGGCCATGGTGGGTGACTGTGGCAGTGGCCAACCAGCATTTCTCCGGCTAAATTGAGTTGGGTGTTTAGATTAGGGAGTGGAGATGGTGCACTGAATGCAAGGAACTGGCCCGAGGCCTCATTGTTGTGAAGAACATGGAGGAGAGGTGGTCGGCTCGGAGGAAGAAGATGATGGCAATGGTGCTCCTGCACTTGAACCCCGAAATTAGTTAAGTGGAAATGGTCAAGGTAGTGAGAGGAAGCCATGGCTAGGAATTTTGATTTAGTTGACTCTTGGCAACGATTGGTACAATAAACTCGGTAGGACTTCAAATAGGGCTGACATAATTTGAACAATACTAATTTCTTTTGGAGCGTAGTGAAAGAAACAAAATTTCGACAAAATTGTGACCCTGAGTAGGCATACCGTGCTTGGTTTTTAGTGGATGGGTGGTTATTAGAAATTCCCTAAGTTTAGTATAATATATATGTCG
The DNA here is from genome assembly GCA_017311315.1 of Dendrocalamus latiflorus. Classification (NCBI taxonomy): domain Eukaryota; kingdom Viridiplantae; phylum Streptophyta; class Magnoliopsida; order Poales; family Poaceae; genus Dendrocalamus; species Dendrocalamus latiflorus. Next base: position 14,862,510 of record CM029677.1, on the reverse strand, counting down.
GGAAGAGTATATTACTTTCGGATCGCGCAAATCATCACTAGATTCTAACAACCATTAGTTGTCAAGTTGGTCAAATGCTATTTCTTGTTACATGAAATTGCTGCAAACCCATTTGGATTCCAAGATTTGGGTATGGAATATTTGAATCAGAGTTGGACACCACACAAATTGGATCAAGGAATTCAAAACTAATTCAATGGAATTCGAGGTGAACACAATGCGATCTCCAATTCTTTGTGGTCACAAAAAAATTACCGGAATATTTGAGTGCTAAATCTGTGTTTCATATCTGAATTTTAAATTTTTTATTTGAATATGTGATATTTGTATTTGCAAATTTTGAACTATTTGAACCTGAAAAGTTATAAATTGCAGCATCCATTTTTCAAATTCAATAAAAATTCAGACTCATATGTTCCATGTTTGGATTTTGGGATGTCGGAGTAACCAAAATTGAAATAGCGTTCTTTCATTAATTTATGGGTTTTGCTATGACACTCCCTTAATTTATATGCCCAATAAAGATTCAACAAAACATGTATCCACAATGGATTTGCAGTTGTGCATGAATCAAATTGGAGATTTAAAATTGGAGTTGAATCCCAATTCTGGGATCCAAACGGCCAACTTAGCAAGAATCCAAGACTGCTATTAACCAGAAACTTTTTGTTATTTTAATTTGGTGACCTTGTCCACAGTCCACACCATGAGAATTCCATATTCACCCCAAGAACAACCTCGGTAAAAAAAGAACATCTGCATCAATAATTCTGCTTAATTACTGGCCATTTACCGTAATAATTTATAGTTAGAACAATCCATTATTTTTCTGAAGTTGCAAAAGCAAGCAAGCATGACAAAAAAAGCTGAATTGCTTTTCTTTCTTTGTCCTGTGCTGCAGGTCGACTTCATGCTGGAGGCCTGGTTCCACCGCGAGCTCCCGAGCGGCGCCGCCATCGACATCACCTCCCTGATTGCCTTCCTCAACGGCGCCACCGACGCGCCACACTTCCTCATGGAGCTCATCCAGGCCGGCCCGACCTCACTTGTCGTCCTCCTCGACCTATTCCCACGCAAGGACCTCCCGCTCCACCCTGACTACATCGACAAGTACTACGCCGCCACCGGCGTCGACGCGCACCGCCAGAGCATCGAGCGCCTGCCGCAGGTTCGGCCGTACGTCTCGCCATCGCTACTCGTGCGGAGCCTGTGGTCGCCGACGGCGGTGGTCGTGGACGTCCAGTGCGGGGAGGGAGGGGAGGCGGTGCTTGAGGAGATCGTGCGCGGCCAGCTCGCGAGCTCCGCCACGGAGGTTCTTGGCGTCTGGCTCGAGCACTGCGCGGCCGACGGCAGTGCGGCAGTGGAGATAGAGGAGGCAGAAAGGGAGAGCATGGTGGCCAGGGACAAGATGATCTCGACGACGTCGGTGGAGCTCAATCTGTCCGCGAATCTGCCCAGGATGTTCGACGCCGACGTCTCGGAGAGGGTCGTCGCTGAGATCGGCAAGGCGTTCCTAGGGCACTAGAAGTAGCTATGCATGCATGGCTATTCTAGCTGTGTACACCGTGAATCATAGGTAAGCAATAATCTTGGTCGGGATGCCTCTTTAGCTAGCAGCCTGGCAATTTGATGTGAGTGCTGCGACAATGCTTGTTGTCTGCCACATGACTAACCTATGATTTTATTGGTGCTACAAAGTGTTTCTTAAAACTACAAAGTGTTTCTTAAAACAAACTGCTTGTGACAAAGGAAATCGAAGTGTGTTACCTTTCCAAGACTTACCGGGTCCTGTTAATATTAGGGACTACTAAGATTCCGATCACGATCAAGCCGTCCTTGAAAACTGTCAGTGAAGTAGAGATTTCATACGGTTATATTTGCAACTCTTAATACTGGCCCCAAATATCACGTCGATTTTATTTCATTTGCCACTCATGCTTGTTCCTTTTTTTTCAATTTTTTTCATGCTTATGCTATAACATTTTTCTCCAATTGCCACTGTGCTTTGCTTGAACGCTGCAATATCTAGAGCTTGATACATTGTTTTAGAACAGCAGCTTGATACTTTTACTTATATATATTGTATTAGCATGTATCAAGATGTTGTGTCAATTATGAAAAAGAGAATTGCTACACGCTTGCCAAAAAAATTATGTGGTAATTTTGAGTTACTCACGCTGGTTGCATATACTATCACTACTGCAACTTTTTCTGTAAAATATTCCATTTCCATAGTGCAACTTATCATTATTTCTAAGTAACTCTTATCTTACTGTCGCACTATATTATTTGTACTATCGTAACATTTTTTATAAGAACCAATTGTAATGGAGGTGTCTTAGGAATTTGGAAGGAATTGTAAAGATGTCTACACCCGTGTTCCTAACAGGCCTTGCCATCCTAGTTAGCATTTGTTGATTTCTCCGTTAAATTGGCACAAATTTATTTAATTCCCTTTATTAAAAACCTATTTTTACTTTTTTTACTGAAGTATAAAATTAAGAGACCTAGTACAAGTTTACGACATGGTACTTCAGTCTGAAGGGGAAAAAAATCGTACTTGACAGGCACTCGTGTCGTGCTCGTGCACCATGCTCCGGCCAGATCTCCACCTCCGCTCGCCGGCGGCGACCGCACCTGCCCCAGCCTCTGCCTCCGTCGCAGCGCTCCCTACCCTCTCCCGCCTCCGCCGCGGCGCGCTCCGGCTCCCCCGCGCGGCTCCCTCCCTAAGGGGCAAAACGTTGAGCACCATGCGCGCGTCGACGCCGGCGCCTCGGGAGACCGCCGCGGGCCGCGTGCCGGAGCTGGCGCACCGGGAGGTGGCGCGGGCGATCGCGGACGTGGCGGAGGAGCGTCTGGGTGCGCGGCTCCTGCCCTCGGCCGTGCCCGCCGACGTCGCCGAGTTTCGCAACGGCGCCGGGAATGCCGTCGGCTCGCTGGACGTGCGCCGGGGCGCGCCTGGCTCGTCGGTACTTGCCCTCTCACTTTCGTTCGTCTCACGAGCAAGTAGCAGTAGCAGCTAATTTACTACCCTGTAGAAGAACTCAAGAACACGTGTAGTAATTGGAAAGCACCAGCACGGCCATAGCAATTTGGAAATCTCAGTGACAAAACACACCGGCAGAAGTGAGTCGAATCGGAGGAGAGCAGATGAAAAAAAAAGTATTCACTCACAAAGATAGGAATTAGGAAAGCTCAGTGACAAAACACACCAGCAGAATCGAGCCGAATCGGAGATCAGATGAAAAAAAAAGTGTTCACAACTCAGCATTCTGTAGGGACTTACTGGTAAGGGTGGCTCTAGGCTAAACAGTAGGTAGAGTAGCAAGTAACAAAAGTTCGTGCCCGCTTTTTTTTGTTTGCGCATTTGCATGCATCGTTCTAACAACTGGATGTGGAAATCATGCAACTATTTAGTAACATGCAGTTGTTACAACCGTCTCTGAATGATTAGTGATTGTCCTATCAAGTTGAACTGGCAAGCTAATAGAAGCAAAGATTGATAATCCAAGTCTTCAGAGAAAATCGTGGATTTCAGATTAACAATAGTCAATTTAATTCACTTCTATTGTTGTGAAACTTTGGAAATCAAACTGGCAACAATAGATCCTCTTCTGTATCATATTCTATTCTTGATTCCTCCAGCTGACAGCTCCATCTGAAACTGTTATCACAGTAGCACAATGGCAATAGAATCATGAGAACAGTCTCACTAATAAACACTTGCTTTATTGCTTACAGCTTAGTTACCATGTATAACAGTGGAGATTGTTACTGATCAATATTGCAAATGCAGTTGAAATATTTTTTCCTTGTCTACAGATTGATTTCATGTTGCAGTCCTCACTTCACTGCAAAGTTCCAAATGGTGCGATCGACATTACATCCATTCTCATTTTCCTAAATGCCTCATCGGATGCTCCACATTTCCTCATGGAGCTTATACAAGGAAGCCCAACTTCGATCGTGGTGCTTCTGGACCTGCTCCCACGGAAAGACCTCGCATTCCACCCGGAATACATAGAGAAGTACTATGAAAAGACTCACATGGACAAACAACGGGAAAAGATTGAAGAATTGCCACAGGCCCGTCCATACCGATCACCATCTCTCTTTGTGCGCAGTGCCTTTTCACCAACAGCAATATTGATCAGTATTGACTGCGGACAAGGAGGAGAGAGTACCTTGGAAGAGATAGTGCATGGTCAACTGGCGACAGTTGCTAAGGAGGTTCTTCAAACTTGGCTTGATAGTTGTGCTGATCGCACTTCAGAAATGGAAGAGGGCGAGAGAGACAGCATGCTCAAGAGGGACCAAATTGTAAGACTGAAATCAATCGAGGTCGATCTGACCGCAAATTTGCCAAGGATGTTTGACCCCGATGTGTCAAGCCGAGTCATAGCTGAAATCAGGAAGGCCTTTGGGGTACAAGAGGACTAGCATTCAGAAATGTGACCAAGGTTACAGACGAATGTGTAAGTAAATCATTTAGAAGCAATGTTGTTAGTCTGCAGTCCCACTTGTTTGAACAATTGGACGGAAATGTTGCGATGATAAAAGGCAATGACATCTATTGCCGTCCTCTTTTTATGTGTGTAGAACCATGTAGAGAATATTCTTGGTACATTTGTGTTGAATAATTGGCAATCGTATCAAGTTGAAATTTAGATTTGTGAAAGTTTGCAAGTTTTTACTTTAGCTACCAGCTAGGGTAGTCTGACCGCACGTTCAGTGTGACCGGATTTTAGAGGCGGTCGGACCACAGGTGCGATGCAACTAGTTTTTAGTTAACGGTTTGTTTATTTCAGAGAGGTGCTCTCTTGTGCACACAAGAGCAATGAGAGCAGTCTAACTGGCTAATGGGTCGCGGTCCGACCAGGAAAATTTTACAATACTTATAGAAGATTAAATTTAAAGATATCATTTACCCCTTCTGACTGTCTTGTCGGGTCGACAGTGTGTATGAGCAAGCTGAAGCTACGTGGTTTCTTGTCCTGTCACTTGTGTACATCTTGGTGACTCAACCATTGCGCCCAATCAGAAGCCTGTTTCTTGTCAAAGCCGTAAGTAGTGAGTGTGTCCTAACTCCTAACCGGCAATTAGCAGAAAGCTACCCTTGAACCTTAAGACGTGGTGATTTGCAATTTTGCAAGGTGCAGAAGTAGGCAAGACTTCTTGGAGCTATGCATTCCTATAATCCTATCGCTGTCTCTCCTTGCTTTCCTTCTGTTCCTTCTTCTCTACATGTCGATTGATCTGTGAGAGGCAAACAATATCCCTTCATAATTTTCTTCTTATTAAACATTTCTTCAAAAATTAAAAAGAGTATCAAGAAAGTAAGAAGTTGCTGGAAAAAATGTGTTACTGAGCAAACATAGGTGCAAAGAGACTCGGCATATGTTCCTTTAGAATTAGAGTTAAAATTGAGAGACCATGTGGAGGTCATTCTATGTGTGTGATGAGTAATTGACATCAGTTTAGGAAAGTCGAGTTTGATTTGGCTGGTTCGGTCCTTGACGTTGCGTGGTGCAATCGGGCTCGGTCGGATTTGGTCAAACCTGGTCAAAAGGGTTAGGATGCATATTATGTCGACTTGTCAGGTTTGGGCTATTTCATTAATGCATTTATGTTTACATGTATCGAGCGGTGCTATTTGATGTGTTTCTTGTCTGTGTTGGTTGCAGGACGTCGAGGCGGTGTCGTGGTGAGACACGAGGTGACTAGACTAGACACGGGCGGTGTCGAGGTCAGAACGGTCGGATGTGTCGAAGACGGCGGAGACTTGAGGTGGTTGCGAGGTTTGGACGACAAGGAGCACGGAAGCTTCCCGGAAGGTGCAGGAGGGGCGAAATGATAATTTCGCGAGGCTGCAAAAGCGGGAGCGGGCTCCGTTCGGGTTTAGCGGGCGTAACGGGTTGTAGACCCGTTAACTAAGGGCTATAAATAGGAGGGAGTGACTGCATGCCCCCTCATGGATTTTATGGCTTTGGGAGAGAGTTAGGGTTTGCTTTAGTCAAAAGAGCCTTTGAGAGGTGGTTTTGGCTTTAGGCTTTAGTGGTTGGTGAGTTGGTGAGAAACACAGAGTGTGTCTCCATCGTAGCTTCTTCCTCTGTGTGTGTTCTTGGAAATGGGTTCTTGATCTTCCAAGCATGTATGGGGAAATAGAGAGGGTGTGAGTTGATTCTCCATTGTAATCATGTATCTCCTTTCCTCTATATCAATATGAGATGGTTTTGGTTGAATTTGTTTAAGTCTCTAGCTCTCTGTTGCTCTTTTTCTTCGATGCTCCCCATGCCAGATTTTTGACTTTTTGAGTTTCTTGTTGATTCTTGTTGGGAAGGCCCAAAATGGGTTGCTCTATGATAGGATAGTGCCTCAAGGTCATTTGATCGATTTTCCCAAGAGCAAATAGCATTTAATCTCAGATTTGATTTTTGGGCTTCCTCTGTTCTTCCTTTTTCATTCTAGGGTTTTGGTGAAAATCTCATTTCCCTCTTTGAGATGGCTTGAAATTTGGTACCTAGATTGCAGAGGCTATCTATTAGCTATTTCCAAAGTTTCATGGCCAAGGGATCAAAGAGGAGATGGCTAATTGAAGTTTTCAGTTTTGGCTCTCTTTAGTGCTCCATTTCTAGGGTTTTGGTGGTTCTCGAGTTTCTCTTCTTGAGATGGCCTGATTTTTGGTCTGAGAAGTCGTTTTGTTATTGCTAACATAACTGCAAAATCTCATGGGCAAAGGATTTAAGACCATTGAGCAATTTGAGTTTTTGTGCACCTCTCTGCATATTTTCAGTTTTTAGGTCAAATCCTAAATTCCTTTGATTTGGGTTGGATTTCTTGGCTCCCTGGGTTCCTCTGGCTATTTGGGTTATATTCATGCAATTCTGGGCAGCGGAAACAAAAGGGAAATTCTAAATTCTCTCTGCAGTTGGATGTATTGAGTTTCTATCTGAAAAACCTGCTTGCTGCCTTCCCTGGAATTCGAGGAGCGGTCTGACCGAAGGGCAAAAGGCGATCAGACAAGAGTTTGTGCACTGGTCAGACCGGTATGTCAAGGGCGGTCAAACCAGCATGCCCCGGGCGGTTTGACCGCCGGCCAGGGAGCGGTCAGACCGGCCCAGGGAGGTGTTTGCAGTGTTGTTCTCTGTGATTTTATCTCTCTTGTTGTTTTTCCTCCTAGGTCTTCCTCTCAGTAAGTGTAGGCCTCCTGTAAGCTTAACTTCTTCTTCATAGCTTTGTAGCTATTGGGGAGGGAACGTTCCGTGAGTTTTTGGGGATCAATTTTTTAAGTCGACATTCACCCCCCCCTCTGTCGCCATTTCGGTCCAACAATTGGTATCATAGCCGGTTAGCTCTTCTCAAAGATCTTAACCGGTCTCTAGAGCCATGGCGACGGACAAGTACTCGACCAAGCCTCCCGTCTTTGATGGCATCGATTACTCCTTCTGGAAGAGCCGAATGGAGACATACATCCAGGCTCAGGGGTATGCCATCTGGCATAAGGTCAAGGTCCGGTTTGTTGTTCCTACCGACGAGAACATCAACGCCGGGAATATGGCTGATGTTGAGGCAAACGCTAAGGCAAGGAACATCATAATCCAGGGCTTGAATCGTAGCGAGTTTGACCGCATATCTCATCTTTCGTCCGCCTTCGATATTTGGGAGACCCTCGATGCTTACCATGAGGGCACCACCCAAATAAAGACGGTGCGACATGACCAGTTTAAGCGAAATTACAACAAGTTTGAAATGGTCGCTGGCGAGTCCCTCGATGAGTGTTTTACGCGTTTTCACAAGATTCTGAGCAACCTCTGAGCGGTCGGTCTCACATACCCCGACTCGGATAACGCTCTACAGATGCTTGCTGCACTCGACCTTCGTGTTTGGGAGATGAAGGTGACTACCATCAAGTATACCACGGACCTCTCGACTTTGACTCTTGACGCGCTGTACTCGCGCCTCAAGACTCACGAGATTGATATTGTCTCTCGCAAGTCGAAGTCACAGTCGATGGCTCTAGTCACCGATCCCAGTTTGGCTTCTGGTCTTTCTTCTGATTCGCTGTGTGGATTCTCCCTTACTGCTCTCTGTGACATAACTGATGATCAGTTAGAGCAGCTTGCGGATGAGCAGTTAGCCCTCCTAGCTCGGAGATTCTCACATGCTTACAAGAGGAGGAGAGACGGAAAGAGAGTAGGACCCGTGATTTGCTTCGAGTGTGGTGGCCCCAACCACATTCGGGCAAACTGCCCCAAGCTAGGGAAGGGCAAAGGTGACTACGGCGGTTCAGGCAAGAACGACTACATCGACAAGAACCGCAACAAGAAGCCCTCAGCTCCCGCACAAGGCAAGAAGAAGTTCCGCGACCTTGGCAAAGCCAAGAAGTTCTTCCACCGCGTCCTCACCGCCTTCGACGACCTCGATCTCAGTGAGGTGGAGGGGTGGAGCGACGACGATGGAACGGACGAGCAAGAACCCAAGGGCGGCGACGACTTCTCTGGCATGTGCTTCATGGCCCTTGAGGGCGAACTGAGCGACAGCGAGCTGTACTCTGACTCCGACGAGGTATCTCCCACGTACGACCAGCTTAATGATGCTTTTCTTAAGCTAGGTAGATTCCATGCTAGATCTAGAGCTAGGTGTAGCAAGTTAGAGAAGGAAGTAGATAGACTATCACGGAAGCTTACTTCACTTACATCTGCTTCCTCCCGTGATGATTGTGATACATGTTGTGCTCTGTTGGGTTACATGGAGAAACTATGGACCTCGCATGATAGTCTATCCTCTGAACTTGATATTGTTAAGATGGAGAATATTAGTCTCTTGGCTGAGCTTGAGATGAGTAGGGTAGTTCCTGTCTCATCTACTACTGTTGAGACTATTGCTTGCACCTCATGTGAGGATAAGGATAATACTTTTAGAGGTCTTTATACCATGCTCCTGGATCTGCCCGAGTCTTGTGAAAACTGCAATAATTTGAAATTGAACTTAAAAAGGGCAGATCATAAAATTGCTGAGTTGCATGCTTCTTTACTTGAGCCTGTTGTTTCTTGCACCAACTGTCCAAAATTGACACTTGAGCCTGAGTCCGTTTCTAAGCAATTCCAAGAGATGGTTGATCATGACAACAAATTAGCTCAGTTTGCGACTAAGGATCCTGTTAGCTCACCATGCATTAGTTGTGATAAACAAAAACTTGAACTCGTTGCTTTGAATGAACAATGTGTGAAGCTAACTAAGGATTTACTAGAGAAGCCATCAACTCATTGTGATGTGATTGCTGAGGTGGGGAAGGAGCCCAAGGGTAAGGTGGAGACGCTTAGCGACGTGAACCAACCGGCTAGTAGTAGGACTGTCCCCTCAGAGTCGGCTGTGCGTGCACAACCCATTCTTTCCTCTACTGTTGGTTCTTCTTCTGCTCCCTTATCTTCTGCTGTCTCTTCTTCCCCCTGCTCTTCTTGCACCTCTCTCTTTCGAGAGTGTCAGTATTTTATGAACACTCTCGAGATATTTGTAGGAGGCAAGAAGAAGCTTAATCTTATTCTAGACCAATCCAAGATTTGCAGATTTAATCAGGGTCTAGGATACGATTTCTATGAGGACATGAGGAAGCATCCATCTGCCGTGCTCAGACCCATAGCACCAGGTGTGATCGAGACTGAGCCTAGGACCGAGAAAGTCCAATTTAAGTCAGCGGGCTTTGTCCAAGGGATTTCTGACAGCAAGGTGACTCCCCCTGCAGCTTCGGCCTCTCAGAAGGCGAAGCCTCACCGTGTTTGTTCTACCTCTCAGAAGGTGAAGTACCACTGCACCTTCTGTCAGAAGGATGGGCATTTGATCGATCGATGCTTCAGGCGCGCCAAGATCGCACGTAGAGACCGTGTTCGTGATCTTAGGCGTATTCAGGGTCAGCCTCAGACCTTGAGTGCACCTAAGACCAACACGAGGTCATGGTTTGTTTCAGCTGATGGGTTTGGGTAGCATCGAGGACTTGATTTTTTTGAGTTTTCTGGTTTTCGTCCTCATGCTCCCTTTGGTCGTAACTTCCGCCGTTCTGAGGGTAGATCTCGCTTTCCCTGTCGAGATGGCTACCCGCGGCGTGATCAGCATGTTGCTGGTGTCTTGACTCGCTCTTCTGTAGCAGTCAAGCCCAACAACAGCTTCAGGTCTACACAGAGATCGTTTGATTCTTTGAGTGACAGAGAGCGTAGGGTAGATAGAGGTCAGTCGTGTCTGACTACTTCATCTACTCGACGTGTTACTCAGTATTGGGTGCCAAAATCACTCTTGATTTACCCCCAGTACTGAGACTTTACTCTCTGTTTGACTCAGGTTCGCCGGGCAGGGAAGGGAAAGGTTTGGCTCGTAGACTCCGGGTGTTCTCGACACATGACCGGAGACTCCCGTTGGTTTTCTTCCCTTGCCCGTGCTCCAGGTGATGAGACGATCACCTTCGGAGACGCTTCATCTGGGCGTGTCATCGCCAAAGGTACAGTGCGCGTTAATGATTCTTTCATTTTGAAAGATGTTGCCTTGGTTAGTAAGCTGCAGTATAATTTGCTTTCCGTTTCTCAGCTTACCGATGACGGTTTCGAGGTGAGCTTCAAGAAAAATGCTTGCAAAATTCTTAATTCTTCGGGTAGTCTGGTTTGCGGGATTTCTCGTTTTGGGAGGATCTTTCGTGCTGATTTTTCTGAGTCTTCTGGTGATCCTCTCAGGTGTTTAGTTGCTTCTGAGTCCCGCGACCTTTCTTTCTGGCATAGGAGACTTGGTCATATTGGATTTGACCATTTGACCCGAGTTAGCGGCCACGACCTCATTCGTGGTTTGCCGAAACTCAAGATGGTCAAAGATCTAGTTTGTGCTCCTTGCCGGCACGTCAAGATGGTTGCCGTTTCTCACCCTCCGGTCACAGTGACTATGATTGATGCACCGGGACAGCTGCTCCACATAGACACAGTTGGACCAGCTCGAGTGCAGTCAGCAGGAGGGAAGTGGTATGTTCTTGTCGTGGTCGATGACTTCTCGAGGTACTCTTGGGTGTTTTTCTTAGCCTCGAAGGATGAGACGTTTACACATTTTTGAGGTCTTTTCAGTAGGCTTTCTGTTGAGCTCTTGGGTGCCTTACGAGCGATCCGCAGTGACAATGGCACGGAGTTTAAGAATTCCTATTTCGAGAGATTCTGTGATGAGACAGGTGTAGAGCACCAGTTCTCTTCTCCGCACGTCCCACAGCAAAATGGCGTCGTGGAGAGGAAGAACCGTACCTTGGTCGAGATGGCCAGGACGATGCTCGATGAGTACTCTACACCGCGAAAGTTTTGGGCTGAGGCTATAGCTACCGCGTGCCATGTCTCAAATCGAGTTTTTCTTCGGGCACACTTGCACCGCACTTCTTATGAGTTGAGATATGGATGAAAGCCCAGTGTATCTCATTTTCGTGTGTTTGGTTGCAAGTGCTTTATTCTGAAGTCCAGGAACCTAGACAAGTTCGAGTCATATTTTTGTGATGGAATCTTTCTAGGTTACTCGACTTCTTCGCGGGCTTATCGGGTTTGGAACTGCGAGTCTAGTAAAATGGTAGAGACCTGTGAAATGACCTTCGACGAGGCCAGTCCGGGGACTAGGCCCAATATCTCAGGTTCTTTAGAGTTGTCTGAGCCCATCTTTGCGGATGATGAGGATGATGGAGATGAGGGTTGCTTACCCGATCCAGTTCCTCATCCTCCACCCGAGGTGCCGTCTTCCACCGCTCCTCGAGGCGATCAACCCATGCCTTCTGCTTCTTCTGGAGCTAGTGGCTCTGTTCCTACCTTGTCAGCTCATGAGGTAGATGCCACTTCTTCATCTCATCCTGGACCTCCTCGACATATCTAGAAAGCTCATCCTTTCGAGCAGATTATTGAAGACCTCTTTGAGCGTGTCCCATGCTCAAAGTCTGCCACGCCACTTTTCTGTCTTCATTCTGCCTTTGTTGCCTCTTTCGAGCCCAAGGATGTGTGTCATGCACTTTCTGATGAGTCTTGGGTCAATGCCATGCATGAAGAGCTAGAGAATTTCAAGAGAAACAAGGTCTGTCGCTTGTTGAGCCTCCTCGAGGTCACAATGTCATTGGGACTAAGTGGGTGTTCAAGAACAAGCAGAGTGAGGATGGGGTGGTTGTTCGAAACAAGGCTACACTGGTAGCTCAGGGGTTCTCCCAGGTTGAGGGTCTAGATTTTGAGGAGACCTTTGCCCCTGTAGCTAGACTTGAGGCCATTAGAATCCTGCTTGCCTTTGCAACTTCTAAGGGTTTTAAGCTTTACCAGATGGATGTCAAGAGTGCCTTCCTCAATGGCTTTATTGAGGAAGAAATCTATGTCAGACAGCCTCTAAGTTTCGAGAACCCCAAACACCCACACCATGTCTTCAAGCTTTTCAAAGCGCTGTATGGACTTAAGCAGGCCCCTAGAGCAAAGTATGAGAGCCTTAAGTCCTACTTGTTGAGTCATGGTTTTGAGATGGATAAAGTAGACAAGACCTTGTTCATTCGCCGGCATGGCACTGATCTTCTACTCGTCCAGATTTATGTGGACGGCATCATCTTTGGCGGCTCTTCATATGCTCTCGTTTCTCAGTTTTTCGATGTCATGGGCTCGGAGTTTGAGATGAGCATGATGGGCGAGTTGAGCTTCTTCCTTGACTTCCAAATCAAGCAGACTCGGGAGGGTATCTTCTTGCATCAGGGTAAGTACACTCAAGACCTCCTGAAGCGCTTCGATATGAGTGATGGTAAGCCGGTATCCACTCCTATGGCTACATCAGCTTCACTCGACCCAGATGAGGACGGCGAGCCAGTTGATCAGAAGGAGTATGATCGGCTCCCTCTTATACCTCACTGCCTCGAGGCCGGACATACACTTTGCTGTGTGTCTATGTGCTCGCTTTCAGGCTTCTCCTCGCGTATCTCACCGCCAGGCGGTGAAGCGCATTCTTCGGTACCTTCGAGTTACCATTTGACTATGGTATCTGGTACACTTCTGCGATTAACATTGCTAAGAACCCAATGCAACACTCTCGGACCAAGCATATTGATATTTGCTATCACTTCCTTAGAGACCATGTAGAAAATGGTGACATCGTGCTCCAGTTTGTGGAGAGTGACCACCAGTTGGCTGATATCTTCACCAAGCCATTGGATAGCTCTAAGTTTTCAGCTCTGCGGGGAGCGCTTGGGGTGGTTTGTCCGTATGGACTGTTGTGAGGGGGAGCTTTGTGATTTAATGCTTTATCATATTGATTATGCTCTTGGTCCTTTCTGATTACATTGCATACGGGTGCATTGAGTTTAGTCCTTCTAGCATAGGCTAGAGTGGTTCTCTTGTCTAGCTACTTAGACTTCTTGCTCTTATCTTGTGATTCTAGGATGCTGCTTATTAGCTATTTCTCTTCTCACTAGGTTGAGCTCACTCACTGCTTATAGGTTCTAGCGAGGGTCGGACCACCCTTGGGTAGACAGGGTACGTGTTTGTTCCTTAGTCTGTTAGATGATCAGTTGATAGTCCTAGAGTCATATGAGGTAGATGAGAGTCAGTCTGAGCCATAGTATCCTCTATATCTTATCTATGCTTTAAGGACTACCTGTTTTGTTTTATTTGCCAGCTTCTCGATTTTACTGCTTTGGTTCAGGGGGAGTTCATTCGGGAGCTTAATGTTGAGGGGGAGTCGGATTTTCTTGCATTCTCAGCATTTCTGCATTGTAATATAACTACATTGAGCCTTGATTATTATCCTGTTATGACATGTCTACAATGCTTTACACCTTTCCATGACTTGTGCTTATTTGCTAGATCTATCATGACTTCATATGTGTAGACTAGCTTTTGCCATGATAGGTTAATTAAACTTGCTCAAATTGAACTAAAATTTGTCATGATTAGCATTCAAGACTAGTCTTTCTTGAGTTATCCTTTTATGATTCATGCCATGTCAAATAGACTAAGTTGAGTGTTGAATCTCTATTGAGCTTTAGATTGAGCTATGTTAGTTCTTGATGATGCATAAGTTAGTACAACCATTTATGAATGCAAAAAGATTTCTTTTGTGCGAAAAAACTGATCTCACCAATTCTTTCTCATGAGACGGCTTGCCATTGCACTAGGCATGAACTCAGGGGGGAGTTTTGGATGACCAAGATCATCTTCTTAAGCTTCGTGCTTGGAGTGGTCGCATAAGGCTTGAGATCTAACACATGACTAAACAAAAATCTTGGTTGAAAACAATCATGAGTTTCTCAAAGTAAAAATATGTCATTTGTGCTCATTTTGCTTAAGCTACAAAAAGAACCAAGTACTTAAACAAATATTTCACTCTTGAGCTTGTAGCACTCTAATATGACTCCATACTAGCTTCTTGGTTCCGCTTAGCTTATTGACATGGTTTACATCATCCTTGGATACCTCTAGCTAGACTTTGATCATGGATGACTTGACATGCTCACAAATTGCACCAAATTTCAGATTGTCATCTATTTGGTTTAGCTGGCTTATATATATCCTGTCATGATCTAGATAGCATTCTATTGAGTTATGGCTTGATGTAATACATTATGATCATTTTGGATAATTCTTATGGCTCTACATGCTTAGAATAAACAATTTTCAGCCATTTCATCCATCTTTGTGATCCATTTCAACAATTTTCAGCTCTACATCCTTGATGTGTTTATTGCCAAAAGGGGGAGAATAGTGGTAGAAAAAGTCATTTTGGGAGTTTTGAGGAAAACTTGCTCTTTTGTTGTGCTCCTTGTGTCGACATGGTCATTAACTTCATTTTCTTCCTTTGGACCATGTTTGACTTCTTTCTTGCATTTCAAACTCAACTTTGTGCTTTTTCGGGGTTTGTCCATATACTCATCAAGGGGGAGATTGAGAGACCATGTGGAGGTCATCCCATGTGTGTGATGAGTAATTGACATCGGTTTAGGAAAGTCGAGTTTGATTTGGTTGGTTCGGTCCTTGACGTTGCGTGGTGCAATCGGGCTCGGTCGGATTTGGTCAAACCTGGTCAAAAGGGTTAGGATGCATATTATGTCGACTTGTCAGGTTTGGGCTATTTCATTAATGCATTTATGTTTACATGTATCGAGCGGTGCTATTTGATGTGTTTCTTATCTGTGTTGGCTGTAGGACGTCGAGGCGGAGTCGTGGTGAGACACGAGGTGACCGGACTGGACACGGGCGGTGTCGAGGTCGGAACGGTCGGATGTGTCGAAGACGGTTGCGAGGTTTGGACGACAAGGAGCGCGGAAGCTTCCCGGAAGGTGCAGGAGGGGCGAAATGGTAATTTCGCGAGGCTGCAAAAGCGGGAGCGGGCTCCGTTCGGGTTTAGCGGGCGTGACAGGTTGGAGACCCGTTAGCCAAGGGCTATAAATAGGAAGGAGTGGCTGCACGCCCCCTCATGGATTTTATGGCTTTGGGAGAGAGTTAGGGTTTGCTTTAGTTAAAAGAGCCTTTGAGAAGTGGTTTTGGCTTTAGGCTTTAGTGGTTGGTGAGTTGGTGAGAAACACAGAGTGTGTCTCCATCGTAGCTTCTTCCTCTGTGTGTGTTCTTGGAAATGGGTTCTTGATCTTCCAAGCATGTATGGGGAAGTTGAGAGGGTGTGAGTTGATTCTCCATTGTAATCATGTATCTCCTTTCCTCTATATCAATATGAGATGGTTTTGGTTGAATCTCTTTAAGTCTCTAGCTCTCTGTTGCTCTTTTTCTTCTATGCTCCCCATGCCAGATTTATGACTTTTTGAGTTTCTTGTTGATTCTTGTTGGGAAGGCCCAAAATGGGTTGCTCTATGATGGAATAGTGCCTCAAGGTCATTTAATCGATTTTCCCAAGAGCAAATATCATTTAATCTCAGATTTGGTTTTTGGGCTTCCTCTGTTCTTCCTTTTTCATTCTAGGGTTTTGGTGAAAATCTCGTTTCCCTCTTTGAGATGGCTTGAAATTGGTACCTAGATTGCAGAGGCTATCTATTAGCTATTTCCAAAGTTTCATGGCCAAGGGATCAAAGAGGAGATGGCTAATTGAAGTTTTCAGTTTTGGCTCTCTTTAGTGCTCCATTTCTAGGGTTTTGGTGGTTCTCGAGTTTCTCTTCTTGAGATGGCCTGATTTTTGGTCTGAGAAGTCCTTTGTTATTGCTAACATAACTGCAAAATCTCATGGGCAAAGGACTTAAGACCATTGAGCAATTTGAGTTTTTGTGCACCTCTCTGTATATTTTCAGTTTTTAGGTCAAATCCTAAATTCCTTTGATTTGGGTTGGATTTCTTGGCTCCCTGGGTTCCTCTGGCTATTTGGGTTATATCCATTCCATTCTGGGCAGTGGAAACAAAAGGGAAATTCTAAATTCTCTCTGCAGTTGGATGTATTGAGTTTCTATCTGAAAAACCTGCTTGCTGCCTTCCCTGGAATTCGAGGAGCGGTCTGATCGAAGGGCAAAAGGCGGTCAGACCGAAGTTTGTGCACCGGTCAGACCGGTATGTCAAGAGCGGTCAGACCGGCATGCCCCGGGCGGTCTGACCGCTGGCCAGGGAGCGGTCTGACCGGCCCAGGGAGGTGTTTGCAGTGTTGTTCTCTGTGATTTTATCTCTCTTGTTGTTTTTCCTCCTAGGTCTTCCTCTCAGTAAGTGTAGGCCTCCTGTAAGCTTGACTTCTTCTTCATAGCTTTGTAGCTATTGGGGAGGGAACGTTCCGTGACTTTTTGGGGGAACAATTTTTTAAGTCGACATTCACCCCCCTCTGTTGCCATTTCGGTCCAACAAAAATACTTTTGGTTGCTCCTATGAATTTGATAGTCTAAGAATTGTAGACCCCACAATTAACTATTCTGAATTTCTGATGCTCCAATATGTAACACCTGCTGAATTTAGATTGGTGAGGAATCAAGTCATGGAGTTGCAGTTGCACACTTGTTCATTTGTTCCTGTGATATGGATGGAGAGCTGAATTGCACATTTCCTCTTGCCGGATACGATGTTGGAATCTCTGTACCCGTGAATGTAATTCAGAAATACTCGAGTCTTGCATAGTGGATACAATCAAGGGGGCTTGGACAAGAGGGCTATAAGTGCGGACCGTATTGAAGCCTACATATATTGCTGTGTTGGCTAATCGCCGGGTCGCGGTCAGACCGGTTGCAATAGATCAATTTTATTCATCCTACATAAAGTGTTCTTGTCTTGGTTGTTTTACTTTTATTCTTGTTGGTTCTTTGCCTCTTCTCCCCCTCTTGATATTGTTTCATGCCAAAGATGTTTAAGTGATGGTGATGACTCACATAAATCAAATCACATCCATCTAGACATTGTAGTTTGCAAAATTTTGAAGTTGACCGGTTCTTACTTGATATGAGTCCTTCTTGAAGAATCTTAATCTGAGGGTCTTAGCTTCGAATCTTTTGGTGGTCTTGCTTGTTGTGACATGTGAAAACTCATGTAAACCATCTTGAACCCCACGAGCATGTCATATATCAAGTTCTTGAAGTTTGTTCGGTTTTAGTGCAATCTTATTTACCTTGAGGAAATGTTAGAACTTTACCTAAGATCTCTGCAATCTTTGGATGGATTAGATTTCTGAGATCCTCAGTAATGTGTATGTAAAGTTTCATATCATTTGAAGATATATTTTGGAGATTGCACCACTTTTGGTTTTGGCTAGGGTTGATTTCCAGTCTGTGAACGGGGGTGTGGTTAAACCGGCCCTAGACTTGCG
Organism: Dendrocalamus latiflorus; assembly: GCA_017311315.1. Classification (NCBI taxonomy): domain Eukaryota; kingdom Viridiplantae; phylum Streptophyta; class Magnoliopsida; order Poales; family Poaceae; genus Dendrocalamus; species Dendrocalamus latiflorus. The sequence continues at coordinate 14,844,765 of CM029677.1, read as the reverse complement.
ATCCGCCGAAGTCCGGTCAGACCAGCCGTCAACAGCGGTCAAACCACTTGGCCGGTCTAATCGATTCCTCATAGCGGTTAGACCAGCCCTAAGGAGTTGTACTCCATTTGCTTTCGCGCTTTTGTGAATGCTTTGTTGGAAGGCAAAATCGATCTTCGCTGCTTCCTATAGCTTGTAGAGTGAAAGTTTTGAAATACTTATAGGAGAATAAATTTAAAGGCATCATTTACCTTCTCTTACTGTTATATCAGGTCCGACAGTGTGTATGAGCAAGGTGAAGCTATGTGGTTTCTTGTTCCTTGTCCTGTCACTTGTGTACATCTTGGTGACTCAACCATTGCACCCAGGGGCAGACCCACAGGGTATGTCGGGTGGGCCACGGCATACCCTGGGGCCCAGCCGCAGCGTCTAGTACTAGTACGCGCGCCAGTCGAGTTAGAATCGTATCCCGCCTGCGCGTCTCCTGGAATCCCGCTGCGCCCTGCCGTGACGATTCGTCCGGGATCCAAAGTGCCTGCCGCACGCAAATCACGATCGCGTGACGCGTCTTCCCAGTCTTCCATCTTCGCGTCACGGTCACGCCGTCTGCCCGTCTCGCCGACTTCGCGTCGCCGTCACGGTGTGTGCCGCACGCCCGCACGCGAACGAATCGTGATCGCGTCTTCGAGTCGTCACGCCGTGTCGCCGTCACCAGCAAACGATCGTGTCTTCTGTCTTCGCGTCGTCACGCCGTCACCGCAAACGATCGCGTCTTCGCGTCGCCGGCGTCACGGCATATCGGCGTCACCCGCAATCCTCACGCGTCTGCATAACTGCATTCAGCATTCAGTATATTTCTAATTTTTGCATAACTGTCTCTTTTATGTTGCTTTTATTTTTATTTAATTAGAGATTAAAAATTGATTTTAGAGAGAGATAACAAGTGCTCATCAGAAAAAAAATTGATAAGTAGATCGGTTTGGACAGGCTCGAATCCTCGATCGTACGCGGAGCCATTGTTTTTTTGGAATTGTTCAGTTATGAAGAGAACCGGAGATATTGCATCTCTTTTTCAGAAACATGCAGCCAAGAAGGCGGCGTCTGCTTCAAATCCTGCCCCATCTCCGATTGAAACTGTGGCGGAAAAGCAAACTCAAGAGCAAACTGTGGCGGATACACAAATGAATTATCCGAGTGTTTGCAAAGAAGGGAGCAAGATATTCTTAATGCAATCTCACTTGTTAATGTGGCAAAGAACAGAATGCAACAATTGAGGTCTGATGGTTGGGATAAGTTCCTTGAGAGGGTCACTTCGTTTTGTGATAAACATAGTGTTGAAGTTCCTGCTATGGACGGTGATTATGTGCCTTATGGGAAATCAGCAAGGTACGCTCGTGCTCGAAACCGAACAAATGATGATCACTTCAGAAGAGAAGTATATATTGGTGTCATTGATCAAATTAGCCAAGAGCTTGATAATCGGTTTGATGAGGTTAATATGGAGTTGCTCTCTTGTATGTCAGCCTTCTATCCTTCCAACTCATTTGTTTCTTTCGATGCACAGAAGGTACGTAGACTAGCTGAGTTCTACCCTAAAGAGTTCTCGAGTAATTATTTGCTAAAACTTGAATTGCAACTTGGTAATTATATTGATGACATGAGACAATCTGATAGCTTCAAAGATCTAGACAATCTTGTTGATCTCTCAGTTAAGCTTGTTGAAACAAAGAGGCATAAAGTGTATGATATGGTTTACATGCTTCTCAAATTGGTTTTGCTTCTACCAGTGGCAACAGCAAGTGTTGAAAGGGTATTTTCTGTAATGGTTTTAGTGAAAACAAAGTTAAGAAATAAGATGAGTGATAGTCTTTTGGATGATTGTCTAGTCACATTCATTGAGCGGGATATTTTCTTTGAAGTGGATGAAGATGATATAATCGAGACTTTCATGTCCTTTAGAAAGCGTAGGCCAAAAAAGTCAGACAAATAGTATTGTAAGTCTCTTTTATGTATATTTTAGACTATTATTATAGTGTTTGAACTATTTATATTGTAATTTGTGCAAGTTTTTAATTTAATCCTTAAATTTAAGACTTATCATATTATTTAGTGCCTGTATACCGAATTACGGTGCAAATTTTATAATTATTTACCGAATTGGCAAACGGTTTTACCGAATTGCATATGAAAATTTTGGTGCGGCATATCCTTTGATAAAATTCTGGGTCCGCCACTGATTGCACCCAATCAGAAGCCTGTTTCTTGTCAAAGCCGTAAGTAGTGAGTGGTTCTAACCGGCTACCCTTGAACCTTAAGACGTGGTGATTTGCAATTTTGCATGGCGCAGAAGTAGGCAAGACTTCTTGGAGCTATGCATTCCTATAATCCTATTGCTGTCTCTTCTTGCTTTCCGTCTGTTCCTTCTTCTCTACGTGTCGATTGATCTGTGAGAGGCAATATCCCTTCATACTTTTCTTCTTGTTAAACATTTCTTCAAGAATTAAAAAGAGTATCAAGAAAGTAAGAAGCTGCTGGAAAAAAAAACGTGTCACTGAGCAAACAGAGGTGCAAAGTGACTTAGCAAATGTTCCTTTAGAATCAGAGTTAAAATACCTTTGGTTGATCCTGTGAATGTAATAGTCTAAGAATTGTAGACCCTACAACTAACTATTCTGAATTTCTGATGCTCCGATATGTAACACCTGCTGAATTCTGAATTTTAGATTGTTGAGGAATCAAGTCATGTTGTTGCAGTTGCACACTTGCACACTTGTTCCTGTGATATGGAGAGCTGAATTGCACATTTCCTCTTGCCGGATATGACGCTGGAATCTCTGTACCCGTGAATGTATTTCAGAAATACTCGAGTCTTGGACAGCGGATACAATCAAGGGGCCGGGTTTGGGCTTGGGCTTGGGCTAGTGGGCTGTAAGTACGGACCGTATTGAAGCCTTCTGTGTTGGCTGGGAACAGGCCAGGCATGAATTGCACAATTTGTACTGTTGCACCTCATGTATTTAGGCGTCAATAGTAGGAATAACTTATCTATTGAAACTTATAGCTGCCCTACTTAGGTAGTGTTTGGTTTGGTGAACCAACGAGATCATGCATACCTGTTGCACTGTGTTGTGCGCTCTTATGATACGGTATATTGCTACGAATAAATAAAATCCGTTATCTCTTCTTGTTAATTTGCTTCAGGGAACGTAATCAAGTGAGAATTAGCCTTACAATAAGATGGCTCGCATCAAACAGCATAGATGCTGCATACTTTTGCACAAGAACCAGATGCCCGCAAGAGCAATCAAATTGGTCCAACTCAAATTAGTGACGACCACATGATACCATTGGCACTGAACAAAAGAATCAAATTCTTAAGGGAAAGTTAAGACCTTGCATCAAATTTTGTGAGGCGAGATGTGCCACGGGGAAAATTAATTTCAGTTCATTAGATTTGCATGCATCAAATCAACCGCTCATGTAACAGCAAGAGATCAATACACAAACATGTGACACAAACGCCATGATTCTGAGATAAAAACTGACAACTACAGCCAAAAAGGAAAAGGAAACCATGCATGCTTCAGATGAATTGCGTAAGGAAGGCATATCACCGGAGCCGCACACTGGTCGTGCGCAAGCACATTCTATCCAAAATTCACCCAAGCTTTTCGATTTTAGCACGCCATAATTAAACAAAAAAAAATCCATATCAAACCATGCAAGAAGAAGAAAAGAAGTGCCGCAAATTGAGATCTGAGACCAGGTGACTGCAACTCTGCAAGCGCATGACATAACACACAAACACCCAAAAAATTTACAAGAAAAAAAAAACTGGCAGGGAAGTTCGATAGACTACCGAAAAACATTGATGCATGCGTTCCTCACCAGAGCTACACACTAGCCGTGCGCAAGCACATTCATCTATAATTCACCATAGATAGCTCCGTAATCGTCATTGGCACGCCAAAATTTAAAACACGCCCCCCCCCCCCCCCCCCCCCCCGCCAAAAAAAATCACATATATTGAACAACCAAACCGAGAGAGGAAGAGATCAACTAATTAAACCAAGAAGGAAAGGTGCCTCAAATTAAACCTCATCTGCATGAATACCGAAGCTGTTGTATCGCCGTCGGGACATCAAGATCCAAAAGGGAAATAGCTAGAAACACATGCAGATACCCAAAATTAAAAGAAGAATCAAGCAGACAGGGGGTAATTACGCAAGAACTTGACCGGCCAAAGATTGAATAATGCACAGCGAAGCATAATTAAGAACTACTAGCACTAGTACTACTACTAGCCAAACCGGAGTTGGGGATAGAACAGAAGTGCCGGAGGGGCCGGAAGTGGGTGGAGGGGAAGCAGCAGCCCGATGGGTACTGGGTGTGGTCCATAAACAGCGGAGCGGGCGGCCGCGGAATGTACGGACGGCTATGATTGATTTGGCTGCGCTTTTATCAGCGAATGGAGGCTCAGAAAAAGGCTCCACCCACGTGGTCCTACCCACATAGGACGCGTCCCGTCACGGTGTGGTACCGTTCTGTCCGGATGACTACTAGCCAAACCATTGGCGGATCTACCCGGCATACCCTATAGCGGTGGGCGGCATGCTATCGTTCTGTCGACTATGATACTACGTACTATGTGATCAAACTGGAACCCTATATTTTATATACAGTTAATTAACCACATCAAACGATTCACGGAGGAAAAAAACAGCCGAACAATATACGTATTTGAGAACAATTCAAGTTCTTTATATGCGTTGTACAGAACATACTGCCATGCATGCATGCATGTGTGAGTCCATGACCCATACATGATAATCTCTACCATACGTGACGTGCGGGCGTGCGGCTTGAATGAGAATCGATCCCTTCGCGGCTTCCTCGCCTGCCGAACGCCGGAACGCGTGACGGCGTGAGTCGTGACGCGCCAAGAGCCCGAGACCGGCGAGACGGTTCCTTCGCTCGCCAGATCGCCTGCCCGCGCGTGACGCGCCGTCGGCACCGAGACAGTTCGCCTTCGTAGCTTCGCTCGCCTGCCCGCGCGTGACGCGCCTCTCCGCTCGTCAGGCGAAATCAATAAGGTAAACAAGTATGATTTGTTGTGATTTTTTTGTTTTGGATGAATCAATCAGGAAATCGTTTGGTCTCTCGATGGATCATGGATGAGAGTGATCAGCGATGCCATATTTTTGTGATTTTTTTTTGTTTCGGATGAGACCACCGCCCGCCCTAATGTACTTTTGAGCAATTGTTTTTTTTTGGAAATGTTCAGTTATGAAGAGAAGCGGAGACAGCAAGTGTTGAAAGGGTATTTTCTGCAATGGTTTTAGTGAAAACAAAGTTAAGAAACAAGATGAGTGATAGTCTTTTGGATGATTGTTTAGTCACTTTCATTGAGCGGGATATTTTCTTTGAAGTGGATGAAGATGATATAATCGAGACATTCATGTCCTTTAGAAAGTGTCGGCTAAAAAAGTCAGATAAGTAGTATTGTAAGTCTCTTACTCTCTTTTATGCCTATATTTTGAATTATCAGTATGGCGTTTGAACTATTCATATTGTAATTTGTGGATGTTTTCAACTTAATCTTCAAATTTAAGACTTATCGTGTTATTTAGTGCATATATGCCGAATTACGTTGCAAATTTTACAACTGTTACCGAATTGCCAAATGGTTTTACCGAATTGTATATGAAAATTTTTGGACGGCATACCCTTAGGTAAAATCCTGGATCCGCCACTGAGCCAAACGGGCTAATCGTATCAGGTCTGATACAGGTACATACCATATAAACAGTAAATGGATTACGCCGACCCAACAAAACTAGATGTGTCGTGCTAGACTGATACCTCGGTACGGCGGGCTGATCCGGCACAATACGCATAGTACTCACTCCTCAGAGGCTAAGTCTACTCAGAAGAGTATAGTAACTCTCTTATCGTAGTGCAATAAAATTGTATAAAGATGATAGTAAAATTACTTGTGTTACGGTTAATGTATTCTTCCAAGTGCGCACAAGTAACTTGGCAGTAAAATTATTTGTGATTGACAGTAAAGTTTCTTACGATGACAGTAAAAATTACTTTCAGCTCATAGTAATGTTACTTGCAATCCAAAGTAAAATAACTTGCAACTGACAGTAAAAATATTTACGAGGAAGTCAGGGAGTACGTGGTAGTGTGGTACACAGATCTGGACCCCAACCCGCTTCTTGACAGACAAGACGGAACTGACCTAGACGGATGCCAAGGCGGGAGCAGAGGGGTTTGCCATTTGCCAGCGTGCCCGCAGACCTTGCTAGAGGCGGAAGAGGGGCAGCACAGTGACACGGTAGGGGAAACCCTAGAGTTGGGTGCAAGCGACGAAACGGGTGGGTGCGAGCGAGAGTGATGAGGTCACGAGGGCCAAGGGCGGATGGGTCAGGGATGGAAAGGGGGAAAAACTGCCCGTAAATTTACTAGCATGGTAGTATATTTACTAGCAATAAAAAATTGGCAGTAAACTACTTGCGAGTGGTGGTAAGCTTAATAGTGGACTAGATGACACGGTGGGGTATGGTTTAGTATGGCTCATTTAGCCTTGGACACGCTAACTCGCTAAGGCATGGTTGGGCACAGATTTTCAAAAATTTTGACCGTTTACAGAAAGATTAATTCTAAATGGCTAGTAAAATTACTTCTGACATGCTGTAAAATTATTTGCGACAGACAGTAAATGTACTTGTGAACGATAGTAAGTGTCGAGACCCGAATATGCAAATCCGGACTCTCTGTGTATACTGCACTAGTCCAGGATCACGCTAGTGCACACAGTCAAACATAGAGGTAAACATCACCACAATCTCGATATTAAATAAGGGAAACTCAAATTATTAATCAATATCCAAAAGTGAGACCTTATGGTCAAGCTTACAATCTCAATAGCCTTAGGGGCTTAACAAAAATTAGCAGCGGAAAATCCAAAATGAAACGTAGTGGCCAATCGACATGCCCACGGGCAATCGAGTGGGGAGCGAAGCCTAGAACGCGTAGTCGTCGAAGTACTCGCCTCCTGGAACCTCCTGCTGGTAGTACTCCTCTTCCTCAACTGAGCAACATAGGCGTAAAGCCGTGAGTACATTGGTACTCAGCAAGCCGTTTGTAACAAATGATGCAATAAAGTATGCAAGGCTTACCAATGGAAGGCTGAAAGGGTTAATTTGCATAAAACAACATTTGAAATTACCATAAATAGATTGAAGGCGAATTGTAAATAAGACAATAATGAATAATCAAAGGAATTGAAGTAAACTACTTATGGACCTCCCATCCACAAGCTAAACCAACAGTGAATTAACCATCCACTGACCAACTACAAATTTTCCAAGAGTAACTATACCTCGTGTGAAATCACCGAGCATTGTCCATGACCGAGGACGCGGCTATTCGAATAGTTTTACACTCTGCAGAGGTTGCACAACTGTACCCACACGATGTGATAATCCTCACGTTAAAGATAACCACAACAAGGCTTTTACAATGATCCATCTCAACCCGATCCCACTCGCTAAGGTTTCGCCGTCGAGTAGGGTAACCCCCTAGTCGGTAATTGCCCCCTCTTGCGCCACAACAACATCAGTAGTGAAACCAAAGTTGAGACTTCACAAATTATTATGCCAGGTCTATCCCATACTAGACATGTGGTTTGCACGGTACAGCTCAGATCAATGGCGCACAAAGTTAAGTCCTTAAATAATACCCAGGCGAAACATCCACATCCCTGAAGTGTTAACCACACTTCTCCCCTTTACTGCACGATCATTCGCCCGAGTGAAAACCAAATTTGTATAACCACGCCAACGACACACCAATGCCATGGCACAAATTTTATATTGGTGGCACCAACCACGATTCAGTATATCATTAAGTCAAATTAATGAGTCACATGTGATGATGAACCCAAACGATACTAAAAGCATGACTAAGCATACTAATCGTGCCATCCCAAATGTGATCGTAACATAGCATCACTACTAAGTTTCCCAACCTATGGTGACAATGGCATCATGGCATTCAAATTTAACAAGGAGGGAATTACTCAATTGAGGTGATAACTACCAATTACAAGGTTTGTATAAAAGTAGCGATGCAATGTAATTTAAAACAAAATATTTAAATAATAGATTGCAAACTGGGTTCAACATGATCAAAGGACACGACTTGCCTTGGCCTTTCTCAGTTGGCGGTTCTTGATCTTCAAATCCAACGGCGGCTCCCTCGAACGCGTGATCTAACGAGAGAGAAAACAAAATAAAGAGACAAAATAAATTCAAATAAAATTCAAATGAACTCCAAAAATTCTCAAACCTGAACCAAACGGTAGAGCTCAATTTTAGATGAATTTAGGAAAAAGAATCGGGTCAATCGGAGATAGGACGAGGGAGAACGGGCCTCTGGAAAAATCTGGTTTTAGGAAAAAGGCTGAAAATCGGAAAAGGCACTGTGCTGCGGACCGGGCGCACGGGAAGCTGAGTCTACGGTGGGCTCGGCGCACGGAACAGTGCGGGCGGCGGGCTGCTTGCGCCAGCGGCTAGGGCTGACGTGGCGCTGACGGGGCTAACACGCGTGCGGGTAGGGCGGAGGTGCGCTGACTCGGCGGCTGACCGGGCTCGGCTGACGTGGCACAGAGGCGTACGGGTCTACGGGGTTCGGCTGACGGGCGGGCCCGGCTTGTCAGCGGCTCGGTGCACGGCGGACCTGGCGCACGGGAAGGCGAAGCGGCGGGGTGGCGCGGGTGCGGCCCAGCTGGCGGCGCGTAGCGCGAGGCGGGGGCATGGCCGAGGTGCGGGCGGCGGGGCTCACCGGCGACGAAGACGACGGCGACAGCGGCGGCAGGGGCGGCGGACGAGCGGCGCGGGCGACCGGGGCGACGCGGCGCGGCCGAGGCGGCGAGGCGCGGGCGGCGGTTCTGGGTCGGCGGACGGCGACGAGACGGCGGCGGCGCTCACCGGTGTCGACGACGACGACAACAACGGCGACGGCGGCGGCAGACGACGGCGACGGCGGACGGCGACCGGGGACGGCGCACTGCCCGGGCGGCGGCGAAGGCGGCGGCGCTCGGCGGCTAGCGGCGGAGGAGGCGGCGACGACGCACGGCGGCGAAGGCGGCGGCGAGGGCGGCGAACCTCGGGGTCTGCGCCATTAAATACCCCGGGTGGCGGCGGTGGCAGGGTTAGGGCAAGCGACCGCTGACAGGTGGGCCCCACCTGTCGGTGGCACGGACGAGGCGACGGCCGGGATGGCGCGCGGGCGACGGCGAACGCTCTGGATGGCGGACGCGTGTCGGCCATCGGGCGGCTCAAGGCGGGCGCGGGGAGCGGGCGGATGAGCGCCGCGTGGCGGGGGCGGGCAGGCCGGGCGGGGCTGGCTAGACCGGGCCGGTTCGGTGGGTTTCGGCCCACCGGCCGGTTCAAGGATTTTCTTTTTCTTTTCTTTTTCCAGAAATTCAAATAATTCATTTTGAGCTCTAGAAAATAGCAAATAAATCCGGAAAATTCACCAAAAATACCAGGAAATTCCTTGAGACTCAGGGAACTCAAATAAAATGATCTTGGCAAATGTTAATGTTTAATTTAATCATATTAAATCTAAATAAATTTTGAAAATTCCTTTTAAGCTTTAATTAATTCCAGAAAATTCCAGCAAATTAATTTTTGAAAATTGGCTTTATAAACTCCAGAAAATCATGATGTTACAAACCTTACCCCTTAAACGGGATCTCGACCCCGAGATCCGGGCTCACTACTAGAATAGGTTCGGAAACTCTGCCTTGAGATCCTCTTCACGCTCCCAGGTGGCTTCCTCCTCGGAGTGGTTGCTCCACTGAACTTTGCAAAAGCGAACAACTTTATTCCGGGTGACTCGCTCTGACACATCCAAGATTTTTACAGGGCGCTCTTTGTAGGACAGATCCTCCTGAAGATCAATTGCCTCAACTGGCACAGCCTCCTCTGGCACTCTCAAACACTTCTTCAGCTGGGACACATGGAAGACATCATGTACCCCACTGAAGGACGCGGGTAGCTCCAATTGATAAGCAACCTCTCCCCTGCGTTTCAGAATTCTAAACGGACCGACATACCTTGGTGCAAGCTTCCCTTTTTGCTGAAACCTCTTCACACCTTTGAATGGTGTGATCCTGAGATACACAAAATCATCTGGTTCAAAACTCAGCTCTCGGCGTCTGGTATCCGCATAGCTCTTTTGCCTGGCCTGTGCAGTCCTCAACCTCTCCTGAATCAAACGGACCTTGTCCTCAGCCTCTTTTAGACAATCTGGACCAAACACCTGACCTTCCCCTGTCTCTTTCCAATTGAGAGGGGTCCTGCATTTCCTGCCATAGAGTGCTTCAAATGGTGACATCTGCAAACTTGCCTGATAACTATTGTTGTAGGAAAACTCTGCAAAAGGCAAACAGCTGTCCCACTTAGGTCCATGATCTAGCACACATGCTCTCAGCATATCCTCAAGAATCTGATTGACTCGCTCTGTCTGACCATCTGTCTGGGGATGGTATGTGGTACTGAAATTCAGGTGCGTTCCCATAACCTCATGGAAACTACCCCAAAACCGAGAAGTGAACTGGGACCCTCGATCTGACACTATTTTCTTGGGCACTCCATGCAAACTGACGACCCTCGACATATACAGCTCTGCCAATCTGTCACCGGTGTAGGTTGTCTTTACTGGAATGAAGTGAGCAATCTTGGTCAATCGGTCCACGATGACCCAAATCGAATCATAGCCCTCTTTGGTCTTAGGCAGACCGACTATGAAGTTCATACCAATCTCTTCCCATTTCCACTCAGGGATTTTCAACGGCTGAAGCAAACCTGCTGGCCTCTGATGCTCTGCCTTAACTCTCTGACAGACATCACAAAGGGCCACATACTCAGCGATCTCACGCTTCATGCTAGGCCACCAATATTTTTCTTTAATATCCTGGTACATCTTGGTACTGCCAGGGTGTATCGAGTACAACGACTCATGAGCTTCCTTTAGCAACAGATCCTTTATCTCCTTCTTATTGGGCACATACAAACGTTGCTTGAACCACAGGGTTCCTTGGGCATCCTCTGAAAATCCTGACTCTTTTCCTTCACTCATACTCTGTCTGATACGCTGAAATGCCTCATCATCTGTCTGAGCCTGACGAATCTGACCATCCAAAGTAGGCTGCAACTCCATTGCTGCCAAAAATCCTTCCTCGACCAATTCCAAACTGAGCCTTTGGAATTCCTCATGCAAAGCTGGCTGACTCTCCTTGACCATCACTGAATTACAATAAACCTTCCTGCTCAGAGCATCTGCGACCACATTGGCCTTCCCTGGGTGATAATGGATTCCGACATCGTAATCCTTTATCAACTCCAACCACCTCCTCTGCCTGAGGTTAAGCTCGGACTGGGTGAAGATGTATTTCAAACTCTTGTGATCCGTATAAATCTCACATCTATTACCCAAGAGATAGTGCCTCCAAATTTTCAAAGCATGCACTATGGCTGCTAGCTCTAAATCGTGGGTAGGGTAATTCTCCTCATGCGGTCTCAACTGGCGCGAGGCATACGCTACCACTCTCTTTTCCTGCATCAGTACACAACCCAAACCCTTGCGTGAGGCATCGCAATAAGTCTCAAAATCCTTGTTTAAATCTGGCAATACTAGCACTGGGGCTGTGGTCAAACTCTCCTTCAACTTCTAAAAGCTTTTCTCGCACTCGGGCGTCCAAACAAATTTCTTTTCCTTTTTGAGCAATTGGGTAAGTGGCTTGGCTACACTGGAAAATCCTTCGATGAAACAACGGTAATAACCAGCCATACCCAGAAAACTCCTGACCTGAGTCACCGAAGAAGGTGACTGCCAATCCAAAACATCCTTGACCTTTCCGGGGTCAACAGCAACTCCCTTTGCGGACATCACATGGCCTAGGAAGGCGACTTCCTTCATCCAAAACTCACATTTGCTAAACTTGGCATACAACTGATGGTCCCTTAATTTCTGCAATACCATCCTCAGGTGTTCCTCATGCTCACTCTCATCCTTGGAGTAGATCAGAATGTCGTCAATGAACACAACGACAAACTTATCCAAATATTCCATGAACACCTTATTCATCAGGTACATAAAATAGGCTGGAGCATTGGTCAAGCCAAAAGACATCACTGTGAACTCGTACAATCCATAACGAGTCGAAAATGCTGTCTTAGGTATGTCCTCCTGTCGAATCCTCATCTGATGGTAACCTGACCTCAAGTCAATCTTGGAGAAAACTCCTGCTCCCCTGAGCTGATCAAACAAGTCATCAATCCTGGGCAACGGGTACTTGTTCTTGATGGTGACCTCATTAAGTGCTCGGTAGTCCACGCACATGCGCTGACTGCCATCCTTCTTTTTCACAAACAAGACTGGCGCTCCCCACGGGGACGAACTGGGCCTGACATAACCTTTGTCCAAAAGCTCCTGAATCTGCTTCTTGAGTTCTGCTAACTCATTTGCTGGCATCCGGTAGGGTCTTTTGGAAATCGGAGAAGTACCGGGTACCAACTCGATCAGAAACTCAACTTCTCGCTCTGGTGGCATCCCTGGAAGGTCATCTGGAAACACATCGGGGTATTCCCTGACAATTGGCACATCCCCCAACTGAATTCCCTTGATCTGACAGACCATTACCTGCTCTGGCTGATTCATGCTAGCTGAATACTGCACTTTCCTCCTATCGGAGCTGGTCAAGGTCACTGCTCTACTCCCGCAATACAAAACTGCCTGGTGCTTCTTGAGCCAATCCATACCCAAGATCACATCTAGGGACTGGATATCCAAGATAATCAAGTCCGCTATGAACTCAACTCCCTGGATGTCTATCTGAACTTTGGGATAGCCTAGGTTGGTGCTCAACTCCGAACCGGGGGATTGGACCAAAAGAATAGATCCCAGCGTAACAATTTCCAACTGTTGCTTTAAAGCAAAACTCCGAGAAACAAACGAATGGGAAGCTCCGGAATCAAATAAAACTGTGGCAGATACTGAATGGACTGGGAACTTACCGATCACAACCTCTGGTGCTGCCTGGTTTCAACCATTTCTGCTCTGCTCTAAAAGAAAGACCAATTGATGAGAACTGACCTCTGAAGGCTCAATAGGTAAGAGGGAAAAGCAAAGGTAAGCGGTAAACTCGTTTAAGGGGATATTCTAATGGCAATCCTAAACTAAGCAGACACTTAGCCGAAAAGGCTAACAAAAGAAACAATAAACTCCACAGGAAGACTTTTGACATGACTGCATCATAATGCTGGAAGCAAAACTGCAGCTCACATCCCACCCAACGGCAAATAAGAAGCAAGACGATCTATACGATGCTAAAAACTATAACAGGGTTCAAATCTAATGGCTCCTAATCTTCACGGAAATATTCAATCTTTTCTTGACACATTGGGGTGCTTCCTTGATCCAAACTTCACAGCACAACTTGAAGAATTCCATGCCAACTTTCACTTTGATCGAGGGACACTCGAGACATCTATGGACATTATAGGGATAAGAAGTCAAATTAAGTTTGGGAAATAATGTTTCAGAGGAGGCAAGGAGTAAGAAACCTAAGAATGAGGTAAGAATAAGATTCATTAGACAATCATTTAGTTGATTTGATTTAGAAAATAAATTTTCGAATCTTTTCTAATTCGACCACTCTAATTAGGGCTTCGTCCTGCAGTCGATTTGGCTCTGATACCATCTCTGTCGAGACCCGAATATGCAAATCCGGACTCTCTGTGTATACTGCACTAGTCCAGGATCACGCTAGTGCACACAGTCAAACATAGAGGTAAATATCACCACAATCTCGATATTAAATAAGGGAAACTCAAATTATTAATCAATATCCAAAAGTGAGACCTTATGGTCAAGCTTACAATCTCAATAGCCTTAGGGGCTTAACAAAAATTAGCAGCGGAAAATCCAAAATGAAACGTAGTGGCCAATCGACATGCCCACGGGCAATCGAGTGGGGAGCGAAGCCTAGAACGCGTAGTCGTCGAAGTACTCGCCTCCTGGAACCTCCTGCTGGTAGTACTCCTCTTCCTCAACTGAGCAACATAGGCGTAAAGTCGTGAGTACATTGGTACTCAGCAAGCCGTTTGTAACAAATAATGCAATAAAGTATGCAAGGCTTACCAATGGAAGGCTGAAAGGGTTAATTTGCATAAAACAACATTTGAAATTACCATAAATAGATTGAAGGCGAATTGTAAATAAGACAATAATGAATAATCAAAGGAATTGAAGTAAACTACTTATGGACCTCCCATCCACAAGCTAAACCAACAGTGAATTAACCATCCACTGACCAACTACAAATTTTCCAAGAGTAACTATACCTCGTGTGAAATCACCGAGCATTGTCCATGACCGAGGACGCGACTATTCGAATAGTTTTACACTCTGCAGAGGTTGCACAACTGTACCCACACGATGTGATAATCCTCACGTTAAAGATAACCACAACAAGGCTTTTACAATGATCCATCTCAACCCGATCCCACTCGCTAAGGTTTCGCCGTCGAGTAGGGTAACCCCCTAGTCGGTAATCGCCCCCTCTTGCGCCACAACAACATCAGTAGTGAAACCAAAGTTGAGACTTCACAAATTATTATGCCAGGTCTATCCCATACTAGACATGTGGTTTGCACGGTACAGCTCAGATCAATGGCGCACAAAGTTAAGTCCTTAAATAATACCCAGGCGAAACATCCACAGAGGCGTACAGGTCTACGGGGTTCGGCTGACGGGCGAGCCCGGCTTGTCAGCGGCTCGGTGCACGGCGGACCTGGCGCACGGGAAGGCGAAGCGGCGGGGTGGCGCGGGTGCGGCCCAGCTTGCGGCGCGTAGCGCGAGGCGGGGGCGTGGCCGAGGTGCGGGCGGCGGGGCTCACCGGCGACGAAGACGACAGCGACAGCGGCGGCAGGGGCGGCGGACGAGCGGCGCGGGCGACCGGGGCGAGGCGGCGCGGCCGAGGCGGCGAGGCGCGGGCGGCGGTTCTGGGTCGGCGGACGGCGACGAGACGGCGGCGGCGCTCACCGGTGTCGACGACGACGACAACAACGGCGACGGCGGCGGCAGACGACGGCGACGGCGGACGGCGACCGGGGACGGCGCACTGCCCGGGCGGCGGCGAAGGCGGCGGCGCTCGGCGGCTAGCGGCGGAGGAGGCGGCGAGGGCGGCGACGACGCACGGCGGCGAAGGCGGCGGCGAGGGCGGCGAACCTCGGGGTCTGCGCCATTAAATACCCCGGGTGGCGGCGGCGGCAGCGCGGGCCGAGTGGGCTCGGCCCACTAGGGTTAGGGCAAGCGGCCGCTGACAGGTGGGCCCCACCTGTCGGTGGCACGGACGAGGCGACGGCCGGGATGGCGCGCGGGCGACGGCGAACGCTCTGGATGGCGGACGCGTGTCGGCCATCGGGCGGCTCAAGGCGGGCGCGGGGAGCGGGCGGATGAGCGCCGCGTGGCGGGGGCGGGCAGGCCGGGCGGGGCTGGCTAGACCGGGCCGGTTCGGTGGGTTTCGGCCCACCGGCCGGTTCAAGGATTTTCTTTTTCTTTTCTTTTTCCAGAAATTCAAATAATTCATTTTGAGCTCTAGAAAATAGCAAATAAATCCGGAAAATTCACCAAAAATACCAGGAAATTTCTTGAGACTCAGGGAACTCAAATAAAATGATCTTGGCAAATGTTAATGTTTAATTTAATCATATTAAATCTAAATAAATTCTGAAAATTCCTTTTAAGCTTTAATTAATTCCAGAAAATTCCAGCAAATTAATTTTTGAAAATTGGCTTTATAAACTCCAGAAAATCATGATGTTACAAACCTTACCCCTTAAACGGGATCTCGACCCCGAGATCCGGGCTCACTACTAGAATAGGTTCGGAAACTCTGCCTTGAGATCCTCTTCACGCTCCCAGGTGGCTTCCTCCTCGGAGTGGTTGCTCCACTGAACTTTGCAAAAGTGAACAACTTTATTCCGGGTGACTCGCTCTGACACATCCAAGATTTTTACAGGGCGCTCTTTGTAGGACAGATCTTCCTGAAGATCAATTGCCTCAACTGGCACAGCCTCCTCTGGCACTCTCAAACACTTCTTCAGCTGGGACACATGGAAGACATCATGTACCCCACTGAAGGACGCGGGTAGCTCCAATTGATAAGCAACCTCTCCCCTGCGTTTCAGAATTCTAAACGGACCGACATACCTTGGTGCAAGCTTCCCTTTTTGCTGAAACCTCTTCACACCTTTGAATGGTGTGATCCTGAGATACACAAAATCATCTGGTTCAAAACTCAGCTCTCGGCGTCTGGTATCCGCATAGCTCTTTTGCCTGGCCTGTGCAGTCCTCAACCTCTCCTGAATCAAACGGACCTTGTCCTCAGCCTCTTTTAGACAATCTGGACCAAACACCTGACCTTCCCCTGTCTCTTTCCAATTGAGAGGGGTCCTGCATTTCCTGCCATAGAGTGCTTCAAATGGTGACATCTGCAAACTTGCCTGATAACTATTGTTGTAGGAAAACTCTGCAAAAGGCAAACAGCTGTCCCACTTAGGTCCATGATCTAGCACACATGCTCTCAGCATATCCTCAAGAATCTGATTGACTCGCTCTGTCTGACCATCTGTCTGGGGATGGTATGCGGTACTGAAATTCAGGTGCGTTCCCATAACCTCATGGAAACTACCCCAAAACCGAGAAGTGAACTGGGACCCTCGATCTGACACTATTTTCTTGGGCACTCCATGCAAATTAATTTTTGAAAATTGGCTTTATAAACTCCAGAAAATCAGGATGTTACAGTAAGCTTACATGCAAATTGTGCTGCGCGTCGGAGGGGATGTTGTGCATCGGAGTAGATGGTGCTGTGAGGGCGAACATGCCAGGGACTGAAAGGGGAAAGCTGGCCGTAAATTTACTAGCAGGGCAATATAATTCACACCTTGTTTAACCTTTGGGCACGATAAAACGGTTGGGCATGGATTTTCAAATTTTTCGATTATTTATATAAAGATTACTTCTGAATGGATAGTAACATTATTTTGTCGCAGGCAGTAAAATTACTTGCGATAGGCAGTAAAAGTACTTGTGAATGGCAGTAAGCTTACCTGCAAATGGCAGTAAGTTTACGGACCAGCCCAGCCTAGCACAACACGGCATGCCATTTATCTCCAACCTCCCAATCTCCCACTGGACCCACTCCCAAGAGGTCAAGTCTGCTCAGAATAGTACAGTAATTTTCCTATAGTGTGGTAAAATGTCATGAGGATGGCAGCAAAATTACTTGCGCTAGGGTTAAAGCACTCTTCCAAGTCCTCACGGGTGACTTGGCAGTAAAATTACTTGTGGTTGGCAGTAAAGTTAAATGTGAATGGCAAAAAACTTTCGTTTGCCAGTAAACATACTTGCAAATGGCAGTAAGCTTACTAGTGCACTAGATGTCTGGATGGCATGGTTTAGGCGTTTAGCACATCAAGGCGCGGCATGGCACAGCTTGTTTAGCCTTTAGGAATGGTAAGACACAGTTGGGCATGGATTTTCAAAATTTATGACCATTTTCTAGCCATTGGAGGCTTAAAAAATTCGACAAAAAGTTCAGACACATGACGAAGTATATGTCTAGCCTCGAAGCCATGAGGGAGATGAGGGAGCCGATTATGCTGCGATACTCCTTTTGATCAACAGGCTCGCTGTCATCATCTAGATGTAAAGTGAAAGTGGAAACCATCGATGTGGAGACCAACTTGCTACTCTCCATGTCAAAGCATCGAAGCATGTTCTTGTACTTAGCTTATAAATGAAGGTGCTTTGCCTTATTTGCTTGATTTAGAATCCCAAAAAGAATATTAGCTCCCCCATCATGCTCATCTTGCACTCCCTACTCGTAGTATTTGAAAATTTGGAAAAAAAAAGATCATGACAAGAGCCGCAAAAAAAATGATATAATTCACATATATCTAAATCAGGAGGAAATCATTGCCATGCCAGAGGATGAACAATGATGGCCACATCTCAAATCCATTTTTTAGCAAGAATAACTTAAGCCTATCATACCAACCTCTAGTGTCTTGCTTAAGGCCATATAGGGCTTTGGATAGCTTGTAGACATGGTCTAGGGACTTAGGACTCTCAAACCTAGAAGGCTGCCTGACATAGACATTTTCTTCTATGAAATCATTAATGAAATCACTCTTGATTTCCATATGATATAGTCTAAGGCCCCTAGAGGCTACAAAGGTTAAGAGTATTCTAATGGCTTTCAATCTAGTAACTAGAGCAAAGGTCTCCTCAAAGTCTATGCCCTCCACTTGAGTAAAGTATTGAGCTACAAGTCTAGTCTTGTTTCTAACTACTACTCCATCCTCACTTTGCTTGTGCTTAAAAACCCATTTGGTTCCTATAGTGTTGTGACAATGGGGCATTTTAACTAGGGTCCAAACCTTGTTCCTCTTAAAGTTGTCCAGCTCCTCATGCATGGTATAGATCCAAGATTTATCGTTAAGCTCATGAGTCGCATCATGGGGCTCAAAGGAATTGATAAATGCTAAATAAGCAATTGAATAAGGAGAATAGAACCTAGAGCAAGTGACTCACTCATGAAGTCATCCGATTATCTATTCAGGAGGATGCTGGCACTAAAGGTGTCGAGGAAGTCCTAGAGTAGAAGTGGCCTTGACCTCATGGGCTATGGAGGTAGGAGTAGAGCCACCTTGTGCTAAAGAAGATGTGGGAGCAGGTTGTCCAGTTGAAGGTGCAGTAGTTGAGGTAGGTGCTTCAACTAGCTGAAGTGGAAGTAGGTCATCAGCCTTATCTTCTCCATCGGACTCCTCAAGGGAGATGTTATGTGAATCTTACCCAGCCTGTGAACTTGCAATGTATGGTCTAGTCCCTGTACTAGCCTCATCAAAGGTAATCTCATAGGTTTTCACAGTCTTGTTAGTCTCAAGGTTAAGCACACAACAGCCTCACGAATTAGTAGGATAGCCTAGAAAGATCCCATCAGAAGATGTATACTCAAAACTTATCAAAATTGCTAGATTTTAGAATGAAATACTTGCAACCAAAGACTCTAAAATGAGATACACTAGGTCAACAACCAAATCTCAACTCATAGGAGGTCTTGTGTAATGTGGCTCTCAGGCAAACCATGTTAAACACATAACGCAGTGGAGATAGCCCCAGCCCAATGCCTCTTAGGCATTACATGCTCATCTAGCATAGTCCTAGCTATATCAACCAAAGTCATGTTCTTCCTCTCAACACACCATTCTGCTGTGGAACTCTAGGAGAGAAGAACTGATGTTCTAGACCATGCTCAGTGTAGAAGGAAGAAAATGATATATTCTTGAACTTGCCACTATTACTCTTAATAACTCTTAAGGGCTCCAGGAAGATCAACTAACAATCTAAGGATCAACTCTCTAAAATGACTTCTTCATCCTTAGATGCCATGAAGTAAACCCAAGAGTATCTAGAGAAATCATCTATAATGACAAGCAATACCACTTCTCTTCTGTAGACTGAATTCTAAAAGGACCCATGTTATCCATGTGAAGAAGCTATCTAGGACCATCAGTCATAACCATGGTAAGATGTGGATGAGAAGTAGCTACTATCTTACCATGTCTACAAGGATAGTACACTAGATCCTTATCTCTCTTAAGCCTAGGCAACCCTCTAATGAGATCCATGCTACTGACCCTAGTCAAGTGATCAAATCCAATGTGACCTAACTTGCGGTACCAGAAAATAAGATCTCTAGAATCTGAAGTTATAAGACACCTAAGCCCAGAAGATGACTCTAAAAACTCAACACAAAAAACCTTACCTAGATATGAGATCCTAAAGGCTAGGTCCCCAGATTGATCTAGAACTCTACAAGTATTCTTTTAAAGCTCACCTTAAGACCATCGTTAATTAATTGAGAGACTGAGAGCAAGTTATACTTGAGCTTGCTTACCAGGGTTATATCCTTAAGCATGAAGTTTTCATTGACTCGAATGGTGCCCTTTACCATGACGATACTAGTAGAAGCATCCTCGAATATGATTAATTCATCATCGAATGCACGAGTGAGGGAGGAGAACTATCTTGAATCTCGGTCATGTATCGAGAGTAGCCGGAGTCCACTAGCCACACATTCTTCTTTCTCGCTCACCAGACCTACAACATATGGGAAGAAAGCATCGATATCTCAGTACTGGGGTTAGAAATAAAGGACTTAGGAATCCAGTACCAAGACACATGACAAGCAGAAACAATAACACTAGTTTCAGAAGCTGAAACATATGCACAATGATGCAAAGTCTGACTACCCTAAGGACACATACTCACATGAGCTCTACTTAGACTCCTCCTGGACTCTCGCCTAGGCCTAACAAAAGCCCGACGCTCAACATGTATAGTAGGCACTCCTGGACCTATCGTACCCTCACGGTAACCAAGCCTTAGATGAGAAGCTGACCTGAACCTATCAAAGGAGCACCCTAGGTCTGACTGAGGTTTTCTGACCTTTCTGGGCTATAGGAGCATGCTTTGCTTTAACAGCTCTCTCTTTATCCCTCTTCTCCTTTTTGGCCTGCCCGAAGTAGAATATATACAAATGCCCATCTCTCTCACAATAGATGCAATTGTATTTTGACTCTATGAGGAGTCACGTGAAGCATGAGAAGCACCAACTATGATAGAGAGACTCTGTGCAAAATGAGCAGACTTGAAGATAGTTTTCCCTAGCTCAATAACTGACTCAAATAAGCCATTCTCCATAGCTCTCACTACCGTAGGAAGCACCAACTATGATAGAGTGTTGGACTGATGCTGGAAATCAAGGGGGTAATGATTACAGAAGCTTTTTCTTCTCCCAAGTATTCAAAATCTTCATAGAAATAATTATGAGAGCCATCAAGTTCATATCACAACTTCTACAAAAGAAACACAGAGATCTAGCATAAAAAGAACCAATAGCTAGGCTTTGACTGCAGGACTGATAGTACTACCAAGTACTTACTGGTATGACCACAATGGTACAGCCACCAACTTTAGTTGGTATGATCACACATGTGGTACTACCACTCTAGTGAGGCCATCACTACCTCGTGCCCTGATCCTAGGCACAAACCTCCTAGGGCAAAATCCAAATTTGAGGATCATGATCAAACCTTATCCAAATGATATCAAAATTGATATAGACCCTAGCAAGAATGGCAGGAACCAAATTAAATCAAGAAACACAAGGTACTTGGATTTGATTCCAACCAATTGAAGAAATTTAGTTCTAGGTTACAAGAGCACACTAAACCTTAAAACTCAAATTACTTCTTATTGTAAGGATCTAAGTTATGAGAACTTCTAGATCATCTTTTACATATCATAGCAAGCTAATCTAAGCAAAGGTTCGGGATAAAAATACCACGATCCCAAAGTCACAAACCTTGATCAAGACAAGGCAAGACCCGAGCTAGATCTTGATTCTTACTATAGAAGTGATCTAGCTGGGCAAATATTGATCCTAAGGACCTACTGATGCCTCTCACACATTATGAATCATAACAAGAACAAGAGAAGCACGAAAAGAACTCAATCACTAAAGATAAGAATAAGAACTCATGCAAAGAGAGACAATAGCACAAGAATTGCAAGAACTTGATCTATTGCATAGAGAGGGATGATTCTTACAGCTTGCTAGTTTACAAAGGATCCTCTACAAGTCTCATTCTTACTCATGTCATGAAGGGGAGAAAGAACTAGCCTAAGCCTAGAACTCAACCCTATTTCCTTACTAACCTTAGCTCTCCTCCCCTTTCATCATATAGGCTAAACAACCCCCTTAGAGGGTCTAGACCTACTAAGACTCGGGGAAATCCATCAACCCCACACTACTGGGTTTTTCACTTATATGCATGCTTTTCAAAGCGCTTACAAGATCAACCTACTCACACCCAAGTGTTTGATCCACTCAACACATACGACCCTAGCCCAATCCTAAACCACTTCCTTGCATCTCTTGGTGTCACGATTTTGGTGTAGGCCTTAATATGGTATTTGGCATTTTTTCGCAATGTACTTGATGAAACTTTTGGGCACCTTCTCTTGACTCTGTCTTCATCTTATCGTGCAAGCCACCATGCATGCCACGTGTAGGTTCATTAATAGCTCCCCTCCCATTGGCAAGTCTCTCCCATTCTAGCTCCCACAGGACCACACCTCATTTGAACCGACGAAGCCACTTGATCTAGCATGTTGCTTGAACGTTCCCTTGAACACACTCCTTGACTCCACCATGTGCCAGTTTGAGCCCAACCATCTCACACGACCTCCTTGACTGCTTGGACATCAATCCACCCTGATCTAGTCCTGGTCACCCATCATTGATCATAGTTACCTCCAAGCTTTCCTACACATCCAAAGACCAAGAAATCATTTCCTGGGCACAAATCCTTCACAGCTTGACTCACGTTAGCATAAACATGTAGCACAATGTAACCATGACAGGAATTTCAAGATCATTTCATGATTAAATCTCCCATAATCCCTAATTTTTAGAACCAACTACCCTTATTTGATATGACCACACTTTCCATGCCGGTCATACCACCAATTAATGGTTGGTACTATCAGCCCTTACCCTATTCCCGATAATAGGGAGCAGTATAACCACTTGCCAAGGCCAGTACTATCGTCCAAGTAGTACCACCATGCATAACCCAATCATACTGTTCCTCCAGCGGTATCACGGTTTTGCTCCGGTATTACTGGACCTAACTAAACCATAAAAAATCATTCTCTGAAAAATAGCTACCACCATCTAGAGTTTGGTCACACTGTACTATTGATAGTACTTCTGCTCATGCCCGGTACTACCTCCATTTCTTGGTGGTGCTACCGCCTAAGCCTGATAACAACATAAATTTTTAGGAAATTGTAAATCCATTACAAAACCTTATATTCAACTCAACCCAACTACCAATTGATCATCACAAATTGATATAAATCTACCCACATGGTCTCTTAAAGAGGAAGTAGAGTAATACCGTCATTTTCTTCATCGCACTCCTCAAGGAAGATACTTTCTTAGTTTCATTGAACTTGTGCACTTGTAATGTCTAATCTAGTCGCTGGACTAGCCTTATCAAAAAGTAAGCTCATAGGTTTCTACGATTTTATTAGTCTCAAGATTAAGCACATAATAGCCTTAAGAATAAGCAGGATACCCTAGAAAGATCCCATTTGAAGATCCAGACTCAAACTTATTGAGTTCGACTTGTTTAAGAATAAAGCACTTGCAACCAAACACTATAAAATGAGACACACTAGGCTTATAACTAAATCTCAACTCATAGGAAGTCTTGTGCAATGAGACTCTCATGAATACCCTGTTAAACATATAATAGGCAGTGGACATAGCTTTAGTCCAATATCTCCTAGGAGTGGCATGCTAATCTAACATAGTTCCAGTCATCTCAAATAAGGTCATACTCTTCATCTCAACTACACCATTCCATTGAGAAACTCTGCGAGAGGAGAACTGATACTCTAGACCTTGCTTAGCACAAAAAGAAGAGAAGGATGAGCTCTTGAACTCAGTCCCATTATCACTTCTAATGATACTAAGGGTTCGTAGAAGATCAACTAACAATCTAAGAGCTAACTCTCTAAAATAACTAAATACCTCATCCTTATATGCTAAGAAGTAAATCGATGAGTATCTGGAGTAATCATCAACAATTACTAGTACATACCACTTTCCTCTTACTGACTTAACTCTAGGTCATATAATATCCATGTGCAAGAACTGACCTAGACCATCTATCATGATCATGGTAAGAGGTGGATGTGAAGCAACAACCATATTACTATATCTATAGAGCGAACAAACTAAATCTTTCTCACTCTTGAGCTTAGGTAACCCTCTAATTAGATCCATGCTATTGACCCATGTCAAGTGATCAAATCCAATGTGTCCCAACCTACGGTGCAAGAAGACAAGATCTCTAGACTCTAAAGCAACAAGACACCTAAGACCAGAAGTGGAAGACTTAGGAAAATCAGCACTAAAAACTCTCCCAAAATGAGAAATCCCAAAGGCTAGACCCCCAGGCTGATCTTGAACTCTACAAGCACATCTCCTAAAGCTCACTTCAAGGTCATCATCAATTAATTGAGAGACTAAAAGTGAATTGTAATTGAGCTTACTTACTAATTTCACATTTTTATGTATGAAGTTGTCATTGACATAGATTATGCTCTTGGCTATCATGATTCTCATAGAAGCATCCTCAAACATAATCAACTTTATCACCGGATACTCGAGTGAGGAAGGAAAACAATCTTGAATTTTTGGTCATGTGTCAAGAACATCTAGAGTCCACTAGCCACAGGTTCTCCCTCCTCCTCTGCTGAACCTACATCGCAAAAAAACTCGAGCTCTTAGTACTAAGGTTAGTAATAAAAGACTTTGGAATTCAATACTGAAACACACAAAGAGTTGAAGAAGGACTAGCAGAAGTATAAGTTGAATGTGATGCAGAATGTGAGAAAGCATGGACATCATGAGGATGCACCCCCACATGAGATCTACCTAGGCTTCCACTGAACTCTCGCCTATGTCTAACAAAATTCTGGTGCTCACCCTATCTAATAGGCACTCGTGGACCTATCCTGCTCTCATGGTAACTGATACGGGGTCGCCCGATTTTCTCGACGTAGGATTGGATACTCGTGGGAATCTTGATGAATCATAGTGATTCTCCAATGCCAGTGCAAGGGATGAACACTCTTTAATCTATCAAAACACACTCGCGTCGATTTCGTCGACCACCAAGCGAAGATCTATCATGCACCCAATTCTCAGTGGAAAAGCTGAACGATCTTGATTGAAGAAACTCCCTAATTTCCCATGGAAATTTCGACAGCCACAGAAGAATGCAAGCACGAACATTAGTACATTGATTTTTTATCAAAAGGTGGTCTACCTCTCCAAGGGGCGGCAACTGCCTTTTTAAAGGGGTGCACACCCCCCTTGCGCAACATACTCGGACCCCACACATGGGCTTTAGGGTTCCACATGCACACACCTAGCCTAAAGCCCATTCTACTTAGTCTTTATTTAGTTTTTGGAGCCCATAACAAGAGCTAGCTCCAAATCGGCCTTTAATCACAAAATGGCAAACACACCTTTCTAAAAGTATAAACATGAACATTTCTATAGATGGGTTGGCCGCATGACTTGGGTTTGCTTCCTCTCGTGTTTGTAGTGCCCCTTCCTCCCTCCCATCCCTCTGGTTTACCACTTGTAGCATTGAACAATTCTGGGCAGCCACATGTTCATCTCCATCTTCTTTTCATTCAAGCCTGAGAGCAATTAACACACTAGACTTAGGCAATATAAAACTCTTATTAATAATATTAACTTGTACAATAAGGAGTAAATTCACCTCTTTATTTAAAAGCTTGGTTTGTGTAATCAGTCCAACTAGGACGTCCTCATCAGTAACCTATACCTAGATGAGAAGTTGACCTGAAACCAACAAAGAAATCCTCAACAAACCTTGGTCTGACACTAGACTTGGAGACACTCTAAGCAACAGTAGCACGCTTAGCTCAAAGGACTCTCTCTATCCCTCTTCTCCTTCTTGGCCCGCCTGAAGTAGAACTGATACAAATATCCATCTCTCTCATAATAGGTGCAATGGTACTTGACTCGATGAGGAGTCTCACCTGAAGCATGAGAAGCACCTACTGTGATGGAGGGACACTATGCAAAACTAGTATACTTGAAGATAATCTTCCTTGGCTTAGTAATTGACTCAAATAAGCCACTCTCTAGAGTCTCACTACCTCAGGAGGATTTTTTCTTGGTATACTTTAAGGCATTGAAACCTAGATTTCTATTCTTGACACTAACCTTAGACCAATCTAGGATCATGTTGAGGTTCTTCTTACCACTGGAGAAGCACTTTTGGATTTTCTTGATGTAGGTATTTTCTTTGGGTAGGGTCTCACACAAGCTACACCCACTCTTCTTCACCACCCTAGCATATCTCTCCTTATGCATAACCACCTCAAGCCTAAGAGACAACAAATACAAGGAGCATTCTTCACTCTCCTAAGCTATTGATCAAACTTGACTCTAAATACCTCAAGCATATCATATAATCCTGACCTATATTAGCACAAAATTCATATGTAATGGATGCAACAGGATCAGACTTCTTAAATGTAGAAGATGCAACAAATTTTTCTTTAGCAATGATGTCATTTAAGGTTTTAGTTAATTCAACAATTTTTCCATGGCACTATTAAGCTTCAAATCTAGCAAAACACACTTATAACAAGATAAATCACTAGTATTTATGTCCCTAGCTAGTAAGCACATGGAAAAGTTGCTAGACTTGTGTCGAGCAATTTGATTTTTAACATGTTTAAGTTGTTTAGCATGAGAGGCATACACAAAGGAACTAGCAAGAAGAATAGCTTTTATTTTAGTTAGGTTATCCCTAGTGAATAGCAACCTATCAACAATATATGCATATATAGTAGTGCTACGAGCAAAGTGTGCTTCCAACTTCTCAAGTTTATCAAGAGCTACTCTAAACTAACTAGCAACATCAAAACAAATGGTTCTTATCTTGTCTAACTTAGAGTGCAACATAAAGCAAGATTCACAATTATCATCATCAGGGATTAACGATTTAAGCATAGCAAGTTTATCATTCAAACCCACAATCAAGGAATCATGATTCTTGATTTTCTTCTTGCATTTTCTAAGATCATGATCTAGGTAATGTACAGCATGAGTCATCTCCTCATATGTGGGCTTTATCTCATCGGGGATCGCTGTAAGGATCATCCTCGCTAGAGATATCATTGGTGCTCACTATGAAGCACATGCCGGTGAAATCAATTGCCTTCTTCTTGCCTCAAGGCGTTCTCCTCCTCAAACTCTTAGTCCAAGTCGCTCAAGTCCAGTTACTCAAGAGTGGATAGGATCTTCTTCTTGGCATCCCAAGGTGGTGAACACTTGTTTTACTCCTTCTCCTCCACCTCATTGCATTGAGCTTGGGGCAATAGGCTCAAATGTGGTTGAGCTCACCACACTTGAAACATTGGACTGAACCTCTTGCTCCACCTCTCTTTCTCAATCTTACATTATTTAAAGCTCTAGTGAATTTGGTGGATAGGAGAGCTAGGTCATCCTCAGGGAACTGCTCAAGCTGATCATCACACATAGTATATAGAGTAGACAAGGAGAAACTAAAAGGAACAGATGCAATTGAGCCAGAAGAAGAGTTCTCAATGGGATCAGTCACAAGTGTCATCGACTATGACTTGTCCTTGCGAGAGAGCAAATTAATCTCATGGGTATTCAACCTTGAATAAAGCTTCTCCAAAGTAAGCTCACTCGTGGCAGCAGTATCATTTATGGAAGTGATTTTGATCTCCCAAACCGACATGTCCAAGCTCCAACACTTGTCGTGCATTTTCAGAATTGAAAAATGTCACACCGATGGCAAGCAAGATAGAGAAGCACTTGTCCAAAGATTCTCCAGGTCTCATTTCAAACTTTTGATACTCTTTCTTGGACTGATTTAATCAGTGAGAGTATGCTAGATATCATGCACTGAAGTGAGATAAGACACATGATCAAACTCGTTTCTGCTAAGTCCTTGAATCAGGATGTTCCAACCTTGCTGTTTGCCTACACATTTGGAAGATTTGCCAGAGTGACATGATTATCAGCAGGGACAACATAGGATCTTTTGGCCTTTTTCCAAATTGTACAGCCTTGGGCCTGAATGTAAGTAGTCATCATTGCCTTCCAACATCGGAATCAACTCCATCGAAGACAGGTGGCTTGGTGGAATACTTATTTGATGCTATGGCTCTTAAGACATGTTAAAATATATGAGGAAGAGCTTAACCAAGCTCTAATATAACTTGTAGGACTGATGTCAGCAATCAGAGGGGGTGAATAATTTCTGAAACTTTCCTCCTCATGTATTCAATATTTACTCAAATGATTATGAAGTCACTAAGTTTAGATTACTCAAAATCTAGAAACTTGGGCCAACAAATATGACACCCCTCATTCAATCATGGTTCATAAACCGATCTAACCTCTTGCAATTGGTCAAACACTAGGGTGTTGTCAGTCTGACTGCTAGTTGGTTAAATAGCTAGACCAAGGCTAGTTTGATTGGTCCCCTATTCTCTGTCTGAAATCCTCTTGGGACAAAAGTTCAAATCTCAAGAACTTTCCCAAATCTCTTGTGATTGGTCTGACACTAGGGTGTTGTCAATCTGACTGCAAGTTGGTTAGACAGCTGGACCAAGGCTAGTCTAACTAGTCCCCTGTTCTCTGTCTGAAATCCTCTTGGGACAAAATTTCACTTTTCCAAATCTCTTGCAATTGGTCTGACACTAGGGTGTTGTCAGTCTAACTGCTAGTTGGTTAGACAACTAGACCAAGTCTAGTCTGACTGGTCCCCTGTTCTCTGTCTGAAATCCTCTTGGGACGAAAGTTCAAATCTCAAGAACTTCCCTAACGGGTCCAACCCACTAATGAAATTGGGGAAACCCATCAACCCCAGCTAACACGAGTTTCACACACTCGCACACGTTTTTCAAAGTGCTTACAAGACTCAACCTGTTCACACCTTAATGATTAATTCGCTTGCAATTCTATCTCTCTTTGACCTAAACCACTTCTCCTTTGCGTCTTCCCACGATGCGGTTTTGCTCAAGTCATAAACCCAGTATTTGGTCAACTACCAAAATACCCCCAACGAAACTTTTGAGCACCTTCCCTTGACTTCACCATTCCCTTCACCTCAAAACATTTCTTCATGCTTTGACATATAGCCCGTAGTGCCCATTGACTAGCCATCATGCCTTCACATATTCGGTCTCCCCGAGACCATCTCTACATGCATGGCCTCGTCGCTTAGCGCACCACATGCACTAACTTGCCTCGCCATGATCCTTGTCTTCTCTGTGCTCCTACTTGAGCAATATAGCCTCACCCGGATTTATAAGACCCTTCTAGACCTCAACTCCCCTGACTAGTCATGGTCTATCTCCACCGACCAATATGTCCTCCAAGCTACATGTACATCCAAACACCAAGAAACCATATCGAGCACAAGTTTCATGCACTTGGCCCATGTTAGTCAAACCGATGCATTATGCAATTCAATACAACCATGACCACAAAACTAATGTCACCCCAAGATCAAATTGCTCAAATAGCCAAATTCCCATAAAACCAAACCTCACCTAGTCTGATCGTCATTATATGACCAGTGTGACTGTCGACTCCATGTTAGTCAGACTACCCCAACCAAACCAGCTAACTCCACCAGACCACCCTCTCTGGAATCTTCGATATTTCTCTATCTACTTTTGCCTCACAACTTCATTTCCTATGAAACCTAGTGCAAACTCATCTCCAAATAATCCTACACAAATAGTTTGGTCCAGAAACCCCAAAAGCTACCTGGGCCAATCTGACCACTCAACCCATGTTGATTAGACTACCTTGAGCATTTTCAACTCAAGTCCTCCTCGGCTGGTCTGACCAACCCTATATGCTGGTCAGACCACCGTTGCTCAGCAATCTGACCAGCTTAGCAAATCGGTCAGACCGACTGACTGCCAGCAATATTGAAAATTGAGGTTCTTTTGCACAACCAAAACTCAACTCAACAAATATGCTAATTGTACATTACGTATGTACAAGTGATATCTCACATGGGTCCACATGTCATATTGACATTACTCCTAATCAAATACTAATTAATACTTGCTTCATTAGTACTAACTATTGTAGCATCCACTTTTTAGAAGCTATTGTGCTTCTCCCTCATTCAAGTAGAGGGCTTGGACTGGACGCCATAGCCAACTCATAACAAGCTCAGCGCCCGCGACAGGGAGCCACGACGAGCTTTGGTAACATCCAAATGGATGCGACAGTTCCAGCTAACACTACGGCAGCAACGGAGTGGCCAGGGATGCCTTGAGTCCGCAGCGCTATGGCCGGGCGGTAGAGGCGATATTGTGCATAGCGACAGCTATAAATTACTGTTTGATGCTCAAAACAAAGTGGGGCTTGAGTATCTACATAACAAGGCAGTCCTATCCCTACTGACAGTGCTTTAGATGGTTCAGCATGCCATGCCCTCCATGGTGATCGACGGTAGTGTGGCAAGGTGCTACGCTACAGCGACGGTACAATCATATAGGTGTACCATTGGCTATCTAACCAAATTTAGTACTAAAAGGGACGCGTGAACGTGAGGGCTTACCCGGAGTGTAAGGAAGGAAGGAGATTGCTGCAGCGGCGAGGTCTGTGCATGCTCTAGGCTAACGATAGAGATGAAGGCATGCTTTGGCGTCTCTGGGACACGGCATCTAAGGAGGAGAGGAGCATTAGCAAGAGCGAGCGAAGGTAAACAAGATGGACATGGGTGTTGGGGTTGAAGCTCACTAGAAGGGGTGGAATGGACAGCGTGCTCCAACCTGCTCTACGGATGGCAGTGTTGTTCCATCCTCCTTGTGGGGAAACAAGTAGAGGGGAGGTGAACAATAGAGGTAGGAGGTTGAGGTGACCACAACGCACAAGAAATTGACTGCGGAAGCTCACCCCAGTGGTCAGAATCGATGGGTGAAGCCAGCGGATAGAATTGGAGAAGATGACCAATGTAGATCAAATTCCCCTACACCTGGAGTGGAAAACGGGGGAAAGTTGGGGGAAATGTAAAAAAGGGAATGACCAAAGAGTTTGATGCACTCGGGTGTGGTTTAAATAGGGAGAAGGAGAATGAGCGTGGCAACGTAGAGGTAGTCTCGAGCATGATATCTCATGATTGCACACGTGAAACCGGCTTGACATGGACAACATTGTGATTGACAAGTTCACGACGGGGTGTGCTTGAGGTAAGAGAGAGATGATGGCACTAAGCCGAGCAGCGCGTGTGCGTACAGGTGGCTGAGCGAGCTCGTGAGAGAGATAACGTGAGGAGGAAGATACATAATGCTATCCTCCTCTTGGGCCGACAGGTGGGACCAGGGTCCACCAATGAGTGTGAGTAAGAGGGCCAAGGGGGAAGGAAGGAAAGGAGAAGAGGGGAAGAGGAGAAAAAGGGCCAGCGGTTGGGTTGGGCCCAAGCCGAGAGGGGGAAAAGGTTTTCAAACTTTATTTGAAATGCTAAATTAAATTTGAATTCAAATTTGAGCTTTTGAATTCTCACAAAATGTTTGACAACTCCAAACATGCGGCCAGGGTTCTATGAAAATTTATGCCATTTTAAATTAGAGCAAAAAATCAGGAAATTACAGTGTGATTTGCTGGGAAGTTACAATGTGATTTGCTGACAGAGCCGGAAGGAGAGGATAAGGCGTAGACAGGGCTCGACCATCGGCATGGGAGGCGTTGCGCAAACCCATTACATGGACGCGCAATGAGGATATGGGTGAATAAGAAGAGGAAGTCAATAGAGTGGAGAAAATGGAATTGTTGACACATCTGACATTATAGCTACCTTTTTTTAAATTTTATCAATGGACGTCCGTTTTTGCAAAACTAACTCCCTCAAACTCGGTAGGTACCTATCGAGCTAGGGGTGCTCTAGCTCAGCAGGATGCCAGCTCCCGCATAGTGAGCACAAATTATGCTTAATTAGCACTAATTATGCAATATGGTGCTTAATTCATGCTAATTATGATTAATTAACGCTAATTAGTGTTAATCATGATTAATTAATGCTAATGAATGCTAATTATGATTAATTAACGATAATTAGGGCATGTTTGGTACAACTGCTGCTCCCAGCTTCTCTGTTGAATCTTCTGGAGCTGTGCCAAACAACCCGCTTCTCAAAATTAACTGATTCTGCTTCTTGTGTGGAGCAGGTTCCAAAATGAACTAACGAGGAGAAGCTGGGTTGAGGTGGATTCTCGTGGGGAGCCAACACACCCTAAATACAATTACCCTTAGAAGATTAAAATATTTACCCGCAAAATGCCACCAATAAACCCCTTTCCCAGACGCCCCGCCTCCCTCAGATCTAACGCCCCACCTCCCCGCCGCCTACGCCCTCCCCTCTCACACGCCAGCCTCCCGCCTCCTCCCTCTAGCGCCGGCCGCCGCCTCCCTCCCGCCTCCCCCCTCTCGTGCCGGCCACCACCTCCCGCCTCCTCCCTCTCGTGCCGGCCGCCTCCTCCCTCTCGTGCCGGCCACCGCCTCCCGCCTCCTCCCTCTCGCGCCGCCTACTCCCTCACCTCTCACGACGGCCGCCTCCCGCCTCCTCCCTCTCGCGCCGGCCGTCGCCTCCCTCCCGCCTCCTCCCTCTCGTGCCGGCCATCGCCTCCCGCCTCCTTCCGCCCGTGAGCACCGCCGCCTCCGTCCGCCCGTGAGCACCGCCGCCTCGTTCTGCCCGTCAGCACCGCCGCCTCCTACAGGTGAGTTTGCTCTGATAATACTGTTCAGCTGATACAGATGAGGTTGTATAATGTGCAGATTATTTGATATGTGCAATGTGCAATTTGGTTTGGTTTGGTTACAGTGTGCAATTTGCATACCTTTGGTTTGTATGATTTGCAGCAATGTGCAATGTGCAATTTGCAATGTTCAGCTGATTTGGATTGCAATGTGCAATGTGCAGATTATTTGGTATGTGCAATGTGCAATTCGTTCTGCTCAGTAGGAGGTTAAAATGAGTTGGATTGCTATGGTTGGCTTAGATTTTGTGTGTGCCTCAATTTTGTCCATCAGTGAGAGGTTAGAATACCGGATGTGACTAAGCATGATTCCTCCATCGACTATTCAATGAGTTCACTGAGAGCTTAAAATGACATAAATTTATATGGTTGGCTTAGATTTTGAGAGTGCCTCAATTTTGTCCATCAATGAGAGGTTAGAATACCGGCTGTGACTAAGCATGATTCCCCCATTTGCTGTTCCGTGAGTTCATTGAGAGGTTGAAATTATTCTGGTGTTGTATGTTATGGAAATTATTGCTCGGTGTTTAGCATAACTGCTCGGTGTTGAAATTATTCAAGTATGTATGTACAATCTCGCCTATGTTTATTATTAACTTGTATCATTGTTGTTGATAGGAATATAAAGGATGCGCTAAGTTTGAAAAGGGTGGACTTCAAAATGAGGACCTGTTGCGCACAATGTTTGAAGATATTCGCAACACTGGTGAAGATCATTGGTCTCCAGCAATGGGAAATTTGCCACTAAGCCCTGTTCGTGCATCCACACCTATTGAAGTTGAAGAACATGAAGGCGACAATGATGACAACGATAATAGTGAACAAGAAGATGAGTCACCAAGTAGTGTTAAAGGGAAGAGAACATGTGGTTCTAGTAATACGAAAGGGAAGAAACTGAAGAGTGGATCTGCAATCATGCAAAACCAACTAAAACGAATTGTTGAGTTGAGCGAGATGTCTCATGCGTCTTTTGCAGCATTTGCACAAAAAAGAGAGGAAACCTTGGCGTGTACCATCAAGGATGTGATGGAGTTGGTCGAAGAGTGCGGTGCTGTGGAGGGGACTAATGAGCATTTCATTGCATCTGAACTTTTTATAAAAAAGGAGCAAAGGGAAATGTTTCTTACATTGCGTAGTAGTGAAGGACGGTTTGAATGGTTGAAAAGAAAATATGATGCCAAGTATGGCAAGTAGAAGTTGGTTGTAACCTTTAGGATGTTTGCCTTTCATGCTTCATCTATCTTTCATATTGGTTTGTAAGACTTTATTTATAAATTGTGAGACATTATTTTGCTTCTATTGCATGTTTGTAAGCCTTTTATATGAGTTTTGTCTAATTTAAGTTGGTATTTTGTTGGCATTTTCACGTATAGATGTCCTCATCAGAAAATGAAAGTGAAGTGAGTGATGTCTCTGATGAAGAATATGCATGTGATGTCCAGATGATGCAACTACAGCAAGACATGTTAGGGCACTTAGCTGCTACTGCAATTATTGTGGAGAAGTACCATTCAACTTATCTTGACAAGAATGAGCCTAGGACTTCACGCCTTAGTGGTATGGGTTGGGTAAGAGAAACTCTAAACACCCCAGGGGAAAGCCACCATATGTTTCGTATGAATGCTACAATCTTTCATAGTCTACATGATCTTTTAGTCAGATCTTACAACTTGAAATCAACTACCCATATGAGTTCCATTGAATCTTTGGCTATTTTTCTGTATATCTGTGGTGGCTCTGAATCAAATCGAAGAGTGCAGAATCGATTCAAGCATTCTGGTGAGACAATTAGTAGAAAGTTTGATGAGGTTTTGGAGTGTGTAGTCAGAATGTCTCACGATATTGTGCAGGCAAAAGATCCTAATTTCTCTACTGTTCATAGTAGAATTAGAAATGACAAGAGGATGTGGCCACATTTCAAAGACTGCTTTGGAGCTCTTGATGGTACACATA
Source organism: Dendrocalamus latiflorus (assembly GCA_017311315.1). Lineage (NCBI taxonomy): Eukaryota > Viridiplantae > Streptophyta > Magnoliopsida > Poales > Poaceae > Dendrocalamus > Dendrocalamus latiflorus. Next base: position 14,810,250 of record CM029677.1, on the reverse strand, counting down.
TCCTTGCAACAGTTCCATTAGAAGATCAGATTAGATATATTGGTAGATCAGGGAAAACAACTCAAAATGTGATGGCTATATGTGATTTTGATATGCGCTTCACATACGCATCTATTGGTCAGCCAGGAGCAATGCATGATACTAGTGTGCTTTATCATGCATTGCATGTAGACAAAGATATCTTTCCACATCCTCCACAAGGTAAGTTTTATTTTTCAAATTATTTGTGAACTTATTTATACTAATATTTATGCATTTGGTGTTAACAGTGGCAATTTGCATCTTAATTTTTAGGAAAATATTATCTTGTCGATGCCGGTTATCCGAATAGACCGGGGTATCTAGCACCATACAAGGGACAAAGGTACCATATTCCTGAATTTCGAAGAGGTGATGCCCCAAGTGGTGAGAAAGAAAAATTTAACAAAGTACACTCAAGTTGTCGTAATATCATTGAGAGGACCCTTGGTGTGTGGAAGATGAAATGGAGAATTCTTTTGAATATGCCGAGTTTTCATTTGTCCAAGCAAAAGATGATTGTTGCAGCTACCATGGGACTTCACAACTTCGTACGTGATCATGCCTCGCCAGACAAGCATTTTCATAGGTTCGAGCGGAATCCTAATTATGTGCCAACAATACCATCAAGATATGCAAAATATGTCATTTCTCAAGATGCATCAGATGTGTCAACGTCACAATCGAGTGATAGAGCTATGGATAGATTTCGTGATGACCTTGCAAAGGCTATTGATGAAAGTTGGTGAAATTTGCTACATTATTTGTAATAGTATGAAAAGTAAAAGACAAATTGTTTAAAGTACAACAATATCGGTATTATCCCTACTCATGTTTAAAGAACTTGTTCCAAACGATGATGCAATTTTTTCTCATGGTTCTATCTTCCTTTATATTTCCCGTGTCACATTATTGCCACTCTTAATTAGTTTTATGCATACAATTTAAGAAAAATAAATTAATGAGATTATTGGCCTTTTTAAGGTATACAGCTTAAATCAAAATCTCATAGTTACAACTAGGGGTAACATGGTCTATTTCCCTCCAATCTCTTCTTTTAAGAATCTGGAGTCAACCCCCTAGCCAAACGCTTTTCAGAGGTAGCTCCAGATTCTCAGAGAAGTGGATTCTTACAGAATCTGGAGCAGAAGCTGAAAAATGAGAATCTGGAGCTCTGCCAAACAGGTCCTTAATTACATGCCGATTTCTGGTGGCTCGGTAGGTCTACTGTAGCGTGGCAGGCGATATGTATTGTCTGTCTCGACTATCTAGCTCACGGAGAGAGCTAGATTTATAAAAATAAATGTTTGAAAGCTAAATTTGACAGAAAAAGTGGCTACAGTGCTAGCAAATGCTCCTCGCATGATTGGACGGCAATGATCGCACGAGTATCGTATCGAGCAACACATGGACGTGTCCAATTGAAAACGAAGTAAAGCTTGCATCCGTATGCTAGCCTTTTCGAGATTTTAATTACCTGGACGTCAATTTTAAAGTGACACGTAGCTTGCTCGATCAGCTTGTTGTGATCAGCTAATATTTTTTTTTTGTTAAAGAAAAGAGAGGTCACTCGTTCAAGCCTCCTCTCCCCCTTCCTAAGAAGTCAAAGCATGGAAGCAGAGAGATTCTTAGGCCCAACACACACCTAATGTGCATGGAAAGACCAGGGCTTGCAACTGAAACTGATCATAGGTTTCATTTTGGTGAACTAGTCCATGAGCATTTGACGGGCTGGGCCAGTCTTTACCTGGGTCCATGAAGATTTGGCCGCCAAATAGCACTTACTAATGTTTCTTCATAATCGCATCCCCTAATGATTGATGCATGGAGAGTATTAAACTGGATTAATCAGCGTGCCTTCATTCCCGGTGGATACATGTGCTTCAGTGTTCATGGGGTTCATTTGTCGAAAGTTTCGAGTCAAACATGCCTGCCTTTTGCACTGCAACTAACCGTCGCTGTTACACCTCGTCGCCGTCAGAATCATACTAAGAAGAATCTTATCTTCTGCTGCCGCCTGTTGCGCCTAGCCCGTTCCGTGTCAAAGCCGTAAGCGATAATGGAGTCTAATGATACACGGCGCTACCGTTTTCAGCACCACAAGACAGCCCCTGAAATCAAAATGGTAGGACGCATCCGAGCATTTCACATCCCAAGGCAATCTACAGCTCTAAGCAGTAATTGGTGCAGAGCATCCCAGCCCATCAGGAGGTGCTATATTTTTACAATTTTTGATAATATAAAGCAAAGAAGAGTTAGTGTACGTTTAGAACATAGAAAATTCGTATAAATTCCTTGAAATTGTTCTAGACCGCAGGGAAGTGGATTCTGACATTATGTGAATAGTGTGTGACTGTGTGTCGTGTTGGTGCGCACTTCCCTGGAACTCTGTATACCCTTTCGATCGCTTTCCCTCCCGTCTTTTTCCTTCTCCCCTCCCTCTCTGCTTTACACTGCTCCATCTCCATTCGTGAGCACCAGTCAGAAACCATTATTCTCTCAAGCATTTCTTCTCCCACTTTCTTCAACAAAACAGTGTGTATCAGGAAGAAACTGCCAGTCTGACCAAAACCCTGCTTCTGTTCGTCTCTGAGGGCAGGCACCGGCTCCAGTTGTCTCCAAATGGTATGCAGATAACCTGACGAAAATTATCTTGTGATTGTTGAATTCTAGGATTGCTTTTGTTGTTCTAGCTCGGTTTCTGCTTTTTCTCCCGGCTACTTGCCCGGTTAATGATATGAGTAGTTTTAGTTGAAGAAATTGAGTTTGATATGAGTAGTTTTAGTTGCAGAAGTTGAGTTTGATATGAGTAGTTTTAGTTGAAGAAATTGAGTTGTTCTTTAGTTTTCCACTGAAGTTTTGGTACTACTTCATGAGAAAGAGTTCAGTTACTCGATTGGATGCTGCCAAGTTTGGTTGCTTAGGCACTTGGCTACGTTTGTGTTCGAAGTTGTCCAGTTAGTTCATTTGGACCTGACAGGAGAAACCAGATTAACTCTGCTTGATTCTCCTAGAGACAGTCTGTTCTGAACACTCTACTTCTGTTAATTTCTTTTTTAGTTCACTTGAGTGCTTGGTTGATCCTGAAGAAACTGATTACACAAAGCAGAAGATGGAACAGAGTGACCTAACTTTTGCTAGAACCTATTCAGTCACATGATGCTAAAGACCAGCAGTCTTCACATGAATATATACATTAAAAAAATATCCAAATTGGGCTGTTTGTGAATTGTGACAGTTTTAAAACAAATAATTTTTAAAACCGGTGTAGAAAAATTGTTGTGGAGAGTAGCACTTAAACCAAAACCACGCTTGCTGAGCCCTGAATTTTGCCGTGCAGGCAAGCGCTTTCAGGGGCTTCGAGCCTTCTTCTGCCTCCGGTTACAGGAAGGACAAAGGCCGCCGCAAGCGCCTGTCGGCGCAGAAGAGGAAGGAGATCAAAGAAGCGTTTGATCTCTTCGACATCGATGGCTCCGGTACATATGCACTTCTTACTGAATTCTGACGATCTTCGATGCCCCCTCTTGGATATGGATAGAATCAGTAAATTCAGCCATGGAATTGGATTGCTCAGTTCTTTTTGCATTTATGCAGGCACTATTGATGCAAAGGAGCTGAATGTTGCAATGAGGTATGCGTGACTGTGTAATGTTCCTTTTTATTTGCTTTTCTGACTCCCTGTAATTTCTAATCAAGCAGCTACTGATTCATTTCATACGTTGTTGTCTTTGCAGAGCCTTGGGGTTTGAGCTGACACCACAGGTTGTGATCTTTTAAATCTATTCAGAAGATGCAAACAGCCGCATGGTAGCATCGTGCAGATTGGCAGGACAGTTCTTGGAGCCCATGGATGTTCAGGTACCACGTTTCTTCTTATGTGTTTTGCAGCAAATCAACCAGATGATCGCGGAGGTGGATAAGGACGGCAGCGGCACGATCGACTTCGACGAGTTCGTGGACATGATGACCGACAAGATGGGCGAGAGGGACGCCAGGGACGAGCTCATGAAGGCATTCCAGATCATCGACCAGGACAAGAACGTAATCGATTGGTTAAAATAGCTCGTTTCGCCTTCAGAACTGCAATCTTGCGATTGTGTATCCCCAGATGACGCATGCATACAACTTTCTGCTTCTGTTCCAGGGGAAGATATCTGATGTTGATATCCAGCGGCTGGCCATCGAGACCGGCGAGCGATTCACGCTCGACGAGGTCAGGGAGATGATAGAGGCCGCGGACGAAAACGGTACTGAGCAAATCCTCCTTCCTCCGTGCATTGGTTGATGCATGAAACTCAACATGATATCAGAGCCTAGTTAGAAGGACTGCTTAACGCAAGAGTAATTACTCCTCAAGAGATTTCCGTTAATTACTGTACGCATATGCAGGCGATGATGAGATCGACCTAGAGGAGTTTCTGAAAATGATGAAGCGGACAAGCTTCGGGGCCGGGTTTTAGCCAAGCAATATCTGTAGTAAACACGACACGCACAGAACCAAGAATGCCTGGATGTAGTTTGCCACGCATTGCATGCAAGCTCTATCGATCAACCGTACGCTTGATATATGTACAGGTACATGCAATTTCGTATATGTGTAGCTGTAGTTTTTAATCACATTGAGATGATGAAGAGTATGTAGTATGTACATGTATTGATGAAGATCATATCGAATAAAACACGAATAATTGCATATCAAAATGTGGACGGAAAAGAAGCAAGAGGGAAAAGCACGAATCATGGCTGCGGTTCCCGTGGCCACTGAACAGTCGTTGTCAGTTACTGAAAAATCTGTTGAGAAATGCCGAGTGATCGTGATGCATACGCATCAAAGGGGTTACTTAACATGGCCAAGTAGTTTCAGAATTCAAAGAATTTCACATAGAACTCTAGGTAAATAACAACCTGCAAAAGTGATGTGGGCATCCGAAAAATTCTATTGTATCCCTGTTGCACAATCCTGTTTGTGTAACGAGCAAATGAGATGGTGACACGTGGCAAAGCTACTATAACATCTATTTTTAAAATATTTTTCCCGTACGATCTGATACTGTAGCAAAAAATAAAAATATTATTTTTGTATGGGCTACAGTGTTGCTACAGTACTTTGTCGCGTGTTACAACCTCATTTGTTTGTTATACAAACTGAATTGTGCAACGAGGATACAATAGAATTTTTCGTGGGCATTCAGACGTGAGTGGAGATTTTCTAGACCTTTGCGCGTGGAAGACCTAGGTTGATTTGCTTACGTAGCTACTTGTTTCTGATTAATAACATAAGATGACTAAAAGAGGTGTAGGGTGTAGTTAAACGTCCGAATCTCGATGACTAACGTGTGGCGTACGCTGGCGGTGTAGCTTCACCTAAGAGTCAAGAGATAAGATTCTCACAGGTCGAGTAATCCTTGATAAAAGGATACTAGATAGGATCGTACCCTATTCCAGTTTTCTTTTGTTTACCCGCTCTAAACATGAACAAGTTGGTACTAGACCTATTCATGAGCGGCCTAGACCTATTCATGAGCTGCCCCCGCCCCCCTAAAATTTTTGCTTTTTAGTCTAAAATTTAAAAGTTTTTTACATATGAACCTCTGGAGAAAAGATTTACAAAAATGGACCCTTAGCACAGCGCCAAAGCATATGGCGCCTACGATACATATCACGGCGCTATATGCTTTGGCGCCGTGAATTGACACGTCGGAGCCAGGGTGGCACAGCACGGCGCCATGGACTGTGGCGCCGTGATATGTACCCTACGCTAACTGTGATGACGTCGTGCTTCGAGACTTAGCCACCACGGCTCCAAACATCACATCTCGGCGTCAAAAATCCTGGCGCCGTATATAACATCTCGGCGCCAAAAATCCTGGCGCCGTATATACACATCTCGGCGCCAAAAACCCTAGCGCCGTATATACACATCCCGGCGCCAAAAACCCTGGTGCCGTGCTAGCTACACCTCACAAAAAAAACAGCAAAACAGCAAACTGTAAAACATATGCACATACAGACACACACATACATTCACACATGAAACATCTGAAAACCTAAATAACGACATAACGACATCGTATAACTATCAATAGGTCTCAAAATACCACATAACTATACAAAAGTCTCAAAATATCACATAAGTCTGAAAATATCACATATGTCTATAAAAAAAGTCTCAAAACATCACTGCCTTTTGGCCCTCCCCTTGCCCTTGGCTAGAGCATCACTCCCTGGAGTATACGTGCTCGGGGGACGAGCCGAACGACGAGGCCGCTGCGAAGCCTGAGTAGACGGTGCGTCAGGCATCTGCGACATCCCAATCTCGTCGTGGGTAGATGCCTCCTCGTCCTCGTGCTCCTCCTTGATGTCGTCACCCTGCTCCGCCTCGTCGTCGTCGTCATCGCCCTGACTAAAAGTCGGAGTGCGTGACGAGCTCCTCGTGGACTGGCGCCTGCCGACGTGTGATGACGACGCTGCAGCGGCTGAGGCACCCGAGCGCTAGGAGGCCGGCGGTACGATCACGTCTGAGCGTGCGCGGCAACCACACCGACCTGCCGCCCGACTGAGGCGACGTCGAAGTCTCTGCAAATAATGATATGTCACAATTGTATACATGCTGAATGGATCTAACTTAACAAACTATCTTCGTACCTGCAGGAGGTCCCTCAAGCGGCTCTCGCTGTCCAGGTCACCAACTAGGTGGCTGAGAGCCTCGTCGATGTCCCGCACCGAGGTTTGGAGAGAAGTCCCCTAAAGAAATAAGGAAACATAAGTAAGTGCGAGATAAACGTATTGAACCAAAGAAGTGTAAATATCATGCATTCCGTACCACTCGATCGAGAATCGGAGCGGCCTCGACCACTGTGCCCTCCCTCGCACGCCTGTCGTACGCGGTGTCCTCGTCCTCGGACGAAGCGAGGTCCGCGTAGTCGACATCGGTCCACTGCTGCCTCAGCCTGTAGCGGGTGGCAGTGTGGTACCAGGACAAGTAATCACGAAAGCTGGCGTTGCTGTGGGGGTACTGTCCGGCTCGCAGTTGTCCTCCATCCTCCTCCACCACTGGACGTAGTCTCGGTGGTAATGAGCGAAGTCCGTCACCTTTCGTTGGCGGACCCTGTTGAACCTGTACATATAGCAGATGTCAACAATAATTGTTAGTACGAACCAAAAGAATTTTAAATGAAACAAAAATTGTTACTTACTTGTGCAAGGCAACAGAAGTCGACATCCCCTCTGGGGGGAAGAACTGCACGAGGCCGAACTGACGCGCAACTCTGTGGGGGAGGTGAATCTCCACGGCGTAGAAGCATATCAGCGGACACCTCATCCTCCAAATATGGGAGTCCCTGCGGCACATGGTGCTGAGCGGTAGCGCTAGAACCTATTGCTCGGAGTAAGGCTCCCAGGACACCTAGTAAGCGAACACACGATTAGCCATGTACAAAAACCAAGAACTGTAGGAAAAATAAATGCAGTACCAATTTCTTACCATCGTGGGAGACAAGGTGTCAAACTCGTTGCTGAAATCCACGTACGCCCGCTGAGTAATCGCGAACGGGACTGACACTGTATCCCACAGGTACGCAACAGTGGGGCCGAGGTCATCCACACCCTATGGATGCCAAGGCTGCGCCTGGAACACTCGAGAGCGCCCCACTGGAATGCGTGTCCACATCCACACCTAGCAAGCGAACATAGGGGCAAACACACGATTAGCCATGTACGAAAACAAAGAACTGTAGGAAAAATAAATGCATTACCACACCTGCAAGAGGAAGACGCAGCCACCGAGCGTCAACGTGGGCGCCTTTCGTCTGCAGGCCTCGCAAAGCTGGCGGTAGAGGAACGCGAGGACCGCCGAGCCCCAGCTGAACTATCCAGCGTCTCCCCAGTCCTGGAGGCAGTGGATGTACATCCACGAAGCGGCATCCCCTGTGGCGTCCGGGAACAGCACTACCCCGAACATGTGCAGGACCCAGGCGCGGCAGTGGAAGGTCACCGTGGCGTCGTCCGCGGCATCAGGGCATTCACCAAAGGTAGCTCGCAACCATCTAAGGTGGACCCCCGAGACGCGGCCTCGCCTGGCATTATCTGGGACAGGAGGCAATGGCGTGCCCAGGAAGGCCTCCACACGTGCCCTCCAGCCCTCAGACACCGCCGGGCCGACCACCGGCTGTCCCCTGATGGGAAGTCCAAGTATCATCGCCACGTCCTGCAGCGTGACGGTCATCTCCCCACAGGGAAGGTGGAACGTGTGTGTCTCTGGCCTCCACCTGTTAATAGTACAAGGAGAAAAGAATTAGTTACGTACGTAAGAATATAGAAGCGAAAACAAATAGACCCGATAGAGGAAATGCACCTGTCGACAAGTGCGGTCAAAGCTGCGGGGTTGAAAACCGGCATGCCCCGCCGTAATAGGTTAGCGACCGTGTGAAGCCCAGCACGGCGCAGCAGCGGGGTATAGCGGTTGTCGTATCTCATCAACTGGAACCCATCATGGGTTCGAGGACGAAGTATGGGTATGTCCTGAAAATTGCTATAAAAGTTAGCTGCGTGACCATCAAGTTGAACACATGTACATTTCGACCACACACATACCTGGCCGTCCTCCGTGAGCCTGCCGCGGTGCTCCCTCTCGTAGAACTCGTCTAGCAGCCGGTATCTCGCCATCCTGTGATAAATTTTAGAATTCAATGTTTAAGAAATATTCAAATAAGAAATTTATAAAACATATTTATAAATAAAAATAAGAATCAAATTGAATTATGAAATTGGAATCAAAATGAAAGTATTAGAGATTTACCCTTGGTTAAATACATGTCAGCTTGTATATGATTTACCCTCCATCCCCGTCCTCTATTCCCGTTTTTCTATCCCCGGTGTCCCATTTACAAAGTTGATATAGGTTTTGTTTACGGCCATTTCTCCCCAATGTGATGCTCATATTAGTGTCTATATCCGGTGAGCTTGTATGTGTGTGTGTGTGTATATATGTATATATATATATATGTGTGTATATATATATGTATGTATATATTTGTATATATGTATGTATATTTGTATATATATATATATATATATATATATATATATATATATATATATATATATATATATATATATATATATATATATATATATATATATATATATATATGTATATGTATATGTATATATGAACAATACCTTATACTCCCGATGTAGTTATGCTCAAATCTGATATACCATCTAAATGAACTTGATATACTCTTTGATCACTTTGGATATACTCATAACTAATTATAAGATATAAGTCAATATGAACAAAACAAAAAATTGAAAGGGAATCTATAGTTTTTTTTACGTATTTTGCGAATACCTTTATATACGCTTATAAAAAGGAGTATGGCCAAAAAATATACATACCACCTAGATGGTCTTATATATACTCATATACTGCACGTACATACTCTCTGTTGCGCGAGATACTCCTTACGTTATGAGATACAATATAGAGAGTAACTGCTCTCGGGAGTAGAAAAGAGGCTTCTGAGGCTTCCTATATATATGTATGTTGTTTGTATATACATATACATATATATATATACATATACATATACATATACATATACATATACATATACATATACATATACATATACATATACATATACATATACATATAGACTCACACATGATAGTGCTATTATATTCTTGAGTGTAAATTCTACACGTCGGCCAAACGAGTATACCCAACCCACCTCATGTGCATCCACTTCATACGGGGACCATACCAACTAGTGATACGAAGCCAACAAACAAATATGAGTTCCTTATTAGTACTAAAATGTTTCTTTTCTTATTTTACCCATAACTTTCGATTGGCAGCTCCGATTTATGAATGGTTTTCACTGGTAGCTTATTGATAATGAGGGCAACAAAATTGTTGGAAATATGCCCTAGAGGCAATCATAGAGATGATGATATTTCGTTGTATCCATGATTTAATAAATGTTCCTTGAATATTGCCTTTGTGTTGATTAACAAGTATGTGACTTGTTTGTGAAACTCTTTACTTATATGGTTATTCTAAAGTTGTCCCTAGTCGGAGTTCATGTGAGGACACACGTGAATGATGGATTAGCACATGTATCGGTTGATGACCATGTTCACAGGTCATAGACATGGAGATGTCAAACCAATAATGTGGACACATGTTTAGAACATGGGGTTGGACCGACCCAACATGAGACATAGCTTTTATACTTATGATTCTCTCTACACAATGTGTACGCCTTGTCCTTAGACCTGAGATTGTCGCATGTACTTGAGATGTGAATCGACCTACTTAGGGGCTATCAAACGCTACTCCGTAACTGGGTAGTTATAAAGATAGCTTTCGGGTTTGTCATGAAGCATGCTGCGAGGCATGGTCAGTCGAGATGGGATTTGCCCCTCTCTACCTGAGAGAGATATCTCTGGGCCCCTCGAGTGATCAGATCCAGAAATGCATGGCCATGCTACTTAAGGTTAAGAGTTAACCTAGTAAGGGATTTCGAATCACAGGATCGAGAAAGAGTGGTCAGCTTGGAGCTCGACCGAATATCGTGAGACAAAAGGATTGGCATGTACATTACGTTGTGATGGTTCGTCCGATATGATCTTTATGTGCGTTTAGGAGTTGGCACGTCTTGCTAGAGGCCGCTACCAACTATTGACCGAGTAGGTATACTCGCGTCATGTCTAAACATACGTGAACCTATAGGGTCACACACTTAAGGGCTGAAGCCTAATTCGGATTGGATCCGGGTTAGACTGGGTATTGAGTCCTAATGGGCCTCCATTCGTAGAAGCCCATTGTAAGGATGTCTATAAAAGGAGGGCAAGGGCGCACAGGGTTGAAAGAGAATTCCGTGACCTCCTCAAACCCTGGCCGCCACCCCTCCCACGCCCTGGTCGCTCGCGCGGATCTAGTAATCCGGCGTGCGTCGCTTCCTCCCGTACGTGTGGATACTTTTGGCGGCGCTGCATCTGTAGCGTTTGGACGAACCGCAAGAGAGGAGTTGTACGTTGGACGCCGCGACGAGGACGAGGAAGTAGTACGACTACTCTGCCCCGACGTGCTGCATCGACGTAGTACGACTACTCTACCCCGACGTGCTGCATCAATTCCGCACCTGCGCGTCTAGTGGTAATTCTGTGATCTATAACTGCAGTGATCTTGGTTTACGGGTAAAATTTTTATTAATTTGCGCTAGCGTAGCCTACCCGTAGCCCTTCAGTGGTATCAGAGCCATTGCTGTCATGTTATAGGTTCGGGTGATTTGCATATGGCGATATGTAAGTCGGTATGATCGATGTGATCGATTGTATAGTTCTGGTAATGGATAGATCTGGTTTCCGTGATCATGCTGCTAAGGTCGTGCCACAACATACCCCTATCGGTCGGAATCACCATCGGGGTAGCCAGTGACACGTAAAACCGATTGCGGAATGCGAAGATCAATATGATTGGTCGAATCGGAACCTAGATTAATAATCGATATTCCGTGATTGTGCTGCTAAGGTCGTGCCACAACATACCCCTACCGGTCGGAATCACCATCGGGGTAGACAGTGACACGTAAAACCGGTTGCGGCACGCGAAGATCAATGCAAATTGGTCGAATCGGAACAATAGTCGATTTGGGGTAAATATGATTTGCCGATCAAAATCCTAAGTAAAAATTGCATAGATTGGATCTCTGTTTTTTTACGAATGTCCGGGGGCGCTGCCCCTTCGAACCCCGCGGGGGGAAACCCCCTCGACCCCCTTATCCGGTAGATTGCGATTCTATGCATAACTTGTTTTTGCAGGATGTATGTGACCAGTATGGCCTAATGTGTATGTGATGCATGTTTGTAATATTTTCATGACCTGCGTGTCGTGGGTTCGGCAACACGGTTGGAGCCATTGTGTTGTCAAAGTATTGTATTAACGGCCTGCGTGCCGACTTGTGATGATTCCTTGTATCCATGTATTTTATTACTAGCTGTTATGAGTAATAGCTTATATTAGTACTCGGAGGACACATCACTTGGAGGGATGGCACACATTAACCATGGAGATGGAGATCATCATGGTGGACAGATTCTATGGCGATGGAGATCACCATGAGAAAATGGGCCATACTGAGTCACAACTGTGTGAATGCTATTCCTGTTTGTTTTACTCCTATGCATGTTTGAATGGTAGAAGTATAACGATCCCTCACAAAATGTTAAGTTAAACATATGCCCTCCCAACTAAACTCTGCACCATCCCATGTCTTGTAAATTGATGGTGGGTCTATAAAATTAGGGCACCATCGACTTTCCTTGACTAGATGGGTTTGTATCGGATACATACATGCATAAGGGTTGGTGAACTTAACAAGGTTATCATAAAGGTTATGGGCCTTGGGGCATAAAGGTTGGGCGCCGAGGCATAGAGATGTCACCCAACAACAAGAGTCATATAGAGATATGATTAGTAAAGGTGTTACTTACCGAATTACCTTGTCTCCTAGCGGTGATGCAAAAGCTCACTAGTAGACTCGGTAATTGCGGATCTTGAATCGCTAAGAATCAATAGAGGGATGTTGATTTTAGTGGGAGTACATTCTATTAAATTTGTTTAATACAGTTTACTCTATCATGGTTCTATTTGTCTTAGTATTTTGCATTTCCTATTGTAGATCAATGGCATCTAGCAGCCGCGCACACCCTTTTGCTTTGCGATCGATTCTTGAGAAAGAAAAATTAAATGGAACAAACTATTCGGACTGGGTCCGTAACCTGAGAATTGTTCTCAGGGCAGATAAAAAGGAAAACGTTCTGGACACCCCAATCCCAGAAGAGCCTGCTAACAATGCGGCTGCAGCTGTTAAAACTGCCTACAAGAAAGCATGTGATGATTCTCTTGAGGTTAGCTGTCTTATGCTTGCATGCATGGAACCTGACCTTCAAAAGCAGTTTGAGGATCAGGAAGCGTATGATATGATCATGGCGCTTAAGGACATGTTCCAGACACAGGCCAGGACTGAACGGTTCAATGTCTCTAAGGCTTTTCTGGAATGCAAGTTAACAGAAGGTGCACCCGTAGGCCCACATGTGATCAAAATGGTTGGTTACAGTCAGACTTTGGATAAACTTGGTTTTCCAATTGGCCAAGAGTTGGCAACTGATTTCATTTTGGCGTCTCTTCCACCTAGCTATGGACATTTCATTTCGAACTACCATATGCATGGGGTGGAAAAGGGCCTTAATGAGCTTTGTGGGATGCTCAAAACAGCAGAGAGTGACATTAAGAAGTGTGCAGGGCCTAGCCATGTGATGGCTGTGCAGAACAAGTCTAGCTTCAAGAAAAAGGGTAAGAAGCCATGGGCAAAGAATAAGGGCAAGGTTAAAGATATGATCTCGAAGCCAACGCCTAAGCCCAATGCTGGACCGGGAGCTGAGACAGTATGCTTCTATTGTAAAGAAACTGGCCACTGGAAGAGAAACTGCAAGAAGTACATGGATTCCGAGGAATGCAAGAAGAAGGCTGGAAGTAAGACTTCCACCCATGGTACACTTGTCATAAATGTTTTAGACATTTTTCTTGCTGATTCCCCTATTAACTCTTGGGTATTTGATACCGGATCAGTTGCTCACATTTGCAACTCGATGCAGGGGCTAATAAGAAGTAGAGGAGTCGCAAGAGGTGAAGTTGATTTTCGCGTCGGAAATAAAGCAAGGGTTGCTGCGTTGACCGTCGGCACCATGCAACTTCAGCTTCCTTCAAGATTTATTATGGAATTGAATAATTGTTATTATGTTCCTAGTATGAGTCGAAACATTTTATCCCCCTCATGTTTGATGAGAGATGGTTATTCATTTGCAAGTAAAGACAATGGTTGTTTGATCTCTAAAAATGAAATGTTTGTGGCTTTTGCGCCCATTGTGAATGGGTTATTTATTTTAAATCTTGATGATGCGCCCATCTTTAACATAAATGCTAAAAGACTTCGACCTAATGATTTGAATCCCACCTGTGTTTGGCATTGTCGTTTGGGTCACATAAGTGAAAAGCGCATGAAGAAGCTCCATGATGATGGTCTTCTAACTTCGTTTGATTTTGAATCATACGAGACATGTGAAGCTTGTTTGCTTGGTAAGATGACCAAGTCACCTTTCAAAGGTTCTTTTGAGAGGGCATCAGACTTGTTGGAAATCATACATACTGATGTATGTGGACCAATGAGCACGACTGCTAGAGGTGGATTTCATTACTTCATAACTTTCACTGATGATTTTAGTAGATATGGCTATGTCTACTTAATGAAGCATAAATCTGAAACTTTTGAAAAGTTCAAAGAGTTCCAGAATGAGGTTGAAAATCAACGTGCCAAGAAAATTAAGGCTCTGCGATCTGATCGTGGTGGCGAGTATTTGAGTCATGAATTTAGCAATCATCTGAAGAGTTGCGGAATTGTTCCACAGCTAACACCGCCCGGAACGCCTCAAAGAAACGGGGTATCCGAGCGGCGTAATCGGACCTTGTTGGACATGGTTCGATCGATGATGAGCCAGTCAGATCTACCATTATCATTTTGGGGTTACGCTCTAGAAACAGCAGCTTTCACACTTAATAGGGTACCGTCTAAATCCGTAGTTAAGACACCATATGAGATATGGACTGGGAAGAGTCACAGTTTGTGTTTTCTAAAGATTTGGGGATGTGAGGCGTTTGTCAAGCGACTACAGTCGGACAAGCTCACACCCAAGTCGGATAAATGCATTTTCGTGGGATATCCGAAGGAAACCTTTGGATATTACTTCTACAACCGACTAGAGGGCAAAGTGTTTGTCGCTCGAAGTGGTGTTTTCCTAGAGAAAGAGTTTCTCAACAGGGAGACAAGTGGAAGAACGGTGCAGCTTGAAGAGGTTCAAGATGAACCAATCGGGGAAGACTCGACGAATGATGCCCACGTGGCAGAACAAGTTGAGGAACCCATGGCAAAGGAAGCACCACCACCACGAAGGTCGGAAAGGCTCCGCAATACGCGAGATATGTTATTGTTAGACAATGATGAGCCTACGACCTATGCGGAAGCAATGATGGACCCAGACTCTGAGAAATGGCATAGTGCCATGAGATCCGAGATAGCATCCATGGGAGACAATCAAGTTTGGAACTTGGTTGACCCGCCTGATGGTGTTAAAACCATAGAGTGCAAATGGATCTATAAAAAGAAGATTGATATGGATGGAAATGTTCATATCCATAAAGCTCGACTTGTCGCAAAAGGTTTTCGGCAAGTTCAAGGAGTTGACTACGATGAGACCTTCTCGCCTGTAGCGATGCTTAAATCTATACGGATCATTCTAGCTATTGCTGCATATTTCGACTATGAGATATGGCAGATGGATGTCAAAACGGCTTTCCTTAATGGAAATTTAACCGAGGACGTGTATATGATACAGCCCGAGGGTTTTGTCGATCCAATCAATGCTAGAAAAGTATGCAAACTTCAAAAATCCATTTATGGATTGAAGCAAGCATCTCGGAGTTGGAACATTCGTTTTGATGAAGTGGTCAAAGGGTTTGGCTTCATCAAAAACGAAGAAGAATCTTGCGTTTACAAGAAGGCAAGTGGGAGCTCGCTCGTATTTCTAATCTTATATGTAGATGACATATTACTGATTGGAAATGATATTCCTATGCTCGAGTCCGTTAAGACCTCACTGAAAAATAGTTTTTCAATGAAGGACTTAGGGGAAGCGGCATATATTTTGGGTATTAAGATCTATAGAGATAGATCAAAAAGGCTAATAGGATTAAGCCAGAGTACTTACATTGACAAAGTGTTGAAACGGTTCAACATGGAGGAGGCAAAGAAAGGGTTCTTGCCCATGTCTCATGGCATAAATCTTGGCAAGACTCAGTGTCCTTCGACAACTGATGAGCGAGATCGCATGAGTAAGATTCCATATGCTTCGGCCATTGGATCTATCATGTATGCTATGATATGTACTCGCCCAGATGTTTCCTATGCTCTAAGTGTTACAAGCAGATACCAGGCTGATCCAAGTGAGAGTCACTGGACAGCGGTTAAAAACATCCTCAAGTATTTGAGAAGAACTAAGGATGTGTTCCTAGTCTACGGAGGTGAGGAAGAGCTCGTTGTAAATGGTTACACCGATGCAAGCTTCCAAACCGACAAAGACGATTACAAATCGCAATCGGGTTTTGTGTTCATTTTGAACGGTGGTGCGGTCAGTTGGAAGAGTTCCAAGCAGGAGACTGTTGCTGACTCTACAACGGAGGCCGAGTACATTGCGGCTTCTGAAGCAGCAAAGGAAGGTGTTTGGATAAGGAAGTTCATAACTGAACTAGGTGTGGTTCCTAGTGCGTGCAGTCCTCTGGATCTTTACTGTGATAACAGTGGGGCCATTGCGCAAGCCAAGGAGCCAAGGAATCACCAAAAGAACAAACACATACTGCGGCGGTTTCATCTCATTCGAGAGATCCTCAATCGAGGAGATTTAAAGATATGCAAAATACACACGGATTTGAATATTTCAGATCCTTTGACGAAGCCTCTCCCACACCCTAAGCATGAGGCGCACACAAGAGCTATGGGTATTAGATATCTTCTAGATTGACTCTAGTGCAAGTGGGAGACTGTTGGAAATATGCCCTAGAGGCAATCATAGAGATGATGATATTTCGTTGTATCCATGATTTAATAAATGTTCCTTGAATATTGCCTTTGTGTTGATTAATAAGTATGTGACTTGTTTGTGAAACTCTTTACTTATATGGTTATTCTAAAGTTGTCCCTAGTCGGAGTTCATGTGAGGACACACGTGAATGATGGATTAGCACATGTATCGGTTGATGACCATGTTTCACAGGTCATAGACATGGAGATGTCAAACCAATAATGTGGACACATGTTTAGAACATGGGGTTGGACCGACCCAACATGAGACATAGCTTTTATACTTATGATTCTCTCTACACAATGTGTACGCCTTGTCCTTAGACCTGAGATTGTCGCATGTACTTGAGATGTGAATCGACCTACTTAGGGGCTATCAAACGCTACTCCGTAACTGGGTAGTTATAAAGATAGCTTTCGGGTTTGTCATGAAGCATGCTGCGAGGCATGGTCAGTCGAGATGGGATTTGCCCCTCTCTACCTGAGAGAGATATCTCTGGGCCCCTCGAGTGATCGGATCCAGAAATGCATGGCCATGCTACTTAAGGTTAAGAGTTAACCTAGTAAGGGATTTCGAATCACAGGATCGAGAAAGAGTGGTCAGCTTGGAGCTCGACCGAATATCGTGAGACAAAAGGATTGGCATGTACATTACGTTGTGATGGTTCGTCCGATATGATCTTTATGTGCGTTTAGGAGTTGGCACGTCTTGCTAGAGGCCGCTACCAACTATTGACCGAGTAGGTATACTCGCGTCATGTCTAAACATACGTGAACCTATAGGGTCACACACTTAAGGGCTGAAGCCTAATTCGGATTGGATCCGGGTTAGACTGGGTATTGAGTCCTAATGGGCCTCCATTCGTAGAAGCCCATTGTAAGGACGTCTATAAAAGGAGGGCAAGGGCGCACAGGGTTGAAAGAGAATTCCGTGACCTCCTCAAACCCTGGCCGCCACCCCTCCCACGCCCTGGTCGCTCGCGCGGATCTAGTAATCCGGCGTGCGTCGCTTACTCCCGTACGTGTGGATACTTTTGGCGGCGCTGCATCTGTAGCGTTTGGACGAACCGCAAGAGAGGAGTTGTACGTTGGACGCCGCGACGAGGACGAGGAAGTAGTACGACTACTCTGCCCCGACGTGCTGCATCGACGTAGTACGACTACTCTACCCCGACGTGCTGCATCAATTCTGCACCTGCGCGTCTAGTGGTAATTCTGTGATCTATAACTGCAGTGATCTTGGTTTACGGGTAAAATTTTTATTAATTTGCGCTAGCGTAGCCTACCCGTAGCCCTTCAGTGGTATCAGAGCCATTGCTGTCATGTTATAGGTTCGGGTGATTTGCATATGGCGATATGTAAGTCGGTATGATCGATGTGATCGATTGTATAGTTCTGGTAATGGATAGATCTGGTTTCCGTGATCATGCTGCTAAGGTCGTGCCACAACATACCCCTACCGGTCGGAATCACCATCGGGGTAGACAGTGACACGTGAAACCGATTGCGGAATGCGAAGATCAATATGATTGGTCGAATCGGAACCTAGATTAATAATCGATATTCCGTGATTGTGCTGCTAAGGTCGTGCCACAACATACCCCTACCGGTCGGAATCACCATCGGGGTAGACAGTGACACGTAAAACCGGTTGCGGCACGCGAAGATCAATGCAAATTGGTCGAATCGGAACAATAGTCGATTTGGGGTAAATATGATTTGCCGATCAAAATCCTAAGTAAAAATTGCATAGATTGGATCTCTGTTTTTTTTACGAATGTCCGGGGGCGCTGCCCCTTCGAACCCCGCGGGGGGAAACCCCCTCGACCCCCTTATCCGGTAGATTGCGATTCTATGCATAACTTGTTTTTGCAGGATGTATGTGACCAGTATGGCCTAATGTGTATGTGATGCATGTTTGTAATATTTTCATGACCTGCGTGTCGTGGGTTCGGCAACACGGCTGGAGCCATTGTGTTGTCAAAGTATTGTATTAACGGCCTGCGTGCCGACTTGTGATGATTCCTTGTATCCATGTATTTTATTACTAGCTGTTATGAGTAATAGCTTATATTAGTACTCGGAGGACACATCACTTGGAGGGATGGCACACATTAACCATGGAGATGGAGATCATCATGGTGGACAGATTCTATGGCGATGGAGATCACCATGAGAAAATGGGCCATACTGAGTCACAACTGTGTGAATGCTATTCCTGTTTGTTTTACTCCTATGCATGTTTGAATGGTAGAAGTATAACGATCCCTCACAAAATGTTAAGTTAAACATATGCCCTCCCAACTAAACTCTGCACCATCCCATGTCTTGTAAATTGATGGTGGGTCTATAAAATTAGGGCACCATCGACTTTCCTTGACTAGATGGGTTTGTATCGGATACATACATGCATAAGGGTTGGTGAACTTAACAAGGTTATCATAAAGGTTATGGGCCTTGGGGCATAAAGGTTGGGCGCCGAGGCATAGAGATGTCACCCAACAACAAGAGTCATATAGAGATATGATTAGTAAAGGTGTTACTTACCGAATTACCTTGTCTCCTAGCGGTGATGCAAAAGCTCACTAGTAGACTCGGTAATTGCGGATCTTGAATCGCTAAGAATCAATAGAGGGATGTTGATTTTAGTGGGAGTACATTCTATTAAATTTGTTTAATACAGTTTACTCTATCATGGTTCTATTTGTCTTAGTATTTTGCATTTCCTATTGTAGATCAATGGCATCTAGCAGCCGCGCACACCCTTTTGCTTTGCGATCGATTCTTGAGAAAGAAAAATTAAATGGAACAAACTATTCGGACTGGGTCCGTAACCTGAGAATTGTTCTCAGGGCAGATAAAAAGGAAAACGTTCTGGACACCCCAATCCCAGAAGAGCCTGCTAACAATGCGGCTGCAGCTGTTAAAACTGCCTACAAGAAAGCATGTGATGATTCTCTTGAGGTTAGCTGTCTTATGCTTGCATGCATGGAACCTGACCTTCAAAAGCAGTTTGAGGATCAGGAAGCGTATGATATGATCATGGCGCTTAAGGACATGTTCCAGACACAGGCCAGGACTGAACGGTTCAATGTCTCTAAGGCTTTTCTGGAATGCAAGTTAACAGAAGGTGCACCCGTAGGCCCACATGTGATCAAAATGGTTGGTTACAGTCAGACTTTGGATAAACTTGGTTTTCCAATTGGCCAAGAGTTGGCAACTGATTTCATTTTGGCGTCTCTTCCACCTAGCTATGGACATTTCATTTCGAACTACCATATGCATGGGGTGGAAAAGGGCCTTAATGAGCTTTGTGGGATGCTCAAAACAGCAGAGAGTGACATTAAGAAGTGTGCAGGGCCTAGCCATGTGATGGCTGTGCAGAACAAGTCTAGCTTCAAGAAAAAGGGTAAGAAGCCATGGGCAAAGAATAAGGGCAAGGTTAAAGATATGATCTCGAAGCCAACGCCTAAGCCCAATGCTGGACCGGGAGCTGAGACAGTATGCTTCTATTGTAAAGAAACTGGCCACTGGAAGAGAAACTGCAAGAAGTACATGGATTCCGAGGAATGCAAGAAGAAGGCTGGAAGTAAGACTTCCACCCATGGTACACTTGTCATAAATGTTTTAGACATTTTTCTTGCTGATTCCCCTATTAACTCTTGGGTATTTGATACCGGATCAGTTGCTCACATTTGCAACTCGATGCAGGGGCTAATAAGAAGTAGAGGAGTCGCAAGAGGTGAAGTTGATTTTCGCGTCGGAAATAAAGCAAGGGTTGCTGCGTTGACCGTCGGCACCATGCAACTTCAGCTTCCTTCAAGATTTATTATGGAATTGAATAATTGTTATTATGTTCCTAGTATGAGTCGAAACATTTTATCCCCCTCATGTTTGATGAGAGATGGTTATTCATTTGCAAGTAAAGACAATGGTTGTTTGATCTCTAAAAATGAAATGTTTGTGGCTTTTGCGCCCATTGTGAATGGGTTATTTATTTTAAATCTTGATGATGCGCCCATCTTTAACATAAATGCTAAAAGACTTCGACCTAATGATTTGAATCCCACCTGTGTTTGGCATTGTCGTTTGGGTCACATAAGTGAAAAGCGCATGAAGAAGCTCCATGATGATGGTCTTCTAACTTCGTTTGATTTTGAATCATACGAGACATGTGAAGCTTGTTTGCTTGGTAAGATGACCAAGTCACCTTTCAAAGGTTCTTTTGAGAGGGCATCAGACTTGTTGGAAATCATACATACTGATGTATGTGGACCAATGAGCACGACTGCTAGAGGTGGATTTCATTACTTCATAACTTTCACTGATGATTTTAGTAGATATGGCTATGTCTACTTAATGAAGCATAAATCTGAAACTTTTGAAAAGTTCAAAGAGTTCCAGAATGAGGTTGAAAATCAACGTGCCAAGAAAATTAAGGCTCTGCGATCTGATCGTGGTGGCGAGTATTTGAGTCATGAATTTAGCAATCATCTGAAGAGTTGCGGAATTGTTCCACAGCTAACACCGCCCGGAACGCCTCAAAGAAACGGGGTATCCGAGCGGCGTAATCGGACCTTGTTGGACATGGTTCGATCGATGATGAGCCAGTCAGATCTACCATTATCATTTTGGGGTTACGCTCTAGAAACAGCAGCTTTCACACTTAATAGGGTACCGTCTAAATCCGTAGTTAAGACACCATATGAGATATGGACTGGGAAGAGTCACAGTTTGTCTTTTCTAAAGATTTGGGGATGTGAGGCGTTTGTCAAGCGACTACAGTCGGACAAGCTCACACCCAAGTCGGATAAATGCATTTTCGTGGGATATCCGAAGGAAACCTTTGGATATTACTTCTACAACCGACTAGAGGGCAAAGTGTTTGTCGCTCGAAGTGGTGTTTTCCTAGAGAAAGAGTTTCTCAACAGGGAGACAAGTGGAAGAACGGTGCAGCTTGAAGAGGTTCAAGATGAACCAATCGGGGAAGACTCGACGAATGATGCCCACGTGGCAGAACAAGTTGAGGAACCCATGGCAAAGGAAGCACCACCACCACGAAGGTCGGAAAGGCTCCGCAATACGCGAGATATGTTATTGTTAGACAATGATGAGCCTACGACCTATGCGGAAGCAATGATGGACCCAGACTCTGAGAAATGGCATAGTGCCATGAGATCCGAGATAGCATCCATGGGAGACAATCAAGTTTGGAACTTGGTTGACCCGCCTGATGGTGTTAAAACCATAGAGTGCAAATGGATCTATAAAAAGAAGATTGATATGGATGGAAATGTTCATATCCATAAAGCTCGACTTGTCGCAAAAGGTTTTCGGCAAGTTCAAGGAGTTGACTACGATGAGACCTTCTCGCCTGTAGCGATGCTTAAATCTATACGGATCATTCTAGCTATTGCTGCATATTTCGACTATGAGATATGGCAGATGGATGTCAAAACGGCTTTCCTTAATGGAAATTTAACCGAGGACGTGTATATGATACAGCCCGAGGGTTTTGTCGATCCAATCAATGCTAGAAAAGTATGCAAACTTCAAAAATCCATTTATGGATTGAAGCAAGCATCTCGGAGTTGGAACATTCGTTTTGATGAAGTGGTCAAAGGGTTTGGCTTCATCAAAAACGAAGAAGAATCTTGCGTTTACAAGAAGGCAAGTGGGAGCTCGCTCGTATTTCTAATCTTATATGTAGATGACATATTACTGATTGGAAATGATATTCCTATGCTCGAGTCCGTTAAGACCTCACTGAAAAATAGTTTTTCAATGAAGGACTTAGGGGAAGCGGCATATATTTTGGGTATTAAGATCTATAGAGATAGATCAAAAAGGCTAATAGGATTAAGCCAGAGTACTTACATTGACAAAGTGTTGAAACGGTTCAACATGGAGGAGGCAAAGAAAGGGTTCTTGCCCATGTCTCATGGCATAAATCTTGGCAAGACTCAGTGTCCTTCGACAACTGATGAGCGAGATCGCATGAGTAAGATTCCATATGCTTCGGCCATTGGATCTATCATGTATGCTATGATATGTACTCGCCCAGATGTTTCCTATGCTCTAAGTGTTACAAGCAGATACCAGGCTGATCCAAGTGAGAGTCACTGGACAGCGGTTAAAAACATCCTCAAGTATTTGAGAAGAACTAAGGATGTGTTCCTAGTCTACGGAGGTGAGGAAGAGCTCGTTGTAAATGGTTACACCGATGCAAGCTTCCAAACCGACAAAGACGATTACAAATCGCAATCGGGTTTTGTGTTCATTTTGAACGGTGGTGCGGTCAGTTGGAAGAGTTCCAAGCAGGAGACTGTTGCTGACTCTACAACGGAGGCCGAGTACATTGCGGCTTCTGAAGCAGCAAAGGAAGGTGTTTGGATAAGGAAGTTCATAACTGAACTAGGTGTGGTTCCTAGTGCGTGCAGTCCTCTGGATCTTTACTGTGATAACAGTGGGGCCATTGCGCAAGCCAAGGAGCCAAGGAATCACCAAAAGAACAAACACATACTGCGGCGGTTTCATCTCATTCGAGAGATCCTCAATCGAGGAGATTTAAAGATATGCAAAATACACACGGATTTGAATATTTCAGATCCTTTGACGAAGCCTCTCCCACAGCCTAAGCATGAGGCGCACACAAGAGCTATGGGTATTAGATATCTTCTAGATTGACTCTAGTGCAAGTGGGAGACTGTTGGAAATATGCCCTAGAGGCAATCATAGAGATGATGATATTTCGTTGTATCCATGATTTAATAAATGTTCCTTGAATATTGCCTTTGTGTTGATTAACAAGTATGTGATTTGTTTGTGAAACTCTTTACTTATATGGTTATTCTAAAGTTGTCCCTAGTCGGAGTTCATGTGAGGACACACGTGAATGATGGATTAGCACATGTATCGGTTGATGACCATGTTTCACAGGTCATAGACATGGAGATGTCAAACCAATAATGTGGACACATGTTTAGAACATGGGGTTGGACCGACCCAACATGAGACATAGCTTTTATACTTATGATTCTCTCTACACAATGTGTACGCCTTGTCCTTAGACCTGAGATTGTCGCATGTACTTGAGATGTGAATCGACCTACTTAGGGGCTATCAAACGCTACTCCGTAACTGGGTAGTTATAAAGATAGCTTTCGGGTTTGTCATGAAGCATGCTGCGAGGCATGGTCAGTCGAGATGGGATTTGCCCCTCTCTACCTGAGAGAGATATCTCTGGGCCCCTCGAGTGATCGGATCCAGAAATGTATGGCCATGCTACTTAAGGTTAAGAGTTAACCTAGTAAGGGATTTCGAATCACAAGATCGAGAAAGAGTGGTCAGCTTGGAGCTCGACCGAATATCGTGAGACAAAAGGATTGGCATGTACATTACGTTGTGATGGTTCGTCCGATATGATCTTTATGTGCGTTTAGGAGTTGGCACGTCTTGCTAGAGGCCGCTACCAACTATTGACCGAGTAGGTATACTCGCGTCATGTCTAAACATACGTGAACCTATAGGGTCACACACTTAAGGGATGAAGCCTAATTCGGATTGGATCCGGGTTGGACTGGGTATTGAGTCCTAATGGGCCTCCATTCGTAGAAGCCCATTGTAAGGACGTCTATAAAAGGAGGGCAAGGGCGCACAGGGTTGAAAGAGAATTCCGTGACCTCCTCAAACCCTGGCCGCCACCCCTCCCACGCCCTGGTCGCTCGCGCGGATCTAGTAATCCGGCGTGCGTCGCTTCCTCCCGTACGTGTGGATACTTTTGGCGGCGCTGCATCTGTAGCGTTTGGACGAACCGCAAGAGAGGAGTTGTACGTTGGACGCCGCGACGAGGACGAGGAAGTAGTACGACTACTCTGCCCCGACGTGCTGCATCGACGTAGTACGACTACTCTACCCCGACGTGCTGCATCAATTCCGCACCTGCGCGTCTAGTGGTAATTCCGTGATCTATAACTGCAGTGATCTTGGTTTACGAGTAAAATTTTTATTAATTTGCGCTAGCGTAGCCTACCCGTAGCCCTTCAAAAATGATATAAGTCTCACCAATAAACGATAAATGCATCTATTCTCCGACATCAATCTTACTCAAATTTCTAAATATTTATCAATCTCACTCAAACCAAACCCTAAAAACGATTCTATACACAATACTACTCTTACATTACGCATTTCTATTGCAAATCTAACCTAAAACCGATCCAAATTGAACTAATTTCATCTAGGGTTTCAAATATTCCCCCACGAAATGTAGCTCAAATAATCCATATCTATTGCAAAAAATCAAGGGAGGGGAGAGAGTTCACCTTACTTGTTCGATTTGGAAGCAAAACCGTGAGAAAAATCGGTGGATTTGAGAGGATTTGGAGGAGGAATAGAGGGGAGGCTGCGGCGGTTTACTGTTTGAACATAGCAGAGTGAGGGGGAGCTGGGGGGCCGGGGGCCGCGCCCGAGCTTAAGTCCCGAAGCACAGCGCCATCACAGTTAGCGCCTAGGGTACATATCACGACGCCACAGTCCATGGCGCCGTGTTGTGCCACCCTGGCTCCGACGTGTCAATACACAGCGCCAAAGCATATGGCGCCGTGACATGTATAGTAGGTGCCATATGCTTTGGCGTCGTGCTAAGGGTCCATTTTTGCAAATCTTTTCTCCAGGGGTCCATATGTAAAAAACTTTCAAATTTTGGACTAAAAAGCAAAATTCCCCCCCCCCCTTGAGCTTGAGCCCAAACTTCAGCTTACGGCCTCCCGAAGCCTGAAAAATGGTTGACAAAGATAAAAATAATAATATTTTTTTGTTTAAAAAATAAATAATATTTTTGAAAAAAAATGTTCCAAAAAATGGATTTACAGGCCTCAAGCCAGGCTTCGGGCTGAGTTAGCCTTTCAACGATGGGTTTGAAGCCCACCTAAGGGCCATCTGGATTATACCTTTGCTTGTTGGATTTTGGCTAAAATTACACTATAGTAGCTGTTAACTTTTTCTGAGTTATTCAATTAAAAAATAAGAAATAAGAAAAAACGTTATATCGTCACAGAAAATACAAAAGAATAAGGGAAAAAAGAAAAGAAAAAAACTGAAAAAGCTAAAAAGACAAAATAAACTAAAGTTAGAAAAGGGAAAGCTAGTAGCTGAAGCTATTTGAAACGGGGCCTAAAGCTTGGGGCAAAGGTCGGGTATGCAATGAACCAACTAAAATCACTCTAACATGTATTGCCATTGCTAGAAAAGGGAAAGGCCAAGGTAGCAACTGGTTCTCAGTGGTCAGCTTCTGTTCATTTCCGGAACTAGAACCTCCTCGTCTCCATGGCTGCAATTTGTCAAACACTAAGCAAGCCCAATCAAATCCATATTTCCAAGTACTAAAAGCACTTCTTCCCAATGGCGGCGTTTCCTCAAACACTTGTTATGCATCATTATTTTTTCAATCTAGAATCAGCCGCTCGTTGTCGTCGATGTAGCGAGTTTCTTGGTCACCACCTAGCTTGAGTATGCATCCATTGTCGCCCACGACCATAGCATGCACGCCACATAGCTGTGAAAGCCATGGTGGTATGTGCTTGCACCACTCACTCATAGGGGCTGAGCACAGCTCATTCACCATAGTCGAGATCTCATCCCTGTAACCAATTGGAGCCACGCCTTGAGTTGTTCTTATGATATGCGCTCTTATGGCTTGCCATTTGGTGACATTTCTATGAATACCACTTGGTCAGAACCAAGGACCAGAATCTGCCAATATTGTGTCGATCAGTCATCTCCTTCCTCACTCCATAACAACTAGTCGGTCTTGCCCTCCATCCCCTCCAACCTTGTGGGGCATTTCCTCGAACACATATGCGGGTTGCTTGTTGTCGAGCTTGGTAGCATGCCTGAGCTCGAAGTTGAGGACATCCTCATCTACAAACCTTGCCTTCCTTAATGTCTGAGACCTCACCCTTATGACCAGAGCCGTCATGCTTGCTCCTCATGACCCAGCGCACCAGGCGACGAGTGATGCACACCCGTGACACCCACTTGATGACGCTCATGCATGTGCCCTTGCTCAGCATGGACGGAACAACAACAAGCTCATCCAAGTCACAGTGCTCCTTCTCACAAGTTGAGCTAGCTGCAGCCAGTGTGCTAGAATCAAGGTTGGCGTCACACCTGCCCTTGATCAGGCGGTTCAACATGGTGAGCATCCTCTCGCACCACTCCTGGGCTGACTCCTTTGGCTCCTCCGATGTCTCCTTGAGAGCTGGTTCCTTGAGCTTGTCACGCTCGTCTTCCTGAGCTCTGTTGGCAAAGGAAGTCATTGTTGCAGCTGCCAAGGGGTCGAGGACGTGAGTGACGCTACCGTTGGAGTAGTCATGGCCATCAGCGCGTTGGTGTCGTGGTTCGGTCCTAGCGTCGAACACCTGGTGAGCATCGTGGAGCCAAAGTTACTGGTAGTAGCGTCTCGCACCATTAGAGCTGGGGTGGCTACCAGTGAGGGAGTAGACACCACTAGAGTGGATGTTGCCATCGGCACACAAAAGTTGTGGTCGAGCCTCCCCATCGAACACCTTGCGAGTGTCACCACGATGCTGTCAATGGGAGACAATAGCACGTGCTAGATATCTAGCCAATAGTAGTTGTCGTAGATGCATCGCCCATGTAAGGCTTCTCGAGCTTGTGTTTCTTCGTGAACTGACCAGAAGAAGGCGAGCACCTAAACACGATTTGACCTCTCGAGCACGAACACCTTAGCATCGAATGAGTCAAAGACCTGGTGAAGCAACGTCTCGATCACTTGGTAGAGCAGGTGGCTCACGGCAACATGAAGAATCAACATTCCATCGAATAGTTGGTGGGCAAACGACTCTGATACCAATTTATCATATTCCTTATGATACAATAGGTACTGAGAGAAAAAGAGATGGAATTTAGAAAAGGAAGAGCAGGGAATTCAGTGTAAAATCAGCAAAGGGTTTAGGGATTGGAAGAACAAATACAAAGAGAGAAGCTGAATGGGGAAGAAGTTTCCTTTTGTCTGTGCAGTTCCTCTCCGAGTACAAGGACAGGCATATATAGAGTGGGTTCGAATGGGCTTGTTGCTTTTGGCTTTTCACTTTTGCTACAGTAACTAGGTTTCAAATAATACGTTTTTTTCAAGATGAGGTCTACAGGTCGATTATAGTAGACACTGTACCGACTTCAGCTATACCGATCAAAATTGTATATGATTACTTCTCTCTTCATACTCACTTCCAAGCCATAAGATAAAAGTTATAAACCATAGCCTAAAAAAATCGACCCATGAGCCTCCACTGATCCATACACTCTCTTTAACCCCACCTGTCAGCCCACACACAACACAACCTTACACCAGCGGGTTGGAACATGACAGTGGCCCATGGGCTCTAAGGGCCTGTTCTTTTTGGCTGCGGCTTATGGCTTTTGAGCTATTCGTGCAAGAGATCATAAAGTAACAGAAACTCACGTGCGGTTTTTACCGATATAAATGAAATTTGTACAATATGTACTACAATTAACTAGTAAATTCTATTTTAAAAAGATATTCTATTTAAAAGCTAGTTACTATACAAATTTTAGAAGCTAAAAAGAAAGTGCCTAAGTCGAGTTCGGGCCGTGTCATCGGTTCTTTGTTTCTCTATTGTTTCTCGGTCAGACGTTGTGTTGCGCGGCTGTTGCTGAGGAATATTCCAAGTCCCCTGTTTCGGTTCCCCTCCGGCCGCCGCAACCGGCACCAACATCCCCGATGCGCTGCCGTCTCCGACCTCCCCTGCCGCGACCCCATCCCACCACCCCAGGTGAGAAACAGAATCCCCAGAACCAATCTTCGCACCCACCCGTGCATCACGTCTTACTAACCAACCAACCCTCTCGGCATATCCTCCTCTTCGTCCTCAGCTCCGGCCGCCACTTATACCTTGCCGTCGACCGGCTCCAGTTCAAGACGGTACACCTGGCTCCGCCGTCCGTGTTGCCGTGCATTTTTGGATTCCTCTCAGACGATAACCGCGCCTATTAATCAGCCACATCGAGCGAATCGAATCAAATTTGGATTCTGACCTATGCTCGTGTCTGTGGTGCAGAGGACGCTGCTGGAGCTCCTCGGCGTTTTCGCTGATCGTCGCGGCGCGCTGCCGATAGCCACATGCGTTTCGTCCCAGGATGAGCTTGATACCGTCTGTGCTGCTGTTGCCAACCTCCCCTTTGTGTCGTTGTCACCGCTGGTATGCTCAATTTGGGTGCAAATCGGTATGTTCAGTTCAGTGATACTATGTGGTTGTATTGGCAATTGGCAA
Organism: Dendrocalamus latiflorus; assembly: GCA_017311315.1. Classification (NCBI taxonomy): domain Eukaryota; kingdom Viridiplantae; phylum Streptophyta; class Magnoliopsida; order Poales; family Poaceae; genus Dendrocalamus; species Dendrocalamus latiflorus. Next base: position 14,781,218 of record CM029677.1, on the reverse strand, counting down.
TCAGAGCGGAGTTATACTTTTTCGAGAACACAGCATATTTGTTCAATTCTTCGATAAAAGCGTGGATATGATTGGATACCTGCATCTACGAATTATAGTTATGCATATGCAATTACAAATATTGTTCTGTAGCCAAAGGTCATAAGTTGTCCTACTTTTCTGTCCCTGATGTGAGCATTGTTTCAAGTTCTCTTGATTGTCTATGGTCCCTGCTATGAATTTACTTTTGCGAGCTGCTTACATCAATTCATGGAATTTTTATACACAGTACAGTGATCAGGCTGAAGCTGAGCGTGTATCTGTTCTTGAAAAGTTCCGTCAAGCAGCGATACAGTGGAATCAGACTAAAGATCCTGATATTTCTGAAAGTCCCCAGCCTGAAAGTGTGGCCTTGAAACTGAGCATTCTAGTAGCAACGGATGCTTGTTTGCCTCTGGCAGCGATGGGAAAGGCTCCCCTTTTGGCTCGTGTGCTGATAAACTATGAATTACCTACAAAGAAGGTGAGCCATCCCCATATTTTTCTGAATATTTGTTACCTTTGGTACTTTTTTGAACCAAACAACATGAGCTGATTGCGGTGAATTTTATCTCTCAGTGCTATCATGCAGTTTTTTTGAGCGCCTCGAGTTTTAATTTTCAGAACATTTTGTTTGAAGTGACGTTTCAATTTGAGTTTTCCAGGAATCTTACTTAAGACGTATGTCAGCATGCTTGGCAGCAGGTACGTTAAGAAAATATCGATTGATCCATTTCTAATGAGCATTGCTGTAGCTGATACGCTATGATGTAGATGGAATCGTGATCAACATGGTGGTTGGTGGCAAGGTAGCTACTCTGAAGGGTCTGGAAGAAACCAGTGGTTTGCTCATTGCAGAGATACCAATACATGTAAAATACACTATCATTTGTTGTAGTAGTCATATAATATGCTCTTGTGGTCTAAACTGAACGTATTTGCAATGCAGGTTTCTGAGATATTATGACAGTCCCAATTATATAGCATTTCGGAAGTTACTATTATACTTCATCACTAACTACTCAAGGTTCTGCTTGTACTATTTTGATTTGTGGATTGCTTACTTTCATCCCTTAATATCTGGATTGGTCTAAAAATTTAGGTTTCAGAAAGAATTAGATTGATGTTCACTGCTTCTATTTTACTGAGAAATGAAAGAATTTAGTCAAATTAAGAAGCCCTTCTAATGCGTCGATACTTCATATATCATTTCTATGTTAATGTCCAGTGTTAGTGGAACCAGAATTTTCAGGCAACTACTACGATGGAAACCTTTTTCTAAATAGTGAAAAAAACTATTCGCACTAACATCTTGAATATAATTCGTTCCAACCAAATCAATGGCAAAGAGTCAGCCAATTGCAGCCCAATTGGTATTGCCGTGGAATGCTCTAGCAAAGACCTAGAATTCGAACACCACAGAAGGTTGTACGATAAATCTAATAAATGATGTTTCAACTAATCCACACCTTACGTTCTGTGCTCTAGCCAAACTCCACTAATCTCAATAGGAAAAAAAACCTTGCATAGAAAAGGTCAATACATGAAACTTCCACAGTTCCACTATAACAAACATGAAACATAAGGTCAGCAACATCTCATGTACAGAAAATCTGAGGTATACATTTTTTTTACTAGCATAATCTGTACTGTTTTACACATGCCTTGGCATCAAGATGAAGAGAAACAGTGTTATTATGCATAGCTGTTCTACATTAGGAAATTGATGCAAATATGCAGAATCCTCAAAATCAACAAAAGAACAAAATCCCCAATCTGCCAGTGTGTTGTAGGTTGTATGGATGGGTAGGATGGATCTGGTCTTCAGTCCATCGGCTAGGCGCTCCTTGCCTTGCTGTGGCTGAGTTCCAGCTTAAGACTTAGGGTTTTGGGAATAGAAGATACTTTATTTCTTGCCTGTCCGCCAGATTACAAGTTGTGCCCTTATATATCGGACTGTGCAAAACCGACTCCAATTATAATACCCTAAACCAACTTACATATCATAGATATGGTTAAGCCAATCCGGACTCTTTCCTAATACTAGCAACCTTTCCGAAATCCCGGTCCAACCGCCCACCTGACTCCCGACCTGACCTCCTGAGTTTCGGTTTGACCGTCCGCCTGAATCTTGGTCTGACTGCTTGAGTCCCAGTCTGACCGGCTGTAGCTTACCACGTCTTGCCGGATGAGGCCGAAGTGCTGGCCGAACCCGAACCTAGAGCCTGCCGAGAGCGTCTAGTATAATGTTTACCCCAACAGACATCCATAACATTACCCCTTCCTGAGGAAATAGCTCGTCCTCGAGCTGAAAGTCTAGATATTGGTTCTTAAAGTCAAGAAGAGAAATCCTGGAGGCTTCAAAGGCGGGTTGGTCTGCCCATTGCACAAGAATCTCCCATTTGTCCTTTTGAAGACGCGAAGAAACAATTTTTGAGGGAGTAGGGATAACACAGCCATTAAGAATTGCTGGCAGAGCTAGAGGAGTGGTTGGAGGGCAACCCACAAATATCTTCAAGAAGGCCACATGAAAACATCGTGGATACGAGCAGCCACCGGAAGCTGAAGTTATAAGCAACTGAGCCAATGCGAGCCATGATTTGATATGGCCCATAGAATTTGGGTGATAGTTTGGACAATTCGGATGTAATGCCAACAGCTTGACGATGATGAAGCTTGAGCAAAACCCACTAGCCCACTTTGAATTCAATTTCACGATGGTGTTTATCATAAAAATCCTTCATGCACTGTTGAGCGTGCAATAAACGTTCTCGAATGTCAGCCAGGAATTCATCTCGAGAATGTAGAGTAGCGTCAACTGCAGGAACTTGGGCAGAACCTTCCGTGTATGGAATGATGGCAGGAGGAGGGCAACCATACACCACCTGAAACGGCGTCGCCCTTATGGCCGAATGATACGAGGTGTTGTAGCAGAATTCTGCCCATGGAAGCCAATGAACCCAATGACGCAGATGATCCCCATTGAGACAACGGAGGTACATTTCAATTGTGTGATTGACCACCTCACTTTGGCTGTCAGATTATGGGTGAAAGGCTGATGTCATATCAAGAGACATCCCTGCCAACATAAACAACTACTTCCAAAAGTGACTCATGAAGACTGTGTCTCTATCACTAACAATAGACTCTGGAAACCCATGGAGGCGAACAATAGCATCGAAGAAGGCATGAGCCACCGAGTGGGTTGTGTAAGGATGGGCCAATGGCACAAAGTGAGCATATTTCGAGAATCTGTCCACCACGGTCAGGATAACCGATTTTCCATGGACACGAGGGAATCCATCAATAAAATCCATAGAGATGCGAGTCCAAATCTGTGAGGGAACCAGAAGAGGTTGCAGCTAACCAACAGGGTGAAGATGGTCCACTTTATTGTGTTGGCAAACCTCACAACAGTTCACATGATCTCTGACCAATTCTTTAAGGTGGGGAATGTAGAAATCCTTGCGGATCCGATGCAGCGACTTTTGAGTACCCTCATGGCCAATAGCATGGGCTGCAGCAATAATATGCTAAACACAAGGAGATGAAGCTGGCACAAAAATTCGACCACAGTGAAGAAACAGACCGTCGATAAAGGACCATGTGGCTAGCAGTTCTTGAGCAGCCATTTGGGAATGTAATGTTTGATATTTTGGTAGCAAATAGACCTCCTCTTTGAGCTGCTCCAGTAGTGGAAAGGAAGGAATAGATACAGCCGAAAGGGACATGTGTTCATCTCGATGAGACAACGCATTTGCTACCGTATTTGCTTTGCCCGGTTTGAACTCAATCTGAAAGTCAAATCCAAACAGTTTGCTGACCCAGTGGTGTTGGGGAATTGTGGTCAAACACTGATCGAGAAGGAACTTCAGACTATAGTGGTCAGTGCGGATAATGAATGGTTTGCCCCAAAGATAATGACCCCAGTGACGCACAGCTTTGACTAACTCGATGAGTTCGCACTCATATGACGCCAATTTGGCATGGTGAGGTTGAATGGTCCTGCTGAAGAAGGCAATTGGCTGGTAGCCTTGATGGATAACTGCTCCAAATCTACTTCCTGATGCGTCACATTCGACAATAAAAGGTGTGGAGAAATCTGGCAAGGCTAAGAAAGAGGGAGAGCATAGGGTCTCTTTTAGAGGCAGAAAACACATCAGCCACCTCGTCAGACCAACAAAAACCATCCTTGGATAGTATTTTTGTAAGAGGTGCTGCAATGGAGCGAAAATTACGAATAAACTTATGATAATATCCAGCTAGCCCCAAGAATCCTCTCAGTTATCGAGGAGAAGTAAGAGTTGGCCACTGTTGAATGTCGTGAACCTTGGACTGATCCATAGAAACCCTTGCAGCTAATATCACATGCCCCAAGTATGCAACTGAAGTAGTGCCAAAAGAACATTTTGACTTCTTGAGAAATATTTGGTTTTGCCAAAGAAGGGAGAAAATTGCTGACAGATGGCACAAGTGTTTTGACCAGGAAGGGCTGAAGATGAGAATATCATCGAAGAATACCACTTACGAAGATACAACTGCAGAATGTGATTCATGATAGCCTGGAATGTAGCTAGAGCCGTAGATAGGCTGAAGGGTAGCACCAGGTATTCAAATAGGCCTTGATGAGTCCTGAAAGCTATCATATGAATGCCATCTGGATGCATTCGTATCTGGTGGTAGCCTGCTCGTAAATCCAGCTTGGTAAAATATGTCGGTTTAATTCATCTAATAATTCATCAACTACTGGTATAGGGAATTGATCTTTGACTGCTTGGGCATTGAGAGCCCTATAGTCCACACATAGACGCCATGAGCCCTCCTTTTTCTTGACCAAAATCACCGGAGAGCTGAAGGGGGACGTACTAGGATGTATGATGCCTTGGGAGAGCATGTCCGCACATTGACGTTCAATTTCGTCTTTGTGGTGGTGGGGATATCGGTATGGTCTGGCTGCCACTGGTTTGGAGCCCGGTAGAAGGTGAATGCGATCGTCATGTAACCGTTGAGGAGGCAGCCCTGTTGGTGTGTGGAAGATGTCTTCAAAGTCGTCTAGCAATGCTGGCAGTAGGGTCTGTGTAGGTGCCACTATAGCCAGGAGGTGTGACACTGGTTTTTGAGGAATTCCCAGTAGATTGACTTGATGACCTTTGTGCCAGAATGACATTAAAAAAGTGGAGAAGTCCCATAGAATAGGTCCTAAGGTGCGCAGCCATTGTACTCCCAAAATTAAGTCAAAACCATAGAGTGATAATGGGTAGCAAGTGATGGAAAATGCTTCTTGGTCAATGGTGAAATGCAAGGACTAACATATTCCTGGGCAAGCTAACCGTTCACCATTAGCCACAGCCACCTGAATGCCTATTTTGCCGTGCAAAGGAATGGCTACTAACTGGGCGGCCTCAATGCTGATGAAGTTTGTATGGAACCCGAATCAATTAGTGCACAGAAGTGGCGCTGCATATTGTGCTGATGCTTGTCTTGGACCGATGGAAGAAGAGGAGGTTGGAAGCGGCCGAGAGAACAACCCTAAAGTATATAGCAGTTTGTAGTGTCGCTCTGCTGCCTTTACTATATTGACTACAGTATCCAAAGAAGATGGATTCTGCAGCTCAACATCAGACTTGAGTAATTCCCCCAAGTTGGCCAAGAACAACCCAACTTCATGTTCTGGGCTAAGGTTGTCAGCGCGACACAGCACCTTGTAGAGTTCTTGGGTGTACTCTTCAATAGAACCTGTCTGTTGGAGGAGAGCCAACTCAAAGATAGGATTTGATCTAATGGGTGGTCCAAAATGCAGTCGACAAGCACATTGAAATTGAGGCCATGTTGGAATCCCTTCTGTGCGTTCCAATTTATAATACCATTGTTGAGCAATATAGGTCATATGGTAGGTGGCAAGCCATACCTTTTCTTCCTCGAGGGTGCGATGATCGCAAAAGAATTGATCACAGTGACCGAGCCATTCTACTGGGTCTGAGGAGCCATCAAACAGAGAAAAGTCGACCTTGAAGAATCTGCCTGGGAGAGGACCTTCAGCGTGATCAACAAGCGGGCGCCGTGTGGAAAAAGTTGCAATGTGATTAATCGTGGAGGGCAGTGCCACTCGTCCTTCGAGGTCTAGAACGGTTGCCTGTAGTTGTTCATGAGCGGTAGACTGTTCCTCCTTCAGCACTTGGCCGATTATGTCCTTCAATTCGCGCGGTGGAGAGATAATCATCCGCCATGGAATCGGATACCAATCTGTTATGAATACTAGCTCTTGATCTTAGGTTGTATGGATGGGTAGGATGGATCTGGTCTTCAGTCTGCCGGCTGGGCGCTCCTTGCCTTGCCGTGGCAAAGTTCCGGCTTAAGACTTAGGGTTTGGAGAATAGAAGATACTTTATTTCTTGCTTGTCCTCCAGATTACAAGTTGTGCCCTTATATGTCGGGCTGTGCAAAACCAACTCTAATTCAAATACCCTAAACCAACTTACAGATCATAGATAACCGGTTTGGTTAAGGCAATCTGGACTCTTTCTTAATACTAGCAACCTTTCCAAAATCCCAATCCGACCACCCGCCTGACTCCTGGCCTGACCGCCTGAGTCCCGGTCTAACCGCCCGCCTGAATCCCGATCTGACCGCTTGAGTCCCCGGTCTGGCCGACTGTAGCTTATCATGTCTTGCCAGATGAGGCCAAAGTGCTGGCCGAACCCAAACCTAGAGCCTGCCGAGAGCGTCTAGTATAATGTTTGCCCCAATAGACATCCATAACATGTGTAAAAATCAAGTATGAAATGGGAAGAAACACACAGACAGCTCTGCAGCATAAACTGGAGAAATGCAAGATATCTAAAAGGAAAAGTGAAATGTCAACTTGCCCATTCATAAAATTGAAGAAGTTGGAACCATGCACGTGTACACACAGTTGAATGGGAACACAAGCAGAGGATGATATGTCTAAAGCAACTATCCATGTAAGTAACTAATCAAGTTAGCCACACTAGCTCTGCACATGCAGTCTTCTTCAGATGGGTGGTGATTCCAACATCATGTGGACATCCTCACACCAATGGATCAGTGGGATAAGAAGAGGTCAAACAAAGTAATATTGATGCTAGAAAAAATTTCTGAGCATCCATAAATATTATAAGTTTATAACAACAATATGGATCCATTCAATATTTTCTGCATACCACATGGAAGTAAAGAGAAACCTTGACCATTTATAAAAATGCAAACACAAGTTCACTGCTCAATAATGCAAATTAGCACTTCAAAAAAAATGTAAATTACCGTTAACTGAAAGAACAAAGGAATCATGCATACCATAATGGCTAAGTTGTTTTGGGCTTTATGCGTATGGCTTTTGGTTTTTTACTACAGTAACTAGCTTTCAAATGGTGCATCTTTTCAAGACAGAGTCTACAAGTTGATTGTAGTAGATATTGTACCGATTTCAGCTCATGCGATTGTCTCTCTCTTCGTACTCTATCTCATGAACAATCAGAATTCAAAAGCCAAAAGTCATAAGATAGACATACAAAAACACAAAAATAACAGTGGAACAAAGAAGCATGCCATTAGCGTTCATTAAAGTCGCGCATGTTTGTGCATGTTACACTTAATTTCTGAGTAACCATAAATTTGTGCATTTAATGGCATTTGCATCAGCATAAGATATTTAAATGACAACTAAAAGCAATGGAATTATCAGAAAATGAACTTGCAATTTGCAAAAAAAGAACAAGAATGAGCCAAAACTTTTCATAAACATTGTAATGTTGTTCGAACATTGATAGTGCAGTTAAGATCATGGAGAGCAAAGGAAAAAAAGCACTGCACAAAACTAAGAATATTTTAATAAGGAAAGAGAAAATTGTGATAATACAGCTAAAAACATTGTGAAAAAAGCATTGTTTATAAACCTTGGGAACCTCATTATTTGAATAAGGCAATATCCCATATTAAATTTTCACAGTACCCTGCCATCAAATTTTAAGGTAATCCTACATAGGTTGCACGCTCAACTTATATGTCACCATGGCTAGATATACAAGCTGTCGAAACAATTACCGCAACCCAAAGAAAAGAAAACAAGGCCGATGAGCTACTAAGAGTTACCCAAAGCATGGTTATCACGACGTACTTGGCGACCACAGCGCCTGAGAGACACCAAGACGCCATGGTGTGGCATCCTCAAGGCGAGATACGGCAAGCTAAATGGGAGTAGTAGAGGAGAGCATGAGTAGCAATGCAACAGGGTGGAGCAGATCGGGGAGGACATAAAGGCATGCATTAAGCATCAAATTAAGCAGATCAGAGAGAAGCACACCTAAAGATCTAGAGTGGAGACTGGAGAGATTCATTGAGGCCTAGAGGGAGGGAATGAGGCCTAGAGGGAGGGAACGTGAAGGCGGTGGAGACTAGAGTGTAACACCCTGCCCGCCCTCTGGGCCAGGATGCTACCACCACTGCATACTCATACCATTATCAACACTAGAAGAATTTAAATCAACTCTGAATGATACTTGAATTGCTACGTTCAGATACCACATAGCATCCTTAACAATTACTCTAGCCTAGTAAAAGCTAAAGTAACTGGCAAAAGTGATACAAAAGTGCTGTTGGGTCGTGTTGATTATTCATGTGCTACTCCCGCCCGAGCCAGACATCCTCAACGGTCACCTAAAAACATCAACAAAGCAAGGGTGAGTCTGAAGACTCAACAAGTACATAATAGAACAATAGACACTACCAACATAAGTAAGCATATAATCATAATGCACATATATCATCATGTTCATAACATCATCCTCATAGCCAAGCAATGCATTGCCATCAATGCCATGCCTCATTACTCTACATGCTCATATGCTCTTCACTTTGCAAGTACCGGTACTGCCGAGTGAACACCTGTCGATGTTCACCCATCGTGGGCCCGCCCTCATAGGCACGGGGCCCCTCCACTCCCGTGGAGGCCTACCGAAGTAGGTCTTACTCAAGAGCACTCCGGATTAGTCCACTAGTTTTACTCATAGCTAGGGACTTTCTCACCGCCCTCACTCTTAGTGCTCATGCAAATGCACATGCCCATGATCATATTCACGCTCATCACTAGCATTACTAGTAGACAAGCATCTTTGCCTACCTCCATCATCATTGCCATCATTTACCATGCAACCTTATGTCAGGTAAATATCACATTTCCACATAGATATCATGTAATCAACGCATTTCTACATAGATATCATCATACCAAATAAACATCGCATATTCATAACCCTTGGTCTACCGCTCTACCATGTACTTGCCTGTTAACCAAACGAAGTGGAGCGTCGTGCGGACAGCGTCGGCTCGGGACCTCCACCTGGACAAGCAAATAGTCCGATTTAACGCATCATATGAGACCAGAGATTAACTGGGCGACGACGATATTATACGCATAACCCGTTTCTAGCATAGAAATGCACGGCTTTCAGGGGTCTATTGCTCAGGTCCCGAAACCCCTTCTTCTCTTTTTTTTCCTCTTTCTTTTTCTCCTCTTTTCTTTTCTCTTCTTCTTCTCTCTGTTTTTTTTCCTTCCTTTCTTTCCCTTTTCTTTTCTTTCCTTCTCTCTCTCCTCCTTACCCAGCCGGCCGAACCGGCCTCCCTTTCTTTTTTTCCTCTCCTGGCTCCCCCTCTCTCTCCCTTATCCTCACCTCTCTCTCTCTCTCTCTCTCTTTCCACTCGGCCGAACGACCTCGGCCTCCTCCTCCGCCCGGGGCGGCGCGGCGGCGCACGGCTGGCCCGACGTCACCGGCGGCCCTCCCGCCGCCCCCTGCCTCCTCCTCTCCCATCCCGCTCTCTCCCTCACGCTCGGGCCGCGCTCGGCGCACCCCCCGGCGACGCGGCAGCGTGCGGCCCCTGACTCGGCGTCGCCGGCCCCGGGCTCCCCACCGCCGTCCTCGGGCTCTCCGCCTCCGGCTCCCCTCCGCCCCTCACTCTCCCGCCTGGGGCCGGCGCGGCGGCGCGCGGCCGCACGGGAGGCTCGCCGGCCTGCGGCTCGCCGGCCCCGGCCCTCTTTCTCCGTCGGCCCCCCCTCCTACCTCCTCCCCTTGCGCGAAGCCGAGCGGCCGGCCCTCCCCTCCCAGGGCGACGCGGTGGCGCACAGGTGCGCCGACTGCCGGGCCGCCGGCCCGCCGCCGCCTTCTCCTACGCAGCCCCCACCCTCTCTCTCTCTCTCTTGCGCGGGTGCTCACCTGGTGCTGGCCGAAAGGGTGTGGCTGTGAAGGGATGGTTCCGTGGAGAAGAAGAGGAGAAGAGTGTTGTGGGTTGAGCTATGGCAGAGGTGCTAAAATGGGGGGGGGGGTGTTGGCTTCTGCAGGAAGCAAGGCACAGGTGGCATGCATGCACGCCTAGGACAGGCCTGAGGCTACCACATCCCCCTGGCAGGTGGGTGAGGTGTTACATAGAGAGACCTTGCCAGCGGCTTGCCGTAGCAGAGGAAGAAAGGAGAATGAAGGATGAGCACATCAGGAGCAGAGGAATAGAGGAAAAGAAAAGAGGTAGAGGAAGAAGAATTATACCTAACGTTGAAGTGAGCGGAGGAGGGAGGGAAGCTCGTCGGAGGGAGTAGATGAGGGAGGGAAGCTCGCTGGCAGCTGGTGCCATGAGGGGCGGTGGCTAGGGTTCCATGTGTTGCCTCTCTCTCACACACCCACTCATTTTTAGCCAAGTGAGATGCCACTTCTCCCACCTAGACGCCCCTACCAGCTGGCCAAGTCACTCATCTAGCCACTCGCCATGGACGAAGACGCTTTGGATGCCGCGAATTCCTAGGCACCCGTCTAGATTGCCAAGGCGAGGCGAGCCTCCGCGGCGCTCCCCCTGGACCACCATGACACCAAGGCGACGAGTTGGTGACACCGTGACAACCATGACCCAAAGAAAAGAAAACAATGGCCTAAAAACCAGAACTACATGGTTTGACTCATCAAGATAATCATAATTATTTTTTGGAGTTTAGACTAGGCATAAATAATCATGATTCCCTTTATCAAAATCACAAGAAACTGTTTGTGCTGTTGCACTGGTGAAGAAGGGTAGAAAGGATCTGTAAGTTGGAGATATGAACTACTAACCCCAAACATGCGGCCAGAATTTGGGGTAAATGGGTAATGAATTAATTTGCAAATCAGCAGCAATTCTTTTCAGCTACGTTTATCAGATTTGACATGAAAAGTTGGGTGAGATAATGTATCTCTGTGTCCATTTCATCAGATTTTGGAAAATGTTTTAATAACAGACATTCCAAATTTGTCAGGCCTAACTGTGGGAAGTTCAACAGCATTTCTCCTACCACAGCCATGCGTTTCTTAGGGGAACTGTATGCAACTATTTCAATTTAGGCTGCATTGGAAAGATGGAGGTTCGCATCGCATCTGGCCAATGCACCACAGATTAATATAAAATCACAAGAAAGATGCCAATGGATATAATAAAAAGAAATTGGGTGTAAAGAGTTCCACAACTGTAAATTTGAATGTAAATTGTAGCACAAAAAAAGCTATGGAAGCTGCAAACAAAGCAACAGGAGCCTCAAATGAGTAGATATAACGGCAGAAAAACAGTATTCTCATCACCGGCCTCATGAACTGGACTTTACATGTTGCACATGGGACAAATCTACCCATTGGTTCAACTCGAACTGTGGTATTCATCATCAGCCCTTGAGAGAATGCAAAAAATGAAAAAAATGAAAAGCGAAAGCATGACACATCAAATGCTGTAAAATATTATCTGTGGGAAGAAACTTGGGGGGGGGGGGGGCGGCATGTGACCAATGAAAAATGTGCCAGTGTGGAATGCTATTATTCAATTAAATTTAGAGTAGCACAATCCAAATATCAGAAGGGAAAACAATTTTCTTGTCAAGCAGCAATGCCAAGCTAAAGCATAAGAACTTACACAGAGGTCCATCTCAAATTAGTGGCGACAAGATAATATCATCGGCATAGAAAAGGAAAAACAGGGCTGCATATCGTCAAACTTCGAAAACTGTGGTACAGTATATGCCTCAGGAAAACCTAAGAAAAATTTACGTGCCCACTTGGTTCATATCCTGATACAGGCTTACTTGCCATCATGGGCACCAGAAATGTGTTAGTTTCTCTAGCATTGCACGCAGTGTATTTTTGGGACTAGAAAAAAAAACAAACTTATATAAGTAGAACCAGGGTTCAAAATCCCGGCGGTTACCGGCCGGTAACCGCCGGTTACCGTTTTTACCGGTAGAGACCGGTAACCAAAAAAACCGGCCGTATCAATTTTTGAAATTTGAATTTTGGTCGGTTTTTTCCGGGGTTTCCTTTTACCGGTTTTAAAACATCTCAAAATTCAAATTTTGATTTTCAAATTGTGACCGGTTTTTCCCTTAACCGCCCGGTTACCGTTACCGGCCGCCGACCGGGATTTCTTCCGGTTCCGGTATTTAGAACCTTGAGTAGAACAAATCAGTAAGTTGGGTATAGGAACTTGTTTCTCCAACCGCTGATGTAATTATCACCACTGGATCAAAAATTCGAACTGTATTTCTCATCTTACTGATTTAGGGTAACCATTTCTACATAACACTCAAAATGTAACCCCACACTATATGTTCAAAGTAATGACTAATGATTGCAACGAGTGAAAGAAATACTTAAAGGAAATGCCTCAAATACAGTCTGGTTATTACACCTAAGACACAATTTTTACAGAACACTCGAAATGTACCCCCACACTAAGAGAAAATGCCTCAAATGCTGTAAATTAAATTCTCACATCAAACCAGACGAACTCAAGAAGTTACACTGGCAAGAATTATCACTAGATAGATTGTAATCCTCTTTCAATTATGGTTCAAGTGCTAAAAAATGCATACGGTCAAATGGAGATATTTGATACCAGGGATAGAAAAACCAGCGGTTACCAGCCAGTAACCGAACAAACCGGTGGGAACCAATAGCAAAAACATTGGCTAGAATTTTTCAAATATAAATTTACATTTATGATTGCATAATGCACTTCCTAAGTTGGTTAGTCCTTTTTATGTTAGATTATCTATTGTATAAATTAAATATGCATCAATTATTGTCGGTTTTTATCGGTTTTTCATTTTTTTTTGGGTAACCGGAACAATTTTAAAACATCCCAAATTCAAAAATTGATATTCGAATTTCAACCATGTGTTTTTTCCGGTTTTTCCGGTAACCGGCTAGTTATGTTACCGGCCGCTAGATGGGAACTTCTCTAATATCTATCCGTGCTTGATACTCCCAGGGCCTCAGCTTTTGCAGACTTCCTCATATAACTGGAAAATGATGAGAAACTGGGGCATTTAAAATCCATTTAGAAACTTAGTAAATCAAGACAGATTAAAACCAAAACGTTTACACTTTACACATAAGCTTCAGCGAGAAGTAGTAATCAGTCAATGCAGTTCTAAATGGCGCAAGAATTATGTCCAAATGGCACAAACACACTGAGAGAAATGCGTCAACACGGTGAAATTAACTTATCATGGAACCAGATGAGATCAAGAAGTAGAGCTTTTGGACAACCTAATAACATGTCTGTCATTGGCAACAAGTGAGAACAAGCAAACGGACAGAGGACAAAATAATCAGTTAAGCTGTTCCACCCACTTGTTTGAATGGCAACACTAGAAGTGCAAATCTAGTATAAAACAGACCATGCCAAGATTTTGATCAGAGTTCCTCGGAAATAGTAAAAACAGAAGCATGGAACTAACTGATAAGATACCAGCATCTCAAAGAAGATCTCAAGGAAGCACATGAGAACTCCTAAGAGCCATTAGCACAGGTCCAGGTGAAGCAAGAACTCTATTATCATCTCCAAAAGTCATATTTCTCATTTGAATGCTGAGAAAGAATCACTGCCCATATCATAAAACCATACAAATGAAAATCTGAGGGAAAATCACATGGAAAGCAGAACCGCATGTCTCAGATATGTCATAGCATGTTCTCATAGAACCAAAAGGACATTTGGTTTATCAGAATCCGCTAAAAACAATTCGTCATAGGTTAATTATTGCACTACAAGTGAGGCATGTACATTTCTATGTTCAGCAGATCACAAGAAAGGTACAAATGGATTTAATTAGAAGATATTAGGCTAAAGATATCAAGATTCATAATGTGTAAATATAAATATAAAATGTAGCATCAAGCAATGCTAGGGAAGCTGCAAACCAAGCTGCTGATCAAAGTAAAATTGTTCCTCAAATAACTTAGAGAATTTTTTAGTGCAAAACTGATACCATTAGTTTATCATTACAACCGTTTCTTTATCATAGGCAACTATGTAACAGTGGAAACAGGAAATGTCTCTAGTGAAACCCATTGGTTCAATGCCATTTTTACAGAACATTCAAAATGTATGAAACGGAGATAAATGATCATAATCAAAATGAGTACCCCAAACAAAGATAATAGGGCCAAACTGGTAGAAATGATGGAAACTAAACGCCTCAAACATTGTAAAATTAACTTCTCACATGGAATCTAACAAACTCAACATGAGCACTAGATAGATAGTAATCCTTTCATTATGGTTCAAATGCTGAAAAAATGCATGCTGGTCAAATGGAGACGTTTGATGCTGTCAGGGCCTCAGCATTGCACAACTTCCTCAGAGAACCAGGAAATTTTCATGTTGTCAGTGAAGAAATTATCACCACCGGATCAAAAATTCGGACTGTATTTCTCATCATAGGCTTGAGGTAATGATTTTACTTGCAAATTAGCATTTTTTTCTTCAGCTGCATTTATCAGATTTCACATGAACAAGTTCGTGGGATAATGGATTCTGTGCCCCTATTTTAGACTTTGCATGAACTAAGGGGGAAAATGTGTTAACATCAAACATTCCTTGTTGAATCTTTAGGAAGTTCAATTGCATTTCTCCCAGCACAGCCATGCATTTATGGATTTAACATTTCAAGAGAACTAAGAGGTTTAAGATGTCATGTTCTCTAATTTGAGTGGAACAGCAGCGATCACATAAAACAGCGCAAACAAGAAATGAAAATAACATGAAAGGAAAAGAGAGCTGCAGCGCACCTGTATCTGGCTCGATGATGTAGACTTTGTAGAAGAACGGCTCTGATATGCTCTCCTAAAAAATGCTCTGATATGCCAAAAATTTTGAGAATAAAATGCTTTGTCAAGAAAATCATCTGCAAGCTGTAAGGGCCCAAGCCAAATCCAATCTGTATATAGTTTCTAGTGAATCAGAAATTAAGCTCACTCCTTCCAACTTTCACAGTTAAAATATGAAAAATTGCTTACTATCTACTGTCAACCAAGGCAAAAAGAATATCAGAATTAGGAGAAATTTGCTATCTGCGCATTAGAAAGAAACTGCTACAAACCAAAACAGAAAAAATTTCCTGTGAATTGAAATGCTAAGGAGAGTCAAAGAAGCACATTTAGTAGTGCACACTTGAACGGTAGTGCCTCAAGGGCATGCTATCTTATGCACAAGATTAGATAGTATCATTGACACCACAACAGAACAAGAGCAAATTTATGAGTTAATGTGCCTTCAGAAAATTTACATGTCACCAATGCGAGAAATAATCCCATTGGTTCAAATCCAGACATAGTTAAGTCATCATCACGGGCACAACATAAGCTAGTATCATGCAAACCTAGTTTAGCACAAGATATTATTGTTGAGGTGAACTAGCAATTTTCAGATAAAAATGCAAACATGACATTTTTTACCATTTTACACAGATGGGGTTAACGAACAACTAGTAATCGTTTGGAACTGTTTTAGAAATGTCAGGGGCCAGGGCCTCACCAAAGCTTAATTAGCAATTGGTCATCCTTTCTGGAACAGTTTCAAATCCGAACAGAGTAAAATGAAAGAGATTTTCGTGTGCATATAGATGTTAAGCTAAAGAAACGCAATGAACAAACAAAATAAAACAAGGGAGGGCGTCAGACATGGGATAACACATCATCACGGTTCGTCCAGATGTGTAGACAATTGTCATCATCGGCTGATTGTTACATGCAAAACAACTGATGGCCAAGAGATCTAGAGAGAATGCAAGACCAATGAAAAGAAGAAACTTCAAAGCAACTTACGCAGAAGAAATCGCAAACAGAGCTCAAATTAATACAGAAAATATTCCATCTGGCACATGAAGACCTCCACACATCAATTGAGACTTGAGAGACAGAGGGAGGATCTTCAGCACAGCATAAGAAAGATCAAGAACTGCAAACAAAGTAATTAGCAAAAGCAAATTCACATGCCGAAAAAAAATGCATGATGGTCAAATGGGAAAGTTGCTACCAGCTTGCACAACTCCCTCATCTAGTAGATATGGAATTCATCCATGGCCTCAGTATTACAATCTTCTGCACGAAACGTATAAGTACTACACTGAAATTATTGAAATGCATGGCCTCAGCATTGCAATTTTCCGCACGGAATTAAATTTTCCCATGGAACTGAACGAGCCCTGGAAATGGAGCACGCGGTCCATGTCGAGGTAGTGACAAGGGACAAGAAGTGCAATCCTTTCTTGAAAAGAATTCAGATAAGTGCAGAGCGATTTCGTCAGTACGTTTCTTTTTGCATTCATGAGTTTGCACAGCGCGATTGAAGGAAAGAAGAATGGCGCAAATAAAATTTGGTAATTGAATTTAGGAAAATGCCGAGAATTGGCCTCAGCAATGTAAAGGTTCCGCATGGGGCGAATCAGATATTCCACTGAATATCGCATCATAGGCCAACAAAAAAAAGCATAGGAATTAAAGTCCCTCCCCGCTAACAAATGAAACAAAGACAAACAGAGAAGATTTGTGCATACTAACCATGGAAAAACTTCCGTTTCACAAAAAAAATCGGAGAGCAAGGAAAAAAGGCGAAATGAACAAAATTTCGTCATTCCAGTTAAAAACTCGGACAAAATATTCAAACATCATTTGAATTTTGATGAAATTTAACCAAAAAATTTGATAAAATTTGGACAATTTTAAATGAGGACAAATTCGACTAGAATTTAATTGAATGCTCTTCCTTTTAGAGGGTACCGATAAGAATGAAATTAGCAAAATTTTACCGAATTGTTTAACCCTTACCAACCCACGAAAGCGAAGGTTTGTGCATACCAACCCACGGAAGCGAAGGTTTGTGCATACCAATCCACGGAAGCGAAGATTTGTGCATACCAACCCACGTATCAGTACTACACTGAAAATCTTGAAATACATGGCCTCAGTATTGCAATTTTCCGCACGGAATTAAATTTTCCCATGGAACTGAACGAGCCCTCGAAATGGAGCACGCGGTCCATGTCGAAGAAGTGACAAGGGACAAGAAGTGCAATCCTTTCTTGAAAAGAATTCAGATAAGTGCAGAGCGATTTCGTCAGTACGTTTTTTTTTTCATTCAATAGTTTGCACAGCACGATTGAAGGAAAGAAGAATGGCGCAAATAAAATTTTGGTAATTGAATTTGTTCAGTTTAGGAAAATGCCGAGATATTCAGGCATGGCCTCAGCGATGTAAAGGTTCCACATGGGGCGAATCAGATATTCCACTGAATATCGCATCATCGGCCAACCAAAAAAAACAAATGAAACAAACACAAACAGCGAAGATTTGTGCATACCATGGAAAAACTTCCGTTTCGCTAAAAAATTCGGAGAGCAACGAAAAAGGCGAAATGAACGAAATTTCGCCATTCCAGTTAAAAATTCGGAGAAAATATTCAAACATCATTTGAATTTCGATGAAATTTAACAAAAAATTTTGATAAATTTTGAATAATTTTAAATAAGGATAAATTCGGCCAGAATTTAATTGAATGCTCTTCCTTCCGGAGGGTACCGATAGGACCTTACCAACCCACGAAAGCGAAGATTTGTGCATATCAAACAAAGTGAAGAAAGTTGCAGTGACAGGCACACATGGACCCACTGAACAGTAGCAGTAGTTCACTGTTAGACCGGTTGCATCGTCGGCAAGAAGACGTTGTAAGAAGAAACAGAGCGTAAATCTGAAGAAGCACTGAAGCAGAGACCAGCTGCATCGCATGCATGGGCGCCGAAAGGTGTCGAACAACGAGCGCGAAACGAAACGGGGAGCATCATTTGATCAACATCTAACGTGGAATCACGCAGAGATGCAAGGAAGAAGGCAAGAAGAGAGAGTAAGTACTGGGGTGGTTGACGGAAAGCAGCAGCCGCAGCAAGCCGGAAGAGAGTGTTTGTTAAAAAGAAAAGGAAAAGGAAAGAAGAGAAGCGACCAAAAATGGAAAAGGGAGGGGGCGAGGCGACCGAAAAGACAAGAGCAGCAGATGTACGTGCCAGATTGGCCCTTACCCAATAATGGACGGCCCAGATGGTTTCGTGGCGCGCAAGGCTCCTCCCTCTTGGCGATTCGCTCTGCTGCTGCTCCCTGACAACATGCCAGAGCAGACAGCAGAGCCACTAGCCATCCAACAGCACTGCTGGGGAGCTCCTCCCAAAGGAACAAAGGAGACACCAAGGCAAAGAAACCCGGAAAAATCAATCCAAAAGTACCTAAATGGTGCCTGCCTAATGTCGTCTCCAAGATCTTAGATCCGGGCATATATCATCGGGCAAACAAATCCTTTGATTGCCAAGAAGAATTAACGCAAGAAAGAGCAAAGAAAACAAACGTATGCGCACCCAAGAACACAAGTCGCAATTAACGGAGCAAAGAAGCCAAGAACTGATAGCACGCTGTAAAGGTGGCTCAGATCCAAGTCGTTGGGCAGAAGCTAGCAAGAACTGCTCTCGTCACGGCAAGTTTCAGAAGAGGCGTAGGTTTTCGCATCACATCACGGCCACACCCTTTTGCAAAGAAAAGCACAAAGACGGAGGCCAAAACTATCCCTCATGCAATGAAACAATGAGTGAGGCAATTGCATTGGCCGATATTAAGAAACAAAATCTAAATCCAAACGTAGCACAATGGTGCCTAGCTAATGTCATCTCCAAAATTAATCTTGGATCCACCGCGATCGAGTGGCTATTACCATCGGGCAAAACAATCTTTTGACAGCCAAGCCGAATTGAAGAACAGAGCAAACGCTAAAAAGGGTGGCTCGGATCAAAGTCGACGAGCAGAATTCTGCTCGCAACAAGAACTGCCCTCATCACGGCACGTTTCAAAAGAGGTACAGATTTTCGCATTACATCACGGCCACCCCCTTGCGACGAAAAGCACAAGAAAAAAACGCAGGGCAAGAAAGTTTAATTCTCTGGGAAGCTTAGAGGCGCAAGCAATAGCATGCCCTCAAAACAATCTAAAACACTGAACAAGTTAAGCGCAGCATCATCTCCACAACAACATGTGTGGATCAGGGCGCCGTGATTTGTTATCATCGGGCACATCAACGCCTTCCGAGAAGAAAGAAGCAAAGAGCCAAGAAAAAAGAAACAACCCAAACGTCGCAATGAATCAAGACCTTGGAACACCAAATGCCAAAGAGCCAAAGAAGAACGAGAGTTCTTGCGTTGGGCTCCATTTTCCACATCTCTCCCTCACCGGCACATCACTGCTTCGAAGAGCAGGGCAAAAACCACCCAAAAATCTCGAGAAAACAGAGCAAACGAACCAAGCCAAACAACAACGCGTGCCTCGGTCGCATCTCAGAAGATCCCGCCAGCCGCGCCCGCGCGTGCAGATGAACCGGTCCTTGGACCTCATGTGCACGCACGCACGCGCCGTCTCGTTGGCACGTAGCAGCAGCAGCTAAGAAGAAGGGTCCAAATCAAATCCCAAGAACAGTGGCGAGTAGCTACAAGGGTGACTCAGAGAGGCGATACTAGCAGCTAGTACTCTGCTCAGCATCATCACCTCATCACTGGCACGCCGGGAGAAAAATCCATAAATAAAACACAAAGCTCCAGATCGATTGAAAGAGGTTTCAAGCCAAGAAGTAGTACTAGTACTACCAAGAACCACGAAAAACTTGCACACACAAGCACACGGCACATCGTCTCAGATCTCGAGCTATGGTCCGCAAGCGAAGAAACCTCGCATGCAGGCGACGCTCGCTCCAAGAATCAAAGCGACCGAGCCCTTGCCTTCCATGGGCGCATCAAGAACACAAGAGAAGACTCGTTTCAACAAAAAGAAGAGAGGAGAGAGAGGAGAGAAACATGCGCCGAACCCCAGAATCAGAAGAACCGAGCAGAGTTAGTAATTGTTAGCACCACGCAAGAACCGATCGAACCAAAGAACAAACCAGAAAAAAAGGTCGAAAGAGAGAAGTAGATCGACTTACTGCTAGTGGGGGAAGCAGGCGAGCGGGGTGGGTTCTATATATAGCGGAGCGGACGGCGCCGATCGACCCGGCGCTGCTGCGGGCTTTCCGAACAGACGGCTATGATCGGCTCCCTGTCGAGCCGTCCTACAATCCCAACCGGAAGCTGCCAATTACCACCGTATCGTCGCGGTGTAGTGGTGCCTAGACGTACGGAAAGGCAAGGTGGACACGTGCGCGCTATGTATTGGTAGGGGGCTGCTTTGACATTCGTGCAAACTTCCTGTCATAACTTGGCTACTGTACTACTGGAGGGCTTTTAAAAGGCTATTATATTTGAATGAGAGTAAATATGATAAATGTGCTATGATAAATAAAGAATGGGATATGGTAGCACCATTGTGCAAGTGCTTGCAAAAATTCAGTGATGCTACTATGATATTTTCTAAAAGTCTATATCCAACAACAAACCTATTTTAATGAAAATTTTATAAAATTATAACAGCACTTGCAGAATGATGTGAAAATGCTGATGGTACTATTTCTTCTATGACATGCTTTTTCTGTGGCATGATTTCTTGACCCTAGATACAAGAAAAAACTAGTGGAATATTTTGTGGGGAGAATTTATCATGTGAGGGCTGCTCATGAACTTAATCGCTTAATGGATGTCGCGAACAAATTGTTCCAAGCTTACCTGTCTAAACTTTGAAGCCTAATTCTCAAGAAGGACTTTTTCAGCCACTTGGTGACGCAAACTTGGGTCTTCATAACATTGAATAGTTCTTGTATAAAGATGCAACTATGACAACACATAGTGATGTAAATAAACTTGAGGTATACGTGAAAGAAAAATCAATTCGGTGTGTTGATCCTACTGGTAAGGTTGCACACTTTGACATATTGTCATGGTGGAACACACACGAAGGGACTTTTCCTCTTCTCTCACGACTAGCTCGAGACTTGTTAGCTTTTCAAGTATCAACCATTGCTTCAGAGTTAGTTTTTAGTGCTGGTGGGTGTGTTGTTAATCCATTTCGTAGTCGACTAGAGTCCGAGGTGGTTGAGGCTCTAATTTGTAATAAGGACTAGATAACTCCATCTAGAAAATGTAAATAATAAGTCATTTAATTCATAGTTTATACCACTTTCAACTTTAGTTTAACAATTTCATGCCATTTTCAAATTTTAGGTTCTAAGGAGAAGACAACATCACTTGTTGATGAATTAGGTTTGTAGCTGGAGGATAAAGAATGTGCTACTACAAATATAAACAAGAAGGTTTGATAATTGTTACTTTGTTATGAATTTCCTAATGTATTAGTATTTTTTCTCTTTCTATCCAAAACTCGAGAAACCATTTCTTCCTAACATTTTGTATTCCATTATCACATAATTGGTTAATGGTCTGTACTCTATATTGCAGCCTTTGTAGTTGGCCTTTGTCTTTGTTTTTATTTC
This sequence comes from Dendrocalamus latiflorus, assembly GCA_017311315.1. Lineage (NCBI taxonomy): Eukaryota > Viridiplantae > Streptophyta > Magnoliopsida > Poales > Poaceae > Dendrocalamus > Dendrocalamus latiflorus. Next base: position 14,759,453 of record CM029677.1, on the reverse strand, counting down.
GAGTTCCATTGATATTTTTTTGTATGTCAATTGATATTTTTTTTGTAGGATGAGATGATGACCGAGGTTGATATCTACTAAGGCATGGTCACTTGGTTAGAGATGGCTTATTATTGGCTGCTGTTAGACAAGTTTTACGTTGTGAACTTGTCATGTAATGAATTCTTAAATGAACTAGTGATGAACTTGTCGAAAGTCAAAGCAAACGAAGCGGTTTCTTGAAGTGAATTCTTCAAATAGCTTTTTTTTAGTTCAAAACCGTGTGCACCGTCCGCATTGATGTCTCCGCCGTTTGCTACCATCTCGAAAAGTGTAGAGAAAAGCCAGCCCAAAAGAACATGACAATATGTACATGGTATGGTTACCCACAACATGAGATGGTGAGTCTACCTCCGTTTACTTGTTTGGTGAGTAGTTTGTTCGTGAAATACAGAGCCATGGACAGAAAATCTAAAGCCAACAAAGAAGGCAGCATGCAAATATCCGCTTTGCCTCTTATTGAATCATATACCATTCACAGATTGTCTCAACCTCACATCACCAATGAATCAAAACACGCTACCAGGTGATGCTACATCTACACCACTCATTCCTACTACTAGGTGCTGCTACCTCTACACCACTCATTCCCCACTACCAGATGCTATTCGTCTCCTACACTCCCCTTGCTAGCTCTCTCCTGACTCCACTCTACTTATGTCCATCTCCATCTGGAATAGCTCTTTGCCCTGTTGCACTTGTTGCTTCCAAACTACAACGACGGTCCAGGTCTTTAAGGTTCAAGTTTGAATCTATACTAGGTACTTTGTATTGTTCACCAATTTGCAACCTACTGCTTTTAACCTTCCCTACAAGCGACTGCTGCTTCTTACCTACCTTGGCCTCCTCTTCTTTTTCTCTCATCTAGCCGTGCTCTTCCCCTGCACCACAGCGAGAGAAGGGTGGTGCAGTTCTTCGGCCACATGTGGGATAGAGCACAGGGTAACCACATTTCACCTCAATACTTCTATAGCCTTGTTCTTTTCTCTTCTCTTCTCTACCTTTTCTCCTTTTGTTGGACCATGTGTTTCATTTTGTTGCATCTTTTTACTAAAATAGGTCTTCTCTATTGTTACAATAAGAGTTTAATTTCTATTGTTGTAGCAGTTGTTCTCCAGTGCTGCAGCAGGTATTTTTTTCTTTGTTGCAATAAGTCTTTTCTATTGTTTCAATAAGAGTTCAGCTTGGTTCGCATAGATCTGTTGTCCTAGTGTTCTTTTTTTGTTGCATTAGGTATTTTCAAATGTTGCAACTATCATTTTCAAATGTTTTCATGCTGTAAGGTTTTAAATTTTTCATTTCAGAATTCTAATCTTATTTTAGCACTTTGCAAAGTCATATATTTATGGTATTATGCATTTTGTGAGAAGATGATATTTTTCAATTATTTCTCGATTTTACCCAATGTTATTATGCATTTTGTTGCATACGGTGATTACAATTCTTGCATAAATAGTTCATCGATGTTGGACTGAAGCGTACAATGGAAAGTCCCCCATCGTACGTCTAGGTGCTAGTATCAACCTAGGACACACTCTTTTGCGTATGCTGTTCGGCTCTATCAACCTATTCAAGCGAGTATTTGTACTCCGAATGACGTGAAAGTTTAACATAAGACTCATAGTTGCCCGACAACATTCCATTTAAAATTTTCCCCTAGAATTTATTATGTGGCCCAGAGAAACAATTATGCAAGTCGGGGCACACTCTTTTGTACACGCCGTTCGGCTCTATTAGCCTATTCAAGCAAGCATTTGTACTCCGAATGATGTGAAAATTTAACATAAGACTCAAAGTTTCCCCAAAAATGTGCCATTAAAATTTGCCCTTGGAATTTGTTATGTGGTCCGCAAGAACAGATATGCAAGTCGAGACATGCTCTTTAGTGTATGCCACTTGGCTCTATCAGCCTTTTAAAGCGAGCATTTGTACTTTGAATGACATAAAATTTTAATATTAGACTCAAAATTGCCCCGATAACATGCCGTAAAAATGCGCCATTGAAATTTGTTATATGGCCCATAGGAACAATTATGCAAGTCGGGATATGCTCTTTTACGGACGCCTTTCAGCTCTATGAGCCTATTCAAACGAGCATTTATACTTTGAATGATGTGAAAATTTAACATAAAATTCACAGTTGCCCCAATAACATACCATAAAAATTCACCACTGGAAGTTTTTATGTGGCTCACATGAACAATTATGCAAGTCTGGATACGCTCTTTTGCATACGCCATTCGGCTCTATTAGCCTATTCAAGCGGCCATTTGTACTTTGAATTAGGTGAAATTTTCACATAGAACTCCCGCTTGTACTACCACCATGCCATACAATTTCACCACTGGAATTCATTATATCCTATGTAGGATAAATCATGGAATTTAGCGTATGTTCTTCTGCTTACACTGTTCAACTCTATTAGCCTATTCAAGCGAGCATTTATTCTCTGAATATAGTCAAGATTTCACATAGGACTCTCACTTGCATTATACTAATTAACATGCTATACAAATTTATTTTCAGGATTTCCTTTTTGGCGAAAATTGTCTTTTCTTTTTCTCAATATGTATATCGAATTCACTTTTGATTTGTGGTGTTCTTATATATTGGTTTTGTGTTAGTATGGACAAATTGTTTCAATTTATAACCATTTGGACCAATTTCAATGAAGTGGTTGTATGGGTAGCACAAAACAAGCTTGTAAGTGAAGGGTTCTTCTCAACACTAGAATGACAGGTATATGGGAGCGGCGATGTATGTGCTACAATAATCATGCACTATACCGGCCTAAAATGGGAAATTTATCCATTCAAAAAGTTTTAAATTTGAATTTTGAATTTAAAATTAAACATGCTAGCAAAAAATGTTACTATGTTTGTTTGCAAGCTAAAGAAAGTATTAGATCTAAGTTAATGAAGCAAAATTTCCGCATTCTAAAAAGGAACTCATGATATATTAGATCTCTGTGGGCGTAAAATTTTGTATCCTTTTGGAATGAATGAATGTAACTGCATCTCATTTTTCTAGCAGAAAGTACCCTTCAAAATAATCTCTGCTTCAGTAAAAGTTTTTCCTCTAATTATCCCAAACTTTTTAGTTAATAGTTCTCGCTTTAGTAAAAGGTTTCCCTCCAATAATTTTAGTTAATAGGTAAAATAATTTACAACAAATGAGCTAATTTTTCTCCATTGCCTTTCTATCTTCCCCCAATTTACACATGAACTCTCATCATGTATATCATCAACAAAGTACTGAGTGGTCACCTCCTTGGTTTCATACCCATCAGCTATAACCATTCACAAGAGATAGATATCACCAGCATGGCAGCCAAAAAATGATCCCTCACTTGTTTACAACACTGCTTAGTGTGAAGGTTGATAAGACAAACACCAATGCAACAACTAGTGTTGGATGTGAGAATTTTCTGCATTTTTGGTGTTCCAAATTTCTTTGCTTCCCAACCAAGCCCAACTGGTGCCGCATAGTAGTCTTCTCACTATTGTGAAACTTATTAGGTTGACTCCATGAGCATAACAAAACCAAAATGAAGAGATGAAGCATTCGGAAACTCTTGTCCAGCAGTAGTTTAATTCCTTTAGCCATGGGTAGCATAATTAGACTGACATTGTACTATCTGTTATGACATAGGTCATCTTAGACAACATATTGAGGCTTGAGTTCTTGTGAAATTTGATGGTGTACAGTACAGTCTAAAGATCAATTAAGCCAAACACCTATTGGATCAGCTAATAAGGAAGGATGAAATATTGTGCCTTTGATTCTAACTCCAACCTGTACTTTAAAATGTTCGAATCCCAAGGTCAAGTACATAGTGCACCAACTAAACTCACTCTCACATGTATTGCCACTGCTAGAAAAGGGGAAGGCCAAGGTAGTAACTGGTTCTCAGTAGTTAGCTCCTCGTCTCCATGGCTGCAATTTGTCAAATACTGGGCAAGCCCAATCCATTCCATATTTTCAAGGACTAAAAGCACTTCTTCCCAATGGCAGCGTTTCCTCAAACACCTATCGAGCATAATTGTTTTTCCAATCTAGAATCAGCCACCTATTGTTGTCAATGTAGTGAATTTCTTGGTTGCCACCTAGCTTGAGTGTGCACCCGTTGTCATCCATGGCCATGGCAGCACACCACACAGTCGTGCAAGCCATGGTGGCTTGTGCTTGCACCACCCACTCACAGGGGCTGAGCGTAACTCGTTCACCATAGTCGAAGATCTCATACCTGTAACTGGTTGGAGCCATGCCTTGTGTTGTTCTTGTGATATGCACTCTTATGGCACACCATTTGGTGACATTTTTATGAATACCACTTGGTCAGTACCAGGGATCAGAGTCTACCAATGTTGTGTCACTTGGTCATCTCCTTCCTCACTCCATAACTGCTAGTCGGTCTTGCCCTCCATCCCTCTAGCCTTGAGGGGCATTTTCTCGAACAGCTTTGTGGGTTGCTTGTTGTTGAGCTTTGCAGAATGATGATTCAAGTGAGTTGTGGGTCTCGAACTCGGCTCTATCAACCTATTTAAGTGAGCATTTGTATTCTGAATGATGTGTAAATTTAACATAAGACTCAAACTTGCCTCGGTAACATGCCATAAAAATTCACCCTTAGAATTTGTTATGTGGCCCACAGAAACAATTATACAAGCCAGGACACACTCTTTTGCGTATGCTGTTCGGCTCTATCAACCTATTCAAGCGAGTATTTGTACTCCGAATGACGTGAAAGTTTAACATAAGACTCATAGTTGCCCGACAACATTCCATTTAAAATTTTCCCCTAGAATTTATTATGTGGCCCAGAGAAACAATTATGCAAGTCGGGGCACACTCTTTTGTACACGTCGTTCGGCTCTATTAGCCTATTCAAGCAAGCATTTGTACTCCAAATGATGTGAAAATTTAACATAAGACTCAAAGTTTCCCCAAAAATGTGCCATTAAAATTTGCCCTTGGAATTTGTTATGTGGTCCGCAAGAACAGATATGCAAGTCGAGACATGCTCTTTAGTGTATGCCACTTGGCTCTATCAGCCTTTTAAAGCGAGCATTTGTACTTTGAATGACATAAAAATTTAATATTAGACTCAAAATTTCCCCGATAACATGCCGTAAAAATGCGCCATTGAAATTTGTTATATGGCCCATAGGAACAATTATGCAAGTCGGGATATACTCTTTTACGGACGCCTTTCAGCTCTATGAGCCTATTCAAACGAGCATTTATAATTTGAATGATGTGAAAATTTAACATAAAATTCACAGTTGCCCCAATAACATAACATAAAAATTCACCACTGGAAGTTTTTATGTGGCTCACATGAACAATTATGCAAGTCTGGATACGCTCTTTTGCATACGCCATTCGGCTCTATTAGCCTATTCAAGCGGCCATTTGTACTTTGAATTAGGTGAAATTTTCACATAGAACTCCCGCTTGTACTACCACCATGCCATACAATTTCACCACTGGAATTCATTATATCCTATGTAGGATAAATCATGGAATTTAGCGTATGTTCTTCTGCTTACATTGTTCAACTCTCTTAGCCTATTCAAGCGAGCATTTATTCTCTGAATATAGTCAAGATTTCACATAGGACTCTCACTTGCATTATACTAATTAACATGCTATACAAATTTATTTTCAGGATTTCCTTTTTAGCAAAAATTGTCTTTTCTTTTTCTCAATATGTATATCAAATTCACTTTTGATTTGTGGTGTCCTTATATATTGGTTTTGTGTTAGTATGGACAAATTGTGTCAATTTATAACCATTTGGACCAATTTCAATGAAGTGGTTGTATGGGTAGCACAAAACAAGCTTGTAAGTGAAGGGTTCTTCTCAACACTAGAATGACATGTATATGGGAGCGGCGATGTATGTGCTACAATAATCATGCACTATACCGGCCTAAAATGGGAAATGTATCCATTCAAAAAGTTTTAAATTTGAATTTTGAATTTAGAATTAAACATGCTAGCAAAAAATGTTACTATGTTTGTTTGCAAGCTAAAGAAAGTATTAGATCTAAGTTAATGAAGCAAAATTTCCACATTCTAAAAAGGAACTCATGATATATTAGATCTCTGTGGGCGTAAAGTTTTGTATCCTTTTGGAATGAATGAATGTAACTGCATCTCATTTTTCTAGCAGAAAGTACCCATCAAAATAATCTCTGCTTCAGTAAAAGTTTTTCCTCCAATTATCCCAAACTTTTTAGTTAATAGTTCTCGCTTTAGTAAAAGGTTTCCCTCCAATAATTTTAGTTAATAGGTAAAATAATTTACAACAAATGAGCTAATTTTTCTACATTGCCTTTCTATCTTCCCCCAATTGTAACCTTTTTAGAAGTTTTTTCCCTAAGTCCAACAAACCAACCCCCAAGGGGAGACTCAACCCTATCCCCTAAGAGGATTCATCTCCTACCTTTCTCCCTCCCATTTGATCCCTCCCTCCGTCCAATCCCCCAAGAGGATCCATCTCCTAGCTTTCCCTCCCCCGTTGTGATGCCCGTGCTGCTGCACCCTCCTTTGCAGCAACGTGAGGTGGGAGATAGGGAGGAGCCACCAGCACCTCCCATGCTCTGGCCACTGCTGGCCTATCGTCATTATCTCCGGTGAGGAAAGCCGCGACCCTTTGCTCTCCCAACCCTCTTCTCTTGTAGTTTTCCCCTTGACTCCTCTTGTGAAGCCTCTAAAACCTCTAAACCCTAGCATGGTGTGATATGAGTCATTTGACTTGATACGTGGTCAGGGGATAGAGTTTGTGCACGGGTGACTAAAGAGGGTGTAAGGCTGCTATGGCTAAGTCCATCTATGTTCTTGGCTCACGGCAGCAATGTCGGCTGATGAGGTGATTCAGGCACGGTGAGGTGTGGATCTTCAACAGGACTGCGTGCACCACTTACCTCTGGTGCAGGGCCTACCTCCCAGAATTGGAGGTCGAACAAGGCCTCCAGGACATGTCCATGGTTCGTAGAGCACCGCTCACCGGCGCTGCTCTAAGGTATGTCCTGCTTGGTATCAAATTTATGAGGACAGATATGGGGGATGCAATGTGAGAAGGCTATGAATTGGATTGCTTCGCGATACAGCTTTGGATCATAAAACAAGTTAAAATTGTTCCATGAACATGTAGGGAACGATTTCATGAATTTGAACATCATTGTACCAAAGCATGTCAAAACCATGTTCAACATCATGGATTACTCTTTCTAAAACTAAAATGCTTGTCGACGCTCTTAGCACCAGGCCACCAACAGTAAGGAATATCATGTTTGTAGAGAACAGTGGAGGTCTTACTACACCAGAGCTTGCACATAGTGATGTCAACCAATAATCTAATGGTTAATTTAGCCTTCATTTAGACCCTGCAGAAGTAAAGACTTAACATCTAAGCAAAGTAAATTATGAAATAAGAAAACAAAAGTAGCAATTGTGAATTTGAGAGGGAGTAATAGACAGTGTTGAGTCATAGTAGCAGGTAGGTCATAGTTGTAGGTAGGCTTTAAGAACAACAAATATAATCAAAGCTAATGTGTACTAAATAATAGGAAATTGTGTGCACTATATTTGCAGTTATATACCAAAAATAGACCTAAAACTGTAAGTCCTATAAAGTATGTGTGTGTCAAATAGCAAGTGAAATTGCCAAATTTTAGCTCTTTAGTAGTAACAAAGTTACTATGAAACTATTTTGGCATATTGTCACTAACCCAACCCTTGAAAAAAAGACCATCACTCACCCACCCCTTTAAAAAAAGAGTCACTCACCCACCCCTTGAATCGAAGTGGATGTGCAGGGATTTCTAGAGCATTATCATGGAGAAGCACAAACTGATCAGTAGTGCCTTTCAGATATTCACAGCCAATAGCAGAGTAGTAATCTAATTAGAACATGCTCTGACATTATTCAATACTTTGTGCCAAACAATTTACTTCAATGTTATGGACAATGCGTTTTTTATCATTTTGTGCATCCACTATGTGGTATGTAGGCACGGGCATTACTCTTTCGCAAATGGAAAAAAATTACAAAGCAGAGACTTTTAATAGTTTTAGCACCTACATCACTCTCCAACCATCAGCACCACACACAATGCTAACATAGTTTGGGATTCAGAAATGTAGAAATTTGAGATTGCTCTAATGAAATATTTGGCAGCTCTTTAATCCTTAGTGTTAATGAATTGCAACTAGAGGGTTCCTTTATGAAGGATGAAATCCCCTATTACTTCTGGACCTTCTTTCCAAAAGAAGACTTAACAAGTACAAACTACCTGATACACCTTTCTCATTCTATCATGTGTGTTTTCATTGCTGATAGTACCTTTGATAGACCCTTGCCTTTCTATTTGATTTGATGATTGTATTGCAGGTGAGCAATATCAACTTTGTGGATTCTCCAGTAGGGACTGGCTTCTCGTACACCACCACAGACAATGGATTCGTGCCCAATGACAACATGGTTATTCACCACCTACACATTTTCCTCAGAAAGTTTTGTTTAGAGTAGACTCTCCTCTATTCTATATATGCTTTACATTACACGCAAATAATGGCAGAGATAATGCCATGCATTTAAAGCACACTAATTTGATTCATTTACATTTTTTTTCTAAGGATATTTCGTTCCATCATTGTTTGTAGTGGTTTGATGAGCACCCACAGTTCTTGTCAAACCCTCTCCATATTGTTGGCAGTTCATATAGTGGCATAATTATACCTTATCTCGCATTGGAAATTGCTAAATGTAATTAAACTTCCTTCACAATTCTTCTGCCCTTGAACGCAGATTATGTATCTTACAAGTTTGTTCAAAGTGCATTGTTTTAACTACATGCTGCTTTAATTTTAGGAATAGAATCTAGTGATGAGTGACTTCTTAATCTCAAGGTTCAAGAATTTTTCATATTTTGCTACGACTTCTCTTGTCTGACATATCATACAATTCACTTCATTTGTACTCTTATTGTAATTTTATTCTCTTTTAAGGTCAGCATTGGACCTTTTTCATTTGTGGCCTAACTAGTATCTGATGAGATTGAAATTAAGATGATTCTGTAAGAGAACAAACAAGTATCAATTGAGTACTTTACATGCTTGGGTAATATAAGCTTATTTTAGAGCAAAAGATGGCCAAGAGCCTTTGTCTACAAGCCTTCTTTGCTTACATGTAAGTCGGGAAATTCAAGTGATATTGAATAGTTTAGTTCAGTTACACAAGAGTATAAAACACAAAATAACTTATGTTAGAGGAGATATCGAATGCACAAGCACACATTGATGTTATGACTTGACCTTAATTTGTGTTTATGCTGCTGACATGCGTCATATTTACATATATTTACTTGTCATTTTACCCTCATATTTTTCATATTTTGAGACCATTTATCATCATTTATACGTTTTTCTATAATTAATTGCTCAATTTGGATCATTTTACATTTTTTGTGCTTTTTCCGCAGGCCGGCGCGATCTAGGCGCATAAACGACAAATCTGGACTGCTCCGTACAGTTGTACGCGTCGTCACGAACGCGTAGGATCAAACCGCGCTGAAAACGGAGCTCTGGAGGGGCCAAAACAGAAGAAATTACATTCGGGAGGGACTTGTTTGCAAACCCTAGAATTATTTGAGGGCTAATCTGCAAATCGCCAAAAATCTCCATCTTCTTCACCAGCCGCCGCCAGGGAGAAGTGAGCCCGGTTTCCTTCTCCCTTAGCCCCCACTGTGCTCTCCTCCTTCTCCACTCTCGCCGCCGGCGAGACCGGGTCAAACTCGCCGCCGGCCATCTCTTCTTCACCCGTGCGCCATCCACCAAACACCACCACCCCGCCGCTCCAGATCTACCGGCCGCCCTTCTGCTCTCCCTCCATCGCGCCTCCTCCTTCGGGCCGCCCCACTTCTCAACCCGTCTTCTCCGCCGCCGACTCGCCGGCGCGCCACCAACACCTCCGCGCCGCCATTTCCTCCCCGCCTTCTGCTCCATAGCTCCGCCGCCTTGCACACTCCAGTCGGCGCCGCCGCTCCTCTCTTCGCCTCCCTCCTCTCCTTCGGCGCCGCCATCTCCTCTCCTCTTCCCCCTTGGTTCCCCCTTCATCCTCTGCTCCGGCGATCCCTTCTCCTCCCCCATTCTCTTCTCCAGCCACCGCGCCATCTCATCCACCGCCGCCTTTCTTCCTTAGCCCCTTCCTGCTTCTCTTCTCCTCCTACCTGCTCACCTCCCTTCACCGGCCACATCGCCGTCGCCTCTCCTCTTCTCCGGTCGCCGCGCATCCTCCCGTCACCAGATCCGGGCCATCTAGCCGGCAGCCGACCGAACCGATCTCCGCCAGCACCGACGCCGACGCTACTCCTCTGCTACCTCTTCACCGACCCCTAGCACCGCCGACCTTCATCAGCGCCGCCCCCTGCTACTCCACGGCACCGACGATCTCTCCACTGCTTCCTCTACGGCGCCGCCGCCAATCTCTCCTCTGCTACTTCTACCCCATTAGGTTGAATCCTTCCCAAAATCTTCTATTCTCATTACTGTTGATGTTAATTACCCTGTTCATTACAGATTTTGTGAATTGTGAATGTTAATATGGTATTGTGAATTTGGTTGATATCTCTGTGTGATGGTGAATTATGCACTGATGAATGCTTGTGCTCACTGAGATGTTAGTTGAGATCAGTGCATAATCTGTTATTGGATATTGGTTCAGCTCATGTTATTTTGTTTAGCTTTGTTAATGTGATGTTAGATTAGTGTCTGCGTGTCTGTGATCAGTTCCTGTGTAGGCTCTGTCGTGTGCTTGTGCAGTCGTCAGTGTTAGTTTCTGTGATGTTTGTGCGCACGATTTAGCTAGCCGGCGACCGTTTCCTTCCCCTTGCTGTCTCGACCCCCTCCTTGCTTCTAGTCCTCTCTTGTGCTTCTCGACCTCCCCCTTTCTTCTTTGCGCGGTTGGTCGTTAGCGATGTCGTGTAGTCGTTTGTAGTTCTTTGTTGTGTTGTCCCGCCATCGTCGTCTAGTTAGCTGTCGACCGTCTTCCCCCTCTTTCTCTCTCGACCCCCTCCTTGCTTCTAGACTTCCCCAGTGCTTCTCGACTCTCTCTTTCTGTCTCGCGGTCGATAGTTAGTTAGATCATTGGTCGGTAGTCGTGTTCGTTCGTGTAGTCATCAGTGTCGTTCGTGCGTGGTTAGTCGTCGTGTTGTTCGTTCGGTCGTACGACTTCCATTCGTATGGTCGTTCGTCCCGTCGTTGTTTAGATCGTTCACTCGTTTAGTGTGTTCGTCGTCCGTGCGAGTTAGAGTTCGTTCGGTAGTTCATTCGTTCGGCTAATTGGTAGTCGTTTTAGGTTTAGTTTCCTCCCCCGTTTTGTTTGACCTAGCTTTAGATGAGCACCGGTAGCCTCAGTCTAGTCCCTGTGGAGAACACGACACTCGCCGCTATTTCAGTGGCAACCCGTGCACTTGCGGGTGTGCTATTTCACACGATCAGCTGCATGCTAGCTAAATACAAGTTCATGTAATTTTCAAGCTTTTAAGAATATTTTTGGCATGGTTTACACCTTAATATTGATGTATGTAGACTGCTATCTTGTAGACTTAACCTAATTGGAGGTAGGCCTTATCTCTGCCGAAGGCAATAGAAGATAAAATTGCTAAAGGTGAGATAAAATTAGTCAGAAATGCTATTCTATATTCCATTGGTTCTATGTTTGACTTACATGTTGGATTGTTTCACAAACAAAGTATTGATCTTTTCCTTATGCTCCTCAATACAATGTCTTAGATGAATTTTTATCTATTAAAGTGACAAGAAGATGCTAAGAATCATTAATTCTGAGTTCTAGTTTCTACACAAGTAATGTGAGACTACTGTCTCTAGATATTGATAATCTTGTTTTGTGCAGATGGTCTGATTGGCATAGGAATCGCCATGACTACTGTTGGACTTCTGGTTGCATGGTGGGATTGCAGCTACTATTGCCAGGAAGAAGTGAAATGATATCGGCTTACCGATAAAGTAGGAGATGTCTCATTCTGTGGTTTTAGTTGTTCTACTATTAGTTTGGTTATATTCAGTCAAGTCATGTGCATAAAATGAGTTGATGATATCATGATACTCTGGAGTATGGAGGCAATGTAACATGTCCATAAAATGAGTTGACTATATCATGATACTCTGGAGTATGGAGGCAATGTAACCTTTGTTCACTAGTCTGTACATCGAGTGATCTAGCATTTTAGTACCACTACTAGTTCTCAATATCTTTGACTTTTAGGTCAAATCTTGACAACCATGCTATTGCCTGAAACAAGTGTTTGACTTGAATACACCACAATGTTATCAACATTAGCTGTTATTTTGCCACAAGAATAAACACGGCTCTTATTCTAGAACACCTACATTTCACTCTATAGATTGTACACAGGACAAGATGGTGACAACTAGGGGGCATCATGGTGCCATCTTGTTTAACAAATGAGCAAAGGTGCAAACAATATTCCACTGACCCTACACAATATCCAAGCTTCTATGGTTTAGTTCCACTTAAGTTCAAGAAATACAAATAGTATTGTGATTTACTATAGACAATAATATAAAAATTGAGTTGGAATCCTAGGATTAGGCTTGGATGCCTACCTCCTTTTAATGAGTGTCAGAGCGGTGAAATTGAATCATCAAAATTTCATCGATATACCACAGTTACTATTAGGTTTTAATAAAATTACAAATATGTGAAAGCTCCATATCCTAACCTAAATGTAAGAAAAAAAGCTCAATTAGGCAACCTAGTCAAGACAACTACCATATATTTACTTTTTTTTTTACAAATTTGGAGCGTAGCACAAGTGGCAAACAAACGTTATATTGCATTTAAGTCATGTGTTACAATATGTCTCTATATGTGTTACTATAGCATTATTCTGTGACACATATTTACACGTTACAATAATGTGTTACAACGTCCCTTTATAACCCATATTCCGTGTTGCTACAGTATTTCTCTGTAACACTTTTCACACCTCGTTAAGTATGTGTTACAAAGTGCCTTTGTAACACAAATTATGTGTTACTAAAATATCTCTTTGTAACACATTATTAAATATGTTATGGAAATGTGTTATAGAATATATGTTTAGCAGTAGTGATACTTGTATGTCACAAATTGATACTTTGTGTGTAATTTTGCCTATTCATGGAAGATAAAACATGCTTCTTATAGGTGTTGCTTTGCTTGTTGTTCTGATGATGTTCATTTAGCAAATACACTGACTGGATGTGCCTCTTGCACTGAGTCTAGCAAATTTGTTGAGTCCTGATTCTCTTGAATGTTCAGTGCAATGCAAATGAGAAGTGGTAGATTATTGAATGTTAGGAGTGCTTGTAATATGTATAAAACAATATACAAGTGTCAAAACCATGGGTAGTGTAGATATTTTGCATAAAATATTACGACTCCATGGATAGGTTTCATGATATGCAAGATACGCCATTTCACAAAATGCATCGGATGCATTAACATCACAAATTGTAACATCTTGAAAAATGTAAATCTGAAAATGTGAAGCTTTTTAGTTATTTTTGCAATGTATTTCATTTGAATTTGGAGTTATGAGATTTTTCTGAAAAATTTGGTGAAGGTTCCAAAAGTTAAAAGGATCAAGAAGAAACAAACCTATTTAAATAATAGAGAATTAAAGTTTAAAATAAGAATCTGAAAAGATGATCCAGAAAAGGAAGGGAGAAATTTAACTTAAAAATATAAATATCACATACATACAAATGTACAAACCAAAAACAAAAGAAAAAGAGAAAGGAAATAAAAAGAAAAAAGGGATAAAGGAGCCAGGCCGGCCACCAACCCGACCCAGCCCCCACCTCCTTTCCGCCTCCCTTTTCCGCTTCACAAAGCGGCCCAACCCGCTTCCCCGCTCCGCACTGCTGCCACGCAGAACCCGCCTCCACCCGCGCCCGTCACTCTGTCACGCGGGCCCTCGCCCCTCTCCGCCTCCTCTCTCTGGCCAGCGGGCCCAATCCCGCGAGCCCTCTCCTTCTCCCTCCTCCTTTTCCCCCGCACGCCTGGCCCCTTCTCCGCCGCTTGACTCCGGTCAAAAGCCAGGCAACACGGTGCGAGAGCTCAGCTGGTCAGCGACGTGCGGGATTTCCTTGAACCTTGCAGCCATAACCCCGCCGCCGCCTGCCAATGCCACCCGACCGTGCCGCTTGTCCCCGACGTGCGCGCACGACGCCATGTGTGGCTAGCCGCGCCACGCCGCCTATAAAGCCCGGGCGACACCCCAATCGCTTCGCCATACTCCCCTCTGCATTCTACCACAAGGAATTGAGCTCAAAGCCCTTAAACCGCCGTCAAACCGTCACCTTCCCCAACTCCGGCCACCGGCACCCTCCGCCAAATTCCGCCAATCCCCGTCATCAAAACCCAATTCCTCGCACCCAAGCCACCTCCAGCTCGCCGCGAAGTCATTCCCGGCCTCGCTCGAGCTCCTCGCCGCCCGTACCTCGCCGTCACCAAACACCTCCCGAGCTCGCCGCTCGTCGCCGACCTACCTCCGACGCTCCCCGGTCCCCGTCAACCCCTCCACCAAACTCACCTCGGCGCGTGCGACGTATTTTCGCCGTCACCCACCATCCTCCGGTCACCCCTCGCCGCCAGCACCGCTGCCCCCGACTTCCTCTGCCCGACCCCCTCTGTAGGTTGGTGTAAAAGGGTTACTTACCCTATATGGGTAAGCAACACCTGAGTGACCGACTGGCTAGCAGCGTTAATTCTCTTCTCCCCCCGCTCCCTCGGTCGCGCGCGTTTGAGCTCCTGGCTCCGCAGCGTTGAGGTTGAGTCCTTTTTATTTTCGGACTGACAGCCGGACCCCACCTGTCAGCGGATGCCAGTCTGAGAGGCCCGCTGACACCCGGGTCCCACCTATCAGTACTGACCACTGACATGTGGGTCCAGAGCCGAAGTGTCCCACCTGTCAGTGACCAATAGCATGTATGGCCACTGACAAAGGGGTCCCACTTGTCAGTGACCGAGCGCAATGGGCTCACTGACATGAGGGCCCGCCTGTCATAGACACAGAGCATAAAAAGATAAAGAAAAGAATAAAAATAAAAATATGCAGTAGGACCCACCTGTCAGACTTTTGAGAATTTCTAGATTTAATCAAACGGAGAACTTTGGAAAGGCATAACTTATTCATTTTAACTCCAAATTGAGTGAAACAAATTTCTAAATTCATCTAAATTCAAGATCTATCCAATGGAACCGAAACCAAGATTTTTAGAGTTTATTTGAATTTCTGGTGATATTATGTTTGATTTGCTGATTTACTTTTATTCGAATTTCACGCGCGTTAAAATAGCATACAAGGCTCAGGAGGAAGAAGCCGAGGCAGCCACTCTAGAAGCTCAAGAGAACCAAGACCCAGAACACTGTGACCAAGGCGAGTTAACACTTTGACCATGTTGAACCCATGTTTATGCAAATTTAATTTCCTTTAAATTATCCACCTGCATGCTGCTATTTTATGTGGTATATTACATTCACTTTTAAAGGTGTTAGCTATACACCTAATATTAAGCTTGTTAGTAATACTCCTTGAAATGTTGGACATATGAACCTTGTCGCCCTAGCAAAATTATAATGGTGTATCTTTTGCAAATAAGTCCATATAAATATTACGTTGCTTAGTATGGCTAGACAATCGGAGGTACATAAATACTCCAAAATTATCACTTGCAATTATGAAATGATTTGGGCAGTCTTGGTGGGAAAGACTGGAGTATGTGGATATGTTATTTTATGTTCTTGAAAAACCCCAATATTGCTTTAATACCTGGGTGGGTGGTTTGGGGGCTGGTATGAGGTGCAGTGGACGCACAAAATGTGAAATGTGATAGAACCATCCAGGTAACCCTAAGGATTGAATCTTGTCATGTTAGCCTGTGTAAAACAGTACAACCACAAAGTCTGTAAAATACAACTTGGCTTAGTAGATTTACCGAACCCTGAAAGTCATCCTCACAGGAGGAGGTGGTGAGGTAGTGCAAGCGGCTGTCTGTGTGACGGCTTGAATGGGACACTCGTAGAGGGTGAAGTTCTGCTGTGGCGGGCTAGTAGTAGGGGTAGCCAGCTGCTAGACGTTCAGAAGGATAACATCCCGCACAACGTATGGGACCCACCGCAAGTGGGAGCGACCCATAGGGTGAAATGATGGACGGGGCGAGGTACCTTGAACAGTCACTGTGACGGTCTACTCAACCACATGACTAAGGAATCATGTGGGCAGCGAGTTGGTTGTCTCTTGTGGTGAAAGTGTACAAACTCTGCAGACTCAAAACTATTCGAATAGCCGTGCCCACGGTCAAGGGCAGACATGGGGACTTAACTAGATATAGTTCTATTTGAAAATAGTTGAAAGTTGGGAATGGTAATATGAAGGGCAACAGATTGCCCTGGTTTGAATTATCCTGGGTGTCGTCCCAGTGGTAAGTTAAGCAGCTATACGCTAAAAAAATGTTATATGGTGCAGATGCCATGTAACGGTGGATGAAATCTGTGTCAAATATAAGATAGTCTTACTACACAAATTTAAGTCATGAGTTCAAAACTACTAGGTTTTAGGGTTTTTTTAGTAATTGTATTCAATAGCACTCTACGCAAAATAAAATAAGCCCAAGCCTTCCTTTGATAAGCTGAGCATGTTAATTATTGCATTCTGTGTGTTGGCTTGCTGAGCACGGTGAATTTGTGCTCACACTCGCCTACCCAAACAGAAACATGTATTCAAGATCACTATGCCCATGACGACGCCCCTGCTACTGAAGGACGAAGCAATGAAGGAAATTAGGGCGTAGTTTACGTTTTCAGAAAATAGACAAGTTTGACCTTCGACGGTGTGTGCATGTATATTGTCTAAGTCTGGGTAATATATAATGCACACATTACCCCCAGTCGCTTGCCTGTGGTGTGGTCTTACTTTTGCTTCCGTTTCCGCTGTTTGATGTAATGAAGACATTTGGCCTAAGCGGCCCCTTTTGTAAACTCTCACCCGATGTGGTGTATTTTAATTCTGTAATATTATTAATGGTCATGCGATGTATGATGTGATTCAGCAATGTACATGTGTGCACTATCTACTGATCTAGGGAATAGTGAAGTGAACACATTAGATTCTGGATTGAAAAATCCGGGTCTGACACAAATGAGTGATAGGTCCGTGAATAGGTTTTATGATGACCTTGAAGGACAATTGCTCAATTTGAATAATTGCCAAACCAATTGATACAACATTTTATGGTCTTTTGTTAGCACTTAATTATCTTTGAACACTTATATATTTATGTGTTGCGGCTTGTTTAACATATGGACAATTCCATGTTAGCAGTGCTTTGGACAAACTCTTAATTAATCGGTACCAAAGAATGTACAAAAATTTCAAAAAATTTGTATACAAGTAGATAGGAGTAAAAATGAAAATAGACTTGAAGGGCTAAAGCCAAGGGTAGCATGGACTTTTCCCACCAATCCTCTCTTTCAAAATTTTAAGAGCCAACCTCCTACCAAATACTTTTCTTAGTTAGCTCCAGATTCTCAGAGTAGTGGATTCTTAGAGAATTAGGAGCAGAAGCTGACAAATCAGACCTTAATAAAACAGCAAACACACACACATTAGTTATAGGGTGAGTTCTTTTGGGCTATAATTTATGTCTTTTGGCTTAAATTTTTTAATTCTGGCTGTCCACGATTTTGATGGATATAGATGAAGTCGGTATAATATCTGTTACAATCGACTTGTAGACCTCGCCTTAAAAGGACACACTATTTGAAAACTAGTTACTATAGATAAACAAAAAGTCATAAGCCATAAGCTGAAATGAACCTAGCCATACATCTCTTGTCCATCTCTTCTATTTCATTAATGCAATACAATGCCTTGTCCATACGCACCTTTCAAACTCATACCGGTATAGCTGAGGGAACACCCGTCGATGTACACCCTTTACCCTATCCCGTGGGGTGCCTACCAAAATAGGTCTTTCTCAAGAGCACTTCGGACTAATCATATAACTTTCTCACTAATCTAACTCATACACTTTAGACTAGCTATATGACTTTCTCAATGACTGGCTCAAATGCACTCCTTTCATGATATAAATACACATGATGCAATATTTCCATTAAACATATAAACTTATTCATCACTATCTTACCATCATCATCACCATTTAATCATAATGGGAAACATGAGTAAATATAGTAATAAAGCATGGTAAATATTGTAGGAATAACAAATAATAAGTAATAAAAGCAAACAACTCATTGACTGCTCTACCATGCACTTGTCTTAACCATGTATAAAGACTTGTTGGATAGCGGTCAACCACCGAAACGAATCATTAAAACATGTTAACAATCATAGCACAATATCTTAATACCCATCCACAACATGCAAATAAGACCACGTGCTCCTACGTTTAAACACGCCTCTCTCCATTCTCCTCGATTTACTGATATTGCTGTCCTAGCATTTAAACAAGCACCACTTGCAACCCGGAAACCCAATATATTAAACAATATATTTTATGGAATCTACACAAAATTTTCTACAAACTTCTAGTTAGCCAAAATTCCTTGTTAAGCCATCTTGTGCCTCGTTTTTAGCCTAAAAAATAGTTCTATTATAATTCAGGATAGCTGGCCAGGCTTCACAATTTTACAACTATTTTTCTACCATATAAAATATAGCAAATTTAATTTGGCCATCAACTAATTTTAATTTGTAAACTAATACAACTACTACCATTGATGATCAAATACTGAACAACATCTTCCCAGAAGCATAACTCCCTAACTACTAACCCAAATTTAGCGTTCTAGTACTCCATGAAAAGTTGAACAAGGAATTACAGCTTACATGTTATACACAAACCCTAATTCGGATAAAGATGTTATACACGTATCAGGAGGGTACAGTAATTTCGTTTGCAGTAAACACACAAGGAGGATGCAGACTTCTTTGTTGCAACATGGACAACCGTATGAGTGTAACATGGACGAACATAACATGTACTGGTCAAATCTATATCGTTCTTTTCCCCTCATTGTCAGCAGCCTACCGCTGAAAATCATTGGAGAATTGCAGCCGTAAAATCAAAAGCTATGGCTATTACAAGAAAAAAATGTAGTACTTATTGACTTCATGCATGCATATACATGGCCTTGCGTGAAATGAATATTTATTAGTTAGTGTACACTAAAATTAGCACACAGTATGTTCTTTGAATTAATTGAAGGCTTTGAGATAATGGCTGGCCTGATGCCCAAATATATACAAGACGCTCATTGCAATCATCCTTACCTGATACAAGAATTAATCCCACCTGGCTTTGAGCTGAGAACTCCGACGACCAGCGTACGATTCTGGCGGCTAGCTTATCTAATCACCCTGGTAAACATACAGCGGCCAAGCTCACCGTCTAGCTCTAAGTGCCAAAAATCCACGGGAGAGACTTAAAACACTTGTAACGAAGCTCCCCAGTCTGGTACTAGCTAGCTTCAATGCTTAGCTATAGCTAGTGCTAGACTGCTAGTTCTCACATTCTTGCGATCATGTCTTAAAAGAATATGTTTATTTTACTCTAAACTTTTACGATAGTTTAAGTTTCAACTTTAAACTATAAAATTAGATGTTCAATATCCCTCAACTATCAAAACCGTGTATTTTACCCCTTGAGACTATTCCATCCCAGTTTTCGTCTGAGTGGCACTGACGTGGAAACGGTTTTTGACACATGAGCTTATTTAAAGGTGATATAGTAGCCCAGTCAGCATAATCATCATATAAATAAGAAATGTACAATAGGACCCACCCATCAGTCTCATATCCTCTCATTCTCTTCCTCTCTTCACTCTCTATCGCATCTGGCCACGCCACTTGCTGCTGGCAATGACTACCACCACCACCATGTTTCTTCTTCCTTCCCTTCTCTCCCTCTCTCCATAGCTCATCACTGAGGCGGATGATCTAATCGACGTTGGAGATGGAGATAGTGACGTGGATGAAGGCACATCATCACTGACCTCTGCACCTACGTCTTACCAAAGTGGACGGCAAGATGCTGCTGCTGGTGATCGGAGTGGACAGAGGAGGCGGCCCGGCGACCAGGGCACACGGGATCTGGACCTTGTTGTAGGGGATTGAAGCAGAGCAGCCTCAGCTAAGTGTCACCGTTGCCCCCAAGTGCCGCCGCCATAGGCGGAGATTGGGGAGGTGGCCAAAAGCAATGGCCATATCTAGGGAGGAGGCCTATTTTGGCTCCCCTCCCCGTCGCCCTCCACCATGCGTCCATCTCCGTGACCCCCTCTCCCGATGCGCCCAACATTGCCCTAGCCTCCAGGACAACGAGGAAGATGGCGATGGTGGACTGGGGACAAAGGAAGAGGTGAGAGATTGGGAGGTGAGGTCAAACCGAAAGGAAAAGACAAGCTCACCGATGACAAATCTCCGGCCTCCTCCTCCACCATATTTTTTTATATTTATTTGATGATTTTGCTGATTGGTTGAAATGTCATCCCAAAATCAACTCACGTTTCAAAAAATCACTACCACGTTGGTGCCGCGTCAATTAAAACAACCTTCAATCAGTCTTAAGGGGTAAAATAAAGGGAGATTGGATCATATACCCTCCCTTTAGTTGGGAAATTGAGGATTTACCCTCCACATCTCAATGACACGTGGAGTCATCATAAGTCACTGACACGTGGGCCAGGAGGGTAAATCCTCAATTTTCATCTAAATGGAGGGTATATGATCAATTGCCAGGTAAAATAAATGGTATTGATAGTTGAGGGTTATAAAAACATCCGGTTTTTCAATTTCAGATTGAAAGATAGACAATTGTAAGAGTTCGGGGTAAAGTAGATTTATGCCAAAAGAATTTGACCGCTTTGTTGATCTCCTCCTGTGGGTTGGTAGTGTTCTACTAGCTCTCTGGACTCAGGAGCATGCATGCTTTTATGGATCCATTTGCTTGGACATATGCATGTGTAGATGCCCTGAGACTGAGAGCACCATGCACGGCACGGCATGGCATGCACCCATTGGCCATTGGCTTGGTTTGGTTGGTACATGCATGCAGATATGCGTACTGCACTATGGAAAAGTCCCTGAGACACTTGAGAAACGAAAAAAAACCAAAATTGTGGAAGAAACGAAAAGCGGAAGAAATAAACAGCAGATGGCTCATCTCACGGCCGGGCTTCTTGCAAGAAAAAGGGACTAGAAGAAGAACGCGATCGACGAGCTCTTGACACGAACTAGCTATGGAAACTGGCTCAGATCTGCGGGCCAGGTGAGAATCGTTCGTATCAGTACTGGTCGGCTCATCAACGGCACAAGAAACCAAACGTATCCAAGAGATCATCACACAAGGGGAGAAAAGATCAGGGAAAAACATGCAGCTAGAATGCTTGGCGAATCTAACATGGGTCATGGGTGTTCAGCTGAACACCTAATTTTTTTTATAAAATGCCAGGTATATAATAGATATAATAGATATATATATATACTATTAGTTGTGTTAAAACTATATTTTATACCTGCAAATAAATTCAGTCTGCACTCCTCGTACCTCACGCGCAGCCCATGTAATACACAAGCAAAGCTGTTTGACCAGGCACGAAGACCAATGGTTGATGGAGGTAATCGGTGGCGAGGGTTGAGCGGTGGAGCAACTCGGGCACATGCTCAGGCTAGGAGTTCCGATGGGGTGCTGGCCTCGATGAGATGAGGAAGGAACAAAGCAGGTCATGGCGAACCTGGAGCAGGTCGATGACGACGAAGAGGCTCCGAGGCTATGGCAATTGCTCGTTGGAGGCAGGCGGTGGCAAGATCGAATCCCAACGCTCAGGGATTTCACGAGGGTAATGCGGCTCGGTGTAGAGATTTGCGAGGCCTTTAGTGTTCTTTTATAGCATGGTGAGGGGAGTCCGAGGCGTGCACGCCAAGGCGACAAGGTGGACACGGAGGAGGAGTCTAGCTCAGGGAAGATGGACCTGACAAGGTGCCCCCACATGGCAGTGTCAATGCAGAAAGAAGGCACACGGGGCGCACACAAAGGTGACAAGTGGTAGAGCTACGGGCTGGACTGAGCAGGAGATTATGGGCTTTGGAAAGAGGAAAAGAAGGCGGGCCGAGGCGACGTGAAGTGGACCAGGACGGGAGAAGGGGTATGGGACAAAAGATGGATTTCAACCCAAGGAGGCTTTTGGAATTTTATGGAATTTCTGATTTCTAGAAATTGAGATAATTCAAATTGAGCTCAAAGAAATAGAAAATAAACTTCAAAAAATTCAAGAAATACAGAAAAATTCCTTGCAACACAAGGAACTCAAATAGAACTGTTTTTATTTAATTGATTTTTATTTTGTGCATATTAAACCTTTTATAATTTCTAAAAATTCATATTAAGCTTTAAAAACTTTAAGAAGGCATGGAAAACTAGGATATTACATATAAGCAGTTAACTCAGTCGATGAGATTTTATTTAATTTGTTAAAGGAAAAGCAAAGAGCAGAGGAATTTGGAAAGGGAAAGCAGAACAGTTGGGAGACAATCAAGCAGTTAAAAGGCCGAGGCCCAACATGTACATGCACGGTAGCATGAAAGCATGCTGGGCTTTGCAGGCTTCCAAAGCCCAACTAGCTGCTGCTGTTGTTTTTTCTGCTTTTTTATTGTATGAACTGTGGTAAGAGTAGTAGCGCCCAGGGGCGAAGCCAGGGGAGGCTTAGTAAGGCTCAAGCCTCACCTCCCCCCCCCCGGCGGCAGACCCCCCCCCCCCCCCCCCGCGAGCCCCCCTCCCCCGGCGGCCCCCTCCCGGCGAGCGGCGTGTCGGCAACAGCCGAATCACAGTCTCAGTGTCTCACTCTCACAGAAGCCCAACAAGGCAACAAGCAATAAAAAGAAGCTCATTTCCCACAAAGAGGCCCAGCACTCCAGCAGCCCATGAAAACACAGATCACTATTCCCAGGCAGGCGGCGGCGGAGACTAGCACAGTCGCACAGATCTGGCACTATTCCTAGGCACACCCAGTTTCCCAGATCTGGCGGCGACTCCGAGCGTCGAGCGAGGCGAGGAGGAGCGGAGGAACCGGGAGCCCGGGAGCGAGGCGACGAGCGAGGAGGAGCGGAGGAGCCGAGCTGCCGTCTGCCGAGGAGCCGGGACCCGGGAGCGTGGCGAGGGCCGTGAGCGCGAGGCGTCGAGCGGGGAGGAGCGGAGAGCCGAGCTGGCTCGCCGTCTGCCGAGGCGAGGAGCCGGGAGCGAGGCGAGGGCCGCGGCGGGTGAGGAGGAGCGGAGAAGCGAGACTGCGAGAGAGAGAGGAGTGGAGGAGGCGTTGAGCGGTTGAGGAGCTGCGGCCTGCGGTGTGGGACAGCGGGCGAATAAAAGGAGGGGTGCGCCGGTGCGGTGCGGCCGTGCGGGGCCTACGGGCAGTGCGGGGTGCGGGCGTGCGGCCGTGCGGGCGAACCGAAGTAAAGGCCAAAGGGGGGACCGGTGTCGTGTCCGGGGGGGACCG
The DNA here is from genome assembly GCA_017311315.1 of Dendrocalamus latiflorus. Lineage (NCBI taxonomy): Eukaryota > Viridiplantae > Streptophyta > Magnoliopsida > Poales > Poaceae > Dendrocalamus > Dendrocalamus latiflorus. The sequence goes on along the minus strand of CM029677.1, from coordinate 14,735,806 downwards.
AAGCATTTGCGCTGCTGCCAGCTGCCGGCAGGCAGTGTCCGGTTGTGGGTTGTGTTGATTTCTTTTCCTACCGGCCAGTACTTCTAGTCATCAATTCCAGTGTGAACAAGCTCATCCAGAGTGTGACTGTGTGAGCTTCACTGCTGCTGGTAATTTTTCTATACTTTTTTATATCAGTTTAGCATTCTGAACTTTAGATTTTAGACTACTAATTTATTTATAGTCTTATAGATCTTGCTATAATGGAGAAACGAACTTTGTGCAACTATTTTCGCAAATAATTCAAGTGGTTCTCGTCCAACCAATGAGAGTACAACTCAACCAAAGAAGCTTCGACTATAATTTAATCCAAATGAAATAATTGTCGATCCGGCGTTGCGCATACCAATTGAAGATTATGCTAACGAATTTAGAGATCAAGTGAGAAGGGCATATTTATTGAATGGCCCTACCCGACTAATTGGATATTCATTTCCACAGACATTGGATGGCAAACAATCACGGTCTTTTCAAGAATCATGGTATAATAAATTTGATTGGTTGGAATATAGTGTGGAAAAGGATGCCGCATTTTGTTTTTATTGTTTTCTTTTCAAGAAACCGGCACAACCCAATACATTTGGAAGTGATGTATTTACGAAGGTTGGGTTCTCTCGTTGGAAGATTTCTTTACAAGCTTTCAATAAACATGTTGGTAGCACAAATAGTTCCCACAATATTGCAAGGGGTCTTTGCTATGACTTCAAAAATCAAAGGTCAAGTGTGTCTAGCAAAATCAATACTTATAGCAAGGAGGCCGAAATTGCATACAAAATTCGTTTAACTGCATCTTTAAGTTGTGCAAGATATCTTATAGCTCAAGGTGAACCTTTTCGAGGACATGATGAATCCTCTACTTCCATCAACAAGGGGAATTTCAAAGAGTTATTGGATTGGTATAAAGATAAAAAAGAGGAAGTGAAGGTGGCATTTGATACAGCTTCAGGGCATGCAGTTATGATTTCTCCAGATATTCAAAAAGAGCTTTGTAAATGTTGTGCACAAGAGGTCACAGAAGTGATTAAAGGTGAGATTGGAGATAGAAATTTTGCAGTCCTTATTGATGAGTCCAGAGATGTATCAATAAAGGAGCAAATGGCAGTGATTGTAAGGTTAGTTATAGTTTCACATCATTTATGCTTTGTTGTTTTGTTCTACCTTTAAAGTTTACATTTTATAATCATATCATTTATGCAGATTTGTGAATAATCAAGGAAAAGTGATGGAAATGTTTCTTGCCATTGAGCATATCACAAATTGTACATCTGCAGCATTGAAAGAATCTTTGGTTGGATTGCTTACTCGACATGGCTTGCCTATTTCAAGACTGCGTGGGCAGGGCTACGACGAAGCTTCAAATATGAGAGGTGAATTTAATGGATTGCAAAAACTTATTCGAGATGATAATCCAAATGCTTTCTATGTTCATTGCTTCGCCCACCAGTTACAGTTGGTAGTTGTCACCGTGGCAAGTTGTAGTAGAGCTATTGCAGATTTCTTTAACTATGTTCCCCTGATAGTGACTGCTGTGAGTTCATCTTGTAAAAAAAAAGATGCCTTGATTAAAAAACATCATGAGGTCTTGTTGGAGAAGCTAGAGAGTGGTTTGATTTCAGCTGGGACAGGATTGCATCAGGAAGCTGGACTTGCTAGACCTGGAGATACTCGGTGGGGCTCACATATCAAAACTTTGCTTCGCATATACCAAATGTGGGAAGCAGTAGTGGATGTGCTTGAGCTTGTAAGTGAAGATGCTTGTCAAAACTCAAGTCATGGTGGAGCAGCAGGTTTGCTAAAAAAGATGGAATGTTTTGAATTTGTATTCATCATGCATTTCTTAATAACCATGTTGAGCATTACAAATGAGTTATCACTTGCTTTGCAAAGGAAGCATCAAGATATTGTTGAAGCTATGGGCTTGTTACAGGATGTCAAACAACGATTTTAAGATATGAGGGACAATGGGTGGGAGCCATTGTTCAACCAAGTCAAAAGTTTTTGTGAAAAATATGAGATTGATGTGCCAAATATGGAAGATCCTATTGGAGTTATGGGTAAATCAGTACGTCGGAAGCATAAAGTGACTCAACATCATTATTACAAAGTTGACATTTTTAATGTTGCTATTGATGCAGTTATGAATGAGATGAATCATCGATTCAATGAAGTTTCCTCGGAGTTATTGGTATGCATGTCTTGTCTTGATCCAAGCGACTCCTTCTCTAAGTTTGATGTTGATAAACTTGTTCGACTTGCTGAGATTTATGCTGATGATTTCACGGATGTTGATCGGCTTTTGTTAAGAAGTCAGCTTCAAACTTTCATTCTCAACATTAGAAGAAATGAAGAATTTAATGAATGTCGTGATATATCAAAACTTGCTCAATTGATGGTTCAAACAAGAAAAGATAAAACCTTCCCATTGGTATATCGCCTCATCGAGTTGACATTGATACTTCCAGTGGCAACGACATCTGTTGAGAGAATATTTTCAGCAATGAATATTATCAAAACAGATTTGCGCAATAAGGTAACGGATGAGTGGCTCAATGATTTGATGGTGTGCTACACTGAGCGAGAGATCTTTAAAACCATTGATGATGATAAAATCATAAACTGTTTCCAAGGCATGAAGTCGCGTAGAATGCATTTGCCCCGTGATTCAAATTTGGCTCATGCTTGAAATTAGCTTATTTGTGGTATGTTTCATAATTCATATGAACTAAATTTTCATTATTATTCACAATTTTCTATTATATAACTAATTTTTATATGTTTCATACACAGGTGATCTCTTCTACTCCGTACTCATAGCAGAATAATTATATATTATTGGGTATGCGCTTTATATTGTCGAGGTATGTACTTTGTATTTCTCTGTTTTTCGTTGTTTGTCTCCAAAACTCCAACTGTATAATTTCTGTATGAATTTGAAATTCTATAAGAGTATAAGACTATATTTGTGTCAACTTAGTTTAATCCGACAAATACTTCAGCCCCCCCTCAATTTTAATCCTGGCTTCGCCACTGGTAGCACCTACTCCGATAGGATGGTTTGTTTTATGGCATGTACAGTGATACAGATAATTACTATCTATAGTATTATTTTATGTCATCTGTAGACAACACTAAAGACATCTTTTATAATTAGTTGTCTTTAAGTTCTCTGTAATGAGTTATCTGTAAAATGTAGACAACATTGATACAATGGCACGTAAGCTATCTATATCAAGCTATTTTCTCGTGTTTTAACCGTTTATAGAATTATAGTTGACCTCCTTTTCTCTCCTTTTTTTCTTTCATCCACTTCAGCAAAATTTCTATATGGCACTTTTTATAGATAGCTTATGTCACTCTATTATACATACCTTTAGTAGGATTAAACCAAGTAGTAGCAATTATTCCGTTAGGATGGTTAAAGTGCTTTAGTAGTATTAAACCAACTCAACTCACATTAGCTGCTGCTTTTTTTTTTTGCTTTTTTATTGTATGTTCTGTTTTCTTGAGAGCATAACTGTGGTTAAAGAGTAGTAGCAGTTATTCTGATAGGATGGTTAAAGTGCTTTAGTAGGATTGAACTGAGTAGTAGCAGTTATTCCGTTAGGATGGTTAAAGTGTTTTAAGGTATATATGGTGATACAGACAACTACTATCTATAATACCCTTTCATATTATCGTAGACAACAATAAGATACCTTCTATAATAGATTGTCTGTAAGTTGTCTATAATGGGTTGTCTATAAAATATAGACAACATTAATACAATGGCACAAAAAAAATCTATAGCAGGCTATTTATAGACAACACTGATACGATGGCATAAAAGCCATCTATAGCAAGCTATTTTCCCGTGTTTTGACAGTCTATAGAATTACAGTCGACCTCCTCTCTGCTCTTTCTCTTTCATCCACCTCAGTAAAATTTTTATGTGACACCTTTTATAGATAACTTATATCACCTTTATTGTACATGCCCTTAGTAGGATTAAACCAACTCAACTCACATTTAATAGTTTACAACGATCTCTCCAAACATGTACAGGCTTATTGCCAGACTCTCTGTCTATGAAGTTTATTCAACGGATGTTTTTTATTTGCATTCATGTGTTTTTATAAAGAGTTGCTAAATTAAATTCTTTTTTAGAGAAGGAAATATGACCACATACCGATAGATGAGACTCAATATGGAGATATTTCCACCTATATTCCTACTAATATAATCTCCATTACAGAAAAACAAATATCCTCGTATGCGGATTTTCATATAGAGAGAACAAAATTAGCAAAAGAAAACTACGTTTTCGTGGAAGGTAAGACAAACTAACAATTCCTTGTAGCCTTAATTGATGCCGCCTCTGGTACTTGCACTTGTAAATTTGAGTATTGAGTCAAAGGTTATTCACTTCATATATAAGAACCTAATCGCCTCTTGAACCAAATGAAGCAGGTTGCAAAAGAAAAAAAAACAAATGCTATATGCCATGTGGAGGCAAAATCTTCATGCAAGATACACAGCAAGGCTTATATGTACTTCAATAATAAATTAATGGTTAGTGGCAGGTTACTTTGCTAATATAATGTCTACCTCTCATATATATTTGTTGTGATCAACCTCTTGTTCTAGAAAAGGTAAGCGCTTAAGTGGAGATCGGTAAATGCAGTGACTAGTGAGACCAAACAACAGAAGTAACCCTTTCCAAAAATACAATAATGCCTTTAAGGATCCATGCAAAATCATAACTGCATGTTTTTATCACACACTTTTTTCACCAATATTTACTAAGGACCTGTTTGTTTCAGCTTCTGGCAACTGCAGCTACTCCCAGAATCTGCAGCTCCCCCAAACAGTCCAGATTTTCATCCAGATTCTAAGTAGTCAGAAGCTACAGAATCCAGAAAATGAACTAGTAGCCAAAAGCTAGCGTTATCCAGCTTCTCCAGATTCTGACTAGCTGGATACTCACCAGCTACTTCTCAGAATCTACAGCTGAAACAAACATGCCCTAAGTGTTTGAGGGGTTTTTAGACTAGTTATAGGGGCAATTAATTTGCCATAAGAAATATTTTTTATAACAATAATTGTGTAAAAAAGAAAGAGAGAAATATGTCTTAACTGAGTTACAATACACTTATGATATTTTTTTTTTGCTATGGCTCGTAGTTTTTGGTTATGTTTAATGGCTTGTATCTATAGTTTTTGAGATGACAGTGAATGATAAAGATATTGATATAAACAATGTATATGATTTTAAATTTAGAAAGCTATTTAAAAATTCGATTTAAATCGTTCATCTATTTCGATTTTTTTGTGAAGCTAAAATCGTAAAGGCGGAAGTGCAAAAGAAGAGACTAATCTTTCGTCAATTCTAGATGCGTATCAACTTATCACACCTCATTTTCGCTACACGTAAGCACCGTACCCTCCCTACCCTTCCGCCGACTTCATCCCAACTTCCCATCCCCTCCCGTCCCCCCTAGCCCCACGCCACCGCCACCGCCACCGCTCGCCGGCGATGGACTCGCCACCGCCAACCCCGCCGCAGTATCCGCCGCCGGTGAACTGGGACGCGCTCGACGCCCTCGTCCTCGACTTCGCCAGATCCGACCGCCTCGTCGTGCCCCCCGCCTCCCCGTCGCCGCCCTCCTCCCCGTCCTCCTCCTCCTCCACCACGACCGCCACCTCCTCCTCATCCCCCTCCACCTCCTCATGCTCGTCCTACCGGTCGCGCATCCTCATCCGCGGCGCCCGCCGCGCGCTCGAGGCCGGCGACGTCGACGACGCCCTCGCGCTCCTCCGCGCCCACGCCCCCGCCACGCTCCTCGACCACCGCCTCCTCTTCCACCTCCACAAGCAGGTACCGTACCAATCCTTAGTCCCCCTTTGTGTGTCTGCTCGCGCGCGCGAGATATGAATTTGTGTGGTGGTGCAGAGATTCGTGGAGTTGGTGAGGAGGGGCACGGAGGCGGGCACGAAGGCGGCGCTGGACTGCCTCCGCACGGCACTCGCACCCTGTGCCCTCGACGCCTATCCGGTGAGTGCTGCTTCGATTCCCCTCTAGCCTGAACCTAATGTAACGACTCCCCTTTCAGGGTGTTTGGGCCTAATGTGATGTGAATTTGGTGTTGTAACTATATACTGGACCTTCATGGGTGGTTCGCAGCATGCCCTGTGTGTGTCCAATGTTAGTGGAATGGTTTTTCATTGGGTATACTTAGTCTGCATGTTTAAGCTGTTGGATCATATGAGTGGTGCCTGAACGGTTGCTAACTCATGCGAGTTGTCGGGTTCGCTGTTGGTTGACATAAGCATTTCTTCATATGTGCATGACACGGTTGCTATGATGTGAGCACAATAGATTCTGTTATTGAATGTAGAGGTAAATGCATGCATATAAGTATAATTTCTTATGCTGCTTAGTAGTGTGATGCGAATGCGTATTAAGATTCTTGTAGGGTTAAATTTACAAGTACATAGCAGATCATTATGTTATTATCTTGCTTCATGCAGCGGAAGACAGCCTTTCTTTTTCATATGAAAGTGTTAAATTTACACATTTTGCTCATTTTGATGGAAATGTCTTGAAAGATTTTTTTGGGTATTTTAGCATTTTGTTCGAGTACAACTGCCTCTTATTGAGTGTCATAGCAGCGAGTATCTGCATGTGGAGTATTTGATGAAGTCATTGAAGTGTAACTGATACTGAACGAAATCCCAGTTAGTACTGTATGAGGGGAATAAATGATTGGGTACCATAATGTTTTGAAACAGTAGTTGTGGTTTGTATTAGTAAAGCAGGGGGAAATGGTTTAGGGGTGGTAAGGATCCCGTGTTACCAATGTTTGAAATAGCGCCTAGTGGTCGACGGTTAGGGAGTGGCCACCCCACCTTGTAGCAATATTGTGGTACGTGGCCTTGAAAGTGCCCTGTAAGAGGTTTAACAATTGAAATAATATATAAACAGTGGTACGTGCAATATATTCTTTCATATGTGGACATATTGCTAAGAGTTAGTCACTACTGGTTTGAACTTTCACAGGATGAAAGGAAGACAGATGAAAGAATATGAGATTTCTTTGGCTTTGGGGACACAATCAAGGCTGCTTTTGCATTTCAAGGCTCACTAACCACTAAATCGCCGGCCCGCTCAACCACTAAATTATACCACTATGATACGCATATATCATTGTGGTAGACCCACCACTGCCTTTATAGCGGCTGCTATCTAGGTCATAGCAGCTAATGTTTAGAACAATGCCTATCATTGATATTGGTTATTGGGACTGACTTAAGATTAACCCTTACTAGACAAGTTATGGGATAAAAAATACAAGGTACTTGTTTACAAAAATGGTTGGTGCTTTATTGGAAAGCTGGTGGACAATTCCTCAATACTCTGATTTCAGGATAGTCTTCTTTTAGTGCTGCCATGGATTGTGTTGTACCTTGACATGGCTAACAGTGATTCCTCAAACAATAAATTTAATACTCCATTATGAATGGTTTCTTTTTTATTTCACAATTTATTGCTAAGCAATTTTGAATTCTAGGTGCTAATTTCTTGCTATTTTTGGAGGTTTGAAGGATGTAAACCCACGCTGTTGCCCTTCATTAGGCTTATTTAGTACAGGGCTGACTGTAGTAGCTAACATTTTTTTTTGAGAATAAGAACTAAGTAGGTAAGGGTATTTTCAGACTGATAGTCAACACGTGGTGTTAATTTTCACAAAGGGGTGATAATGCTGGTGTGTTTTTGGAGTTGCTCTTTAAGGGTAGTTGAAGATATGTCCATCTGATACTGGATCTTCTTCCATGTGAAATAACTGTAAGACTTCAATCAGTTGCACAGCTAAAAGTGGTATCCTGTAGAACCTCGTCATTGAAAGATCCATCTGGCCTTCTTTCATTGGAAGCAACTATATTTTTTATGGGAAATTGGGAACAAATATATTGGAATCATAAGCCAGGAAGAGCTCCCATTATTACTTTCGTTAAGTTCATCTGTACTTCCTTTTGCCTACGTGTAGAATACACACTGGTATCATTAGTTCCTGTTTTTTTCCTGTTCTAGCCTGGGGAGGGCAAATTTCAAATCTATTAGAGGGGCATACATATAAAAACCAAAAGAGCAGGGTATGGCAAATGCTAAAAGTTGGGATTCTGACCCCCATCCAGTGTGGTGCTATCTGTTCATCATATGTGACATGGTCCCAGTACCTTGAGATGCACAGATTTGCCTTGTCATTCATCAGCTCATAACATACTAAAATGCATGACCATAGAAGTTCTTTGATTCCATCAGTTGATTTGACATGTGCTGCACCAATGCTTCAAACATGGCATATTGTTGTCTCTGTTACAAAAAAATAATCCTACATGACGATGTCGTAATAACTCTACTACTGACGTAATGAGCTGTCAGGACCAAGTTTTTTCCCCAAATAATGCTACAGGACCAAGTTTTTCCCCCAAATAGATGTCACCTGTCCTTGCAGAAATCTCCAAGCCTCTCATGATATAATAAGCTGGTTGAGGTGGGGATAGATCTATTAAATTGCATACTTGAAGTGCAAGAGCTAGGTTGCATCTTTTGGAGGGGGTCTTTGCTTGATGGGAAAAGACTTGGTCCTATAGCATTACTTTCCCTATTAAACACATCTTTACTTCAGTAGTAGAGAGTTATTATGCACTGTTGTTGAACTTATCTGAAAAAGACTGTCGGAACCATCTTGGTGCACACCATGCATGTTAGTATGGGGATGCATATGTTGTGGCCAAACTAACACATATCGTTAATGCAAAATAGCCTGTGATATTGCTGCAAAAGAACATGCAAATGTATGTTCAATGTGTGGCTATGGAAACATTAACAGATATCAGTCAAAGTGGGGAGGAGGTTCAATGCCATATAGGCAGTAAAGGGAGGTGCACTTTTACTTGTTTCAAAGAAAACAATGACACTTGCAAACAATAACCATACTATCTTTCAGTTCCTATCTATTTAGATGAAAATTTAGGACACCTGAATATGCACATGTAAAATGCATGTTCATTAAAGTTTATTTGTGTTTGTTTGGATCTTGCCTACTGAAAACAATAACCCCTGCAAACAATAACCATACTATCTTTTAGTTCCTATCTGTTTAGATGAAAATACACCTGAATATGCACATGTATTCTATTTTTCATGCATGTTCGCTAAAGTTTATTTGTGTTTGTTTGGATCTTGCCTACTGAATGTTGGTATGTTGATATGCTCCGAAGGAAGCTTATGAGGAGTTCAAGCATATACTGCTGGTATTGATATATGACAAAGATGATCAATCTTCCCCAGTCGCCAATGAGGTATGTACAACTCTCTATTTCCATATTATGCTTTGTGAGCTTTTTAACAGAAGAATAATCGCAAGGATACAAGGATAGCTTAATTGTTAAGACTTCTTAGCATTCTGTTTGAGCATATTTACTTCTTTAAATAGTGATTTAGAAGTACATTTCAACAATAAATAGATTCAAGAGGGAATTTTCCATGGAGAGTAAGGGTTCTTAATTATTTAAATTCTCCAGAGTTGAAGTAGCTTTTGATTGTCCTTTAGCTCATTGACATTTTGCTGTTCATACTGCATTACTCTTGTACCTGCTCTTGTTATTAAGTGCTATGTTTGTTGCTTCGTAGAACTTCTATTTTCTAATCTCAGAGTTGGCTATTTAACATCCTTTAGCACTTTTTATTGTCCGTATTAAAGCTATTATTATTTCAGATATGACCTATTTCTTCCTTGAAATGTTTTGCTCTACAGTGGTCTGTAAAGAGGAGATTTGAACTTGCTGGGTTGCTATCGTCCATGTTAAGAGCTCATTTACAAGCTTATGATCCTATTCTCTCGATGACCTTAAGATACTTAATAAGGTACCTTATATATCACATCATTATCTTGTCCTTCCTAACATAGTTGGTTAGGCTACCCGCTACTTTCCCACACCATTCTGACAATCTTGCAACATTTTGAAAAGCATTCACAAAGCATTTTGCTTGCGCCAAGGAATTTCATCACCTATATCTGATCTGACTGAGCGGCTGCTCTTTGAGGATCGTGATCCACCTGCTGTTCCTCAGGAATGTTCACTAGAAGCACCGCCATTTGACGAGGCAAGCACCTCTTGGTAATTATTAAGTATATACTATGCTATGTGTACCAGCTTTTAATATCTGAATATCAGGTTGATGTTCAAGCCCTAGCACATGCTGTGGAGTTGACAAGACAAGGTTCTGTTGACAGCTTGAAGTTTGCGAAAGGAGACTTATATCTAGCATTTCAGGTTTGTTACAAATTTAAAATTTAAATATGAAACTATTCAGCTATGAATATGGAATTTTTATTGCCATTTCCATTTCAAATACCTTGCGGAAGGGCAAATTTGTTTTAAATAATTTCTTGTAAAACTTGCAATTTTTTTACTTTGCAAGTAACTTAAGTAACACTGTTGATCTTGTTATTGTTTATTGGCTTTTAAGAATTACTCCCTCCGTTCAGAAATATATGACATTTTAGAAAGAATGTAGTCAAACTTCTCTAACTTTGACTAGTAATATATAAAAAAACTTTTAAGATTGGTCATGTCATGTGAGAATGGTATCATTAGATTTATCATGATAAAAATTTCATAATATAATAGTTTTGTATTTTTTACTAACATATTCATATGTAAAGTAATGGTCAAAGTTGGATATTGGAGACCATGCCGATGTAAAAAACGTCATACATTCTTATACTGAGTATTATTAATGTTAGGAGATATATATTTATTTGGTCCACCTGCAAAATTTGCAAAATTTTCACAATAGACATTTCCCTTCCTATGTCATAAATCCATATTTCCCTTACAGAATTTACTTTTAGTATAATCGCCAAGTCGTGTCCCCACTAGGGATAACAATTTTGGGCCAAAATTCGCGAAATTCACCGAATTTTGGTTTTCTCGGCCCACTCCGAAAAAAGCCCAATCCAGTTAAAAATTCGGCCCGTTTTCAAATTTTTCGGTTGGTTGGCCCAACCCACCAGCCCACCATCTATTAGCCTGCCACAGTGTCACTCCCGAACCGAACCCTCACTCGCCGGCACTCCCGAACCCTCACTCGTTGCCGCCCTCCCTTTCTCCCTGCCGCTGCCGCCGCCTCCCCCTTCTCCTGCCGCTTGCCCTGCCGCCGCCTCCCCTCCTCTCGTCGCTTGCCTTGCTGCCGCCTTTGTTCCGCCGCTTGCCCCAGTTGCCGCCTCCCTCCTTGTCCCGCCGCTTGCTTCTGCTGTTGCGGCGGGAGAAGGGGGAGGCGGTGGATGCGCCATCGCGCGACGTTACGTGCTCTGGCGACTGGCGACGTGTTGTCTGTGGCTCCGTGCTGCCGCTGCCACAAATCTCGGTCTGGAGCTTCGTGAACGGCCCAAGGGCGCCTGACGGCCTGACCTGCTGCCCACCAAGAAAGCGTTGTTCTTCATCTTCCTCGTCCAATATATGCATTTCTTGAATTCAAAATTTTCAATATATTTGCATTTCTTGAATTCAAATTGTATTTTTGAATATTTCGATCGAATTGTTTTTGAAAAAATTACGAAATTTCCGAATTTTGGATTTCTCAGAGGGGTCCAAAAATTTTTTTAAACCAAAATTGTTTTCCCTCGTCCTCACTGTCTCAAGAGTCATGTCAGGCTGCTGACACGCACTAGTCAATAATTGGATGCTTGGGTCTCAAAAATGGAATGGGAAAAATAATGCCGGACCATCGAAAGGGATATGAACAATCCTGATATATATGTATAATTGTGGTCAACTATTCACAACTACTTCTCGACTTGGACTTGCTTGTTCTAGCATTTGTTTGATGAATTGTTCACGGGGATGAGGAATAAACTAACAAAAGGACAATTCTTGGTAACCTTGAAACATACCGATACACAAGGTTGTTACGGCGCTTCGACAAGTCGCTGCGAGCCCAAAACACCTGGACGCCTAGTTGACTAGGCGCCTGCCATGGTGATAGTTAGACGGTAGTAATAAATACAATTAATACCTTATATGACTGAAAATTAAATAATCATGCAACATAATATCACAAATTAATGGGTTGATATACTACATACTGAAAAGATCTATTGATCTATTGTTTTGGGGTTAAGGATCACCACCGATCCCTGCATGTTATATACTTGGCTGAAACGCCATATATATAGTACAATATATTGCCGCAGTAGATTGAGGAGGACCGGCAGAGATATTTCCATCTATGATCTATTACACTCAAATCAATCTATTCTATCTATAGCCAGGTCTTCCAAATATATCTCCGCGGCAGATTACAAACAGAATCTTATCTGGTGAAAACTGATTTCTACCTTATCTCTAACATCCCCTCTCAATCACAACTTTATCAAATATCAAGTTGAGATTGCTTCGAAAATCTTTAAGACGTTGAATAGGTAGAGCTTTAGTGAAACCATCTGCAATCTGATCTCTTGTCGGAATAAGCTTGATATCAAGCAATTTTTGATTTACTCTTTCTCTAACAAAATGATAATCAACATCAATATGTTTAGTCCGAGCATGGAAAACTGGATTGGCAGATAGATAGGTTGCTCCAAAATTATCAAACCATAGTCGAGCTGCAGGAGGACTAGAAATTCCCAATTCCTTAAGGAAGGTCTGGATCCACATTATTTCAGCTGTACAATTAGCCATTGCCTTGTACTCAGCTTCTGTGCTAGATCTGGATACTGTAGGTTGTTTCTTCGCGTTCCAACATCTAAACATCCAACCCAATCTGCATCAGAAAATCCTGAAACTAACATAGAAGAAGATTTAGTAATTTTCAGTCCATATCCCATAGCGTGTTGCAAGTAACTGAGTATTCTTTTAGCTGCTGTCCAATGTGTAGTTGTTGGTGCATGCAGATACTGGAATACTTTATTCACTGAGAAGGAAATATCTGGCCTTGTCAAGGTTAAGTATTATAAAGCTCCAACTATGCTTCTATATCTTGTGCCATCCTTAGGACTTAATTTTTCTCCTTCTAATGACAATTTTTCAACAGTGGACATAGGGGTATTCATTGGCTTGCACCTTTGCATCTGAACTCGCTTCAACAAATCAGCAGTGTATTTTTCTTGTGTTAGGAGAATTCCATCATCTATCTTCTTCACTTCAAACCCAAGAAAATAATGTAGATCACCTAAATCTTTTAGTGGAAACTCACCTTGAAGGTCTTTGAGGAGAGCTTGTGTAGCTTTAGATGATGAACTGGCCACAATTATATCATCCACATAGATGAGCATAAAAATAATCACATCACCTTTTCTATAAAAGAAAAGTGATGTATCAGCTCTTGATGGCTAAAAACCGAGGTGTAACAACTTCTCACTTAATCTTGAGTACCAGGCTCTAGGAGCTTGCTCCATATAACGACTTGTCTAATTTGCACACATAATCTTTCATTTTCATATCTTCATACCCTGGCGGCTGCCTCATAAACACATCCTCCTCAAGAACACCATGAAGAAACGTATTCTTTACATCAAGTTGGCGAAGATTCCATCCTCTTGAGATTGCAATAGATAAAACAAGTCTGATTGAAGCAGGTTTAACTACTGGACTAGGTATCTTCATAATCAATCCCATATCTTTGTTTGAAGCCTTTGGCTACTAAACGAGCTTTGTACCTATCAATTGTTCCATCAGCTTTCCTCTTCACTTTGTACACCCATTTGCAATCAATTAGATTCATCCCTTTCTTAGGAGATACAAGATGCCATGTCTTATTTTTCAGAAGTGCCATGTATTCTTCATCCATCGCTTTCTTCCAATTTCCAGACTGCATAGCTTCTTCCAAGTTACGTGGTTCATTTTCAGCAAGGAAACCATACTTGATTCTCCCATCAGTGTATTTTATTCTGCCATCTGTAAGTCACTGGTTTTGTAATACCTTGCTGTAGGCGGGTAACAGGTTGATGTTGAGATGAAGAGATCACACCTTGTGTTATTTGCAGAACTATCAGAGAGGTTTTCAGAAGATTGCTCATGCGCAGACATCATCTCAGGAGGCTGCTGCAAATCTTCCATTGGAGACTGGGACTCAGGCGATGCATGTGCTGGTGGAGAAAATTTAGCACGTCGATTGTACACCTGAGTAATAGGTGGCTTGGATACTGGTGCATCTTGCTGCACAGATTGCTGCTGCTGTCTCAAATGCTCGGGCTGCTGCTGTTGGCTCAGATGCTCAAGCTGCTGTTGCTGCTCAGCCTGCTGCTGCACAAACTGCTGGACAGTGTCTAAAACAGGAGCAGTAGAAGGATTAGTAGTTTGAGGAGCATCATGATCAGGAGAATCATCATATTGATCATTTGATTGTGCACCCCCGTGATCAATAGTGCCGAAAAGAGGAGGAAAAAGGAGCACTTCAGACCGAAGGCGAGCACCAGCATTTGGATGAAGTTTTGCAAAGGGAAAGACCTCTTCATCAAAAAATACATCGCGAGATATATAGATTCGACTAGTCTGAATATCAAGACATTTGAAACCCTTGTGCATATTGCTATAGCCTAACACTTGTTTGAGCGAAACTGAAGCTTGCGAGTATTATATGGGCGCAAGTTAGGCCAGCAGGCAGCAGGCACAGCCAAACACACGAAGAGTTTCATAGTCAGGTTTGATCTTGAACAGCCGTTCCAAAGGAGTGGAAAATTGCAGAAGTTTACTGGGTGTTCTATTAATCAGATATGTGGCTGTAACAGAAGCCTCATCCCAGAATTTAAGCGGCATAGATGCATGAGCTAAAAAGGGAAAGACCAACTTCAACAATGTGCGGATGTTTTCTTTCAGCAGCACCATTTTGTTGATGGGCATGAGGACAAGAGACTCTATGAGATATGCCTATTTGCTTGAAGAAAGGATTGAGTTTTTCATATTCACCACCCCAATCTGTTTGTATAGAGATGATCTTTTTATCAAACAGCCGTTCAACAAGTTGCTGAAACTCACGAAACTTTTGGAAAACTTCAGATTTGTAACGAAGCAAATAAATCCACACAAATTTGCTATAATCATCAATAAAGGTGACATAGAACTTGTTTCTTTCTACAGACTCACGTGCTGGACCCCAAACATCTGAAAAAACTAGCTCTAGAGGTGATTTAGAGACACTAGATGACTTGGAATAAGGTAATTGGTGACTTTTTGCTTGCTGACAAGCATCACAAACAGTCTTTTTATTGGACTCTGGGGAACAAGGAAGATTATTCAATCTAACGACCTGCTGCACTATTGAAGATGCTGGATGACCAAGACGTTTATGCCACCTTGAAGAGGATGGTTTTATTGCTCCAAAGATCTGCTAGTCGGGACCAGCCGAAGGAGTGAATGAGAGAGGGTAAAGTCCTCCCTCACATCTGCCTCTGAAGGGAACTCTCTTTGTGATCTGATCCTTAATCAAGAAGTAGGATGAAATTCAAGAAACACCTGATTATCAAAAGCAAGGCGATGGACAGAAACTAAGTTTTTCTTAGCACTAGGGACATGAAGAATATTATTGAGGAAAAGATTATGAGAGGGGGCGCGAACAATAGTATGACCAATATGATGATTGTCCATACCTGCCCCACTTGCCGTGTGGATTTGATCACCAGCAGTATACGTCTCTCGTACTGCCAGTTTATCAAGTTCACTTGTGATATGATCTGTTGCGCCGGTATCAGTGTACCAGTTTGTGTCAATGCCATAAGAATTCACTGCTGCAGATGCACTCTTCTCTTCAGGAACATAGTTCTCATCGAAGCGATACCAGCAGACTGGAGCAGTATGCCCCTTTTTCTTGCAAAGCTGACAGATGGGACGTGTGTTTGTGTCTGCAGCACTGCGGTTAGCATTGCTGGATGCTGCACCGCGGCCATGACCCCCATTGCCGCGACCTCGGCCTCCATTGCGTCCTTCACGACCACGCTGGAAGCCATGATGAGATCCACTTTGTCCACGCATCGCAGAATTGACAAGAGGACTGATATTGATTGCCCTGCAGAAGGTTCAACCTTTGTTTGAAACTTAGAAGTTGAGAATAAAGCTCACCAACGGTAACAGGATCAGATCGCCCGGTGACATTGGTTACAACGGAGTTGTATTCAAGATCAAGCCCAGCAAGGATGTAGGACACTAATTCTTCGTCATCGAGTGGCTTCCCAGCGGTTGCCATCTCATCTCCAAGAGCCTTCATCTTCCCAACATACTTAGCAACTGTCATGTTGCCCTTTTTTGTAGTTGCTAGGGCAATGCGCGTGTTGACAGCCTGCGCGTGAGTTTGAGCAGTAAACATCTGCTCAATAGCCTTCCAAACCTCTGAAGCCGTCTTCTTGGAGGCGACATGAGTCAGGATCTCTCGTGAGAGAGAGAGGAGAATAAGTAGCCCAGGACTTGTTGGTCCTTCTTGAGCCACAGATCATACGCCGGATTGAAGATTTTGATCTCCTTCTTGCCGTCTTTGGTGGTAATCTCCTCTGCTAGTGCTGTTGCTGATCCATCAAGGTAGCCGACAAGTCTTGCACCACGAATCGTTGGGAGAATCTGGGCTCTCCACAGCATGTAATTGGATTTGGTGAGTTTTTCCGTCACAGGATGACCTAGGGAGGCGGCGGCCATAAGGGTAGATGAGCTCGCCATTGAGGAGAGGCTCTGATACCATGAAAAGATCTATTGATCAATTGTTTTGGGGTTAAGGATCACCACCGATCCTTGCATGTTATATACTTGGCTGAAACGCCATATATATAGTACAATATATTGCCGCAATAGATTGAGGAGGACCGGCAGAGAGATTTCCATCTATTACACTCAAATCAATCTATTCTATCTATAGCCAGGTCTTCCAAATATATCTCTGCGGCAGATTACAAACATAATCTTATCTGGTGAAAACTGATTTCTGTTATGAATATTGTGTGTATTGATATGAGACCCAAAGGGCCATATATATATAGGAGAGTACAAGGGGATATGTCATATAGAGATAAGGCATATATGGAATAGAATACAACTCTATCTCCTAATACAACTCTATCTCCTTAACCCCCCCCCCTTGGTATCAGAGCTTAGGTTGAAACCCTAACCTCATCTACTTCCGCTGTTGCTGCTGCCCCCGGGAGGATCGATCTCCACTCCCGGGGGTGGCCACCTTGTTGGGCTGCGCCGACCCGCCGTCTCCTCGTCTCTGGTCGCCGCCGCCCTCATCTACTTCCTCGATCTGGATGGACCGCCTGGATCCGGCCTTCTCCGCCGAGATCCGGCCGCCGCCGCGCCCCTTCATCTCCGGTTGCCGACCTCGCGCCTCCATCCCGAGCTCGATCCGGCCGCCACGTCCCAGATCTGTCGCGTCTATCCAAGTTCGTAGTTTCTAATCTTTAGTTCGTCCAAGCCGTACGAGTCCACAAATTTATTGTCAGTCATAGAAGTGTAGGAATTCTCTTTTGTCTGGCAGCAGCCGCCGCTCTACTCTCTGAGCCGCGTGCAGATCGTAGAAGTCGTTATGATGCCGCCGCTTCTCTAGCCGCCGCCCCGAGCTTCAAAGGCCGCCGCGCGTCCTCTGTACACTGCGCCGCCGCCTCTTGGGCTTCGATCTGCGCCGTCATGCATCTATCTATTCCTCTTCGGCTTGATTTGACAGTTTATTCAAAAACTGCACGCAACGATGACATCATCAAGACTCGGACTTCGGATTTATCTTGTTTTAGTGTTAACCCTTTTTCAAATGCAATGCTATTGCATACGCCTTGCATTTGAGGGGGGTGTTAAGGAGATAGAGTTGTATTAGGAGATAGAGTTGTATTAGGAGATAGAGTTGTATTCTATTCCATATATGCCTTATCTCTATATGGCATATTCTCTTGTACTCTCCTATATATATGACCTTTTGGGTCTCATATCAATACACACAATATTCATAACAATTTCTACCTTATCTCTAACACATACCATTTGTAAGAATATGAGGCCCAAGCTATATATGTCAAATCGGTCAGGAAGGTTCACCTGCTAGCCTGTCAATGAAAAAATGCTGCATTAGCTAAAGCAATTATCTTGATTGGAGCAATTATATTAGAGAACTAAGTCAACTGATATAAATAAAACACTTAATAACAAGGTCCATAATAACAAATAGCATTAACATAACAAAGTTCATACTCCATAACATAAGTAGACATCTACAGTCCACACAAGACACAACATAAGAGACATAAAATGTGATAGTAGCATGAGTGCATCACATGATAAAATAACTCAAAAGTCTTCTATTTTCATCGTAGTCTTTCATTCATCATCCAACTCTAGTTCATTCCCATGCACAAACTCGATTTGAGCACGTTCTTCACCACTCTCATGATAAGGTGGTGGTTGTTCAAACTCGTCGTCAACATCATCATCACACCCCATCACATCTTCCTCATGATTATGAATAGATAGAGATGCACGTCCACACGAGCTCTCTTAGGACAATTGCACCCACGAAGCGAGGATGTTGCATTGAGCGCCTCATCAACATGCGACCTGTTAGGTTTGTGTAAGATGATCATGGTGAAATGGGCATGTCTGACTTGGTAATTTTGACAGCGTTACAACAGGGTAAATAGATGAAAATCTTCTTGTTAGTTGTTGTGTATGGTTTTTTACCATTCTGGGTGAGTAGATTCATTAAGAGAAGTACCATTTTGGCCCCAGTTTGGATACGTGAGCATTTTAAGCCCTCAATTTTTCAAAAGGTACAATTTTCCTTTATGTTTGGTGGTGTGAGTAAATTAACGTTTTCACCAAGAAATCCAACAAGTCTATCAAGTCTCTTGAGTCACTGTTAGGTTAAGCACTTCTGTAATTCTGTTTGTTGGCTCCGCTTGTCAATACATTGGAAGGATTGATCCATTGATATGCATGAAACTTGAGCAGCTGAAGTGTCCTGAATGTTACTTTCCCCTTTACAGTTGTAGTTCTTTGGTGTACACAAACTATAATTTGTGATTTGCATTTGCACCTTTGCCATTTATTAAATCAAAATGAATTATATATCGCACAGTATGATCTTCATTTCTTGGGTTCTTATTTAACACAGCTCAATGAACCTAGTTTTCTGTTTGTACTTGTGTTTCAACAATTGTTGCCTTATGCCTTCCTTGGTATCCAATATCCATTGTGTAAGTTTACCCTGTTTAAAAATGCCAGAATGAATTGTGCCGAATGAAGCTGGATCTGTCACTTCTGGATAAACTTGTTCGTGAGTACTGTATCTACAGGGGAATAGTTGAAGGCGGTTCCCATGTCCTTCCTGGTAAATGACTGAGCCTGCACTATAGCCTACTTGACAATTTTGATTGCTTCAAATAAGCAATTTTCTGTAGTGCTCAATCGCTCAGTTAACTCCTAGAATTTGTTTTTCTGTTCTGTTTGGGACTAATGCAAATCGTTTTCTGTATATTCTGTAGGCACTGCTGACTTGAAATGTAACCAAAACAATGACATAAGTTTCGTAAATAAACAAGGAACCAACTATGAAACACGGCTTGAATGTGAAATGACTAACAATCAGAATGGAGATTGTAGCACCAGTGATGTTACCTGTCATGATTCCTGGTCCAGGAGATTGCGCAGGGTTAGAAGTAGTACATCGGGGCAGCGAAGGCGAAAGAGATGGAGAGGACGAGTAGATTGTCGAGATTATGCTTGTGAGGCTTCACTGGATGCAAATAAACATGATATCTTGTCTCCTGCCCTTGACATGGACAAAGATGCTATGTTCGAAAAACAGGTAAACTTTTTTTTTAATTCATTGTTACATGCCTGAAACCGAGATTGTTGACAAAAGGTTATTGATGATTATATACCTTGTTTTAGGACTTGATGACAGATTCTGGCTTGTCTGATACAAGAAACATGCAAGAACAGAAATATGAAGTTATTTTAGAGATGAGGGACCTCACACGTCAAGGAGTGGCTTCAAAAGTTGTTGAAGAAATTAACAGCATAGATCCTGATTTCTTTTCACAAAACCCTATCCTTCTGTTTCAGCTGAAACAGGTGAGGCCCTACATTACAATCAACATTAGTCTGCAAGTCCTGATAGGTAGGAAGCACTATCTTTGACATGTTGATTTTTTTACCGTTTCAGGTTGAATTTCTTAAGCTAGTAGCTGCTAGTGATCACGTAGCTGCTCTCAAGGTAGCATCCGCTCATCTGGGACCTCTTGCTGCCAGTAACCAAGCTTTACTGAAGCCTTTGAAGGAAACTTTGGTAACACTGATTCAAACCAGTGAAGATGTACTCACAAAGGCAGTATCATTGCCAGTTCTTGCAAGTTCTCTCCAGGTATGTCTAATGTATGTATATTGTTAGTCAATAGTTCAATATCAAGTCTCATCCTATCTAGTGTAATTGCTCTGCATTTTTAATCTCTTATGGACTTGTAGCGCTAGACTGGAATTTGTCCAGTATCTCCAGGAGTGCATGGAAAAAACACATCATTATCGCTTCTGTGGAAGACTAGCAGTAATAGACAAGAAAAATATATTTGGCTGTAGATTGTATTTTTTTTAAATCAAAGTAAAGGACGCAAGGCCTGAGTTTTATAATGTTCTTCTAGGGTGAAGTTGGACCATATTATGACATAGTTTCATTTGCAGATTGCAATGAGCAGGAGGCTTGGTATCGAAGAACCTCAGTTAATGAAGATAGTCAGAACAACACTACATACACACACTGAATGGTTTAAGCTTCAGATGTGCAAGGACTGTTTTGAGCATTTTTTGAAGATTGATTCTCTAAAAGAGATTGATCCATCTGCGGGGAGTCACAGTATGTCCAAGGCTCTTACAGATGAATGTGGCAATGGATCCTCTCAAATCACAACATGCTCAAGTGGCAAGGTGCCAGATGAAAGTAGTAGCCCTCAGGTGTCATCAGAAGTTGCCTGCGATGAAAACGCTATACTCAAGGTTATGGTAAGTAATATACACATCTTAGTGGGGATGACTCCAGTGCAAACATTTAGTTAAAAAAGATACTTATGAGTGGTGGAAGGTGGAAAAAATGTTTGCGAAGTACACAAAAAATGATTGTACCATAGTAACACTCATATCCCGAAAACCGTGGGTTGAAATATGTCTAAATCTCTACAATCAGTTTAAATAGGTAGTAAATCTGAATAAATCAGATTAAATCGGTCAGTGCAATAACTGGCCAAGATTTAATACCCTTATCTTTGACCGGTTTGACCATTCTGAACCTTTGAGTCTGATCTCCGTTGAGACCCATATGTTAAGTTGAATTGTCAGATTTCAGAAAGAATTGCAAATTGTGGCTTGTGCTTCACATGGGCATCCTTACCAAGAATTCATTTGTTGTTCATATCTCCTAAAGAACTTATCCACCAAGGGAAGCTCAATTAGATTGTTATTGTCTAAAGCTGAACAGATTTAGTGGCAATTTGATGTTTTCTAGTTAGTTTATTTATAGGTATGAACAGAATATGTTTATGCATGTACTCTAGCTTGCTAAAAATGATCTGTTTATTGCAGACAAACTTCATTAGTAATTTCATCTTCTCACCTACTTTACATATGTTTCATGAATTAACTTTTTATCTTTATTTCCTGTTTGTAGGAATTCCTTGCTTTGCCAAGGGCAGACGCCATCCAACTACTCATGCAATACAATGGAAATGCAGAGACGGTCATCCAACAGATCTTTTCATAGTGCTTTTTATGTAAATATCATATACGCTTTATTTGTTTTAGAAAGCAGTTATTTGTTCATACTTTTCCTGTATATGAAGTTGTATCGGAACTAGGTTTCCTCTTTTCAGCATCTTTTCTGCGCCTCTTTTCGCCCAAGTAACGCAGAGACACAGAAGAAAATAACTCGGTTCACATTTTTCATGCAAGGTAGCACAAAAGATGAAAAGAATAATGGAGCAGCAGTAAATTATAAAAACTCTTGGTCGATGCGATGCCTATGATTGTCTTTCGCCAACGCTTTGCACTTGGGTTGACATGTATATTCTCTCTGGCTGTGTATCATTTAAATGTATCTTTACTACTTGAAAAGAAGCTAGTGAGCAGTACATTCTTTTTCTTTTCCTTCTTTTCTAAAAAATAATTCATGTGTGGCTCATCCGCTCCGATATTTAGGGGGCATTCAGTTTAGTATGGTTTATGATTTCTTTTTACTGTAGCTGAAACAAGTAGACCTTAATCCCGCACCACATACCCTGCCTCCTCCGGTTCTCCCTTCATTTGCCTATCACCGTCGCTCTACCAAATCCTTTCATTGCCCTCCCTCTCCATCTGTCCGCTGATGCTCCCCCCTCTATTCGCCGGCCACCTCCGCCCCATCGCATACCTTATTGCCACCTTCCAAGCGTGTTCTCTGGTCGCCACTAGGGGTGGAAACGAATCGGGTACGATCGAATAATCTTAAATATGAATACGAATCTATATATTTAAAATAAAAATGAATATGAATTTGAATATTCTTAAATACGAATACAAATATTCTCGAATATAAATACGGATATTTTCGAATACGGATTTTCTCGGATACGGATGTTGGATAAAACAGATTTCTAGCGGTTTTGCCGATTTTTCACCGGTTTTAAACCGTCTAAATTCAAATTTTGAATCACAAAATTTATACGGATTTTTCATGGGGTTCTAGAAACGGATCGAATACGAATATTTTTTAATACGAATATGAATATTCTCAAATACAGATACGAATATTCATAAATACGAATATAAACATTTTTGAATACAAATTTTACTTACCACATTTACGTTTTCTCGGATATAAATATCGGATTATCCGTTACCCTTCTCCTTCCGTCGCCAACTCCCTTCCCATCCGTAGACCACCCTCCTCCCCATGACCCCATCACATCCCTCGTCTCCTCCCCACTTCGTCTGCCGCCGCCTCCTCCCCGTGTCCTCTTCCCCCACCGCCGCCTGAGAAGACGAGAGGCAGCCGATAGCCACCGGAGCAAGATGGTCGAGTCTATGCTCCTTGACAACGTGATGTTGCTAAGAGTTCGGGATCGAGTCCTAGATCGAGGCATCGAGTGACCACTCCCTCCCCTCGTCCACTCAAACCCTAGAGGCGGCGGCGCATCAGCGCTTCCCTCTGCCCGCCCAGTCGGCCAGGCCTCGCCATATCGGCTCTCCATCCTCGCCCACCTCCATCCTCTCCGTCCTCGTCCTCAGCTCTTCGCCCACTCCGTCGCCTTCATGCCTTGATGCCTCTCCGTTGCCCTCGCGCCTCAATGCCGCCCCCTTCCACAACCTCCTTGCAGCGCACGCTCCGTTCCCCTCACGCCTCAGCTCCGCCCCCATGCGTCCTGGTAAGGTCCCTGTCCGCACTGCCTCTCCTCTCTGACCATGAGTCATATGCGTGGTGGCGGAAACAGCCCTAGCCGTGGCGTGTGCGAGGGCGTGGTGGCGGCTCTACCTCGTGCTTGCCTCTGAACTGCTTGTCTGTTGTTTCTGTTCTTTCAAAGTTCCCCATTGAGCCTATAATTTCTGTATGTGGGCCGCCCATTAATTACTGTGCACTTTGATTGGCATGGTTCAGGATAGCGGTATTTTCCTTTGAATTTTACAAAAAAAAAAGGCAAATTTTCTTTGTTCTTGCTGTATCATTGCACTTTTATCATCCTCCTGTAATCTTTTGATCAGTTTTATCATTGAAGAGCAAGCCATATTAAGTCCTTTTCTTTCCGTTTCATCTTAACCAGTTTCATTGAGGACCACCTTGCAGTGTCGAAGAATGTCATCAAAGAGCCAGCACTGGACCAATGGAACCTCTACCTGGGTAAGTTATGTCTATAGGTATCCAACCCCTGTGTTGATTAGCCGTCAAACCACTTTGCTGTTTACCTGATGTTTCTGGATGCCATTTGGTGCAGTGAATTGGGGATACAACACACAGAAAGAGAGGGTGGAGGCAGAAGGCATATCAAGGATCCAGGTCATTGATCTCCTTGACTTAGCAAACTGTATTTTACTTTTCTTTTGACTTGATGTACGTAAACATCACAAATACTTGATTTTTTATTAAAATAAATAAGTTATGCATACATATGCCTTCCATCACCTGAACATTCGCCCTCACTCCCTGTAATTGGGGGGAAAAATTTGCCATGGCGGCTTGATCTCTGTAATCCATTATTCTCTCGGAGATTTGACTTCTCTAAGAGTTTTGACAAAATGAGATGTTATTTCATAGATTATCCCCTGAGGCTCCGATTATCAAAGCCGTTTACCTTGTTTTTCACCTACTCTGTCTTGCGAAGCTGAGGCTTTCTCCTATTTTCTCCATTCACGTTGTCATGAAGTTCTCATGCAATTTATTGTAGTAATCTTATCCTCCCTTGTTTTCTTAGAATAATAAAATATTGTTATGAGGTGCATAATCCAATGCAAAAATTCAAACTACGGATGTTCTGTTGTAAACTTGTACATTGTGTTCAGATCAATTGAATAATCTTTTGTACTTTGGAGCGATGTCAGTTCACAGGGAAAGAAAAATATGGGCCATGATTTATCGTTTAATAAATGCTCCATGTTATTCTAGACCAGGAAGCATAGGTGTAGCTACGGTTAAAAGATACCTCCCATGCTGTGCAACAGTTCACCTAATCACATGTCACCACAATTCTGTTCATGTAGGTCCTGGAGGGAGTTACTAAAATATGAAGTTGTTAGTGGTGCTTGTTATCTACTCCTGTATTTTCTAGAGGCTTATTAGTTCATCATGAGATAAGTGGTACCTTGTGGCCCCTAGGATTAACAAAATGTAGAAATGTGTTTGCTGATGCCTTTTGCCTTGAGTAGCAATGTAATTGTATTTTTAGTGCCATTCTCATTAAGTGTGGATATAATTAGGTCTATAAATTTGTGAAGACAAAAAGACACTTCGAATGATTGCCTTCAAAGTGATAAATGCTTTAGTAACATTGTTTTCTTTTCTTAAATATATTGCATATCTTAACCATGATTGTGTAGTGGTAAATATGTATTCTATCGCTGTAACTGTTGTCCTATCAATGGTTGTCAAGCTTGATGTGAATTTGATAAATGTCCATTAAGGTAACACAACATGAATTTTTTACTGGATTTGCTATGTGCTTTGCAATCTTGGTGCAGCACATCAAGGACTTTTTGACATCACATTCCAAATGCTACTTAGTTGGCCAGCTTAGCCGGCCGGTCTGATTTTGATGAAGTTTTATATAATAATAGCATACTCTCTTCTAATCACTGAACCCGAGCATGATTGAGCACCTGTGCATATTTTTGTTGTCTGGCACAAGTTGTAGTGCATTGAGAACTCCTGAATCATGATGATGGTGACTATGCCTATCATGAGTATAATCCTTCCACTGTTACATGCTTTTCTTGTGATTATCGTGGTGAGTATGTACGGATTGTTACTCTTTGGCAGGTTCATGGATCATGGTTTCCACCTTGGTTAGCGACACATGCAGCTCACCGTATGGTGCAAGTGAACCTAAAAACTGTCTCCTCCTAGTTTGCTTTCTCTCATCACAGTCATGGTGTAGGAGGTGATGTCAAGTCACTGGAATGAACATGGGAAACCTGCTGTCAGCAGTTTATTGCATACGGTGCCTCCTAGGCCCTAACTTATTATGTTTCTTTTATTTATATATGAAAATGCCAAATTAAGCATATCATTTGTTCATCATCTGTGAATTAAATCACCACAGGCATCAGAAAAATCGGTGCAGGCAAAGGAGTGGGCCAAGCCACATATAGAAACTGCTAAGGCGGTTATGCTCTTGTTCCTGAAACTGTAGTTCAAGAAATTTCTAGAAGCATAAAGTTTATTTGAAATGTTAAAAACACATCATATATGTATGCATCTCTACTAAAAAGAGGGAGCTTGGTGACATAGCATTTGGTCCTATTGCCATGAGTTTCTCAGTGCTATTAGTTTGTCTATGTGTAGTGTTATGATCTATATAAGATTTTGTGTTCATATGCATTCATGTTTTTAAATTTGAGTAGTGTATATGTCCAGCTATTTAAATGGACATAGTTTACTGAAATTCTTTTGGGATGGTAAACTATTATGTAACACAATATATTTGATATTTTTACCTGATGTCTTCAGTGTAGTTTTTGTATTTTAGGTGATCAGTATTTAAACTAGGCGATCAGCATTTAAACTAAGAGGTGATAATAACATTATCTATTAGAGTTGACTCAGTGGGTTTAATAATTTAACGTGATGCTAGAGTAAGAGTGTGGTGCAGCCCAAGTAAGACGATGAAAGGTGTGACGTGAGTTACAGAGGAGCTTTGCTAGGCGCTCTGGCGGAGCCGAGGGCATGGTGTTGGCCAAGTCTGGTAACGGTGGCTCGACATGTTAGAATAATAGTAAGATTATTTTTATCTGTCGCAATGCACGGGTATGTAACTAGTAATATAATAAAGGCAGTAACCAGGTGTTGTTCCGGAACTGAACAGTTATAGAGACTCCCATGCTCCGTTTCATTTTCTTGCAGTGTCCCAAATCGATCAAGCAAAGAGCAGTTTCTCCTGCAAATATTATCATACAGTCTGAAGAAGTAACTAAGCACCAGCAGATGATTGCTTGTACTTTTTCCAGTTCAGATGTGAATCTTTTCCATCATTTTATCTCTGAATTTGTAAGAGGTGGAACCAACCTTACGGTCTTAAAAATTGAATAGTTGTACTGATGTTAACATGAGTCCTTGGCTGAGTCACGCTAGGCATTCGAATGTCTGAAACCGAGAAAATTGGTGCAAAGCATGAGCATTTCTGACCTGACTATTCACTATCTAGGAAAAGGAGAGCGTGGCTTGATAGTCCATCTATCACAGCTAGCTAGGTGTACCTCATTGCGCCATCATCGATGACAAATGATAGTTGCCTCCCTGTTGTAACACGTTGGATTCGATCGAGAGAGAAGGCGACCAAAGATCTAGCTTGGGCCCTGGTGAGGCAGAAATGCTCTGGTATATGGGCGATCCAGGGGCGATTGAATTTATTTCATCCGCTTGATGTCGATCTACAAGGCACTGACGACCCATCAAGCAAGTACAACATCGGTGGGAAATCTAACTTATTTATCGCCACATGCAGTAATATCTGCTCCATCCGTCACCGGGCATATTTTGTCTTACATATAGATCAAACAGATAATAAAAATGATTAAGTTATCCCTAATTATTATTTCTAAGTACTATATTTAACACATGTATGTAGTAAATAGCAAAGTTGAATATTTGTTCGAGATATATACAGAGCAACACACTTATTTTACATTGAAATATGAAATGTGCTCTCTCCCTATATCATTACTATTATAAAAAAAAAATGAGTTGGTGGTTATACGTCCATTCTACTCCAACAGCTATATTCCCTCAATTTCCCATTATTCTTCACTTTCCAACCGATCAAAGCAACTCTCTTTTATAGCACGATTCTCTGTACATTTAATGAGTTCTGTTGCAACGCACGGGTATGTAATTAGTGTGTATATATATGAACAAAGCCTTCAAAAATACGTCCGGTATACTCAGACGGAGGGAGTATATACGATGCATGTCCATACTGTGACATCATTTTATCACAGATGTGGAAAGACTGCCATGTCGGCCGAGGCCGGTTAGTCGGCCGACCAATTGTTACAGTGAGTAAACCATCACGAACGGTGCATGTGGATAGCATTTAGCGGTCATGAAATCGGTCGTTTTCCCCAAATAATCCGCTATTTCTCCTTGTTTAATTGTCAAAATAGTTCATTTTACTGGTTAATTACAATTTATTAGTTTATAATATTTGTGCAATAGCATGACATGCACAACACAACGTATACGAATTTGCCCTTTGACGGACGCGTTTTAGTCATCTATTCCTTCCATTCGGCGATATAAGTCAGACGTATATACCTAAAAGGTATATTATTTAAATGATATTTAATAAAATTATATCATATTTATCTCAAACAAAAAGAGTAGAAGTAATTATGATCTAATTCTATTAAATATTACTTAAATAATATATTTTCTAGGTATACGTGCCGGACTTATGCTACGGAATGATTATCTAATAGACCGTGCGCCCGGATTGATAAATTAATTGTTTCTAGGTAATTTCTAATAAATCAGTATATTATTATGAAATCCGTTAAACTGCCATTAGTCGGCCATACAACGATTAATAGCTCTACAGTACCTTCTGTTCAACAAGCGTATACTTTTTAAAAAACATTACCTTTTATTAGCACGAATTGATCCGGCGTAACGCTATATCACACGTTATTGAATGCCTTTGTTTTTTGAAATTCACACGGTGTTTTTATGTTCATGCGTCGAAAAACGGATCGGAGGAAAATATATACACCTTCTTTATCTTGCTGAGGTATAGGCCGTGTTTGGGACCGCTTTTTTTTGCGGTGCGGTCGAGAGAATCGGAGAATCCCGTAAAATCTCCCCAAACGCTCTGCGGTAGATTCGATTTTGCTCACCGCAACAGACTCAGCCACCGCGAGAATAAACTGCACCGCCGATTCCTCGTATCGCGGCTCCGCTCCCGCGGTACCGATACCACACCGCGCGGTCGATAAACGCGATCCCAAACACGACCATAACATCGGCTTGACGGCCTGCGCAGAATCTTGATTGACCAGAGCGTCGCAGCCTCCTCGGCAATGGGCCAGGGAGAGTATCTCCTGCTGCATGCATGTCGCGCTTGCACAGAAGAGATGCATTGATGAGCACGGACAGAACTGGACCTCGAGTTGGATCAATTATAGTCTGAGACCTAAAAATCTTACTAGTAGTATCTCTCTTTAGAACTAGCTCATTATATATCTATCATAACGGCTCAGCCCAAAGTCAAGTAGCCCGGCTGCCCCGGTAGGCGGCAGCAGCAGACAATAGGGATGCAAACGGATCGAATACGGACGAATAATGTCTCTACCATATTTGTTTTCATATTTTTCTCGGATATGGATACAAATACGGATACCTCGGATACAAATACGAATAATATCGAATACAGATATGGGGCGAATACGAATCGAAACGAATACGGTCACGAATTTTTATTGGAACATGAAAACCCCGTAAACTATACATCCAAAATCAATGAAAACATATAAATAGTTTATCTTGTCAAAACATTCATGAAATCTAAACAAGCATAAGTATTTTTATCCACAATAGTCATACCGTTGTACAGATTTCAAATCTTCAAGTGGCAGTTATTTTTTTTCTAAAGTCCTAAATAATTCTTAATGGATTTCTACCATTTACATGTGACTAATAAATTAATTAAGTATTTAAATTTGCATCAAAATGATTTAAACGGGAATACATCAATTTAATCGGTATAAATTTTAATCCACCGACAATATTAAATTTATTTTTTTTAATAAACATAAATATTTGCTAGTGGTGTTTGTAATTTAATATGACTAAGGAACCTAATGCCTAATGGTAATGGAGGCTTATGGCTTAGTTGGGCTAGTGGGCTAGTGGCAGGGGAGATGAGAGAGGTTGACTTGGGCTGGGCAATGTTAGGCTGAAATCCCGGATATCCGTTTTCGTATTATCCGGATAATTTGTATTCGTATCCGTATTCGCCGGATATCAGGCCTACTGTATTCGTATCAGTATTCAAAAAAATCCGTATTCGTATCCGATCCGAGAATTATCCGAAGAAAATCCGATCCGACACAATCCGTATTCGTTTTCATCCGGATCGGTCGAAAACTATCCGATCCGTTTTCACCCCTAGCAGACAGCTCACCCCCTGCGTGCGTGGCTTAGCCCACAAGGCACCAAGGTGAAGGCCACTAGCCCATTACGTCAAAGCAAGAAAGAAACCCTAGGACACCAAATCCCCAAATCAGAGCCAACAGGGAGTAGTCGCAGCCCCCGATCCGCGCCCTCACCTCTGTTCCCATGCCACCGACCACCGCCCTCGCCTGCGCACGCCCACGCCAGTGGCCGCCGCCCTCACCTACGCACGTCCATGCCGCCGGCTGCCACCATCGCCTACGCACGCCCTGCCACTGGTCGCCGCCCTTGCATGTGTGCGCCGACCGTCGCCCTCGCGCTCTTGACACGGCGATGCCTGCGCAGCTGCGCTCCTGACACCGTAGTGCGATCCCTCGCCTCGGCCGACGCCGCAGTCCTAAGTTCCCGTCTTTCCGACACCACCGATTTTGAGCACAGGTAATTGATCATATACCCTCCATTTAGATGGAAATTCAGGATTTACCCTCCTGGCCCACGTGTCAGTGACTTATGATGACCCTACATATCATTGAGATGTGGAGGGTAAATCCTGAATTTCCCAACTAAATGGAGGGTATATGATCCAATCTCCCTTTTGAGCCCCGCCCTCATGCTCCTGCAGGCTACAATCCTACGCGCACTCCCCCGAGGCCCCGATGGCCGATGGCTTGACGACTCCACGAGGGCAACTGCCACTACCACTGGCTAAGGCGTTGAGAACCGATGGGCCAAGCTAAGGCAAATAGTCAAGGCAAGGCAATAATCATCCTTTTCCTGATCTTTTGTTTGAATGATTGAATCTATTATCTTTCATAGTTTGCTACTTATCATGATATTTAGTAATTAGTAGGAATTATCTGTTATGTTTTGAATTAGTACTAATGATTAGATGAAATAAAATAATGAATGGTATATGTTCAATGTTTCACATTTGTTATTTAGGAACTAGCTATTAAGATTTAAGGATACAAATTATAAAATGAAGAAGAGTAAGACATTGTCATCCTACTATTGAGGAGGAAATGGTGGATTAGTCACATAGGATAGTGAGTAAATCTCCATCATTTAGGACTTTAGGTATTCAATGTATTTTTATTACGCTACATTCTTTACGGCTTGATATGTTTTGTTTATTGTGATTTGTGTTGAACGCTTGAACTTTTGATGTGTTGAGTATTAAACAAAATTTTTTGTAATATAGTTCTAGACTGTTGATATATTCGATTGTTACTTGATTAAAAGTTAGTCCAGAGCGTGATCCAACTTTAGATCCGCCACTGTTGATGAGGATCTCAAAGCCCTCGACCAGCCACCCCTCATCGCGCCAACGCCACGCCGCAACTTCTCAAGGCCGCATGCGGTTGAGCTTCTCCGGGGGTTCGCAGGGCTAGATGCTGTCTCCAGGGCCTTCACGTTGAAGACCTCCCACTCAGATCCACCCGCCAGAATCGCAATACTCTTCAACAAGGTGTACATCCAGTCCAGCCGCCTTGCAGGGTCGGCCTTGGGCCATGGCAATAAGAGCGCCTACCCAGGGCCTAGCTCGCACGCATATAAAGGTATGTATAGAACTATTTACTGGCATTGCATCGTGACTGTATCATGAGCATTACTGCTAACTAGTATAGTGCCCGTGCTAACGCTACGGCGGCATTTCAGGGATGCACATGAAAACAACCAAATGACGATATTTTTGTTTCATAGTTTAAGTTTCACGCAATTGTATATCACCATGTATATAATCTGGAAAACACTCATGTATATCACCAGCAAGTTCAGGTCATGAAATTACAAGCCTAGGCCAATTATAATGCAATAACAAGGCAAAAATAAGTCATGTCTCGCAGATAAAATACAAAACAAGATAAAATTTGTAAAAAAATAAAACGAACAATCAGATTCATTAAGATTCACGTCTCATATATTGTATAACCAAATATTTTTATCACATAATGAATGTCACATAACGACTGATCCTTTGAGGAGGCGACAACATCATTGGACTCACCCACCGACGACTTTCTCTATCCCCACATTGTTTAAACTTGAGGCTACAAAGAAAACAAACATTTTTGTCACATAAAGAAATATAAAACACAGTAAGGAAATAGGTGTTTGTGGACTATTTAATTACCACATCACCATGCTAGGACGTCTTTATACACAATATTTTCACTTTGAGCTCATGTGGAGGCAGATCATTTGGAGTGATAGAGTTTAGGAAGTCAATAGGGTAGTTATTTTTTGAATCGTCATCGACAGAGTCGAAGCTATGAAAATCCTTTTCCTCACCTGGAAACTTGTCAATCATCTTTGCATTTAGCTGATCTACATGTGCATTTTTGGTAGAAAGAATGGCACGTCCTCATATAAGCTGTTGATTTTGCATTTTTCTCAAGTGATGGAAAGATTTCCTGAATGAGTTTGTACCAGCTTCTGGTGCTTTCTCACTTCCAGACGAACTACTGTCTTCGTTTGAAGCTTCACCAGTTGATCCATGTGCGGTACTTCCCTGGTCTTTGGGTTGGTTTACCTCCTTGTCATTTTGTTGAGGGGAAGAAGATGAAAACCCAAACCTTTGAAAGATGGTCATTGAGTATCTCAAGGGCTGATTCAAGTTTTTTCCTTTAAAATAATATATTACAGTAATCAGCTTGAATATTAAATTTACAAAGAAAAAAATCGAAACAACATACTTCGCTGTAGTACATAATCTCTGCGTGACGGTGAACTACACAATTAACTTATAATGTTGTATTACATAATCTCTGTGTGACGGTGAACTACACACTTAACTTATAATGTCAGTACATAATTTCTATCAACTCATTTAGCAAAATTTGAACGAATATATATAAATGTTGGAAAAATAGTGCACTAATATATACTACAACAGAAGGTGTCAATTTCAAGTCTTTTCCTTTTCTATTCACAACTCTCCATTCATTAGATGAAAGGCCTCCAGTCTTCCGGCCAATATGAGATCTTCTTGCTACATCAAAGCCTCACAATCACTACATCACACTGCAAAACCCAACATGCCTAAGCTGCAAAGACACAAAAGTTAAATCCTACTGCATAAATAGTTTTCCTGGAATTCATTAGGGCTATGTTATCTTCCATTAATGACTGCAAATAAGATTCATAATCAAGAGAGACGCTCACAACAATGCCAACCAAATAGCTGCATGAAAA
The DNA here is from genome assembly GCA_017311315.1 of Dendrocalamus latiflorus. Lineage (NCBI taxonomy): Eukaryota > Viridiplantae > Streptophyta > Magnoliopsida > Poales > Poaceae > Dendrocalamus > Dendrocalamus latiflorus. The sequence continues at coordinate 14,702,721 of CM029677.1, read as the reverse complement.
TTGGAGTACACAAAACATTTTATTTATATATCAGAAAGTGTGGATATAGAAGGATTATGCAATTGTCATACAAACAGTCAATCTATATAGCTAATCGTTAACATCGTTGAGATTCATGGAGCTAGCATTGAAATATAGCTCGAAGACATCATACCTCAAAATATTCATGTGGCTAGAACTATTATAAAAACTTGTGTGGCAGTAATAGTTATAAATTTGATATGTCTGGAACAGAACAAAATTCATGTATCTATGCATAAACATGCCAGAACTGGGAATCTTGGCAAATATGGAGACAAGTTTTATTCAGGAAATTCTGCACAAAACCTTAGCTACAGTAGAAAAATGAGGGTTTAAAGCCACTTGTTCCAAAGCTTTTGTCAATTTTCTCTATGCAAGGATGTGAAGACATTCCACAGCAAAGAAAGGGAAAATGCAGAACTTATAGTGCCATACTGAATCCATAATGGTAAGACTACATAAACAGTATAGCTGCACCAGAAAAATTCAAAGAGTGTCATATTGTTATCACAAATTTAAGAATTAAAAGCTAATAGAGAGGAAGGTAGGAGGGGTATGAATACATTGTTGTCGCAACTTAACCAGCCTACTGATGCATTGTAGGGTGTGTCCTTATACATTAAGTTGCATGGTGGATGAAAAAAAGGTTATCTCTGCACCCAATCAGTAGATTGCTCCCCTGACAGCAAGATCTCTTGTGAGGAAGCCTCCATGCATTCCCCATCCACCCAGATTATGTTCATATCCAGAACGAGAAAGAAGGCAACAATTCCTATCAAACCTTAAAAAAAACTGGATAGAATGAACACCTTAAGTCACAAAACCAAAATTTCAATCACAGTCCAATAATGATGCTTTTCTTTCAAATTAGAAGTTTTATAAAGTTTAATATCACTTTTGTTCATGAAGCTTGCAATTAGCACGATGTAAGGGTGCTTGACAAGTCTATTTTCAAATAGCTAGAAAATTTAAACATGTGTACAAATGTTTTTCATATTTTCATTGATAGGAGACAACAGTGTATATAGCACAAGCTTGAAATTAGCAGAATGCAAGGGAGCTTAACAAAAGGCTATTTTAAAAAATAGCAAAATGTAAGCGCAACAGCTCTTCATAATCTCACTATAAACTTTGGAAAGATGGAAACATGCAATGAATTCACAAACAAAGAAATAAAAGTTTTCCTTCCTTGCCACAGGCCGCATTTGAAATACTTCCCCCTCTCTCAACATCTTTTTTGAGAGAACCTTCTCAACATATTATCTAGCTTGGAGGGCATACTGTAGCTCCCGAAAAGTTATGTCTCACCGTAATTTATCTTCTAAAATCATGGTTAAAGATTTTGCCGAACAATGTAATTTGATATTGACTACCAATGCAGCACCACTACCAATGCAGCACCAAAGTGTCATTTTCTAATACTAATGCACTTAATATCAAATAACCTGATATAAGACTTCTTCATATTGTTCTTTCAGCTCATCAAGCTTGAAAAAAAAGCAAATACAAAGAAAGAAAAAAATATAGGGAGCTCCTAGCTCAAAAGAACCTCACTGAAGTTTCCTAACACATTTAGGATGATGATGCAATCCTTTACAATGGATATCACCAACTGCAATGATAATAGAAAATCACACAAGGTAGTTACAGTCCATTCATGCAACCTTCCTTACAGCTTGTTCCTGTAACACCATTGTAGTCCCCTGCAAACATAATCTTCACATTCTCAGTAACATTGCCACTTAAGAAATTATCATATATCTTCATAATCTTCACATTGTTCTTTTGGATCGCACCGACGTGCGCCTGCTCCCCATGCGCGACAACACGAAACCACAGTGAGACTACCAATCTAACGGGAGCATAGTACCCAAAAAAATCCTCAGCAATGTTATCAAAATATACATCAAAATAGTGATATATGGCGGATAGTATCATCAGTTCACGCACCTGGAGGCCCTTCCACTGTTCGGTATCGCAGATTAGCGCCGACGACGCCATGGGTGCTGCAACAAAAACCAAACGATCGCAAAGCCAACAAAAGGATCAGCACAGTCGCATCTAGCTTCGCCCGAAACTATCGCTGTTGCAATGCTCCAAACCCATGTGAAGAGGTTGACAAAGCAGGTGAAAGGCTAAAAGGAACAAAGAAGTCAGGAGATTGAACGATTAATTTATATGTTTGTTTCTAGGAAATGTTATTTGCGAGACAAGTACAACTTCGAAGCTAGCATGATCAATTTAAATGCTACAGCACAAGAACTTACTCTTTTGGTCCTTTCCAGGTCAGCCTCAATGGATTTGATGCGCTCAAATGAGTTCAATAATATATGCTCCTCCTCCTCGGGGATCTGTGGTGGTTTGCTGGCTAGATGGTTGCACAAAGATTCAAGCTTGTCAAGACGCTGTAAACAAGCGCTCATGTCAGCATCACTTATAGACCGAGGGTGTGGCTTATCTGCAACTGGGTTTGGTGCCATAGAAAGATGGACATTCTCAAGCCTTCTCACTGGTTTGGATATGAAAAGGCGGAAAAAGGAGAGTAGCTTGATCAAGGCTGTGACCACAGCTTTAACAAGATTTTCCAAACCCCTACGGGCAATTGTACCATCCAAATTAAAAGCTACATTCCCTGCCATCAATAAAACATAACAAAAATCAATAACGAAGAGAATAAACAGCAGCAGCATATCACTACCCCAGGAGCAGTCAATGGATACAGGCCAAATAAACTGAGGTTATTTTCTCAATCAAAGAGATAATTTTCATGGTTCCAAGGCTAGCGCAAAACCAAATAGACAATTTTGAGTTTTTCACACTCGTAAAGTGATAACAATATTGGCAAGCAAATATAGATTTGACGGCACATAGGTTACTAAGCAAAACGAAAGGAACAGGAGCTACCTAAGTCATTAGCCTTGAAGCAAGATTTAGGTGCAAAATTTTATCGTAGTGTAAGCCTTGAAGCAATTTCTTCATTCTCTGGTGGAGAATACTTTAGATGGTATATTTTCCCTGTTACAGGGTCAAGCCGTCTCCCAACCACCCTTTCAACAAGAATTTCATCCGGAACCTACATTGGCAAAAAAATGAGTTAATATTTGTGCATTCTCCATTTCTGAAATCTAATTACTAAATTGCAGTTCATTTCAATGTGATAGATAAAGCATGAAAAATATTGAATGCATAATAATATTCCAGTGGTAGCAGTGTAGCACTTAGTACAAGTAATGACTGTAAAAGGCTGGAATCAAAATTGTGAACCTTATTTATTCTGAAAAGGGCGAATATTTAAAATTTATTATGTAACTTATTAACGAAAGAAACTATATTTATCTCTCAATTAAGAAAGTGCTACATCGGTCACAATTGGCAGCATTTGTATTGTTCACGCTATTCATTAGCCTAAGGATAGCTAAAGCAGTGTTTCAAAGGCCTGGAAGGAGTGTTCAGACTTCAAACAAATATAATCGGTACTACAAGTACTATAGCATAATGGTGACAAATTTCATAGTCTAAAGATCAAATATGCCTTTTAATTTGTATTACATGTCAATAATTTGATTTAATTGGGTACTTACATCCAATAGAATGAAAATGTCAGGCCGGATTCCAAGAGTTTCCAGTGCCATTGCCTGCGAACAGCTTCTTGGGTACCCATCCAAAAGCCAACCTTTTTCCTGAGCATCTGGTTGCAGAAACCAAGAATACCATCACCTCGGATGCACCCAACTCAGGCGGCCATGGGGTGGTTGGCGACGTACTCGATGGCGAGCGGGAGCGAGTCGATCTTGTCGGCCTCCCCGTCAGGGATCTCCAGCTTGAACTCCTCCTCGATCGCCATCACCACCTCCACCGTGTCCAGGCTGTCCAGCCCCAGATCCTTCTCGAAGTGCGCCTCCAGGGTCACCTGCCACCACCAAGGACCATGCTCTCTCTTAGGGTTAGGGTTTGGGGGCACCGCACCGGCGCGACGCGATGCGGATTTGGAGGGGCTAGGGTTGGTGCAGTTGTTACCTTGGAGGGGTCGACCTTGGGGTGGCTCTTGAGGACGTCAAGGACGCGGTCGACGACCTCGCCGTGGGTGAGGTGGGCGTCGTGGGAGGACATGGGCCGCGCGAGCCACCGCGCCAGGGCTTGGGGCTGGGCCGCCGCAACCGCCACGGAGAGAGGCGCCGCCGGGGAGGGGGAGAGGCGTATGTGGCGGAGGATCGCCGGACGGAGCACCGCCGCCGCCATTTTCTTCTGTCTCTCCCTGTTCGTATCAAGACAATATAAGGCACGGGCGCGGGGATCTCCGGCGGCAGCTGCAGGAGGTCCACCTGCAGCGCCAACGCCGTGGCGCTCAGATCCGCCGCCGCCTCCATCCCTTGATCACTCGCCGCCGTCGATCCGATCCAAGCAGCGCAACGCTCTCCCGTAGGAGCACGTCAAGCGGGCGGCAGCGCGGGGTAGGAAGGAGCGGGGGAGAAGGCGGCGGCGCGGGGTGGGGAGGAGGAGGAGGCGGCGGCGCGGGGCGGGGGGAGGAGGCGGCGGCGCACGGTGGGGTGGGGAGGAGGAGGAGGCGGTGGCGGCGCAGGGTGGGGGGAGGAGGAGGCGGCGGCTGAGCGGGGGAGGAGGAGGAGCGGGGGAGACGGAGGCGGCGGCTGAGCGGGGGAGGAGGAGGAGCGGGGGAGACGGAGGCGGAGGAGGAGCGAGGGCGGAGCGGATGGCGGAAATTTCGCGAGTGGGGGGAGATCAGAGAGAGGAGAGCGGGACTGCGGAGGAGGCCACGCGTAGCGGGACTGCGGAGGACTGCAAAGGAGAGCGGGACGCGGGAGGGGTACTGCACATCCATTGAAAGATGACCGTCGGATATGGTTGAGTAAGGAGAGAGAATAGAGGAGAGTTAATCTGGTGCGTATGTTTTTAGGATGGTGTATTTCTGGGTGCATATTGTGGTGTGGATGTAGTTAAGGTTATGACTGTGGAGCAGGTAATTGTTGGGTGGATGTAGAATAATTTTAACTGGTGGATTATTAGTTTAGATTAGATGAGCAATCAAGAAAAGAGTGTCTCGATTGCTTTCTCCAGCCTCGAGCTGCAACAACGAGAAAATTGATTATTTGCCACTTTGAAGAGTGGGCTTCGCAAAATTGTCACTTTTAAAATTGGCTTCGCAAAAATACCATGCAGTACATTTACCTCTTGATTACCATGCCATTTGAGCCATTTAACTCGTTCAATATTTTTTTCTAATTTCAGAGGGTGGAAAAAGACCTTTCTACCCTTGCTAAGTTTTGCAGCTTCAACTCCTTCGCGTTGCTGAAGTTCTGAACAAATCGCCAGAAGCTCACGCGGCACAGATCCTTGTCTCTTTGGTAAGAGCGGTCAGGGAGGAAGTGCAGGTCCACCCGTGCCAAATTCGGCGCCTACGAACTCAGCGAGAACTGCCGGAGATACCACATGTACCTGAAGCGCCGCAGCCTCGATGCGTCGATCTCTAAGGCGGCGGCGGCGCCGAGCCCCGGATCCTGCAGCGTCCAGCCGCACTTATCCAGCATGAGCACGGTGGCCGCCGAGCAACGGAGGCGGAGCATGCGTGCCCTGCAAAACTTAGCAAGGGTAGAAAGGTCTTTTTCCACCCCTGAAATTAGAAAAAAAAATATTAAATGAGTTAAATGGCTCAAATGGCATGGTAATCAAGAGGTAAATGTACTGCACGGCATTTTTGCGAAGCCAATTTTGAAAGTGGTAATTTTGCGAAGCTCACTCTTCAAAGTGGCAAATGATCAATTTTCTCCTGCAACAACTCACCCGTTGTTTTATTCCTTTCCTACGCACAACACAACCATCAATGAAGCAGGCAAGATAATATGGCTATGATTTCTTCCATCGACAGCCATTTTCAATATTTTTTTATTGATGGTCACTTAGGATATTTGTGGTGGTTGTTGAACCGATTCATTATTTGTGAAAATATCTTCTTTTTTTTAATGCAAAAATATCTTCTTTTTTTTAATGCAAAAATATCTATGGCTCATTCGCTTTCTATGTCATGAACTTTAGTTATATCTTTTCCACAATTCACTACTCATACTATAAATGGAATGGATGAAATGGAAAATATGTACGAAGGAAAATATAAAGAAAATTTATCCTTTTTATTTTTTGTGTTTTGCAACATTATAAGTTTTAACATTTAGTAGTTTTTAATGTTGTACTTCCTCCATTTCACAGTATTTTTCTATAGCCTCGAAAGTTCTCGTTTCAAAATGTTTGTCTATTAAAGAAATCAAGAATATAGTTATTGTAATGTTTTTACTCTCTACCTCTATTTAAATTGCTTTGGAGGAGGTTAAGTGGTTGTAGATTTAATTGGGGAGTGCCTGACCATTTTTCATCAACTTTTTCTTAGATTTCCTTGATCTGTGCTCGTGGTGGACTATGTGCAAATATCTCGAAACAAGGAGAGTAGTACATTACTAAAAAACATAAAGTTGTAATACTATGATAGAATTTTATTTGTGGATGTAACCATGTCATCTTCATACTTTAAAATGTGTGAAGGGTTAAATATAAGAAAAAGTACAAACAAATGTAGCACTAACTGTTTGGACTTAAAAATATATTTTATAAGTAAAAGTTAGTTTTAGCGTATATAAATGAGTGTTCGCATGATTTTAAAACAAGAGTGTTCTAATACGGATTCACACGTATACAGCTAATCAACTACTTGTTATACAAGTCAGACTTTATAGATAGAATATATTTTTAATAGGTTCCCCCAAGGACCCACGAAAACAGACTAGAAGAAGGCCCTCGCAACAACTAGGTCGACAGCTGCCTGTTGGCCCTCTGTTGATGCCTCCTCCTCAACTGGGCCTTTGGGAGGGCCTCCTCCACTATGCCAGGTGGCCAGTACACCATGGTGAGTTGCTTGTGCTTAGGTAGATAGGGGTGAGAGGGAAGAAGTGACACTAACTTTAATGAGACAAGAAGGTTTGTGGACCGGCCGCCTGAGCCGTTTCCTTTGCCTCTATAGCCATAGGTAGGTCCATTTCGCTGTTCAATTGACCCCAATCAACGAACCACATTCACTATCCGCATCATAGTGTTTTCATCACTCATAGCGTTGTAACATTCCAATTCCTAAAAGCTATTTAAATATTTCCAAAATTAGCATTTCTTCATTTTTCATATATTTTCAGAAATTTCTGCATTAAATAAAATGGTTTTACTTATTTTCTAGCTGCTGGAAATGTTTTTTTAAACAATAATTGAAACCTGTTCTAAACCTGTAGATAATTTATTTGAGTTCTAAATAATCTAAGGTACCTCCCCAGAACATTTCATAATTTTTGGAGTGGGTTTGCTAATTTTAAAAATTGTAAATTCTTTATGCAATTAAAATCAATTAGAAAGTGATTTAAAAATCCAATTCCGTTTGTAGGCTGAATTTTCTCTCTCGGCAAAAGGATATTGTAGCATAAGGACCTCTATATAGCTTTTACCGGTCTCGGTGTTTAGATGAAAAAGACCTGATTTGTAGAATAGATGTCGTAATACAAAGAGAGGTCATGGCTAGTAATTTGAAGTTAATATTGAGCTACTTTGATCCACTATGGTTCATGCATGCATTTGGAACTTCATTTTGGAACTCTATCCGAATTTCTTTTGGAAACCGGTATGACTGTAGGTGTATCAGTGGTAGGACCACCCCATCAGTGCTCCGTGCCGTTACATGTTGGTAGCTTATTTTCAGATAAATGCATTTCTGGTCTTTCCTTGAATGGTAGTACTGCATTTGTTGGAGGATAGTACCACAATGGTATGATCGCACCAGGTGTCTGGTACTATTGGAGTGCAATATGACTAGGGATGCAAACGGATCGAATACGGACGGATAATATTTCTACCATATTTGTTTGCATATTTTTTTCTCAGATGCGGATACGAATACAACTACCTCAGATACGAATACAAATACGAATAATATCGAATACAGATACGGAGCGAATATGAATCAAAACGAATACGGTCACAAATATTTATCGAAATATGAAAACCCCTTAAACTATACATCCAAAATCAATGAAAACACATAAATAGTTTATCTTGTTAAAACATTAATGAAATCTAAATAAGCATAAGTATTTTTATCCACAATAGTCATATCATTGTACAAATTTATATCTTGAAATGGCAGTTAATTTTTTCTAAAGTCCTAAATAATTCTTAATGGATTTCTACCATTTACATGTGACTAATAAATTAATTAAGAATTTAAATTTGCATCAAAATGATTTAAACGATAGTACATCAATTTAATCGATACAAATTTTAATCTACCAATAATACTAAATTTATTTTTAATAAACATAAATATTTGGTAGTGGGCTGGTGTCACGGGAGATGAGAGAGGTTGAATTGGGTTGGGCAATGTTGGACTGAAATCACGAATATCCAGATCCATATTATCCGGATAATCTGTATTCGTATTCGTCGGATATCAGGCCTACTGTATTTGTATTCGTTTCCAACAAAAAAACCGTATTTGTTTTCGATCCGAGAATTATCCGAAGAAAATCCGATCCGACACAATCCGTATTCGTTTTCATCCGGATTGGTCAAAAACTATTCGATCTGTTTTCACCCCTAGATATGACCGCACTTTAGTTAGTGGTAGCTAATTTCCAGAGAAGTGCATTTCTAGAGCATTTTGTCTTCTCTGGAAATCAGTACTACCGCAGCTGAGGTGCGGTACTATCGCAAAATTGGTACTACTGGGCATGCGAGTGTGGTACTACCAAATTTGATTTAACGGTTAGTTTTTGTGTATTTAATGAATCTTAAGTGGCTGTTGAATAGTAGGTGTGTTAGTACCGGCCATTGCATGACTGTAGTATTGCATCCTCTAATTTATAGGGATTTCGATCCCAATGGTCATCTTGTTTGGTGAAGGCTATAAATACCTCAACCAGTAGCAAGTAAGACTTCTTGGACCTTATTAAATACATTTGAAGTCTTACCACTCTCTCTTCAACTTATTTGCTCCATTTTCATCTTTTGAGGTTGTTGAGAGCATTCAAGCATATTGCATCATCTAGTTGATCATTGTGGCACTTAGAAACCTTTAAACAAACATCAGTGGCTTATCACTCTTGGTAGTTGCCGACACCTAGATGGCTTGAAGGAGTTTCTGCGGTGATCTATTCAAAGAAGATTATGAAGAGATCCAGCACGATTGTGAAAGGTTGGAGCTCACCTCCTGGTGTGGGAAAGAGTTACCATAGTGGATTGAGGAAAGGCTCAAGATTGCGCAAGAAGCAAACTTGATTAGTTCAAGCTCCCTCAATGTGAATTAGTAGAGACCAGTAAGTCTTCAAGACCATAGAAAAATATCACGTGTCATCTTTGTGGTTTATCTCTCCTTTCTTTACATTCCGCACTTACATATCTATCATTAGATTGATTGACATGTGTAGCTAGAATTATATCTTGCCTAGATATAGGTTTGAGGTTCCATAGTAAGACATAGAAACTTTAGGCCTTGACTTGTGCTAAACAATTTTAATTAGTTCATCAAAACAATTATAATTAGTTCATACTTGCTAAAAGAATTTGAAAACCTCCTATTCACACCCTCTAGTCGGTTGTCCTTGATCCTAAAAGTAGTATGAGAGTTTGGTATCTCTTATTGGGCTTTACCACCTAGGGAGCAATAATAGCTAGTGAGGGTATCCTAGGAAAGGTATCTCTTTTCGATGGCTCTAATTGTACATATTAAAAATTAGAATGCCTATTTATTTGAAGGTCATGAGTCAGAGCATATGCAGCATTGTGAGTGAGGATTTCGTCATGCCTCTTGATCCAATATACCCCACGGATCTTGAGGAGCGAAACTCCCACTACAATGCTCAAACAATAAATGCTCTCTTTGCAGTATTGAACGCGAATGAATTCAATCAAGTGACCAATTTGAAAACTACTCATGAGATTTGGACCATGCTCTCAAAAATCCATGAGGGCACATTCACGGTCAAAGAGGTCAAATTGCAGAGACTCTAGATCAAATATGAGACATTCATAATGTTACCGTATGAAAACATCAATGAGATATACTCAAGGTTCAACAACATTGTGAATGAGCTTAAGGGCCTCGGCACAACACTAAAGGATGTTGATATTGTTCGCAAGATGTTTAAGGCCTTACTGGAGAAGTACAAAATGTTAGTGGCCTTGTTCCTCAACTCATCCGAATTGCCAAGGATGATACCAACCAATCTTTTAGGAAACCTCATCACGAATGAATTGTACAAGAAGGACAAGGAGGAGCTCTTGGAGCAATCCTCCTCCAAGAAGAAGATTACCACTTTCAAAGTGAAAGCAGAATCAAGCGATGAGATAGACGATGATGAAGATGACTCTGAGGAGAAGATGACTCTCTTTGTGAGGAAAATGAAATGATTCATGAAGAAACGCTCAAACTGGAGCTCTAGCAATGACAAGAGAAAAAAGGGGCAATCCTCTAGCAATAAGTGCTATTAGAACATTCGTTGTTGTGATTGCGATGAAACCACTACACTATTCACTAGATCAATAGATATTGCTCACAAATATATCACTGAATCATTTCATACACAACAGGAACCATACTATTCAGTAATATAACATATCATAGTTTAAATAGACCATATCGGGCAAGTTTACAATAAGAAGCGATAGCAAAAGGGGAGGGTACATCTTGCCACAAGAAATGACTAACTGGGGGTAAAAGAATGACATACTACTTTCAAAGAATTTGGACAATAGACGTGCACACAGCCACCAACAGAGTCAGTCTAGCTGAGGTACGAACTATACTACTAGAGACTATCCTAATCTCCTCCATCTCCTTTGCCATCAGCTCCTAGAGTGTCGTAGTACACGTAATAACCTTGATCTATAGGTTCTAAGGTATTTTAGTGAGCGAAGGTGAGCACAAACAATAGTGCTTTTTGAACACACAAAATACAGTATTATACATGAAGGTTCAATTAAGGTAGGCTTGTGTTCTTTCATTTACGAAAGACATTACTTAAGCACTACAATAAATAGGAAGTCCCCTAAGACTTAGCAATTTTAACTAAACCATGTTTTTATTTAAGAGAGTAAAAGTGTATGACCTTGATCCATAGGTTCTAAGGTATTCTAGTGAGCGAGGGTGAGCATAAATAATAGTGCTTTTTGAGCCAACACACAAAATGTAGTATTATACATACAAGGTTCAATTAGGTAGGCTCAGATGAGCATAAATAATAATGCTTTTCGAGCCAATACACAAAATGTAGTATTATACATACAAGGTTCAATTAAGGTAGGCTCAGGTTCTTTTATTTGCGAAAGACATTACTTAAGCACTATAATAAATAGGAAATCCCCTAAGACATAACAATTTTAACTAAATCATATTTTTATTTAAGAGAGTAAAAGTGTGCAATATTAATAGTAGTGAAGGTTCTATCCACTTGTTACATAGTTCCATCCATCATATGCTAGTTTTTGTTACAAGGGCTACATCCACCCATTATAATCACTGGGCTACTTCCATCTAGGCAAATCCAAAGTCAGAGTTACGTCTACCCGACGAGTTTTCATCACAACCACAAAGTTTTAGTAATAAATTTTAACTCGAGTAAGTTCCCATGCCCGCCTATGACCATTGGCACGGCTGTTCGAACAATTTACACTCTCCAGAGCTCGTACACTTTTCCACAAAAGATAATCAATTTGTTATATTTTACACATTTCCTTGTCTACAAAGGTCTTGACTTGGCTCGAATCGTACTCTACTCGGATGATCGCAATGGAAAGCAAATAAATATGCAAACAAACAAAATAAATCCAAATGAAAATAAGCAACAGGAGGAGCTAGGCGCTGGAGGCTGGCAGCCGAAGCTGGGCACGGTAGCCAAGTCTGGTGAGGTTGCGCGGAGGCGAGGCTGCAGTGCGACACTGGAGGCTGGTGCGGCGTGGTGGAGCGACGCCGGGGTTGAGGCAGCTGGGGGTGAGGGTGCCGAGGCGACGGCCGGGCTCGGCACAGTTGGACGGGAGAAAGAGCAGTCGGCTGGAAGAGTGAAGAAAATGGACTAGAGGAGAGATAAAGAAAGGTGTTGTAGTGGAGAAGAGAAATGGGGAAGAAGGAGAAGGAAGAGGATTGTGCTGTCGGTGGATGAAAAAAGGAGGAGAGAGGAAATGAAAAGAAATGAAAAGAAAAGAAAGAAAAAAGAAAGGAAAAGAGAAGAGGAGAGAATAATAGAAAAGACACGGGCGCAAGTTTGGCGCCAACATCGGCAGACGTAGACGTGGCTGAGGCGTCAAGCGGGACGTGGGAACCGGCGACGACTACGATAGACGCGGACGAATGGGCGAGAAGACAACGACCAGTGATCATTTGCACATCTAGTGTTGCGTCATTTAGCACGTAATTAGAATTAGAGTCCTGAAGATTCTATAGATCAAGCGAGATCAAGATCGAGGTGAAGATGAAGACCAGAAACTCAAACCCCATCGAATGAGAAAACTTTGAGTGAGCTCAAGACCGCGGTAAACCGCGCAAGGCGAGTCAATACTTTGATCATATTGAACCTACATTTTCTGCAAATTAAATTTGGTTTTAAATTAGCAAATTGCATGCTGTTATTTTATGTGCAAACTTATGTTGATTTCCAGCTTCTAGTTATATTCCTATTACTGAACTTGTTAGTACTACACTCATTTGGAATACTTGAATATCTGAGCCTTGTCACCTTAGTAAAAATTATAATGGTACAACTTTCAAAAATAAGTCTCTGATTATACGCCACTGCTTAATACTGCTTAGATAATTGGGGCATCAAAGTGCCCTAAATATCTCTTTCAATCATAAGAAACTGGTTTAGGAAATCATGGTGGAAATGACGGATATAGTTTTGATATGACTATTTTATGTTCCCAAAAAAACCTCAACTTTCTTAAATATCTGGTTCGAAGGCTAGTGCAGTGGTGCACGAGAGTGTGGTTAGTGGTAGAACCGCCCAGATAACCCTACGAACTGAATCTTGTCATGATCTCCTATGTAATACAAAATTTGAACTCTTGGCTTGATTCGATTGAAAGCCAATTAATATAGCTTTGCTTTTAAATTTCATTTTATTCAATTTCTTTTCTGATAACTAAATTCAATCTGAATTTGATTTTTCAATTTATGTTCAAGTTGATTTTAGAATATGTGGTTCTTGATTTCAATATTTCGATTTCATTAATTAAATTTTTAGCAAAAAACCAAAATAAGAATCTTGAGTGACCGACGAAAATTTTAAAAAACACCTGAAATTGATAAAAGATTTTAAGTTCTTCTCAATTTATAATACCCCATAATTGCGACGTTACAGTGCCCGTGCGTTGCATGCAGTGCCGGCCCTAGGAAGGTGCACCGGGTGCGACCGCCTAGGGCCCAGGCGAGGGAGGGGCCCAAACCCATGTATACAAACCCCAGGCCCTATAGTCAATTAGCAAAATAATGAGAACCAAAGAAGAAGCAAACCCCAGGTGTTCAGAAGCGCTTGGTTGAAATTAATCCAAGAGCATTATATATGCCGTGTGCATGTCATAGTCTGAATCTTACTCTTTGTGATATGGAAAAATCTTGCAGGTAAAATATTGTTTCTTTTATATGTTATACATTGTTTTCATATAATATGCCATGATATGGGAAAAGTTTGAATCTTACTATTTGTCAAATCTTGCAGGCAAGCTATTTCTTTTTTTGGTATTATACAACGTATATACACATTGTTTGCAAAATCTACCAAAAGGTGGAAGATTTTGCTTGACAATGTTCCAGGATTGACAGTTAAGTCATGGTCTAATACACGCTGGGAAAGTCGAATAAAAAGTGTTCAAGCTATGAGATACCAAACTCCTCAACTAAGATCAGCTTTAATAGCGTTAGAGAAGGCTTCAACTGATGACCCAATGGCAGTTAGTGAATCTCAATCTTTGGTGAGTGCACTTGAGAATTTTGAATTTTTAGTTGGTTTGGTTATTTGGCACGACATTTTATTCTCTATAAATAAGGTGAGCAAGAAGTTGCAATCTAAAATTGTGAGCATAGATGCTACTCTCAAACACATTGAAGGTGTCATATCATATTTTTAAGAGGTACAGAGATGAAGGTTTCACTTCTAGTATGGATACAGCAAAAAACATTGCATCTGAAATGGATATAGAGCCAAAATTTCGTACAAAACGTCAAGGAAAGAGAAAGAAACATTTTGATGAACAAGATGACCAAGACGAGGAAATACAACAGTCTGCTGTGGAATCCTTTAGAGTAAATTACTTCCTAGTTATGATTGATGCTGCAATTACTTCATTGACTAGTAGATTTGAGCAGATGCAAGCATTTGATAAAGTTTTTGGGTTCTTGTTCAACTCAGAAAATTTGAAATCCTTGGATGAAGCTGATCTTTGGATGTGCTACAAGAATTTTGTGGAAACATTTTCTCATGATAACTCATCCGATGTTGACATCAATGTTTTTTTTTCAGAATTAAAGGTGTTGCAAGTGACTTTACCAGATGCTTTGATGTCAGCGCCTGAGATTCTGGAGTTTGTTTTGGCTGCAGATTGCTATCCAAATGTTTCAGTTGCCTATCGAATCCTCTTAACTGTACCTGTGATTGTAGTTTCGGCTGAAAGAAGTTTCTCAAAATTGAAGTTGTTGAAGAACTATTTGAGATCAACTATGTCACAAGAAAGGTTAAATGGCTTGGCTATGTGCACCATCGAGAAGGATGTCTTGGACACTATTGATCTCAATACCGTCCTTGATGATTTTGCATCAAGAAATGCCCGAAGAAGTATCATTTTATGAGAAGCAATGGATATGATGGAGTTCTATTCTTCCTTAAGGTAATCATATTAGTTCTAGAAGTACAAATATATTGTTATTTTAGTCTACATTGTTCGTTGATAATTATCAGACATGCTAAATTAAAAATATATTATTGGATTCGTTTTCGCTTTGCAAGTAAAATTAGCACCTATATATTATAAAATTCTATACATGGTCTAATGGGCCCGTCACGACAAGTTCGCCTTAGGGCCCTCAAAACCCTAGGACCGGCGCTGGTCGCATGCTCGGCGTCGCCCTTCCTCGTCCCAGGCGGACCGATCATCCAGGTCGGCAACATCGTCCACAGTTAGAAACAAGACAAAAAAAATTGCTCAACATCGTCCACAGTTAGAAACAAGACAAAAAATTGCTCAAATCAAGGCAAAGAAAGCGATTGTATGAAGCCCAAACCCAATGAAACAAGGACTGCATATAAATTAATTGGATCTGGAGGGGTAACGCATGGGAGCGGGAGACCTCGGCGACCGGCGGCTCCATTGCCGGGACGGCTGTCGGTGGTTCGCCGGAGGATGCAGAGCGCGCCCCCGGCTGGATCTGATGGCGGCGGCGTCTACGGGGCTTGATGGGGGCGAAGGCGGCTACTTGAGCGCGTCGTTGGCTGCGGCTGCTGCGTGGGGCGTCGATGGCAATGGGGGCTTGGAAGAGAAGTGGTGGTCCGTGAGGGTTTGTCAGGAGGAAGAGATGGGGCTGAGTAGGGGTGGCAACGAGCCGAGCCAAGCCTGGCTCGGCTCGGCTCGTGAAAGCTTGGTAGAATAGAGGCTCGGTTCGGCTCGGCTCGGTTAGGATATCAAGCTTTTTTGTGGGCTCGGTTCGGCTCGTGGTGCGGCTCGAGCCAGCTCGCGAGGGCTCGCGAGCCAGCAACAGCGTCCACTATATTAATCATCTCTACACTGAAGAATTCTCAGAAAACCACCTGGGCACCACAATGCTCACACATGCGACATACGGTATGGAGCACAGATTTTCCACGGTAGGGAGACCAGTACCCCAGCCTCAATCTTGACATATACATCACAATTTTCATATGTTACAGCATGTGAGATGTTAGGAGATTCGGATCTGGATGCAGAACTTGATTCCTTGAGAAGAAAACTTGAAAATGTAAGCAGCATGTATTAGCTTGTTAATATTGTAATAGATCTATGTGCATTTAATCTAACAAACCCTAATGTTGTTTCATCAGGCTAACAAGGAATCTGAAGAACTCCAAAGAGAGATTTCTTCCTTAGAGAGGCAAACCCTTGAGATCTAGACCAAAACCACGAACGAGGACGGGGAAGGTCTGAGGTCTCTCACCTTGCGGTTTCGCCTGACGTTCCGAAACCCTAGCGTCGCGGGGGAGTCGGGAGTCTCGGGACTCGGGAGCTTCCGTTGCGGTTTGCGGAGAGGGACCGACCAGGAAGAGAGCTCCCCTCGCCGGCAGGAAGAGAGCTCCGATCCCCCAAGTTGGCCGCACGGCGCACGCACCGACGCACGTACAACGTCCAGCCCCAAGCCCCCAACGCCACTGCAGTAGTGCAGAGAGAGATTTGCAGAGAGGGACTGCGCCAGCGGCCCAGCGCCGATTGATGTCTCTCAACGCGGCGACGCCGCCCGCCCGAGGGATTCGAGATTTCGCGAGAGGAGGTCAGGACTCAGGAGGAGGAGGACTGGAGATTTCGCCCGAGGGATTGGAGATTTCGCGAGAGGAGGTCAGGAGGGAATCGACTGCCACAGCCCGAGGGAGCGGGGAGCCTGGCGCCTGGCGGTGGCGACCTGGGAATCTGGGATGGGGTCATTGGGAAAATAGGGTTTTAAGTTGGGCCTGTTGGGCCGAGCCAACCGAGCCGCTCGCGAGCTGGCTCAGGCTCGGGCTCGGCTCGTTTAGATCCCGAGCTTTTTTGCTGGGTCGGCTCGGCTCGTTTCATTCACGAGCCGAGCCAAGCCTCCACGAGCCCGAGCCGAGCCCGAGCTGGCTCACGAGCCCGAGCTTTTTTGCCAGCCCTAGGGCTGAGGAAAGAAGGTTAGGGTTGGGTAGTGGGGGTGAAGGGTTGAGATAGACTGGAAAGTGATCTGACGGTGGAGAGTGGTTTGTCCAAAATTCGAAACTAAATACAGTTGACGACATCGTGTTTTATCCAAAATTTGTATCACATAGTTTATAATTTTGGCGCACTCCAAGCAAAAAAAAAAATCCGGGTATTGTTTGGCTACGTGGACGTGGGAACTGAACTATAACATAATTGGATCTTCTACACTATGTTTTTACGGAAACTAAGTTTATTTTGTAATTGTCGTTGTAAGAATATTTTTAAAAAATAGCAATAAGAAATTTATTAATTAAACTCTCGTATTATGCCTTCTTAAAAATCTTCATATTATTCTTCCCCGAAATATCCATTTTTAATAATATCTATACACGTATTGTTTTTCCTAAAGCTCCTAAAGTTAAATTGCACCGAATGACACCTTAAAAATATTACCAGGAGTGTTAGGTGGTGACACCAAGAGTCATCCAAGGTGGCACGACGTATAGCACTATCGTGACGCTCCACTGAAGAGTGCGCGAGAAGAGTCACAAACCGACAACTTAAAGGTGGTGATAGGTTCGGCTGAAAAGCTCATGGTTTATGGCTGAAAACATTGTAACTGGCTGAAAAAAACACTGTAGCTGATAGAGGTTTATTTAACATAATTAAATTTAAAAAAATTTAAAAATATAAAAAATATGTTAGCCCATTACGTATAATACAAATAAATATGGAAAAAAAGAACTGGCAAAAAAGCTCAACAAAAATCCAAAAGTTCAGAAAAAGACGAAACTTATAAATAGTGAAAAATAAGCCAGAAGCCAGAAGTCGAAGCCGAGTTGTTCAGGGCCAAAGCAACTCCGTGACACTTGATCCGTGTGCCTCTTTAATTTGGCTTAATTAGTCCGCTCGGTCGCTGTTGGTCTAGTCGTACGTGTCCATCCGTGTAGATCGATCGATGTAGTGATCGGCTCGTCGCATCGCACGTTTCCTTTCTGCCAGGTATCCATGGAAAACAAACACGTCGCTCTCTTCTGCTTTGTCATCTCGTCGTCGCGGTCGCATTGCATTGTACGGACCCATCCAAGTCTGCCGATGCCTCCCTCTCAAATGATAAAATGTGATGCATGGCCTCACAAAATAACGAAATGTGGTAGATAGATTTCTTCACAAAATATGTCAGAAAAAGACGAGTCCGGCGGTTGCTCCACCACTAGCTTTTGGCCCGCTTTAAATAGCTTTAGTTTCTGACTTTTTTAATTTATTACTTATTTAAACCAAAACCACTTAGAATATATTGGTTTCTAATTTTTACTTTGATTTTTTTGGTTTTTTGTCAATTTTTTCCCTCATTTCTTTGTATTGTCCATGATAATATAACGATTTTTTATTTTTTTTAATAAAATAACTCAGAAAAAATAACAGCCACTACAGTATAATTTTAACCAATAGTTAAATCTATAAATAAGAAACTTAAACTCATTGGAGCGACCCAAATTCTCCTAGGGTCACAAATTTTTACCGTAGACCCAGGTGGGAAGCGTAAGTCGAAGTTTTGAATCTTTGACCAACAGTTCCTTCTAGGCATTGATTTTCATGAAAAATACTTTCATAATACTTTTGCAACTTTTATAAGTATACTAACTATAGAAAAACAAAAAAAGGGCAAATATGCATCTCAGGCCATGTGAAAAACTAAAAAGAAAAGTTGGTTTTCTACCAGGAGTATATAAGTAAACCAGTTGACACATACTTTCTACATACCGTTCACTTATGTACGTGCACTAGCGGGGGAATCAAAGCCACTTTTGACACTATTTCATATCGTATTTATAAAAATAGTAGTATAGCGACAGTATTGACAAAAATATCGTTTTTTCCGCCCGGCGGCCGGACGGCAGTGGCCGCGTCCAGATATAGTATTAGTTATTATGTAATTTTTAGGAATTTTATGCGGTCCGAATTAGCCTCGTTTGTTCGGATTAATTTAACCATAAATTTAACGAAAAAATTCCTATGGTTAAGTTAATTCTAACAAACGTGGTTAATTCAGACCGCATAAAATTCTCAAAAAATTACATAATAACTATTACTGTATCGGAAGACTTCACATAAAATTTTGTAATTATTGGAGCTCGTTTACTATATGTAAAAACTCATAAAATTATCAAAATTTTATGAATTTTTGAGCAACATTCGTCATGGATAAAATTTTCCAAAAATTACACTGCGAGGAACGTTGTGTCGGGATACCGTGCATAAATTTTTGTAATTTGTTGAGCTAATTTGATATATTTAAAAATTCAAACAAGTACTAAATGGAAAAATTAGGCAGCTAATTAGGACGGCTAATCAGCGGCCTAATTACCTGCCGCCTAGCCACCAGGCGGCAGGCGCCACGCATCGCCTCGCGGCCGCTATCGCCCGGCCGCCAGGCGATAAAAACGATATTTTTGTCAATATTGTCGCTATACTACTATTTTTGTAAATACGGTGTGAAATAATGCTAAAAGTGGCTTTGATTCCTAGTCCGGACCTGGTACATATATAGTAGGTGTAATGACAATAAGGATATACATCACAATTAAGCAGATTAAAGTACAACATAATTCACAAGCTTTCCGTACCTAGTATCCTACTGGGCCCTGATTTGTTTCTAGAGAATGCGTGCATCTTTGTGAACTAGCAAGCTAGCGTCGCAAACGCACGTACTTGCTTGCGACACAGGAAGAACCGAAGAAGCTGGTATGCAAGTAAGTCAAGGTAAATATTCTGACTAGATATAGTTAGGTGTGCATCGTTGTCGTCTTGCCCCTATAATTTAGTTTTGCACACGCCGTGCAAGCATGAAACAGCATGTCGTCTCGTCCTAATACCGCATTATACGAGGTGCCTGCTTGCCAAGTCTACGCCGTGCAAGCATGGAATAGCTAGTGCTAGTAGTGGGCTAATGCGACGTAGATTAAAAGTGTGAAAACAAACGATGATAACAGAGATTGGTTTCAGAGTTTAAGGCTTCGTGCAAAGAGATGCCGAGCCACACGCATGTATATATTTACGGCAATGCCAATCTGGTTACAGGTGATTACAGGAGCTAAACAAGGAAACTTAATCCTATAGGGAATGGGGACCATAAGAGATACAACCGATCAAATCAAATCAAATCAAATATTTCTATCTATATCTTTTCACATCCTCTCAATCTCAACTGACCAAGATTGAGATTGCTTTGTAAACCCATCTACTACCTGATCTGATCTCCTGTTGAAATGAATCGAACATCAAGATCCTTGCGTGCTACCTGCACCCGTGCAAAATAATAGTCCACTTTGATGTGTTTTGTTCTTGCATAGAAGACTGGATTTTGTCAATAGGTTGCACCTAAATTGTCGCACCATAAGATTGCTGCTCTTGATTGGTATCCTTCAAGCTCTCTAAGGAGAGACCGTAAGAAGACAATTTCTGCAGTAATATTTGCCATAGCCTTGTACTCAGCTTCCGTACTGGACCTTGAGACTGTAGTCTGTTTCTTAGCACTCCAAGAAATCAAATTTGATCCAAAGAACACAGTAAATGCTCCTATAGACTGACAATCATCTGGACATGTTGATGGATATAAGGTGTGCCAATTCTTACGCTGTCCAATGAATGGTAGTCGGAGAGTGTAAGAACTGGCACGGTGAGGCAGCTAGCTAGGTTGCCGCCAGTGGTGGAGGAGGGGTGCGGAGCTGCATGCGAAGAAGAGAGAGGGAGGGGAGGTGGGAGCACTAGGGGAGGAGAGAGCGTTGGAGAGAGAGAGAGAGAGAGGCTATACCGTTGGGTGAGCCCTTGACGGTATAGGGCTAGGTAGCAGCTCCTAGTGGGTAAATACCTTGCGAAAACACCTAAATGGTGCAAATTCTGTGAAAATTAGGTGTAGGAGTTCTTGAAAATTACTAGAGACAGGGGAGGGTATGTTTTATATCTTTACGAAATTTAGATATAGAACACATCCTCATCTATCTCTAGTTTGCAAACTTCTACACCTGATCGATTTGCGCCATTTAGACGTTTCACCTGATATGCCCTTGAAATAAATAGCTTTTGCATGCTGGCTTAAGACACTCAACGGTGAAGCTAGGATGAAAATAAACAGATGCACGTAGGCCAAAGTTTCCTTGGCCATCCGCATCAATGCCGTAGATCCATCTGCATATGGTCGACACTGCCACAGTTTGCGTTAGCACCATCGGCCTTACGCATAAGTTCAGGTCCCATTTGACACAGCTCTAGCTCCGAGATCTATGCTGCATCTGTAGTTTGTTGACTAAATTAAAGTGATTTAAATATTTTTATTTAATATATAATATAAATAAAATGAGTCATGTAAATACACTTAACATGCCTGCAACTCTAGATCCAGGATTTCCTAGAGCTACAGATGACCAGCTCTAGGAAATCTACAGATTTTCTAGAGCTAGAGCTCTGCCAAACAGGGTCATAAGTCCATACCTACTGGCAGTGGTGGATGCAGGACAAAAATTTAACAGGGACAAGCCTAAATGTGGCTAATAGAGCTGCTGAGCAGACTAGCTGAGGTGAGGGGTTACTGGCGCCGGAGGGTGGGCTCGAGCCTCGCCAAGCCCCCTATAGGATTCGCCCAGGACACACTGTGTGTGTGTGGAAAATAACATGAGAGATCACTTATGAAGTTCTGAGATGAGATTAACATGAGAGGTCAGCAAAGAGGTCACTCTTATTAAAAAAAGGAATAATAATGGAGCTTGCTTGACAAATGACAAATAACTGGAGTACACGTAGAAAACTTTAGCATTACGTTTTTACTGCTCAGGATGGGGTGCGTGATACGTCTGTGCTAACAAGAAAAGACTACTTAAACCTTTTTTTAGCACTCCTAGCGAATAATTTAACTGGTTTAATCTTTCGATTAGTTCTCAGACATATCATTTTCTTGGATCAACCAACGTTGCCAGAAACTTGAGATCGACACGCAGTTTTCTTGGACATATGATATGCTAGACAGGATCTTGTTGATTTTAATAAAACGTTGTCATGGAGGGCCCTGTGTGTTCATGTGTCCCCAAGTTGCAAGCTAGTTCAATTAGAGCATCTCCAACAATGTCCTCTAAATCTCATCCCCTATATCACTTTTTAGAGGACACAATCTAGAAAATAGAAGACTAAAAATATGTAACCTCCAACAAGTCCCCTAAATATGGTTCCCTAAATTAAAATCTGGGTCCACAAAAACTACCAACCAATCTTCTCATCTCCTCCCCCGTCCCTTCCTCCTGAAAAAAAAACGGTGGCAGAGGTTTCTGCGGTGGGACGACCCGCAGCGGCGGGAGGTTTTGAAGCAGGTTTGTAAGTGGAAGATCACGTCGAGAGATCTGGTGCCCATCATTGAGAATTACCAGGCTGATCGCAATCTGGTGATCACTGCAGGTAAATTGTTTTTCCTTTTGCTTCCTAGAATTCTGAAAGGGTTACACGCGGCAGTTTGTTTTAAGTGGATCACCTACAGGGTTTGAAATTCGTGGCCAATTAAAGCAGTAATTTCAATGGCAAAGGAGTTGCTGGTATAAGCACATTTTTCTCTTAATTTTATGAAGCAGACGAGCACAAATGTCAACAAATAGGTCATCATTATTTCTAGTCTTCATGACTGTGTAGTTCTGTTTACAGCTACTGTGTAGTTCTGTTCACAGTTGATATTGTTAAACAAGTAGTGCCCGGCATTTCGGATTCACTTATTAAATAACTCTCCCCCTGAATTCAGAAGCAAATAAACAAACTTGAATTAACTAGCAGCAAAAAAATTCATGACAACTAACTAGTACTATGACAACTAACTAGTACTATCCCGCAAAGAATTAACTAGCACTATCACGTTGAATACGCTCTTGAAGCCCCTTGTAGTACTTTCTTTGAGGACTATCCATGCCACTAGTATCAATCCTCATAATTCTCTCTTCTTCCATCATCTTCTTAAACTCGAACTTCTTTTTCTCAAGCTCAATTCTCTCTTCTTCCAACGCGAATGCTTGTTTGCACCTCTCCTCTTCTTGTGCAAATGCTTGTTTGAACCTCTCTTCTTTCTTCAGTTCCTTCTCTGCATCATCCTCTCTCTTTTTAGCCCATAGATGATCTAAGGAATCATAAAAAAAACGTTCACCTTTTTTACGAAGCTTTTCTTTCTCCCTAAAGGTCTTTCAAGTGAAGTTCTGGCATAATCCGGATTTGCATCCCCGCTCTCATCTTCATGTAGCAGAGGAGTAGATGCAGGCGTGGATGCTGCAGGGCTTGAAAAGGCCGTGGTTTTCTGCTTTTTATCGGATATTTTTGGAGCTCGCATCTGAATACGCCTTTCAGTCCACTTTGGTTGATTCTTCAAAAGATTCCAACATTGTATAAGCGTGAAATCCTTCTTTTGCTTATCTTCACTCTTATACAACTCGCCAGCCTGCACTATCTACGAAAAGAAAACAAATATAGAGCATTAGTACAAATAAGCTCGAAAAGATGACAACAAACATAGATGATTTGTAACTGGGTCTAACCTTGTCTTCAATGGCCATACCACTTTGATTTCTATTCTCTATCCGACTTAGACAACCACAAAACCTATTGACAGATTCTTGAATGACAGTCCAACGTTTGTTGAGGGACTTATGAGAGCGATCTGAATCAAAAAGCTTGTTTGTATGGAAATATTCATAAATTCGATCCCAATATGCAGTACGAGCTTGATCTGTCCCTTGAATTGCATCCAAACTAACATTTAACCACGCCGACACCAAAAGACTATCCTCCTCTGAACTGAAATTCTTGGCCCTTTTTTGGTTTGGCCTTTGCGATGTACTATCATCGACAATTGGAAACTGTTCCTCTTGGGGGGTGCTGGCAAACTCAGTCCAATCTTGAGAATTGGAACCTTCGGTTATCAAGTCTGTGAAATATTCCGTTCCATCCATACTACCTGTACATTGAACAAAAGATGAGGCAAACAGTTACAAATGATGGAATAATAATAATATTGAAGATTATATATCGATGTAAACATAATACAAGAGAAAATAAATCTGCTTGGGGCATCAACACACAAGAGAGAGTAAGCAGATTAGCTTGCCATGCTTTCTATGATAGGGTTCCTAGTCTCTTACTACTCTAACCATAATAAAAGTTAGGTCATACACAATGTCACAATAGCAGCCTGATGGATCTGAAATCGAAATAGATGCTGCTCATTCATCACTTGAGCACATACACTGATTTTGAAAGAAGATAACTAAACAAGTATTTGAAATACACAAAACCAGCACACTTGATTTGTGTAAATTAAATTTGAAATACACAAAATCAGCACACTTGATTTGTGAAAATTAAATTTGAAATACACAAAATCAGCACCCTTGATTTGTGAAAATTAAATTTGAAATACACAAAATCAGCACACTTGATTTGTGAAAATTAAAGGAGCAATTAAACCAAAAAGGAACTGATAGGGTTCTTAGTCTCTTACTACTCTAATCATCATAAAAGTTAGGTCATACGCAATGTCACAATAACTAAAGCATGATGGATCTGAAATCGAAATAGATGCTTCTCCTTCATCACTTGAGCACATACGGTGATTTTGAAAGAAGGTAACTAAACAAGTATTTGAAATACACACAATCAACACACGTGATTTGCGAAAATTTAAGGAGCAAGTAAGCCAAAAAGGAACTGATAACACGGCAAACAAGATTTACCATTACCAATTGATACAGAAACACCTACAATAATTTACATAGTTGGAGAAGCCCATGATTTGCTCATCTAATATAAAGCCCAACCTTAAGGCATAACACCATCTTATTGCAATTTGCACATCAGGATAGAAATGAAGAGGCATTGCATTTTGATGCGCATATTATGGAAATCCAGCGGAAATAGCATGCTATAAGGGGATGCAGATGTGTCTTGCTTATCAAATATGAACATGATCAAAGTCAGGTATTTTCATCTAATCATGCCCCTTTATTTTCATAATGCCTTAGACCAAACTGTATGTTGTTCCTGTAATTTTTCAATCATGTGGCATGTGTGCAGGTTTGGATACCATGACATTGAGGACAAAATATAAAGGTATGCTACAATCACATCGGGTGATAATGTTCGATGGTCAGTGAACTGTGCCACCAAGCCCCATGCCAATCATTTTGAGCATTTGAATTGTTCTCTGAAATGTGAACCATATTAAGGCTACCTGATCTTCAGAAAATTCCTGTTTTCCTGATGCCAGGGAAGGGTGAACCTGAGAAGACTGTCACGGCGGCCAAAGTACTTTTGATGGCTTCTGTTATCATCGATCAGCAGACAAGCCTGTGGGAACTGCCTACTTTTCTCTTGAGCAAGAAGTTGCACAACAACTAACCCTTTCCCTAACACCACCACGGCATTTATCACTTGATTAACAGAACATACATATAGAAATTTACCTTCACCAAAGAAGGTGTACTGATGGAGGAACTCCTCTTGACTTGCAGCTGACGCCAGAGAGGATGCTCGGGGTTGCGGCGGCAGTGGACGATATGCGAATCGAGGCGGCGGTGTGAACAGGGGAGCCGGCGCTCGGGCGGCGGACGGCGCGGGCGCTCGGGAGGTGGACGGAGCGGGCGCTCGGGCGGGCGTGGCAACGGCGGACGGCGCAGGAGCGTTGGGCATCTCCGATCTACCACGCGACAAAAACGACGGCCGATTGGGGATGGTGTGCGTCCTCCATATGTGGGGGACGAAAAATCAGGGATGAACTCCTCTATATTTTTGGGTACTATTTAGGGGATCTGTTGGAACTTTTTTTTACCTTTTCTTCTAAAATATAGGGGATAGAAGCACTTTAGAAGATTTGTTGGAGATGCTCTTAGTTTCATGCTTTGCTTTTGTGCCGATCGCTTTTACATTGATTTTTCAAAATTAGTGAATTTAATTACGCTTCTTGTGCTATTGCAGGAGAAGATCTGGAGAGTCCTTGAGTGCAGAGTACTGATAATGTCGTAGTAATTTTGTAGTAGTATCATTTTTGCTTCTTTTGGTTTAGTGGCAGTGTTAATTCATTATAACTATGCTTCAATTAGTATGAAACTGACACAGCGTCCACTCAAGTTTCAACCAAACAGGAGCCAAGAGCTAGCTAGCTCTCTAAGACAATAAAGAAAGAAAGAGCTAGAAGCTTGACATCCATGAAGTGAGCAGCGCATAAAAAGCCCATGGAAAAAAGATCATTAAAAGCACGCCAAACTTAAAATTTTAAATATGACTAGCGTTACTACGGAGAAAAAAAACATATATTAGCGATTTTTCTATATTTAATTGAGTGCTCACAAGTTGCAGTGAAACATGATTAACATGTCCTTCACCTTTTGCTTGCAACGAGCAAATAACAATATTTTTTACTCACTCTGATTTAAAATATAGCTCCGGAAATTGGAATTTTAACTCTCACAATGAAAAAAATTGGAAATCGAAAGAAAAATAAAAAGGAAACACACGTGCACCTATATATATATATATACACACACACGCGCGCGCATACACACACATACATACATACAATTTTAGTTATTACAGTTTCTTGCTCCATATAACTAAACATATATGCTTGAAAAATGCCAAGAATAACTAAACATTTGATTCTAGGTAGTAAATACCAACAATTTACAAGGATATGCCATAGGGTTGGTGGCTGACAATCAGGATCCACCTATCATCGCCTTGAGTTGGAGGGGCCGTGGGATGACAAACGGACCATCATCACAAACTTATTATTTTTATATATTATTAAAAATATGGCGTAAAAAAATATGATAAGGTTTGACAAACAGTCAGGACCAAGCCCTCTTCGCCTTGCTTTTCAGTTCCCGAGCGTCGAGATGGAAACTCGGAAAGAAATGTACTTTTGTATGTCGAATTAGGCGCTTAGTTTATCAATGGTTTATAGTTTTTTACTATATGGTTTATGTTTACTGTAGCTAATAATCATTTATTTTCCATAGTTAATTTTAAAAAATAAAAATAAAAAATAGGTTAGACCATTACAGACAATGTGAAGGAATACAAAAAAAAAAAAAGAAAAGACAAAACATCCAAAAAAACCAAAAACTAAAAAACGAAATTAAGTAATAATGAATTAAAGTAAGAATCCAGAAACTGAAACTAAAATAAGCCTAGTGGACAGCAACAGATCTGTTAGATTTTGTTCCCATTACTGGTCCCACTTTGAAAACAAGGATTATCCTCCTTGACACAGACTTAATACCCTGTGGACTTGAGGTGAAGAATCAAGAGAAGATAGATAGTGAGAGGTGTTTCTTGAAACATACACATCACTGCTATTATGGGCAACCGAGCTTTAGTCACAATTTCTACCTAGTTTCTATATCTTTACTTTCTTCGTATGCACTGAAAGAGATATTTCCATGTTCAAAGATCAGCTACCTAATATTGGTTTGAATTCTAGCACCATGTGGATACATAAGTTAAGGAAGTGTCTATACAACATTCGACTATTTTTCAAGGCAAAATTAGTTTGATCCATGTGGTTTGATCCAACGCTCCAGATCTTTTTTTTTTGAGGGGGGGCTTGTATGAGTGGATCCGTTGGATAGAGATCCAACACTCTAGATCATTTTTTGGATGGGGGCTTGTATGGGTGGATCCGTTGAATGGAGCTCCAACGCCTCAGATTATTTTTTTTGAGGGGGTGATCTCAATCGAACGCTTTAAAATCTGACTAATTTTATCCTTAAAAATAGTCAAATGTTCTATAGCACTTCTCTATAAGTTATAACAACTGTTTTTCTTGGTAGATTTTTTTACATGTGGATGAGACCCTAGACCTGTGTTAACAACCACTTTAAGTCACTGCGACAGTTGTCACCATATAGAGTTCAGCAACGCGCTAAACCGAGACTAATTGAGAGATTCCATTGGTGAGATCAGCTAGTATGATACCATGGGAAATGCATGTAGTCATTCAGATCTAGCTAGTAGCTAACTAGGAAACTCAAACACCCAGGCTAAAAAAACAAGAGCGATACATAACAGTGTCTCGCGTCCGCCCCATAAAAGAGCTCACGTGTCTGCCAGGGCATGCGTCAAGCCCCGGCACGCCGCTAGCCGCTCCGAACACGACGTCCGCCCACCCCGATGACCCCCTTTAGATCTGGTGCCCACCTCCGGGATCTCCCTCCTCCCTGGGTCGCTTGCCCCCCTGCACTGTGGTTGGGCTGTGACGCCACTAGCGGCCCCGCCACCCCCTTCCCCCACTGTCGCCTTTGCCCCCCTCCCCGCCCCTGGGCAAGCCGCCCCTAGTCATGTCGAGGAGCTGCTGGGCCTACCCTGACCATCTGTAGTCCTTGCCCCCACAACCCCCTGCAGGCCTTCAACACCCCAGCTATGATGCTCCGCCACGCCCCGGTGGCCACCACCCTTTTGAAGCCCTCGACGAGGAGAGGTGGCCACCTCCCTCGAGTTCCCGTAGCAGGACTCCACTACCAACCCGTCCAAGCAACATTTCAGCATTCATGCCACATTGAAGGTGAGTCAAGTAAGCGTATTGATTCCAAACCAATGCAGATCTTGCAGAATCCCCTTTGGGTTAGACCTTCGGTGCGTAGGGTGTCTTTTGCTAATGACCTCGTGGTGTGTCGCCTCAGATCTGTGATCATTGCTCCCCTCAACCTCCTCCAGGTGGAGAGGCATGATGACCGCCAGCGGTGCCCCCTCCTCGCTCCTCAACCTCTGTGGAGATCTAGACAGAGCATTCAACTCTTAGCAGCCCCCGTGCTCCACCACAGTGGACTTTGGTGGAGCCTAGGTTCTAGTGGTGCACTGCCCATAGGCAGCAGAAAGCTCTTCCCAAGATGTCATTTACAACGCAGTCAAGCCACAACCACCAATTCTTCATCGAGCGCACCAGAGGAAGATGCTTTAATTGCCTTCGTCACGCCCATTCTGCCCAATCCTGTCGAGACCCTGCTATGCCTTCGCTGCTTCCACTCTGGACACAAGGCTAAAGATTGTCATCGCCATGCCAGAGAACCACCTCCACCCCCACCACGCGTCAACTCCACAGCCCCACCAGTAGCAACACCAGCTGCAGCTAAAAAGGCCCGACCACCTACCACTACTGGACATCCGTCGGGTGAGAAAGCTCCTCAGTGTTTTCGGCCAACCACGCCCTCTCCAACAGCCGCAACTGCATCAAGGGCGGCACGGGTGCCTACGGCAGCTATTTGCCTGTCAACCACAAGAGCTATGGCAAACCCTCTCCTCGGCGACCCAGCCACCTGGTCGGCTAAGAACGCGTGCGTCATCCTGACCACTAGGGAGATACAGCAAGAGCTTCAGTGACATGAAGCCTTTTTGGCGGTGCTCTGGCTGGGCAAGACAATGCCTAAAATAGAGTTCCGAACCATCACCAAAGCCATCAGAAGAAGGTTCAACCTGAGGTTCGCCGACTTTCTCCGTGTATCACCATTACCTAGAGAACTACCTCGTAAGCTTTCAGCACAAGCATCATCGAGATGAGGTTGCTGACCTCCAGAAGTTTGCCTTCCACAACCTTGAATTCCATGTGTGACCATGGAAGCTGCTCCACCACGCTTCCAGAGCAGCCTTAAGGTTCCACGTGCGACTGTGCCTAGAGGGCATCCCTTTGCACGCTTGGAGCACGGAGGTGGCTAGTAGGGTCATCGGCAACAAGTGTTCCTTGGACCATGTCGATGAAAAGTCCCTCCTCCAAGAGGATGCGTGCACTCTTGATCTCTGGGCGTGGATGGCAAACCCCAGTTCCATACCAAAGGTATCATGCTTACCTTCACTGACAGTGCCTCTTTACTACATCAGCAAGCCCCCATAGTGCAGATACTTATGAAATTTTTCCAAAAGTTTATATACCTTATATTTTTCTCAAAAATCTTTGAAGACTACTGTTTTTGTGTATTATGCATTATTTTGGTTTAAATAACTTCAAGATCATGTTCAAATATGTTTAAAACTTTGTTTCCAGTGTCATGAATATATTTGTGAGTTTATTAATTACTTTCTCCTATAAATTCCCCTAGTTCATTTTGGGATCATCTTTTCAGATTCAATTTTGAATTCAAATAACGCTAATTTCTTTTAAAAAATTATGTTTGCGAATTACTTTTCCAAAGAAACTCTAATAAAAGCCAAGAAAATAATATGCAAGAAAAAATTTATAAATTTCCCTTATTTTTTACTCCCTAGAATTTTATGATGTTATAGATCTGCGCTCCTTACAAAGAATCTCAGCCCTGAGGTTCAGTGGGCTTGGTAAAGAAATTTGGGAAGTCAGTTCTAAGTTGGTCTTCTTGTTCCCATGTGGCTTCATTTTTAGTGTGGTTGCTTCGCTGGACTTTCAACATCTTAATGGCACATTTATGTGTATGTCGCTTAGCTTTGTCTAGAATGTAGATCGGATGCTCCCGATAAGAAAGATCGATTTGTAGATCGATGTTGTCCAATTGAGTGAGCTGACTCAGAGTGTGGAGACACTTCTTGAGCTAAGAGACATGAAAGGCATCATGCACATCTAAAATTTGAGATGGAAAGTACAATTGATACACCACTTTGTCTTTCTTTGCAATGACTCAGTACGGCCTAATGTACCGAGATGCCAATTTTCCATGGGCATGGAAATAGTGGATGCTACACGGCGGTGAGACCTTGAGATAAACATAATTATCTATCTTGAAGCTCAGCTCATGATAGCCGTGGTCGACATAGCTCTCCTAACAAGATTGTGCTTCCTTCAATCAATCTCTTATCGCGTCAACATGTTCTTGAGCTATTTGGATAATAGCCAGTCCAAAGAATTGTTTTTCACCAACCTCAGATCAGAAAAGAGGTGTCCTATACTTTCTCCCACAAAGTGCTTCGAATGAAGACATTGGGAGGCTTGATTGGAAGCTATTGTTGTAAGAAAACTCGACGAACGCCAAGCATTTCTCCTAATTCATGCTATAGGATAACATGCAAGCTCTTAGCATATCCTCTAAAATTTGATTTGTCCTCTTAGTATGGCCTCCTGTTTGTGGGTGGAATTCTATGCTAATGAATAGATTAGTTCCCATAAGCTCGTGCAACTTTCCCAAAATCATGAGGTAAATTGAGGACCTCGGTCAGAAGTTATCGTCTTTGGCACGCCATGTAAATGGACGATATTACTCATGTAGATCTCAGTGAGCTTAGCTCCACGGTATGTGGTGCTCACTGGAATAAAATGTGCTACTTTGGTCAAGCGATCAACAATAACTTATATCTAGTCATGCTCGTTTCGAGTCTTCAGCAAGCTGGTAATGAAATCCACGCCGATGTCATCCCATTTTCACTTGGGAACCTTCAAAGATTGGAGCAATCCTACTGAATCATTGGTGCTCTGCCTTGATTCTTTGGCATACATCACAAACAACAACATGTGCGGTGCTGCCCTTCATACTAAGCCACCAGAATCATTCCCGGAGATCCCGATACATCTTCGTACTTCCAGAATGAATGGAGAGTGGTGAATTATGATCTTCCCAGAGGATTAGCTCTTTAATTTCTTGGTTATTTAGGACATAAAGCTACTGTCCGTGCATAACCATTCCACTCGCATTTTCAGTGAACTCTATTTTTTCACCATTTTGTAAATCGTGGATCTTTGAGTTGAGTGGCTTTGATCCAAGATTCGAGGGTAGGCTACATCAATAGGGTAGCAAAAAAAAAAACCCTCCTCAACCTTCTCTAGGTTGAGTCTCCAAGACTTTTCATATGATACTAGTTGACTAGCTTCAACTGATGTATCGATTCCGTGAAGCTTTCGACTGAGAGCATTGGTTACAATATTGGCTTTACTGAGGTGATAATGGATGCCAAGATCATAGTATTTGATCAATTTAAGATACCTTCTTTGCCTCAAGTTCAGATCTAGTTTTGTTTATATTTCAGTTCATGCCCACACATACAGAGCAACAAAAATACACGAAATTAATGTATTATCAAATCAAATACTCAGATCCACACATTCTTGCGTTTTACACATGTTTACAGTAAAGCTATACATTTCCTTGTTCCAGTTGAACTGAGGACAAAGGAATCCAAACTAAACTAGATCGTTGGAACCAATTGAAAGAACAACCAAGAGGGGGGGGGGGGGGGGTGTAAACCACATCGGCGACCTTGGCGTTGTCAGTGGGTACACGGCTCAACTAGATCTGTGTGGAGTTGAAGTTGTCCTCGTGTTCTTGCACCGCATGATTCCTGCCCAAATTGCTCGCTGTGGATCCCAAACCAAATTACTAAACAAGA
Organism: Dendrocalamus latiflorus; assembly: GCA_017311315.1. Classification (NCBI taxonomy): domain Eukaryota; kingdom Viridiplantae; phylum Streptophyta; class Magnoliopsida; order Poales; family Poaceae; genus Dendrocalamus; species Dendrocalamus latiflorus. The sequence goes on along the minus strand of CM029677.1, from coordinate 14,670,414 downwards.
TCAAATACATCCAAGTCTGGAGATGAAACAATAAATGCACAGAAAGTAGTTGAACCTGGTTCAGAAAGTAGATGAAACATCAGGTTCAGAACAGATTAATTGCCAGAACACATAAAGCTTGTAAAAAATCCTCACCCGTGAAAGATGGACGACGACATCGACCCAACTAGTGGTGCCATGAAACATAAAAGAAACGAAAATTTCTCAAATCATGCCAGATCTGCAACCAAGAAACAAAACGTGCTCAATTAAAGATGGACGACGACATCGACAAATCGTGCTCAACTAGTAGTGCGATGAGTTTTTTTCCCTTCTCTCTCTCTCTCTCTCTCTGCACCAGCGTGAGAGCTGAGGAGCGCGATGCGTTTGGGACTTGAAATTTTCCAGCCGGGCGCAGCATTCCCTACGGCAGGGCACCGAAAAAAATTGGAGGCAAAAATAAAATTTTGTTCCCCTACGTTTCTCTTGGCTGTAGTAGGGAAACGTGCCAACATGGTGTTAAGAGCTGGTGTTTAGAGCAACTCCATCCCATTAGTCATTTTTCCCTCTCTATTTCCTAGGATGAAGATGCTAGCTATTATTTTCAGCTCTCTATTTGAGTTAGCATTCCAATGGCCTAGCTATTTGAGAAGCTAGCGGCCGGGAGAAAATAGCGACTCGATAAAAATGAAGAGGAGGATAAAGAACCGGTTGGAGTCCATTTCTTGAGTCATATTAGGTAAATATACAATGAAGAGCAGGATAAAGAACCGGTTGGAGTTGCTCTAAATAGTCCAATCTTTCCTTACGAATTAAAATGGAACTGCAGGAAGCGTCTTCTTTCCCTACGTTTTTTCAACCTCACAGTAGGGATACATATATTTCCCTTCAGTTACAGCAACTCTAGTAGGGAAAGGTTTTAACGGTAGGGGGAATGTGTATTTCTTGTAGTGGTACTAACCTTCTGCATCGGACAACACATTTTGCCACTCTATAAATATTTTCAAGAGAATAGAAATGTTAAATTAGACTATGGACTAGCTCTGTGTTTGACAATCAAACTAAGGACGTCAACATTCACCTGAACACATGATATTATTTTTCTTTAACTGATAATTTCTCCGCAATGTGTGTATACGAGCCTTCACGTGTAGGTGACCAACAAAAAAGGTCCTTCATTATTGGTCCATACAAATTAAAATATGTATTGCATTTGCATACCTGAATCATATATAGGACAATGACTTCTCTAATATTTGAGTAACACATTTGGTTTAAACAAATAAAAAGTACCTAAAACATGCAGCCAAGCTTTAGAGTTGGTCAGAACTCCAGAACAATTGCTAGGACAAAGTGATTCAATAGCTGCAACAAAGATTGAGGCATGATACCTGGACCGTAGAACTCAGAACAATTGCTAGGACAAAGTGATTCAATAGCTGCAACAAAGATTGAGGCATGATACCCTGGACCGTAGTTTTCTAAGGAGTCGTGCTAGAGGATAATTCCATCTTGTCAGCATCACCAGTCTATTCATCTCTTCTAAGATCAGCAGCGTAACTTACGAGGCATACTTGCAAGAACAAAATAGTGATCAACATCCGAAAAAATTTTTCTGCAACCCTTGTAAGGCCCTGTTTGGCACAGCTTCATGAGCTGTTGTGAGCTATTTTTTACCAAACACCTTTTTTGCAAACAGCTTCATGGGTGAAGTTCCTTTTTTTGTGCTCTCACAAAGGAATGGGGAGAGGTGAAGCTGAAAAAAGTAGCTTTTCACAGCTCTCTCCCTCAGGCCCGCAGTCCTAGGAACCCACTGCCCCTCTGGTTCACCGAAATTACACGCATTTGCCACTAGTCTATCCCGTTCACCTCTCCCATTGACATGCGCACTTTTGTTAAAGCATCGTGACTACGAAACATAAACAAGGCACTAATATTGCTTCCTAATGATTTTAATTTTTTATTTTAATTTTTTAATTCATACTCATTCAAATATATTATTTTTTAATTCATATGACCATATACAAACATACAACTCCAAATGTTAGAACAAGTCAGGTAGACAGGGACATCTTGGACAATTGCCCTCTCTCAGCCATGCATGAAACTGTTGGTGAAGCTGTTTTGCCAAACAATTTTCCAAAACAGATTTAGCTTCATCGGTGAAGCTGCTCGTGAAGCTGAAACAAAAAAACAGCTTCACTAGTGAAGCTGAGCTGTGCCAAACGGGGCCTAAATCTGCTAATATCAGTCAACGAGCAAATATGGAGACCCTGTCAACAGCAAGCAAAGAAGAAGAGCATAAAAAGTTAATGCATGCAGGATAGGATGTATTGAAAATAAAATGAAGCAATATCTAGCCAAAAGCCATTGGATGCTTTTCCCAATATTTGTCGGACCAAGAAAGGACACGGCAAAAAAAAAAGAGTAGATAATTGGGTAGGTGAATTCCTGAATCAATCAACTAATACCTGAAAGAAGAATTTTCTACAAAAAAAAAATATTTGGTGCGCTTGGAATCTGACATATATTAATGTCAACAGAAATTACCTGAGTCTTTCCTTCTACAATCATAGTACTCAACAAACAAGTTACGAACCATATTGCGGATAACCTTAGTTTACTTGTGTTGAATAATTGACAATCGTATCGAGCTGAGATTTGTATTTGTGAAAGTTTACAAGTTTTCCTTCTTGCCGTCAAGTTTCAGGTAGTAGTACTAGCCTGACAACAGCGGTAGTACCGGCCTGGTGGTAGTGGCAGTACCGGGCATGAGCAACGGTCCACCACAGGTGCAGTACAACAGGTCTCTAGATGGTGGCAGTTATTTTCTAGAGAGGGTCGGTTTTGGCCTATTGCCAAGCCCAGTAGTACCGGTGCAAAACCATAGTACTACTGGAGAGTGGTATGACCGGTCTTTATATGACAGTATTACCAAGGTGGTAGTACTGGCCTTGTGCGAGTGGTCATACGACTCCACCTGTTATAAGGGTTTGACTGGAGCAGTCCGATCGGCTAATCAATGGCGATTTGACCAGCCTTGTCTGAAAATATCTAAGGGGTTTTGGATATTTATGGGAAATAGTCATGAGTTGAGTTTTGGGGTCCTAGGTCATTGTATTCATAATGCATGAAGCATATTGGACTAATGTGGATCAAGATGTGAAAGACTTATACCTGAAAATGATTTCTTGATTTTTGATGTGCACAGTGTTGGAGGTAACCATGGTCAACAGTGTGGATTGGGACTAGACTCGGGGATGAGCTGAGGCATGGTCAAGGAAGCCGGGCAGGATAGTTGGGCTCAAGCAAGCACATGAGAATACAAGAGATGTTGCAAGGAAGGTTCGAGTAACAGTTCATCGAATGGTTCAGTCGGTGCAAGTGAGGCGTGGTCAGGGGGAGCCAACACGGAGAGACTTGCCCATGCATGAGCCATTGGTGAATATACACATTACAAGCATGGGGATTACTTACAAAGGAGGAGATGACCATGGACTAGGTTCAGGGAAAAGATGAGGTTCATGGTCAAAGTGAGAGTGTTTTGACGGGGAACCAAAATATCAAAAATGGCGATGGAACCAAAACCTCGGTACTTGGAGGGTATTAGAGAGTGGTTTAGGTCAAGGAAGCGCTGAGAAGGCCAAGTGAATTGGAGGCTTGTTTCTTGGTGGGTTTGAGGTTAATGCACTTTGAGAAACATGTATAAGTCATGTGTGAGTATAAAACCCGGTGTATGTATAAAACTCAGTGTATGTGGGGTAATGGATTTCTTCAATTATGCTAATTGATGTAATCCATTAGGGGTAGGTGTGGGCTAGTTGCTCCATCTATTTAAGTGGGAAGGGTTGGTAAGATCCCACCATCTCTTTTATTCTCTAGGGTTTGTATGAGAGAGGCTTCCTTGGAGATGACATTTGTGGGGTGTGTGCTCTTAGAAGAGAGAGCTATGTCCTCTATGATGGAGTATCTATAAACCAAACATCTAAAGGTTACAATATATCAATTATATTCACCCTACACGGTGTGTTATTGATCTCTTCCATTTTACACTGGTTTTGGTTGGTGTTTTGCCCTCTTCTCTTCTCTCTTAATCTTGCTTGTTCCAAGGATGTACAAGTGATGGAGATGTCTCATGGAGATCATATTTTACCTATCTAGGGACTAACTATAACAAAATCTTGGAGGCTGCCCAGTTTTGATTCGATTTGAAGCTCTTCTAGTGATTTCTTGATCATAGGTTTTTGACCTCGAATCATTGGGTGCTCTTGCTTCCTGTGACATGTGGGAATCATCTAGAGCCATCTTAGCCATATCAATGCCACAAGCAAGTCATAACTCAAGTTCTTGAGTTTTACCCGGTTTTAGTGTAACCTTACTTGTCATAAGAAAATGTTAGAAGTTTGGCCAAGATCCATGTGGTCCTTAGATGGATTATGTTCTTGAGATCATCAGTAAGGTGTGGGCAAAGTTTTATATCTTTTGTAGATGTATTTTGGAGATTGCACCGTTTTTAGTTTTGTTCAGGCTGATTTTTCTATTATGCGAATAGGGGTGAGGTCATACCGCCCCAGGCCTATGGTACTACAAGTCTCCAGTTAGACCGCTCGGCCCAATACTACTGCTATTACCATGGCGGTATGACCGGTCCAAAGGTGTTGAACTTGTTTAGCCTTCCTAGTTCTTTGTTGGTGGGCTAATATGATATTCCAGTAGCTAGCAGAGTGAAGCTTTTAGATTTTCTTTTAGAGAGGTTGAATTTAAACACACCATTTATTCTCTGATTATCATATCGGGTCCTACACAAGTGCTAAGGAAACAGTCCAACAGACTCCTATCCTGCAAGAAAACGAAGTACTAGTACTCATAAATAGTACACACATGAAGACTTCAGAGGATGATCTGAACTACCACTATGGTTGAGTAGTTGAGTATGTAATGAGCAAACTTGCAAACTCGAACGAAAATAGTCGAGTCATTTGAGGCCACCAAGACATTCATTACTTCGGAATGTAATTTATGGTTGAGTATGTAATGAACTTAGGCAACGATATGCAAATGCAAGTATTTTTTTGGAGACTTTACAAGGCAATCTGAAAAGCTGTCTAATTTTTTTTTTCTCTTACGACTCTCAAATTATCATCCTATTTTGCAGCTTCAAATGGTGTTGAGGCAGGGTTACGGATTTGACGGGTCTTTTGGCAAAGAATTTTTCTGTCGGCCAAGTTCACATTACAAAAATAAATTTTCGATGGGTACTAGTTAAACCGTCATGAAAACTATAATTTTCCCTAGCGTCAAGGATGTGAATATTCCAGTCGGTTACTTGCGGGCCTGTCAGGAAAATTTCAAACCGTGACAAAAGATCCTGAGTCTGGTAGAGGAAAATAAGAAACGATGACCTGTAGTTTCCACGCGTTGACGAGGAAAGACAGACGACAAACCCTAATTTGTCACATTTGATCAAACTCCAGTCAATTGGCAGTACATGCTCGGTTTGGAATTTCTTGCATTAGCTCCAAGGCGGCGCACAGATGCTTCCTCCTCTTGTGAACGCGCGCGAGGAATTAACAGTTGCAACGGCCGGCGTGCATGGTCTTCCTGAAGGACTAACACCAGCACAAAGTATTCCAAGCGTGGACATGTCGAGAAATATCAGTTGTAAGGTACATTCTTTTCCAGTGACGTATATTTTTTTTTGCAGTTGTGTGCATCCTCTCCTGCTGGCACCGAGGCATTTTTTTCCAGGTTAGACTGAGCTTTACGTTAGTGCACAGTCAAATTTGTCACGTTTATTTGATCAACCTAAGAGAGAGAGGCGAACCCTAATTTGTCACATTTGATCAACTCCAAGTCAATTGGTAGTAAATGCTCGGTTTGGAATTTCTTGCATTAACTCCAAACCGACGCACAGATGCTTCCTCCTCTTGTGAACGTGCGCGAGGAAGCAAAAAGTTGCCATGGCCGGTATGCATGCATGGTCTCCCTGAAGGACTAACACCAGCACAAAAGATGCGGCAAAGTGAAAATTCCATGCGTGATCGTGCCGAGAAATATCAGTTCTAAGTGGTACATTCTTTCTCGGTGCTATACCCAGCTAGCTTTGAAAACAAACAAAGGTTTACAAGGTCATACCGTTGCGCGAATCTTTTCCGGTGTTGTATGTTTTTTTAAGCATTTTTTCTTCTAATTGGACCGAGCATGGTTATGATGTTAGCACACAGTCAAATTACAGTTAACCAATTAGTTATATACTCAAGCTCTCTTTTCCCCCAGTTTTACGACTATATATCTAACCAGGTGCCGCTCGGTTGAGCCGAAATAAGCTGGTTTATAACTGAAATTGCACTGTAGCTGGTTGAAATTACACTGTATCCGATGGTGGCTTATTTAACGTAACTAAATTTAAAAATAGAAAAAACATGTTAACTTATTACGGACAATGTAAATGAATACGTGAAAAAAGAATCGGCGAAAAGGCTCAAAAAAGCAAAAAAAATTCGAAAAAATGAAATTTATGAATAGTAAAAATAAATAAGAAATTAGAAATTTAAGTCGAAATGAGCAGGACCGTTATGACTTGCTATTAGTGCAGTGGGTTGTTGTCGTTAAGACTAGGCTAGCTAGTTCATCATGATGTTGCCGCTAGTTCAAAGGTCGCTACTTGGCTTAATTAGTCCGCACGGTCGCTTTCGGTCTAGTCGTATGTGTCCATCCGTGTATACCAACACACGCTACTTGGCTCCTTGGTCGTCGAAGTCGACCGGCTCGTCGCATCGCACGTCTCCTTTTCTGCCAAGTTCCCATCAAAAACACGTTGCCTTCCTGTGCTCTTGCCATCTCGCCGTCGCGGTCGTATTGTGCATGCGTCGGTTCAACACCTTGCTCGAATGCTCGATCGACGCAATTGTCCATCCAAGTGTGCTGGCTAATGCCTCCCTCTCCTGACAAATAACACAAGCGTCGAGCCTAAGTTTCGAATCTTTCACAAACAGTATCTTCCAGGCATTGGTTTTCATGGGAAAATACTTTCATAGATAGCATCACAACTTTCAACTTTCTATAAAGAAATGCACTAGTAATCTGAAAACAGAGAGTATATATATATGCACGCATCTTCGTGTGGTAGCGTCGCAAATTGCGACACGCAGGAAAAAAGCTGCCCAGTTTGGTGCTGCACATCGGTCGTTCTCTTGCCCATCTAATTAATCCGACTAGTGGTCCAAACACCTTTCGGCCGAGGAACACCTTCGCTATCTCATAGGATCATAAAAACTAAAAAGTAGTGATGCAGAAGCGTGTGTGGTCTAGGACCACGTTCTTTTCGGTTTATAAAAGTTATTTTAAGTTTTTTATAAGTAACTAACTTTTAAATATAAATTTTAAGATAAACTCTACAAACTTATTGTACTACACACTGTAACGATTTTATTTATATCAGCCAAAATTGTACATAAGTTTCTGTTACTCCGTCAAAGCCATAAGTCGCAACCAAAAGCCTTAAGCCGAAGCAAAAAAAAAAAACAAGCCTAAGTCTCATCAGCTTTTACCAACAATATCATTTATTTTGATTTAGTTTTTGGCATAATTAAACTTGTTTTTTTAATTTTTTTCTTGGCCTATAGATCAAATTTTTTTGCATATATTGTATATTGATTTGTATGAATATTCACAGATCTACATTTGGTTATTATAGCTACGTCAACACTCAAACCATGCAAATTATGGTTTCGGTATTATAATTAAAAAAAGAACAACTATCACCCAGACGTTCGATCTAGACGCTAGCATTGTACGTTGCATTCAATCATCTGATTACTGGCTCGTCCAACCATATCCGTCAGATGTCTACTCTGGTTCCCCCTCCCCTCGAGCTTCTCACAACATCTCCTTCCTCTCGCGAGTATCGTCATCTCGCACTTAGAAATTTGCACGTAACATGCTCAACTCTGACGACTGATCCAGTTCGAAAGAAAAGGAGAATCCAATATAACCAGGGACCTTAGATTGTCATACTCCTCTCTCTCATAGCTAGCGCAACAACATTTAACTATGAAATTGCAACAAAACAACCACCAAACGTCCAGAACAAACAACCCAATAAATCACAATAATGTGACCAAAGAAGCATAACAAATAAGCACCAAATTGCAACAGATGGGATGAGCTATACAAAATTTCTAGAAAATATTAATGCAATAATCCAAATTAACAAGAGCAACATTTGAAAGAAGAGAACGCAACATTTCAAAATCTTGAATGCAGCATTTTAAAATTTTTGCTGGAACAATTAAAACAAAGAGATGAAACATCTTAAAACACGTATTGCAACAATTTGAATAACCTCCTATAACATTGTCTACATACAAACGAGTGAAACATCTCAAAACACATATTTGCAACAATTTGAATAACCGACTGTAACATTGCCTTCGTAGAGTGATAACTGTCCTTTCTTTTCCATAAACCAAAGCTATGGCACTCGTGGAGTTTGCATCCGGCCACGATGGAGCGTTCGAGCATAAGTGGCGGTAGTCTTAGAAGGGGATGCCTTCGCCCATACTTGACACAGCGTGAGTGTTAGAGAGAAGAGAGAAGGATGAGTTCCATCTGGCCATGGCTATGTACGGTTAGACAGAGAAGTTGTGGGAGAGAGAGAGCACGAAGGAGAAGGCTAACGAGAGCTTTGTGATATGCAAGGATAGCTGTAGTAGGGAGGCGGGAGTATAGTAGGATGTGATCACGTGGATATGAAGGGAGTAGATTAGGATATGATCATATGGATGAGAACGAGCCACGTCTGTGTCCGGAGTATTTGTTTCGTTCGAACATAAGAGTCAAAGTAATATCCTTAAAAATGAAGAAAATCATCCTTTAAAAAATGAAGAAAATCCACAAATACTCCCTATCTAACTTGTAGTTTTGGACCTTGCAGTATTTCAGTAGACAACTAAGATATCATACCTGTTGGACTACCTAGCATCGGTTGTCCAGTCTTACATACTGTGTATGTTCGTGATTCATCCTCACATCTTGATCTCACCATACAAGTAGGGGCAGCAATTTCCCCTACGAGGGCAGGGCCCTACAGGGAATTTCCAATCAGGGTTGAGGGCGGGGGCCGATCTCCCCCATGGGGAATGGGGGTGGGCTCCGCTATGCTAACGGGCCATGTCACAATCTAGTTTTTTTATTTAAAAAATTAATAGGAAAATAAAATATTTAATTTGAAATAAAAAACATTTGATTTGGTTGCCTGAATTTTAAATTTTATTTGCCCTGATTTTCTGATTTTAAAAAAGGCCTTATTTTTTAAAAGTAATTTAAGTAAAAATATTATTAAGTAAAGGATATTTTGAATGTCTATAAAAAATCCCACTTAAAATTAATTATTTGAACTCATTTGGATTTTGTCTGGATTTCTGTGATTTTCAGGAATTTAAAATCAAAATTTTAGATTAAAAAGTATTTTTAGTATAAAACTAAATACCAAAATAAGTTGAAAATATTTTTCCTAAGTCTAGAATGGTTCTAGGATTTTTTTTGAATTTTTCTAAAATGTTCAAAGTTTATTTGCTATTTTGTAAGCCTTATTTGATTTTCTCAAGATTACTGTAATTCCAAAATAAAAATTTGAACTTAAAAACCCCGCCTCTTCTGGACCGATGCGTGGACAGCCTGGATGGCGCCACGTCCCCACACCTTCCCATCTTCCCCGTCCGTCCCTTTCCACTCTCTCTCTCTCTCTCCACCGACCCCACTTGTCAGCCGTCGCCATCTCCTCTCTCCTTCTCTCTCTTGTCGCTGGGGACGCCAACCTCTTCCGTCTCACCCACTTCTTCTTCTTCCCCGTGCAAGCACTCCTCAACCGCCGTCGTCATTTTCAGCCTTCGCCCCCTTCCCGCGCGCGGCTAGCTTGCCCCTTTCCTCCTCCGCACGCCCACGCTGAATCCCCTCATCTTCGCGCTCGAATCTTCCTCTTCTCGCGCCACCCCATCCCCATTCTCTCCACAATCACCGCCGCCTTCCCCATTTCTGGCGAATGAATCTTCCTCTTCTCACACCACCTCCCTCTGCTCGCATTCCCCTCTCCCGAGCTCTACATATCCCCGTACTGTAGTTTCGCTGCCTCGGCCGCTGGAGCTCCTTCGGTGAGCAATCACCAATGCTTCGGCAACCCAAATGAGAACTAGTGACTCCACTGACTTCCCTGTGCACTCACAATCCTCGTGCATCGTTTCCCCGAGCGAAAGTGCTGCCGAAGCCACCGTTCCACCGAGGACTTGAGCACCACCGCCGCCTCCTCCTGTCATCGACCATCCACCGTTCTTCGAGCACCGCACCTAGGCTGAATGGAACCCCCACCCCTTCCTCTCTCTTTCCCCCCGGTGCACCCAACCCACGTGGATGCCGCGTCATCACACGTGGCCAGCCACGTTAGCCCCTCAGTCCTCCCGGGCCACGTGTCCGCCACGTGTATGCAAACTGGCCACCACGTGAGCAAAACTAGCCATGCTAGCCAGCACATAGGCACCACACACCCCTTCCCACCACCTCAGCCTCCCTTCAGTCCATGGACCTAGTCCACGATAGACCAGGCCCATGTGTCAATCTCTGGCCCAAAAAATCAAAATCAGGGTTGACGTCAGCTTGACACCATAAAGCCAATTTCCTTTAGGAAAATAATTCAGCCGAAACTGAAATCCCCTGCTGACATCATAAATCCCTTTTCAATAGCAAATAATTCCAAAAATCTAGATTTATTCTTTTTCTCTGATTTTAAATTTTTGAAAGCCCATTCTTCTTCATCCTAACTCCGATTGAGCCTATTCAAAATTTTAAATTCATCAAAAATTCCAATCTATCCATCTCTACCCTCCTTTTTTTTAATATGTTGAGTTTATTTAGATTTTATTTGAGTTTATTTGGGTATTTTCACGTGTAGACTGCAACGATTCAAAGGAATTCTTAGACGGTAATTCACACCAATTCACGGAGCAAGGCAAGTCACACACCTTGATCATGTTGATCCCAGATTGCAAATAAAATTATGTTGTTGGCAAAAGCAATGGTCGGAGGCTAATGGTCATGGTGTTGGCAACATTTGGAGAGAACCAACCTATCAGTAGGAGAACTACCATATCTGATATTTTACGAATCAATCATAGGGAGTTAGTAGCACTAAAAAAATTCCTACAAGTTCAATTCTCTATTGCTTTAACATCAGACATTTGGACATCATCGCACTAGAGAAGTGCCTATCTTAGTGTTATATTCTATTATTTAGATTATTATTACAAGCTAAGCAAGAGAATCACATGGTTTAAGTTAATTGATGAATCACATACGAGAGAGGCAATTGCCAAGCGCACACTAGTATTCCACAAAACACGAGAGAGACAGCTAAGCTACTACTTCAAATTGAGTTGCAATGCCAATTTAGTTTGTTACTAGTGGTTCTATTGAATACTACTCCATACTATGTACTCTAATAAGTAGTATTCAATACTGATCTTGTATTGTCAGATGAGATTACCCCCCTTTATTGTGTGTGACCAATGCCATCAACAAGAAAGCGGTCCTGGAAAACACAAGGATGCCATAGATGAAATTAATAAAGACAAGACAAGCTCATATATATCTAATTGGAAGGACCAACACAGCAAAGAGAAATTGGCCATGATGAGGCCACATGTGATGTCGCCACCGGCGATGAGGAGCTCGAACTACATGGTGTTCATAGATGCCAGGGGATACATCTTGGTGGTGTTTGGGAGTGCCCAACACATGACCATGCAGTTGGGCTTTCAGAGCACGCATGCGTGTGCGTCGCCAACTGCAAGGCCAAAGACACCATTTTGTGGCTTAGGCAGTGAGACATGGGTGGCGCCATCGGAGCAGAGCACCACCCTAAAGGAGTTGACAGCACCACCTAGGGTCCTGGAGGAGGACAAGTCCCAGCAGAAGAAGGCGGCGGCGCTAGAGCGGAGGGTGTAGAAGAAGTGGTGACCATCAGAGAGGTCAGCGAATGAGAAATAGGTTGGCGTGACGACAGCGGAGAGGGTAGTGTTGAGCGAGAGGGCGGTGTAAACGAGAGTGGCATTGGAGACGGTAATGCCATAGATAGTGGAGGCCTCACCCTCTGTCTCATCTCTTCCCCCTCTATCTCGCCTCTGACCAGCCTTGCCCGGGTCGATGCCACCTGAATCCACCATCGACGATGGCAGGGCTCGGTGCTCATCGTCTAGATCTGGACCTCCGTGAGGCCATGAGCCAGCGATGCCACATCTTTGCTCCACCAGATCCTCAGCGAGAGCTAGCGCCCACTCCTCATCCGTGGTGATGACCATGGTGACGAGTTGACGGCAATGACGTCAATGGCTCCACCCGTCCAACAAGGCCGGCCCTAGGCTATCACGACACCTAGTCAAGCACAACATGGCAGTGGGCAGTTGTACCTCGTGCATGGGCCTCACCAGAGGTGAGTCATGTTGGCATGGCACGACACAGCTAGGTGGCCGTGCTGAGCCAGCATAGCCAAATACGGCCCAAAGCCTACCAAGCCTGTGCTGTTCTGGCATGACACAGCCTAACTCCTAGGTCTATGTACTAGTCCTCCCCTGCCATTCCCTTATCTCAACACCACAGCCAGCCTCACATAGTCCCATCCCTACCCAGTATGCACCTTGTCCTACTGTCTCCCAATCACTCATGCTAGTATAAGTAAACCTTGTTGGTCTATCGCCACTGCAGCTGCTACCACCACCCACTCCTAATAACCTAACCTTCCTCTGGCCTCCTCTGTTGCTACCAATTTTCTTCGTAGAGGCCACCTTCGTTCCCGTCTCCAGTAGCTCACTGTCACTGGAGTAATATGATGAATGCATAGATCTAGTGGTAACAACTACCTAGCTCTCTCAACTAGGGGTGAAAATGGATGGGATAGTTTCCAACCGATTCGGATGAAAACGAATTCGGAATGTCTCGAATCGAATTTTCTTTGGATAATTCTCAGATCAAAAATGAACACATATTTTTTTTGTTGGAAACAAATACGAATACAGTAGGCCTGGTATCCATCAAATATTAATACGGATTATCCGAATAATACGAAGCCGGATATTTGGGATTTCAGCCCAATACTCCAATAGCCAAGCCAGCAGCCGATAGCCCATCACTGCCATGAGCCCATGATTCATCATTCCTTGATCCATGCGACCATGTCTCATGGCTCACAGCCCCATGTCATTAGCAATACATAAGGAATCTAAATAGAGTTTATCAACACAAGTTAGTTGCAATTAAATGACAAGAAAACTCGTGTTGAGTTCAATCCTAATGATACTGTTGCTAATCAACTTTTGGAGTTTGATGCGGATGTTAGAGATTAAGCATGGTGAGGTTTTTTTATTGGCCCATGTAAACCAATTGGTCTTGATTTTCTTCACAAATAGTAGTGAAAGTAATGGGCCATTAAGCATTCACAGGATAGGTTAATAGTTGGAACATGGCAGCTCAATCTTTCACTGACCTTGTTGGACTATCAATTATTGAAAGCTTTTGTTTATAATTTAATTCAAATAAAATTAGTATCTTCATTCTTTTGCTCCCAAAATTGCTTGTACTATAACTAACTGCAAATCGGAAAAGATAATAAATGGGAACAAACAGACTGTGTCTAATCCTAAGCTTGTAACAACATTGCAATTGAATTATAAATTATAACCTAAGCAGAATTAGTATCTAGATGTTAAAAATCAATCTTTTATATACTCCACAATAAAATTAATGCAAAATAGAGGAGAAAGGAATAGTTAAATGCAATATTATATATAGTCCAACATAAATCATGTAGCCAAGTAAAAGCCTTCATATTACACAATCTATTAGCCATATGTAGTGATATGTTATTTGCCATATGTATGACTTCAGTTGGATCACTTCATTTTTGCATATTTTGGAGAATGATAAACAAAAATGAGGGACATGCAGTTCCAGTGGTGGGAGTGCAGCAGATGGCAATGGTGCTAGTGGCAACGCTGGCTTGGTGATGTGAACTATGTTTTACATATGTGATGAACTAAGTGTGAATGTGTACTGACTTGTGAGCTAAATGTGGTAAACTAGTTACATATTTTCGTTAATTTCTGGCATACAATTTAAGGGGTTTTTATGTTCCAAAAAATATTCATCACCGTATTCGTTTCGATTCGTATTCAGTCCATACTTATATTTGATATTATTCACATTCCTATTCATATCTGGAGTATTCGTATTTGTATCCGCATCCAAAAAAAATATAAAAACAAATATGACAGAATCATTATCCGCCCATATTCGATCCGTTTTCACCCCTACTCCCACCATCCCTTCCCCTGCCACCACACCGCACTGCCAAAGTGGTACCACCCCATCGTAATTCTATGGTTAGGGAACCCAATGAAACCCAAAAGTCCAAACCCTTCGTTGACACCTGGGTTGAAAATGCCAGCAATAATCATCGGAACACGGATCTTGAGCACATCACAAGGTTGGAAATTCACCTTCGGACTTTTTTTTAACAAGTTGATCCCGATAAACTTCAATACATCGCAAGAATAGTACAAGTCAAGAAGAATGTTCATGCAATGCATCGAGTGATGATCAAATTTAGATATGAGATTATTTGTTGACTTGGAGTGTTGATTTGTATGAATATCCACAAATCTAGTGTAATAAGACAAAAGGCAATAACAAAAACTCCCAAAACGAAAAATGTCAGTGGCACAAACATAATTAATTGATCATCCTTCTTTACTTTGTACTTTTGTTTAGCAAGGACAGTTGCTTATTACAACTACATCAATACTTAAACAACCCAAGCTATGGTTACGGGATTATAAATTCTTTGTCGGGACCCCGGATTTCCGAACCCGGACCCTCTGTGTATTACAGCACTAGTCCCAGATCAAAGCTAGTGCACACAGTCAAACAGAAATGATTACATAACCAACAACGCTTTATTACAATAATTGAGAGTACAGACCGAAAGGTCTTATTATTACAACTGAGGTTTCAAGACCTCACACACACACAAAACACAGCGGAAGCAGAAGATAAATCCAGCGATGACCCATCAATACGCCACAGGCAATTGACTGGGGAAGCGCGACCTAGTACTCCGGAAATCCTTCGTCAAATCCACACGCGAAGTAGTCGTAGTCTCCTTCTTGAGCTTCGTATTCTTCTGAGATTTATTTTTGAGAGCAACGCGTGAGTACATAAAGTACTCCGCAAGTCTTGGGAAAAATGCATAGATGCAAGGCATAACAAAGGAAGGTCATATGGTTCTTTTGCACAAAGCAATATTTTAAAATTCAATTACTACTAATTACTTTCGAAGGCAACATTTTAACCAATTAATTGTTTTAACAAAACTATCATTAACTCTCTAGTGAAGGTTCCGTCTACCAACACTAGCTAACAACTTGAACAAGTTTAATACTGCGGGTTACATCCACCCTCTCTGGCTCCATCCGCCAGGATACCCTTCCGAGAGTTCCCTCCACTCTCGGAATACAAAACTTTAATTTTTAAAAACCAAAACCAGAAATCTACCATGTGAATGCATTCCTTGCCCGCCCTTGACCGTGGGCACGGCTATTCGAATAGTTTTACACTCTGCAGAGGTTGTACAACTTTACCCACAAGAGATAAATTATCCTAAAAGTCAACACGCTTCCTTTGGCATGAGACCCAGATAAAATATCACAAAGCCTTTACCTTACTCTAATCTAGCTAGATACCACCCGCTGAGGTTTCACCGCAGGTAGGCTAACCGCCCGAACCGAAGCCCCCTCTTGCGCCATATGAGTACAGTAAATCCCTGTCCCTCACTGTGAATAACCAGTCCATCCCTGGCATCCACTTTCCACTGGTGGCACCTAAACTAGACTATCGTAAGTTAGTCAGCTAGGTCGTACCCATATAGACTTGTGGTTGTACGGTTAATGCTCAGTCTGGACAAACACAAGCGTCGGTCCTTAATTGACTAGGGTGGAACATACACATTACAAGATCTCGTGCTTCCTGCACCAATCCAAACTAACCATCCACCCTAATCTAAACCAATTTTCACATTTTAGTTTATTTTAAAAGAACAGTGGCAACTCCAATTACCACTAATTTTCATAAACACAGGGGTATTACAATAAATCATAATTTCCCATTTTCAAGATTTCAAAGATATTAAATAGCGAGACTAAGCATTATACTACCATTCCACTATTCACAAAGATTCAGTAATAATCTCATTATTGAGACAAATGAAACTCTAGGGTGACAAAGGTACATGGCATTCAATTTCAATGGAGGATATAACAAGGTTGGTTTAACTAACCCTTAAGATTTGAACTAATATTTTATATAAATAGCAATGCACATAATTTAAAATAATTAAAACATTTCGAAATCATAGGTTCAAGATGATCAAAGGAGACTTGCCTTGCTCGGAGACTTGATGTTGCGAATCGTTAAAATCGAACTCTCCGGATTAGTCGTAGTCTACACGCGAAGAACCAAACAAAATAAATTCAAATAAAACCCAATTAAAATCCAAAAATTATAAAATATATATTGACGGATAGATTATGATTTTAGATGAATTTAGGAGAAAGAATCAACAGATTCGGAGTTCGTATGAGGGAGATCCAATATCTGGAAGTTTTGGACATCACATGAAATGATAACAAAATACGAGGATTACATTTTTGAATAGTACAATGTCGGTTGGTTATAAGGTGGCTGGCGAATGGGCAAAATGGAATGTTGGCAATGAGGCGAAGGTGGTGACATGGGTACGGCGACGAGGAACGGCGGCAATCACCCGCAGTGAGTGAAAAACTGCACCGACGGCACAGTAGCGACAACTGCAGGTTGGAGAGAGATAGTACCGAGTATGGAACGTGGAGATGTAAGGTGAGCGTGGGATAGTACATGGCATGGTGAAGTTAGGAAAATTATTGGCTAAGCTGAAAATTAATCGGAGACGATACAATCGACGTTTGAATGACGATAGTGGAGAAACAGGAAAATTTTGATATCTTGGTGCTCGGTAGAGCGAATCCAAAACCATTTGAAAGGTAGCTACCTGGGATGGTTTGGCACGATATGACGCGAACGGATTGGGGAAAACATCACTGGATAGACGGGGACACGAGATGCCATTGGCGGCCATGGCGAGGTGTTGGAGGCGAAATTTTGTGGAGGCTTTTCGGGGAAACGGAAGGAAGCACGGCGTAGAACGCAGTGAGGCAAGTCTAAGAAAAATTATGGCATGGGCTAAGGCTTACCGGAGGCGACGAATCGACGTCGGGAGTCACAAACGGCCATTTTCACGGAAAGCTCAATTCCTGACAATTGGCTCCACGAAAAATTAAACAAAATGGTAGAAAAATTTCTTAGAGGCTAGGACACAATATGACGCGAACAAAAATCGAAGCGCTTACCAAAAAGGGGTGTACGCGCGAAGGTACAGTTTTAGTGTCTGGGCCTGACAAGGTCGACGAGGACTCGGGGAATCTTTAGGCGAGGGCGATGGAAGCACGATGTAGAACGTGTCGAGGCAAACTCAACGGTGCGAACGGCTCGGCCAAAGGACATCGGATGGTGGCGGAACACGGTGGGGAAGACATTTTGCGACCGTCGGGTTGACATCGGCGTTCCGGGCAAACGGAGAGGAGTTAGCATGTGGGGTTTGCGGCGAAACGAAGAGGAGAATGTGGGGAACACAATGCTCACCTCGGTTACGGTGGAACATGCACGGTTGGCTCGCAGCGAGGAGAGAAGCGACGGCACGATTTGGCCACGGTGGTCCGGCGATGTTCCGGTGAAGCTCCGGTGAAGGCGAGGCAAGCATCACGTAGAACGCGCGAAGACAAAGCCAATGGTGTGGTCAAAAGTGGCGGAACTCCACTGTAGAAGGCGCAAACGGCCGATGAACGCCGTTCGGTTAACAAAACAAAAATGGCGATTGCGGAGAAAAGGAAGGAAGAGAGGACTTGAGATTTTTAGGGATGACTGAGGGTGAGTAGGGGCACCCGGTGCTCCCTTTTATAGTGGCGGAGGTGGACGGGAGAGGGAGATCAACCGGCGATGTCTTTTAGAGCAACGGTTTTATTTTCGTGTAAATGCACATAAAGGTGGAGGGAAACGGTTGGGAATGGAGGAGTAATGAAGAGAGCAAGTGAATGCACTTGATTGCACGAAAAATCGTGGAGGATTTCATGAGGAATGAGAGTTTCAAAAGCTTGTTAATGGCGGCCAAGCTCACGCTCTGGAGAAGATGAATAGGAGGAGAGAGAAAAATAATAATAAAATAATAATTGTTTTTTCGAAAAAAAATAAATAAATTCGAAAAAAATTCAGAAAAATTCCACAAACAACCTTAGAACCCGAAAATACCAAATAAAATAATTTCAGATTTATTTGAAGTATATTTTGATCATTAAAAATATTTTTACTTTCTAAGCTTTAATTTAATCCAAATAAATTCAAAAACTCCAAAAATTTAAAAAGAGGATAGAAATGGATAGATTGGAATTTCATATGAATTTAGAAATTTGAATGGGCTCAATCGGAATTAAAATGAAGAAATACGATCTTTTGGAAGTTTAAAACGAGAGAAAAAGAATAAAATGATTTTCTGGAATTATGTTTGAACTGAAATTACATCATCAAGGGAAATGATTTTTAGAGGAATTATATTTCTATGGAAAAAGGAATTTATGATGTTAGGGTGACGTCAACAGAGATTTTGATTTTCTGGCCGAATTATTTTTCAACAGGAAAAAGGGTTTTATTTACTGACAGGTGGGACCGGCTTTTGTGGACTGGGTCCGTTGACTGGGGAGAAGGCTGAGATTAAATCGGGCGAGGATGGATTGAATCAGGGAACGACACGTGATGGCCGAGTAGAGAGGTTGAGCATTAAATTTGATTTAGATTTTGAAAAAAAAAACTTAGATAAATCGAATTAAAGTTCAAATACTTTAAATTAATTAATTTGAAATTAAATTTTTCAGAGAGCGAAATTTTGGGATGTTACATTCTTGAAAACCCATAAATACACTATATAACATATAGTTTTCAACCTAGATATAGTGTTTAAGAAGATAACAAAAATAGCACACCAATTTGACTACCCAGTATTAGTTGGCTAGCCTTACATACTGTTTATGCCAGCGAATCAACAACACATCATATGTACGTTCTAGGCTAGGTTTAACGAAATGTCACTTTTTGCTTGATATTATATTTAGCAAGCTATACATTAGGTACCTCCTGATGTTTTCACAATAGATAAATAATATAGCTACTTGTGGCAGGGAAAACTATTTCATTTTACAATTTATTTCAAATGGTGACAAAAGAGGTGAATTGACTAAAATTTTGGCATTTCAGTAAAAATTTGAGTCAAACGGTTCAAATCAAATTTGAATTTTTAAACTTTAAAACTAATGATAAAAGGAAGTACAATGGGAAGTTACTCTTCATGAGCAGTCACAGCAGTCGGTTGTGTGTTCGAGTCTCCGTTCTAGTTGCATTTGTTTTTTGTTTGAACTTACGTGGGACTCACATGTTAGACAAGAAAACGCAGTAAAATTAGGAAAAAATGGGTGTAGGAGGTGGGATTCGATCCCAGGTCGATAGGGCGTGTGGGAGAGAGGCACTACCACAGAAATGGTCATCACAAATGATTCTAAACCGTCATCACAAATGATTTTCTGAACCGTCTGAATTTATGCGTCTGTCATAACAGGCGGTTATCATAGACGGTTTGTGAGCCATCTGTGATAAGCCAGAACACAAATAGTTCTTATGTAGAACCGTCTATGAAGGAGACTATCACAGACGGCTCAAACCAAAAACCATCTATGATACTTTTACATCACAGACGATTCTAGCTACCAACAGTCTATGATGGATGAGTATCACAGACAGTTGGTATATAGAACCGTCTGTGACACTTTCCCATTGTAAACAGTTGGTAGATAAAACCGTCTGTGATGTGCGAGTATTACATATGATTTTTTTCTTTGAGCCGTCTGTGATAGTCCTTCACAGACGGTTTATACCACAAAACCGTATGTGATGGTTCATTCTATATCTAAATTTTTTTCTATTTTTTGACTAGTCTCAGAAAATGTTAGCTATGCCCTTTGAAAATAAGCAAATATAGAAGCAAACACAGTAGCACATTCTATTTTCATTAAGGTTAGAATCCACCAGTACAGTATCATAAGATAACGAGTAGGTTACCTATCTAACACAGCAAGAACATGACAAGAACATATCTCATAATCCTACAAACCCAACTTGTAGGACCGAAATAGCGACAGAGGGGGGGGGGTGAATGTCGATCTCTAAAAATCGCCCCCAACAAATATCTTCTTCTCCAATAGCTATGGGAGCTATGAAGGTAGAAGACAAGTACTTACAGGAAGAACAACAGCAGAGAAAACCAAATCCAGAAAGAAGCAGCCAAGAAAACTAAATTCAGAGCAAGTCTGACTGCAAGCGGTAGTACCACTGAGACGAGCAGTAGTACCTCTCGAGGAGCGGTAGTACCTCTCGAGGAGCGGTAGTACCGCACGAAGATCGGACTTGTCTGAACGTTTCTTCGCTGCCGATCAGACTGGTCCGAACAAAACCGGTAGTACCGCTAGGACGAGCGGTAGTACCTCTGAGCGGTAGTACCTCTCGAGGAGCGGTAGTACCTCTCGAGAAAATCAGCAAACATGATTTTCAGGCTGGAACTTTGAGACTACGGATTTTTGGCTAAAAAGAAGGATTGCTCTCAAACTTTTCGACCCAAGACCTTACTACAACATACTAAATAGTAAGGGGACCTTGGGAAACAAGAGAATCAAACCAAGAAGCAAGAATTTCAGATTATGGGTAAAAATCTGAATTTTTGCACAACCCGAGCCAAAAATCAAATTGCTTTCAAACCTTTGATCCTATGGCTAAGAGACTTTGCAGATATGTTAGCAATAGCTATAGGACTCTCCATGCCAAATCTCAGCCCATCTTGCAAAGGGAAACAAGAAATGCTCAAAAACCCTAGAAGAGCTAAAGAAGAACAGAGCAACCCAAGATGCCAAATCTGAGATTAAAAGAGGTTTGCTCTTGGGAAACTTGATCAAATGATCTTGAGGCACTATCCCATCAAAGAGCAACCCATTTTGGGCCTTCCCAGCAAGCAAGAACTCAAAAAACGAAAATCAAGAAATCATGCAAATGAAGAACGAAGAACAGACAGAGCACGGGAAGCAAACTTCAGATTTCATTCAACTATTCAGGGATTACAACTGAGCTACGTCCCCATACCCCGATTGATACAAGAGGAATGATTACAAGACTCTCAATCCCGCATCTCCCTCTCAATCCTCAAGAACACCAAGAATCTCACCACTTCTTGGGAGGAAGAACACACAGAGAGAGGAGACTCACATAGAAACCATTGTAGAGACACAGAGGGAGCACACTCTGCCTCTACCACCAACTCACACCAACTAAAGAGCTAAAGGAACAACCTTCCTAAAGCCTCTTTTGACTCTAAAACTCTAATTCTATCACAAGTGCTCAAGGAGGGCATGCAGCCCCTCCTCTCCTTTTATAGCGCCTGGCTAACGGGTCTCCGCCCCGTTACGCCCGCTACGTCCAACGGAGCTCGCTCCCGCTTGTGCAGCCTTGCGAATTTCCCGATTCGCCCCTTCTGCACCTTCCGGGAAGCTTCCCCACTCCTTGCCTCGCACGCCTCGCAACCACCTCGAGTCCACGTCGTCTTTGACACATCCCGACCGTTCTGACCTCAGCGCCACCTGCGCCTAGTCCGGTCCACCGTGTCTCGCCACGACTCCAACTCGACGTCCTGCAGTCACACAGACAAGAACCACGTCAAATAGCACCGCTCGACACATGAAAGCGTAAATACCAATACACTTACAACAGATGAAGTCAAAACCTGTCAAAACTTTAGAATATGCATCCTAAACCCAAATGACCAGATTTGACCAAAGTCCGACCGAGCCCGATTGCGCCACGCAACGACTCGACTCCAAACCACTCAAACCAAACTCGACTGACCTAAACCTTTGTCAATTACTCATCACTCTCATGGAGCACGACCACATGGTCTCTCAATCTCCCCCTTGATGAGTCTATTGACAAACGCAGAAAAAGCATTAAGAAGAGTTTGATTTTGAAGAATCCAACATGGTCCAAAGAATGAAATGAAGCTAATGACCATGTCGACAGAAGGAACACTAGAGCAACTACTGAAAGAGCAAATTGATCTCCAAATCTCTAAATTGTTCCCAACAGACTTTTTCTTCTCTATTCTCCCCCTTTTGGCAATAAACGCATCAAGATACAATAGAGAGAATATGACATGTCAATGGATGAATATGGCTGAAGTTGTTTATTTAAGCATTTGGAGCCATGAGAATTATCCATAATGACCATAATGTAATACACCAAGCCATAACTCAATAAAACGCTATCTAGATCATGACAACATATATATAGGCCAGCTAGAGCACATAGATGACAATCTGAAATGTAATGCATTTTGTGAGCAGGTCACGTCATCAATGAGTAAAGTCTAGCTAGAGACATCCAAGGATGATGCAGGCCATGTCAATAAGCTAAGCGGAACAAAGAAGCTAACATTGAGTCCAAATAGAGTGCTATAAGCTCAAGATTGAAACATTGGTTAAAGTACTTGGTTCTGATTGTAGATTAAGCAAATTGAGCACATTAAACATTGTCTTTTGAAAGCATATGGTTGTTTTCAACCCAATTTTTGTTTATGTGCTAGATCTCAAGCCTTATGCGACTACTCCAAGCAATAAGCTTAATAAGATAGTCTAGGTCATCCAAAACTCCCCCTGAGTTCATACCTAGTGCAATGGCAAGCTGTCTCATGAGAAAGAATTGGTGAAATCAGTTTTTTCGCACAAATATGGTGGTTGTCAACCAACATTTTGTTTTGTCATGTGCTAGATCTCAAGCCTTATGCGACTATTCCAAGCAAGAAGCTTAAGAAGATAGTCTAGGTCATCCAAAACCCCCTCTAAGTTCATGCCAAGTGCAATGGCAAGCCGTCTTATAGGAAAGAATTGGTGAGATCAGTTTTTTCGCACAAAAGAGATCTTTTTGCTTTTTAAACACATTGTACTAACTCATGTATCATCAGGAGACTAAAACAGCTCAAACTAAGGCTCAATATAGATTCAACGCTCAACTCAGCCTATTTGACATGGCATGAATCATAAAAGGATAGCTCAAGAAAGACTAAACTCAAATGCTAGCATGACAAGTTTAATTTAAGTGAATCAATTTTACTTAACTTATCATGGCAAACGCTAGTCTACACATATGAAGTCATGATAAATTTAGCAAGCTAAGCACAAGTCATGGCAAGGTGTAAAGCACTGAAGCATGTCATAACAGGATAATAATCAAGGCTCAATGCAGATTGATTAAAATGCTAGAATGCTGAAAATGCAAGAAAGTCCAGCTCCCCCTCAACAATAGATGCGACTTTTAGTTCAAGTTGAGTTATGTCAAAATTAAGCTTCAGAAGCTCCCAAATGAACTCCCCCTGAACCAAAAGAATAAAATCGAGAAGCTGGCAAAGAAAACCAAACAAGCAGTCCTTAAAGGATAGAAAAGATATAGAAGCAACTATGGCTTAAACTGACTCTCATCTACCCCAAATGACTCCAGGACTAACAGCTGATCGTCGAACACACACTAGAGAGCAAACACGTACCCTGTCTACCCGAGGGTGGCCCAACCCTCGCTAGAACCTACAAGAAGTGAGTGAGCTCAACCTAGTGAGATAAGAAATAGCTAATCCTGGAAGCACAAGATAACAGTAAGAAGTCTAAGCAACTCAACACAAGAAACACTCTAACCTATGCTAGAAGGACTTAACCCAATGCACCCGCAAATGCAATGCCACAGAAATGAGACAGAAGCATAATTAATATAATAAAGCAGTAAAGCCCAAGCTCCCCCTCACTACAGTCCGTAAGGACAAACCACCCCAAGCTCTCCCCGCAGAGCTGAAAACCTCGAACTGTCCAAAGGCTTGGTGAAGATATCAGCCAACTGGTGGTCACTCTCCACAAACTGGAGCACTATGTCACCCTTCTCTACATGGTCTCTAAGGAAGTGGAAGCGAATATACATATGCTTGGTCCGAGAGTGCTGCACTGGGTTCTTAGCAATGTTGATAGCAGACGTGTTATCACAAAAGAGTGGAACACTTTCTAAGGCTAACCCAAAGTCCCGCAGGGTCGAAACCATCCAAAGTACCTGGCTGCAGCAACTGGCAGCAGCAACGTACTCGGCCTCTGCAGTGGACTGTGCAACACCGGACTGCTTCCTCGAAGACCAGGAAACGAGAGAAGTGCCAATGAACTGGCAGGTGCCGGAAGTACTCTTCCTATCTATCCTACAGCCAGCGAAGTCTGCATCCGAAAAGGCTCTCAGGGAAAGACAGGATAAGGAAGAGTACCAGATACCATAGTCAATGGTAGCTCGAAGGTACCGAAAGATGCGCTTCACCGCCTGACAGTGAGATACGCGAGGAGAAGCTTGAAAACGAGCACACAGACACACGGAGAATTGTATGTCTGGTCTCGAGGCAGTGAGGTAAAGAAGGGAGCCGATCATACTTCTGAACTCTTTCTGATCAACTGGCTCGCCATCCTCATCTGGGTCAAGATAGGCTGTCGAAGCCATGGGAGTTGACACCGGCTTACCATCACTCATATCGAAGCGCTTCAGGAGGTCACGAGTGTACTTTCCTTGATGAAGAAATGTACCCTCCCGAGTCTGCTTAATTTGGAAGCCAAGGAAGAAGGTCAACTCACCCATTATACTCATTTTAAACTCGATGCTCATGACATCCGAGAACTGGGAAACCAGAGTATGGGAAGAGCCGCCAAAGATAATGTCATCGACATAGATCTGGACGAGCAGAAGGTCAGCGCCAAGCCGGCGGATGAACAAGGTCTTATCAACCTTACCCATTTCAAACCCATGACTCAACAAGTAGGACTTAAGCCTCTCATACCAAGCCCTGGGGGCCTGCTTAAGTTCATACAACGCTTTGGAAAGCTTGAAGACATGGTTTGAGTATTTGGGGTTTTCGAAACCAGGGGGCTGTCGGACGTAGACCTCTTCCTCAATAAGGCCATTGAGAAAGGCACTCTTGACATTCATCTGGTAAAGCTTGAAACCCTTAGAAGCTGCAAAGGCAAGCAGGATTCTAATGGCTTCAAGTCTAGCTACAGGAGCAAAAGTCTCCTCGAAATCTAGACCTTCAACCTGGGAGAACCCCTGAGCAACCAGTCTAGCCTTGTTTCGAATAACCACTCCATCCTCGCTCTGCTTGTTCTTGAACACCCACTTAGTCCCAATAATATTGTGACCTCGCGGGGGCTCGACAAGCGACCAGACCTTGTTCCTCTCGAAATTTTCTAGCTCCTCATGCATGGCATTGACCCAAGACTCATCAGATAAAGCATGAGAGACATCTTTGGGCTCAAAGGAGGCAATGAAAGCAGAATAGAGACAGAATTGAGATAAGCCAGATTTTGAGCGGGTAACACGCTCGAATAGGTCTCCAATCATCTGCTCTGAAGGATGAGCTTTCTGAATATGTCTAGGAGGTCCAGGATGAGATGAAGAAGTGGCCTCTACCTCGTGAGCTGACGAGGTAGGAACAGAGCCACCAGCTCCAGAAGAAGCAGAAGGCATGGGCTGATCACCTCGAGGTGCGGTGGAAGACGGCACCTCAAGGGGTGGATGAGGGACATGATCAGGTAGACAACCGTCGTCTCCATCATCCTCATCATCCACAAAGATGGTCTCGGACTGCACTAAAGAACCTGAGATATCGGGCCTAGTCCCCGGACTGGCCTCGTCAAAGGTCACCTCACAGGTCTCTACCATTTTTCTAGACTCGCAGTTCCAGACCCTATAAGCCCGCGAAGAAGGCGAGTAACCTAGAAAGATTCCATCACAAGAACGTGACTCGAACTTGTCTAGATTCCCGGACTTCAAAACAAAGCACTTGCAACCAAACACACGAAAATGAGAGACGCTAGGCTTTCGCCCATATCTCAGCTCATAAGAAGTGCGATGCAAGTGTGCCCGAAGAAAAACTCGATTTGAGACATGGCACGCGGTGGCTATAGCCTCAGCCCAAAACTTCCGCGGTGTAGAGTACTCATCAAGCATCGTCCTGGCCATCTCGACCAAGGTACGGTTCTTCCTCTCCACAACGCCATTCTGCTGAGGGACATATGGAGAAGAGAACTGGTGCTCTACACCTGTCTCACCACAGAAACTCTCAAAGTAGGAATTCTTGAACTCCGTGCCATTGTCACTGCGGATCGCTCGTAAGGCACCTGGGAGCTCTACAGAAAGCCTACTGAAAAGACCTCGGAAATGCGAAAACGTCTCATCCTTCGAGGATAAGAAAAACACCCAAGAATACCTCGAGAAGTCATCGACCACAACAAGAACATACCACTTCCCTCCTGCTGACTGCACTCGAGCTGGTCCAACTGTGTCTATGTGGAGCAGCTGTCCCGGTGCATCGGTCATAGTAACTGTGACCGGAGGGAGAGAAGCGCCAACCATCTTGCCGTGCCGGCATGGAGAGCAAACAAGGTCTTTGACCATCTTGAGTTTCGGCAGACCACGAATGAGATCGTGGCCGCTAACTCGGGTCAAATGATCAAATCCGATATGACCAAGTCTCCTATGCCAGAAAGAAAGGTCGCGGGACTCAGAAGCAACTAAACACCTGAGAGGATCGCCAGAAGACTCAGAAAAATCAGCACGAAAGATCCTCCCATAACGAGAAATCCCGCAAACCAGACTACCCGAAGAATCAAGAATTTTACAAGCATTTTTCTTAAAACTTACCTCGAAACCGTCATCGGTAAGCTGAGAGACTGAAAGTAAATTGTACTGCAGCTTACTAACCAAGGCTACATCTTTCAGAATGAAAGAATCATTAATGCGCACAGTACCTTTGGCGATGACGCGCCCAGATGAAGCATCTCCGAAGGTGATCGTCTCATCACCTGGAGCACGGGCAAGGGAAGAAAACCAACGGGAATCTCCGGTCATGTGTCGTGAACACCCGGAGTCTACGAGCCAAACCTTTCCCTTCCCTGCCCGGCGAACCTGAGTCAAACAGAGAGTAGAGTCTCAGTACTGGGGTAAATCAAGAGAGATTTTGGCACCCAATACTGAACAACACGTCGAGCAGATGAAGTAGTCAAGCACGACTGACCTCTATCTACCCTACACTCTCTGTCACTCAAAGCAGAAGGTCTGTGAGCAGACCTGAAGCTGTTGCGGGGTCCGACTGCTACGGGAGAGCGAGTCGGAACACCGGCAACATGCTGATCACGCCGCGGGTAGCTATCTCGATGGAGAAAACGAGATCTACCCTCAGGACGGCGGAAGTCACGAACAGGAGCAGCATGAGGACGAAAAACAGAAGACTCAGAAAAACCAAGTCCTCGATGCTGCCCAAACCCATCAACAGCAGTAAACCTAGACCTCGTGCTGGTCCTAGGTGCACTCAGGATCTGGGGCTGACCCTGAATACGCCTAAGAGACTCAACACGGTCTCTACGCGCGATCTTGGCGTGCCTGAAGCATCGATCAACCGTGTGTCCATCCTTCTGACAAAAGGTGCAGTGATACTTCATCCTCTGAGAGGTAGAAGTAGCACGGTCAGGCTTCGCCTTCTGAGAGGCCGAAGCAGCAGGTGCAATCACCTTGCTATCAGAAATCCCCTGGACATAGCCCGCTGACTTAAATTGGACTTTCTCGGTCCTTGGCTCGGTCTCGATCACACCTGGTGCTATGGGTCTGAGCACAGTAGGTGGATGCTTTCTCATATCCTCATAATAGTCATATCCTAGACCCTGATTAAATCTGCAAATCTTGGACTGGTCTAGAATAAGATTAAGCTTCTTCTTGCCACCTACAAATCTCTCGAGAGTGTTCATAAGGTACTGACACTCCCGAAAGAGAGAGGTGCAAGAAGAGCAAGGGGAAGAGGGAACAGCAGGAGGTAAGGGAGCAGATGAAGAACCAACAGCAGAGGGAAGAATGGCTTGTGCACGCACAGCCGACTCTGAAGGGACAGTCCTACTGCTAGCCAGCTGGTTCACGTCGCTAAGCGTCTCAACCTTACCCTGGGGCTTCTCCCCCTTCTCCACAATCACATTACAAGCAGAATGTGGCTTCTCTAGAAGGTCCTTAGTTAGCTTCACACATTTCTCATCCAATGCAATCAAGTCAGATTTTAGTTTGTTACAATTAATGCATGGTGAGCTAACAGAGTCCTTAGAAGCAAACTGAGCCAACTTCCTATCATGATCAATCATTTCTTGAAACTGTTTGGAGACATCTTCAAGTTCAGCAGTTAACTTAGGACAGTTCAAGCATGAATCAATCGGCTCAAGTAAAGAAGCTTGCAGTTCAGCAATTTTATGATCTGCCCGTTTTAAGTTCATCTTCAAATTATTGCAGTTTTCACAAGACTCGGGTAGATCAAGAAGCATGGCATAAGGTCCTCTAGCAGCAATGTCCTTAACCTCACATGAGGTGGGAGAAGTAGTCTCATCAGTAGTAAGTAGGGTAACAGCCATCCTACTCAACTCTAACTCAGCAAGCAGACTAACATTCTCCACCTTAACAATATCAAGCTCGGAGGACACACTATCATGCGAGGTCCTTAATTTCTCCATATCAGCCAGCAAAGCAGAGCATGTATCACAGTCGTCACGGGAGGGAGCAGATATAAGAGAAGTAAGCTCCCGTGACAGTCTATCTACTTCCTTCTCCAACTCGCTACACTTAGCCCTAGCTCTAGCATGAAATCCTCCTAGCTTAAGGAAAACTTCATTAAGTTGGTCATAGGAGGGACATACCTCGTCCGAGTCGGAGTACAGCTCGCTGTCGCTGAGTTCGCCCTCGAGGGCCATGAAGCACATGCCGGAGAAGTCGTCGCCGCTCTTGGGATCTTGGTCACCCGTCCCGTCGTCGTCGCTCCATCCCTCCACCTCGCTGAGGTCGAGGTCGTCGAAGGCGGTGAGGACGCGGTGAAACAGCTTCTTGGCCTTCCCGAAGTCGCGGAACTTCTTCTTTCCCGGCGTCTGAGCTGGAGGCTTCTTGTTGCGGTTCTTGTCGGTGTAGTCGATCTTGCCCAAACCGCCGTAGTCGTTCTTGCCCTTCTCCAGCTTGGGGCAGTTTGCCCGAATGTGGTTGGGGCCACCGCACTCGAAGCAAATCACGGGTCCTCCTCTCTTTCTGTCCCTCCTCCCCTTGTAAGCATGGGAGAATCTTCGAGCAAGGAGGGCCAACTGATCATCCGCAAGCTGCTCTAACTGATCATCAGTTATGTCACAGAGAGCAGCAAGGGAGAAACCGCAAGAAGAATCAGAAGAGGGACCAGAAGCCGAGTTGGGATCTGTGACTAGAGCCATCGACTGTGACTTCGACTTGCGAGAGACAATGTCAATCTCGTGAGTCTTGAGACGCGAGTACAGCGCATCAAGAGTCAAAGTCGAGAGGTCCGTAGTGTCCTTGATGGTAGTCACCTTCATCTCCCAAACACGAAGGTCGAGTGCAGCGAGCATTTATCGAGCGTTATCCGAGTCGGGGTATGTGAGACCGACCGCTCGAAGGTTGCTCAGAATCTTGTGAAAGCGCGCAAAACACTCATCAAGGGACTCGCCAGCGAGCATTTCAAACTTGTTGTAATCTCGCTTGAACTGGTCATGTCTCACCGTCTTTATCTGGGTGGTGCCCTCATGGTAAGCATCGAGGGTCTCCCAAATATCGAAGGCGGACGAAAGATGAGATATGCGGTCAAACTCGCTACGACTCAAGCCCTGGATTATGATGTTCCTTGCCTTAGCGTTTGCCTCAACATCATGCATATTTCCAGCATTAATGTTCTCATCGGTAGGAACAACAAATCTGACCTTCACCTTCCGCCAAATGGCATACCCCTGAGCCTGTATGTATGTTTCCATTCGACTCTTCCAGAAGGGGTAATCCAGGCCATCAAAGACGGGAGGCTTGGTCGAGTACTTGTCCGTCGCCATGGCTCTTGAGACCGGTTAAGATCTATTGAAAAGAGCTAACCGGCTCTGATACCAATTGTAGGACCGAAATAGTGACAGAGGGGGGTGAATGTTGATCTCTAAAAATCGCCCCCAACAAATATCTTCTTCTCCAATAGCTATGGGAGCTATGAAGGTAGAAGACAAGTACTTACAGGAAGAACAACAGCAGAGAAAACCAAATCCAGAAAGAAGCAGCCAAGAAAACTAAATTCAGAGCAAGTCTGACTACAAGCGGTAGTACCACTGAGACGAGCGGTAGTACCTTTGAGCGGTAGTACCTCTCGAGGAGCGGTAGTACCTCTGAGCGGTAGTACCTCTCGAGGAGCGGTAGTACCGCACGAAGATCGGACTTGTCCGAACGTTTCTTCGCTGCCGATCAGACTGGTCCGAACAAAACCGGTAGTACCGCTAGGACGAGCGGTAGTACCTCTGAGCGGTAGTACCTCTCGAGGAGCGGTAGTACCTCTGAGCGGTAGTACCTCTCGAGGAGCGGTAGTACCTCTCGAGAAAATCAGCAAACATGATTTTCAGGCTGGAACTTTGAGACTTCGGATTTTTGGCTAAAAAGAAGGTTTGCTCTCAAACTTTTCGACCCAAGACCTTACTACAACATACTAAATAGTAAGGGGACCTTGGGAAACAAGAGAATCAAACCAAGAAGCAAGAATTTCAGATTATGGGTAAAAATCTGAATTTTTGCACAACCCGAGCCAAAAATCAAATTACTTCCAAACCTTTGATCCTATGGCTAAGAGACTTTGCAGATATGTTAGCAATAGCTATAGGACTCTCCATGCCAAATCTCAGCCCATCTTGCAAAGGGAAACAAGAAATGCTCAAAAACCCTAGAAGAGCTAAAGAAGAACAGAGCAACCCAAGATGCCAAATCTGAGATTAAAAGAGGTTTGCTCTTGGGAAACTTGATCAAATGATCTTGAGGCACTATCCCATCAAAGAGCAACCCATTTTGGGCCTTCCCAGCAAGCAAGAACTCAAAAAACGAAAATCAAGAAATCATGCAAATGAAGAACGAAGAACAGACAGAGCACGGGAAGCAAACTTCAGATTTCATTCAACTATTCAGGGATTACAACTGAGCTACGTCCCCATACCCCGATTGATACAAGAGGAATGATTACAAGACTCTCAATCCCTCATCTCCCTCTCAATCCTCAAGAACACCAAGAATCTCACCACTTCTTGGGAGGAAGAACACACAGAGAGAGGAGACTCACATAGAAACCATCGTAGAGACACAGAGGGAGCACACTCTGCCTCTACCACCAACTCACACCAACTAAAGAGCTAAAGGAAACAACCTTCCTAAAGCCTCTTTTGACTCTAAAACTCTAATTCTATCACAAGTGCTCAAGGAGGGCATGCAGCCCCTCCTCTCCTTTTATAGCGCCTGGCTAACGGGTCTCCGCCCCGTTACGCTCGCTACGTCCAACGGAGCCCGCTCCCGCTTGTGCAACCTTGCGAATTTCCCGATTCGCCCCTTCTGCACCTTCTGGGAAGCTTCCGCGCTCCTTGCCTCGCACGCCTCGTAACCACCTCGAGTCCACGTCATCTTCGACACATCCTGACCATTCTGACCTCAGCGCCACCTGCGCCTAGTCCGGTCCACCGTGTCTCGCCACGACTCCAACTCGACGTCCTGCAGTCACACAGACAAGAACCACGTCAAATAGCACCGCTCGACACATGAAAGCGTAAATATCAATACACTTACAACAGATGAAGTCAAAACCTGTCAAAACATTAGAATATGCATCCTAAACCCAAATGACCAGATTTGACCAAAGTCCGACCGAGCCCGATTGCGCCACGCAACGACTCGACTCCAAACCACTCAAACCAAACTCGACTGACCTAAACCTTTGTCAATTACTCATCACTCTCATGGAGCACGACCACACGGTCTCTCACAACTCTTAAACATGGTAAGAACATAGAAGAAGCAAAGATCCTAGCATACAGTAGAAGCTTAACCGCACCGATAAGGCCTCTATGCCTAGGCCCTCTTGCCCTTGATGCAACGCGCGAGTTGGATGTCCTTGACGCCTGCCATCATCGGCGCCTCTTGAGCGCTGTCTTGGTAGCTAGCTGCTTCCGCGGCGCCTTGCCACCCATAGACTTATGTGCTGTCTACTTCGTAAGGGCCATCGGGGTTGGGGTCGAGCAGAAGGACGGTGAGGAGGCTGGAGAGTGAGAGACCATGTGGATGTAACCCCGTGCGTGTGATGAGTAATTGACATCTGTTTTAGGAAAGTCGAGTTTGGTTTGTGTGGATTGGACCATGTCGTTGCATGGTGCAATCGTTTCGATCGGTTTGGACTTTCAGTATTTCTTCTCATATTATTGTATGGTTACAATATTTCGAGCGGTGCTATGTGATTTGTTTCTTGTCTGTGATGGCTACAGGACGTCGAGGTGGAGTCGTGGCGAGGCACGGGATGACCGGACTAGGCGCGGGCGGTGCCAAGGTTAGAACTGTCGATGTGTGCCGAAGACGGCGAGGACTCGAGGTGGCTGCGTGGCTTGGAGGGCAAGGAATGAGGAAGCTTCCTGGAAGGTGCGCGAGGGGCGTTTTGGTGAATACGCAAAGCTGCACTAAAGGAAGTGGATTGTGGATAAAGCGCCATGAGTTGTTGAGAGCTAATGGGTAAAGTGGGTTGTAAACCCATTAGTGGAGGCTATAAATAGAGAGCGTGGGTATGAGAATTTTTATGTTTTAGTTCTCTCCATGTATGCATGAAAATGAGAGTGATTTTTAGAGAGGTAGCTTGTGAGATGGATTAGGGTTTTAGTCTTTGTTTGTTGAGAAAGAGAGAAAGAAAGAAGGTGAGAGTTTCTTTCTATGCTCTCCATGCGTATGGGGATGTAGGGCTTGATTGGCGAGATGAAATGAATGTGATCTCCTGAATACATAATCTTTCATCTCCTTGAATCTATTTGTGAAATCTTTGTTTGAGTTGCTTTGGCCTCAAGTTTTTCCCTGCTTGCTCTTATTCTCTTCTCTGCTCTTTATCTATCAGTGTGTATTTTCAGTTTTTCAGTTTGTCGGCTTGTTACAGACTTTGTTCTCGGATGAATGTTTTCAGCTACCATGTGTGTGATCCGTGCGGCCAGAAGTTCAACCGAGAAGGCCATTTCAATCCAACAATTGGTATCAGAGCCGGTTAGCTCTTCCTCATAGATCTTAACTGGTCTCTAGAGCCATGGCGATAGACAAGTACTCGACCAAGCCCCCGGTCTTCAATGGGATCGACTATCCCTTCTGCAAGAGCCGGATGGAGACCTACATCCAGGCTCAGGGCTACGCCATCTGGCATAAGGTCAAGGTACGATATGTTGTTCCTGCCGATGAGAACATTAACGCTGGAAACATGCTTGATGTTGAGGTGAATGCGAAGGCAAGGAACATCATAATCCAGGGGCTGAGCAGAAGCGAGTTCGATCGCATCTCTCATCTGTCGTCGGCCTTCGACATCTGGGAGACCCTCGATGCATACCATGAGGGCACCACCCAGATTAAGATGGTTCGATAGGACTAGTTCAAGCGAGATTACAACAAGTTTGAAATGCTCACTGGTGAGTCCTTAGCTCATACCCAAGGCGGTGTGAGCAAGAACGACTACATCGACAAGAACCGCAACAATAAGCCCTTAGCTCATACCCAAGGCAAGAAGAA
Source organism: Dendrocalamus latiflorus (assembly GCA_017311315.1). Lineage (NCBI taxonomy): Eukaryota > Viridiplantae > Streptophyta > Magnoliopsida > Poales > Poaceae > Dendrocalamus > Dendrocalamus latiflorus. The sequence goes on along the minus strand of CM029677.1, from coordinate 14,636,523 downwards.
GTTTCGCGACCTTGGCAAAGCCAAGAAGCTCTTCCACCGCGTCCTCACTGCCTTCGACGACCTCGACCTCAGCGAGGTGGAGGGGTGGAGCGACGACGATGGGACGGACGAGCAAGACCCCAAGGCGGCGACGACTTCTCCGGCATGTGCTTCATGGCCCTTGAGGGCGAGATCAGCGACAGCGAGCTCTATTCTGACTCCGATGAGATATACCCTTCCTACGACCAGCTTAATGATGCTTTTCTTAAGCTAGAAAAATTCAATGCTAGATCTAGAGCTAGGGTTAGCGAGTTGGAGAAGTAAGTAGAAAGCTTGTCACAGGAGTTTACTTCACTTAGATCTGCTCCCTCCCGTGACGATTGTGATGTATGTACTTCTTTGCTTGATGACATGGAGAAGCTAAGGACCTTGCATGATAGTGTATCCTCTGAGTTAGATATGGTTAAGGTGGAGAATGTTAGTCTACTTGCTGAACTAGAGATGAGTAGGGTAGTTACTCTTTCATCCCCTGTTGTTGAGACTACATCTTGCACCTCATGTGAGGATAAGGACAATGCTTTTAGAGGTCTTTATACCACGCTTCTTGATCTGCCCGAGACTTGTGAAAATTGCAATAATTTGAAGATGAACCTAAAAAGGGCAGATCGCAAAATTGCTGAATTACAAGCTTCATTACTTGAGCCTATTGCTTCATGTTTGAACTGTCCTAAATTAACTGCTGAACTTGAATCTGTCTCAAAGCAGTTTCAAGAAATGATTGACTACAATAAGAAAATGGCTCAGTATGCTTCTAAGGACCCTGTTAGCTCACCATGCAAAAATTGTGACAAACTAAAATCTGACTTGATTGCATTGGATGAAAAACGTGTGAAGCTAACTAAGGACCTTCTAGAGAAGCCATCATCAGTTGCTTGCAATGTGTGTGCTGATGTGAGGGAGAAGCACAAGGGTAAGGTAGAGACGCTTAGCAACGTGAACCAAATGGCTAGCAGTAGGACTGTCCCTTCTGAGTCGGCTGTGCGTGCACAAGCCATTTGCTCTTCTGCTATTGGTTCTCCTTCTACTCCCCTACCTTCTGCTGTCTCTTCTTCCCCTGCTCTTCTTGCACCTCTCTCTTTCGGGAGTGTCAGTATCTTATGAACACACTCGAGAGGTTTGTAGGAGGCAAGAAGAAGCTAAATCTTATTCTAGACCAGTCCAAGATTTGCAAATTCAATCAAGGTCTAGGATATGATTTTCTTGAGGATGTTAGGAAGCATTCACCTGCCGTGCTCAGACCCATAGCCGCAGGTGTGATCGAGGTCAATCCCAGAACTAAGAAAGTTCAATTCAAGTCAGCGGGCTTTGTCCAAGGGATTTCTGACAGCAAGGTGATTCCACCTGTTGCTTCGGCCTCTCAGAAGGTGAAGCCTCATCGTGCTGCTTCTACCTCTCAGAAGGTGAAGTATCATTGCACCTTTTGTCAGAAGGATGGACACTTGGTCGAGCGATGCTTCAGGCGCGCCAAGATTGCGCGGAGAGATCGTGTTCGTGATCTTAGGAGTATTCAGGGTCAGCCCCAGACCTTGAGTGCACCTAAGACCAACACGAGTTCTAGGGTTAATCACTCTGAGGGTTTTAGGCAGTATCGAGGACTTGGCTTTTTTCGGTGTTTCTGATTTTCGTCCTCGGTTTGCCTCTACTCGTGATATCCGCTGTCCTGAGGGTAGATCTCGTTTCCCCCGTCGAGATAGCTACCCGCGGCGTGATCAGCATGTTGCTGGTGTCTTGACTCGCTCCTCTGTAGCAGTCAAGCCCAACAACAGCTTCAGGTCTGCACACAGACCTTCTGACTTGTTAAGCGACAGAGAGCGTAGGGTAGCTAGAGGTCAGTCGTGTGTGGCTACTTCTTCTACTCGACGTGTTACTCAGTATTAGGTGCCAAAATCACACTTGATTTACTCTAGTACTGAGACTTTACTCTCTCGTTGACTCAGGTTCGCCGGGCAGGGAAGAGAGAGGTTTGGCTCGTTGACTCCGGGTGTTCTCGACACATGACCGGAGACTCTCGTTGGTTCTCTTCCCTAGCCCGCGCTCCAGGTGATGAGACTATCACCTTCGGAGATGCTTCGGCTGGGCGCGTCATCGCCAAAGGAACAATGCGCGTTAATGAGTCTTTTATTCTAAAAGATGTTGCATTGGTTAGTAAGCTGCAGTATAATTTGATTTCTGTTTCTCAGCTTACCGATGACGGTTTTGTGGTGAGCTTTAAGAAAAATGCTTGCAGAATTCTTGATTCTTCGGGTAGTCTGGTTTGCGGGATTTCTCGTTATGGGAGGATCTTTCGTGCTGATTTTTCTGAGTCTTCTGGTGATCCTCTCCGGTGTTTAGTTGCATCTGAGTCCCGTAACCTTACCTTCTGGCATAGGAGACTTGGTCATATTGGATTTGACCATTTGACCTGAGTTAGCGGCCACGATCTCATTCGTGGTCTGCCGAAACTCAAGATGGTCAAAGATGTTGTTTGCGCTCCTTGCCGGCATGGCAAGATGGTTGCCGCTTCTCGTCCTCCGGTCACAGTGACTATGACCAATACACCGGGACAGCTGCTCCACATGGACACAATTGGACCAGCTCGAGTGCAGTCAGCAGGGGGAAGTGGTATGTTCTTGTCGTGGTCCATGACTTCTCGAGGTACTCTTGGGTGTTTTTCTTAGCCTCGAAGGATGAGACGTTTACACATTTTCGAGGTCTTTTCAGTAGGCTTTCTGTTGAGCTCCCAGGTGCCTTACGAGCGATCCGCAATGACAATGGCACGGAGTTCAAGAATTCCTACTTTGAGAGGTTTTGCGATGAGACAGGTGTAGAGCACCAGTTCTCTTCTCCGCACGTCCCACAGCAGAATGACATCGTGGAGAGGAAGAACCGTACCTTGGTCGAGATAGCCAGGACAATGCTTTATAAGTATTCTACACCTAGGAAATTTTGGGCTGAGGCTATTACGACCGCGTGCCATGTTTCGAACAGAGTTTTTCTTCGGGCACATTTGCATCGCACTTCTTATGAGTTGAGATATGGGCAAAAGCCCAGTGTCTCGTATTTTCGTGTATTTGGTTGCAGGTGTTTCATTCTGAAGTCTGGGAACCTAGATAAGTTCGAGTCACGTTCTTGTGATGGTATCTTTCTAGGTTACTCGGCTTCTTCGCGGGCGTATAGGGTCTGGAACTGCGAGTCTAGTACGATGGTAGAGACCTGTGAGGTGACCTTCGACGAGGCTAGTCTGGGGACTAGACCCGATATCTCAGGTTCTTTAGAGCAGTCCGATCCCATCTTTGTGGACGATGAGGAGGATGGAGATGAGGATTGTCTACTCGATCCAGTTCCTCATCCTCCCCTTGAGGTGCCTTCTTCCACTGCACCTCCAGGCGATCAGCCCATGCCTTCTGCTTCCTCTGGAGCTAGTGGCTCTGTTCCTACCTCATTAGCTCAGGAGGTAGAGGTCACTTCTTCATCTCATCCAGGACCTCCTCGACATATCCAGAAAGACCATCCTTCCGAGCAGATGATTGGAGACCTCTTTGAACGAGTGGCACGCTCAAAGTCTGGCATGTCATATTTCTGTCTCTATTCTGCCTTTGTTTCCACCTTTGAGCCCAAGGATGTGTGTCATGCACTTTCTGATGAGTCTTGGCAATGCCATACATGAGGAGTTGGAAATTTCGAGAGAAACAAGGTCTGGTCGCTTGTTGAGCCCCCTCGCGGTCACAAAATCATTGGGACTAAGTGGGTGTTCAAGAACAAACAGAGTGATGATGGGATAGTCATTCGAAACAAGACTAGACTGATAGCTCGGGGCTTCTCCTAGGTTGAGGGTCTAGATTTTGAGTAGACCTTTCCCCTTATAGTTAGACTTGAGGCCATTAGAATCCTGCTTGCTTTTGCAGCTTCTAAGGGCTTCAAGCTTTACCAGATGGACATCAAAAGTGCCTTCCTCAATGGGTTCATTGAGGAAGAGACCTATGTCAGACAGCCTCCAGGTTTCGAGAACCCCAAATACCCAACCATGTCTACAAGCTTTCCAAAGCCTTGTATGGACTTAAGCAGGCCCCTAGAGCTTGGTATAATAAGCTTAAGTCCTATTTGTTGAGTCATGGTTTTGAGATGGGTAAGGTAGATAAGACCTTATTCATTCGTAGGCATGTCACTGATCTTCTGCTCGTCCAGATTTATGTGGATAACATCATCTTTGGCGGCTCTTCTCATACTATTGTTTCATAGTTCTCGGATGTGATGAGCACCGAGTTTGAGATGAGTATGATGGGTGAGATGACCTTCTTCCTTGGCTTCCAGATCAAGCAAACTCGAGAGGGTACCTTCTTGCATCAGGGCAAGTACACTCGTGACCTCCTGAGACGCTTTGACATGAGTGATGGTAAGCCTGTGTCAACTCCCATGGTTTTCACAACTTCTCTTGACCCAGATGAGGACGGCGAGCCAGTTGATCAGAAGGAGTATAGCAGCATGATTGGCTCCCTCTTGTACCTCACTGCCTCGAGGCTGGACATACACTTCTCCGTGTGTCTATGCGCTCGATTTCAGGCTTCTCCTCGCATATCTCACCGTCAGGCGATGAAGCGCATCTTCGGTACCTTCGAGCTACCATAGACTATGGTATCTGGTACTCTTACTCATCTTGTCTTTCCCTCAGAGCCTACTCGGACGCAGACTTTGCTGGCTGTAGGATAGATAGGAAGAGCACCTCTGGCACCTGCCAATTCATTGACACTTCTCTCGTTTCTTGGTCTTCTAGGAAGCAGTCCGGTGTTGCACAGTCCACTGCAGAGGCCGAGTACGTTGCTGCCGCCAGTTGTTGTAGCTAGGTACTTTGGATGGTCTCGACCCTGCGGGACTTTGGGTTACTTATCGACAGTGTTTCACTCTTTTGTGATAACACTTCTGCGATTAACATTGCTAACAACCCATTGCAGCATTCTCGGACCAAGCATATTGATATCAGATATCACTTCCTTCGAGACCATGTGGAGAAGGGTGACATAGTGCTCCAGTTTGTGGAGAGTGACCACCAGTTAGCTGATATCTTTACCAAGCCTTTGGATAGCTCTAGGTTTTCAGCTCTGCGGGGAGAGCTTGGGTGGTTTGTCCTTATGGACTGTTGTGATGGGGAGTTTTGCGTATTATGCTTTATCTTGTTTATTATGCTCTTACGCCTTTCTGTTGCATTACATATGGGTGCATTGGGGTTAGTCCTTCTAGCATAGATTAGAATGTTTCTCTTGTCTAGTTGTTTAGACTTCTTACTCTCATCTTGTAATTTTAGGATGCTGCTTATTAGCTGTTTCACTTCTCATTAAGTTGAGCTCACTCACTTCTTATAGGTTCTAGCGAGGGTTGGGCCACCCTCGGGTAGACAGGGTACGTGTTTGCTCCTTAGTATGTTAGATGATCAGCTGATAGTCCTAGAGTCATATGGGGTAGATGAGAGTCAGTCTGAGCCATAGTTCCTCTATATCTTATCTATGCTCTAAGGACTGCCTTTTCTGTTTTTACTGCCAGCTTCTCATTTTATTGCTTTAGTTCAGGGTGAGTTCATTTGGGAGCTTCTAGATCTTAATGTTGACATAACTCAACTTGAACTAAAAGTGCATCTCATGTTGAGGGGGAGCTGGATTTTCTTGTATATCATTCTGCATTGTAATATACCTACATGGAGCCTTGATTATTATCATGTTATGACATGTTTACAATGAATTACATCTTGCCATGATTTGTGCTTATTTCCTAGATATATCATGATTTTATATGTGTAGTCTAGTCTTTGCCATGATATGTTAATTAAAATGCTCAACTTGAATTAATTCATGTCATGTTAGCTTTTGAGACTAGTCTATATTTAGTTATCTGTTTATGATTTATGCCATGTCAAATAGCTGAGTTGAGTCTTGAATCTTTGTTGAGCTTTAGATTGAGCTATGCTAGTTTCTTGATGAAGCATGAGTTAGTACAATTTTTAAGTAAGCAAAAAGATCTCTTTTGTGCGAAAAAACTGATCTCACCAATTCTTTCTTATGAGACTGCTTGCCATTGCACTAGGCATGAACTCAGGGGGAGTTTTGGTTGACCAAGACTATCTTCTTAAGCTTCTCGCTTGGAGTGGTCGCATAGGCTTGAGATCTAGCACATGTCTAAACAAAAGTTTGGTTGGAAACGACCATAAGATTTCTAAAGAAAAACATGTCAATTGTGCTAAATTTGCTTAATTACTCAACGATCAAGTACTTAATCAAATGTCTCATTCTTGAACTTATAGCACTCTAAATTGACTCAATACTAGCTTTTTGGTTCCACTTATATTATTGACATGACCTGCATCATCTTTGGATATCTTTGGTTAGACTAGAATCATGGTTGACTTGACATGCTCAGAAATTCGACTAATTTTCGGATTGTGACTTATTTGGCTTAGCTTGATTATACATGCTTTGTCATGATCTTGATAGCATATTGTGAGTTATGGCTTGGTGTAATACTCAAATGGTCATTTTGGATAATCTTCATGGCTCTAAATGCTTAAAATAAACAAACTTCAGCCATTTCATCCAACATCATGCCTTATTCTCTCTTTTGCATTCTTAATGTGTTTATTGCCAAAAGGGGGAGAATAGCGGAGAAAAAGCCTTTTGAGAGCTTTCTGAAGCTTTGGAGAACAATTTGCTCTTTCTATTTGTGCTCCGCTTGTCGACATAGTCATAAGCTTCTTTAATTTTCTTTAGACCATGTTTGACTTTCTTTCATTTTCAAACTCAACTTCACGCTTTTTCTGGGTTTGTCAATATACTCATCAAGGTGGAGATTGAGAGACCATGTGGATGTAACCCCATGTGTGTGATGAGTAATTGACATCTGTTTTAGGAAAGTCGAGTTTGGTTTGTGTGGTTTGGACCATGTCGTTGCGCGGTGCAATCGTTTCGATCGGTTTGGGTTTTGAGTATTTCTTCTGATATTATTGTATGGTTACAATATTTCGAGCGGTGCTATGTGATTTGTTTCTTGTCTGTGATGGCTGCAGGACATCGAGGTGGAGTCGTGGCGAGGCACGGGATGACCGGACTAGGCGCGGGCGGTGCCGAGGTCAGAACGGTCGAGGTGTGCTGAAGACGGCGAGGACTCGAGGTGGCTGCGTGGCTTGAAGGGCAAGGAATGAGGAAGCTTTCTGGAAGGTGCGCGAGGGGCGTTTTGGTGAATACACAAAGCTGCACTAAAGGAAGTGGATTGTGGATAAAGCGCCATGAGTTGTTGAGAGCTAATGGGTAAAGTGGGCTGTAAACCCATTAGTGGAGGCTATAAATAGAGAGAGTGGGTATGAGAATTTTTATGTTTTAGTTCTCTCCATGTATGCATGAAAATGAGAGTGATTTTTAGAGAGGTAGCTTGTGAGATGGATTAGGGTTTTAGTCTTTGTTTGTTGAGAAAGAGAGAAAGAAAGAAGGTGAGAGTTTCTTTCTATGCTCTCCATGCGTATGGGGATGTAGGGCTTGATTGGCGAGATGAAATGAATGTGATCTCCTGAATACATAATCTTTCATCTCCTTGAATCTATTTGTGAAATCTTTGTTTGAGTTGCTTTGGCCTCAAGTTTTTCCCTGCTTGCTCTTATTCTCTTTTCTCTGCTCTTTATCTCTCAGTGTGTATTTTCAGTTTTTCAGTTTGTCGGCTTGTTACAGACTTTGTTCTCGGATGAATGTTTTCAGCTACCATGTGTGTGATCCGTGCGGCCAGAAGTTCAACCGAGAAGGACATGTGCTTCTCTGTTTTGTTCTTTCTATATCATGAGCGCCCTTTATATTTTGTTCTCTTTTCAAGTGACTAGCACCTTTGCTTTTTCATGTGAAAATGAATCAAAGGCTTTTGGCTAGTAATTTCATGAGAACAATCATTACTGCAGTTTTCACTTCAAGATTTATTTTGTTGAAAATCTTCTCTGTTTTCATTTGTGCAAGTGCCTAATGTTACTGCTATCAAAGATTCCTTGCTCATAGTGCTCTCGGCTAGATATTTCCTGCTTGTAGCAGTGAACGGAACTCTCAGTAGGCAGTAAAAAACTCTCTGTGATTTCGGACAGCATGCAACCCAATTATTTTCGGTCCTCCCCAGAGAAGCTGCTACTCCTCACTTTCTCTTTCTGCTTTTAGGCCGTTTCTTCAAATTAGGTGGCTGCAGTTTGTTCTTTCCTTTGATTGGCCGACTGCCTTCTTCTCTTTTTAGTTTTGTTCAGTTTTTGTCTCTCCTTGCAACAGCTTTTGTCTCCTTTGTGATCTCTCTAGTACTAGATAAGTTCAGCAATTACAGGCTCTTGTGTGTTTGGCCAAGAAGCCGTTTTTGATTTCTCTTGTGTGTTCGGCCAATTGCAGTTTGTTTATCTCTCAAGTGCAGTTAGTGGATGGTCTGCAGTTTAGGTTTTAGGCTAATTTTATTGCTGTTGGTTGCTTTCAGTTGTTGCTTCAGTTTTCAAACCCTTTGCAATTCTTCTTAGTAGGTCTTGACTGTACAGTGAGTGCTCGTCAGCCAGTCTCTGTTTTGTTTCTCCAGTGAGCATTAATTTCTTCATAGCTCTTTAGCTATCGGAGAAGTACTCGTACGAATTCTTGGGGGCATTTTAAAAGGCACCATTCTCCCCCCCCCCCCTCTGTTGTCATTTCGATCCAACAGAGAGATTTTGAGCGTACTAGGTAGGAGATGGGTTTGGGTGAGTATTTATATGGGAGGGAGAGGCGGGAGTGGAAACTTATTTTGGCGGAATGTGCATGGGGACAGAGAGGTGGAGCTCCGATCCATGGGGTAGGGTTTGGTGGGTTTCTATTGGCTGGAATCGGGTTGTGGTGGATCGATGAGCCCATGATTATCACAGACGGTTTCAACCACAAATCATCTGTGAGACATAATTAGCACAGACAGTTCTTATTAATAACCATCTGTGAATTATCGCAGACAGTTCTTACTAAAAACCGTCTGTGATAAACAGACCATTCACATGATATAGAGCACAAAGACAATATATATGTGTGTGTGGGTGTAATTTAAACAGCTAGTCACAAAAGATGAAATAACATAGTTTTATATGACTTAAATATACTCAATTGAAAGGTTTTGACTTAAATATACTCAATTGAAAGGTTTTGATGAGATCTACAACTTTGCAGTTAAGGCAAATACCAAATTCCGAGGGAAGACCGAATGAAAGGGCAAAAATAATGTCCAAAAACTTGTGACTCGAATTTAAGGCTAAAGATGGCTGATTTTGGAGCTCCTAGAAGGTGACTAGTACAAGCGAGTCAGTTATTTTTTGGATCAGTCTCATCGTTAGCTTTCAAACGAGTATAAGAACGTCAAAAATGGACACCGTATGCAAAAGTTATACCCGTTTTACTGAAAGTGTATCGGAATAGAATCCTACTCGAATTCAAATTCATCTCATATTCAAATTGAAACTGCTATATCTTCCAATCCTATGGGGCTAACTTGCTTAATTTCTTTGTGAAAGTTTGCGGCTATATATAGAAGGACTCCAACAATTTTCACTAGATTTGGCATAAATTTGGAATGCTTTTCAATTTTTAGGAAGGTAGACACTTTTTGGGAAGTTCTACATGGCAAAATTGGAAAAACAGCCACACCGGATTTGGATTTTAGAAGATCCAATAACTCAAGCAAGGTAAGAGAATTTGAATTTTCAAATGGTTTTTAATTGCAATGACATAGACAGTTTTTAATCCGAACCGTCCGTGATAATTGTAGACGTCACAAACGGCTCTTGTTAAGAACCGTTTGTGAATTATCACAAACAGTTCTGTGATAATTGTAAACATCACAAATTGTTTTATTCCGAATCGTTTATGATAATTCACATGCGATTTTTGTTAAGAATCGTTTATGATAATTATGTATCACAGATAATTCTAGCCATCGCTAGTAATATAGACACTCACACTTATAAAATCATCTATGATAATTACAACATTTTTTGTAGCAGTGAGGCTTGCCATTAGACTAGAAAGAGACTTTTGGTCAATGTGAGATTTGAAGGCCTTTTCGCCCTTCATAATTCAAACTAAAATGAAAATTTTGACTGTAATGATTTTTTGATTGGCTAACAAAAGCAACAAAATTTTTGAAATTTTGCCGAAATAGTGAACCCGCCCCATGGTCGTCCAATTCCTCTAAATTTCTTAGTCGTAACAGTCTACAATTGTATTTCTTTTTCTTCTAAGAAAGCATTTCGTGTACACATGCAGTGGCTGTTTTCAGCAAGCGAGCTACTTTTTGTTTAGCAAGGACAGTTGCTTATTACAACTACATCAATATTCAAACAACCCAAACTATGGTTACGGGATTATAAATTCTTGAAAACCCACAAATACACTATATAACATATAGTTTTCAACCTGGATATAGTGTTTAATGAGATAACTAAAATAGCACACCAATTGGACTACCAGTATTAGTTGGCTAGCCTTACATACTGTTTATGCTCGGTGAATCAATAACACACACTACTATAGAAAACCGTATTATAGACGGTTCAGAAACGTCATCACAGACGTTTTGTGAGCCGTCTGAATTTATGAGTCAGTAATGATACGAGGTCATCATAGATGGGCACAGCCTGTCGATAGAAATATCAATATGTGTACATATATAACCTGATAAGTATGAAATAAATGTGGGAAGATTGACAAACCTTAGGATTGGTGATCTTCGAGGAATCAAGGAGTAGTTTCATATGGTGGCAAATGTAGAATCCACACGTGTTGCCCAGCGGCTGCTGGTGGCACTGCAAAAAATATAATGTGTTAATTCAAGAGGCATTACTACCAAGTGTTGTATAGGATTAATTAATGTGTACTAGCGCATACCTGAAAATTTTGAACATGTTGCAAGGGCTTGGCCCCTTCCGTCGAGCCACGTGTCTCTGCAACGTACGTGGCAAACGACCTTCGTGATTTGAAAAAGTTAGCTTAGTCATTCGGAAATAAAGAAAGAGTATAATATAGTTATGTATGGAGAAAATGTACTTATCTATCGAGTAATTGGCCGATAACTGTGTAGTCGGTTTTGTTCTTACTTAGGGAATCAAGGTATATTGCCTTGTTCCATTTTGGAATAATTACAATTAAAATCTAATGGAACCGCTCATTGTATGGCATAAGAACATATACCTCTTGATGAAGGATGCATCCTTGCTGATGGTATCCATGGCGACCAAGCGTGTGTCCAGAAAATCAATTGGTGATTTAGATGATCTAGCTTCAATCACCATGTATCTATATATATACACAGAAAAGCAACAAATTATATATGACATATATCGGTATTACATGAACGGAGACTATGATTGTACACACTTACAGCGTCCAGCATCGAACGAGTGAGGCGTCGAGAGCGTTGAGCGTGAAAAGATCAAATAAATCCTCAAAGGTCACCGCGAAGACACAATCATGAACTTCGTGCTGTAAATGATCCGGCCTGAATTTGACAGTGATACCTGAGCGCCGTTCTGCCTGTGGCTTATTGGCCTGTTCCATATACCGAGCGTGTAATTGGCAACCAAGTCCTAGGGTTAGGAGACGCTTTTCTGGGATGATCATCGGCTCGCGCTAGCATGAATTTGCGGGCCAATGGCAGGTACAGGATATCATCATCGATCTTCTTTGATTTGCCCCTACCTCGGCTGTAGGTTGACTTCATGGTAGTCGACTATAAAGGTGGCACCGGTGCAAGTTGCTTCATCGAGAATAGCACCGGTGGAGATGGCACCGGTGCAGGTAGCGGTGGTGGAGATAGGCTTTGTGGAGATGACACCAGTGCATGTAGCTCTGGTTCAGACTGCCCTTGTGAACCTACCACCAGTAAAGAAGCCTCCAGGCAGATGTCGCTTTTGGGCCACTAGATGAATGTTCCAATGGCTTGCCCTAGAGTCACGATCTCATCGTTGGGGGCTTCGGTAGCGGGACGACCTCAAAATTGACATGCACACCATCCACATGAACTTTTCTGAAGCCTGGTGCTAAAGGTGTACAGTGCACCATGGCCCCGTGAGCAGACGGATATGACTGGCCACAAGCAGCGCATAAGGGAACGGAGGCATATCTCACTTGGAGCTTGCACTTCGTAGGCTTCTACATAACGATACAAAATTAGCTACTCCAATAGGCCTATCAACGGATCAAGCATTCCAGAGATAATAATTATTACCAGGATGTCGTTCACAGGAAATCTGGCCTCGCTTTCTGTCGTAGGATTGGATGCGCAACTACTCCGACGGTTGGGGGCTGGCTAGCACAGGAGCGGGGACGGTGGCCTTCTGATTTTCTATACATCTTCGCATCTCATCTCTGACGTAATCAGCCAGCTCCTCTCTAAGAGATGCCTTGATGTCCTCTTGTCGCCATGCCTCACGCTCAGCTTTGGTTCTCTTCCTACTCCGATACAATTCGGAGTCATCTAAGAAACCATGTTTCTAATGAACATAAAGCCCAAGGCCTCTCGTACGACCCGGGTGATCCTTGTTTCCCAGGGCCGCAGAGAGTATATCTTTCTCCCTAGTTGCCTGGAATGATTCCTGGGAAGATTCTACACTTAGTGCTTCCTACAAGAGCCCGACATGTCATTTCACTTCCCACGAAGTTGTGGAGTAATTACAAGCTATGTAGTTCGATCGATATCTTACCAGGCGGTGGGACACTTCCTAGTCTATGGGGTTTCGGAAGGAGATGTCCCCCGATGACGTGGTAGATGACTTCGCTCTAATCCAATTTCGAGCATGCTCATCCGGGATCGTGGCAAATGGCAGGGCGGTGTCCCGCAGAATTGCCTGTTCGTCCTCCGTCCTCCACTGCAGGATTTTACCCGCATACCCAGCTGTGCCAAGTCTGTGGGAGTGTGTGTGTTTTTCTTGGAGGGCCTTGTGCGCCGCACTTGCACTTCTAAAATCTTCAGTCGTCTTCATCGCCTTAAACTCTTCCCATTGTGGTTTCCGGAATGGGTACTTATGAAAGGGCGTTAGATCCTTCTCCACGTAGTGCTTGACAAGCACGCTCTTGAAGTTCTTCCATGCTTTGCAAGCCGCTAGCAAGGCGTGTCGTTGCACGGAGTCATGGTGTTCTTCTGGGATCTCGAACGATGCAAATATTTCTGTCAGCATCTCACGTTTCGGAGTCTTAGTCACGGTCTTCCATGAATCGAATGTGATCTCAATTCATTCTCATGCAACTATTTCGATCATTCTTCAAAATGCGTATGCTGCTCGGCGAGGAAGGAGAGGGGTCCCAGATCCATCGACCTCTGTGATGGTAAATCGGCTCTCAGGCTTTTTCGATAGTCCTCTTCCTTGGCGTTTTGATTTTGGAGCGGACATATCTGGCGATGATGTTGAAGAATGCGCAGATGACATGTTGGCCTTCTCATATATGAAAAGCGCAATGTAGCATATATATATATATATATATATATATATATATATATATATATATATATATATATATATATATATATATATATATATATATATATATATATATATATATATATATCAATATGAAAATGACATGGAATTACATGAAAGTACATATATTCATAAGTATATGTATTCATGAGACAACTATATATTCATAACAGTAAGATTTAACAGCAACATATACACAAACAACAACAAGAAGTAAGATTTAACATATATTCAAAAGCATATATATATTCATGAAACAACTATATATAAATGTTTATACAAATGTATATATCTGATGTATACAACAACAAGACTGCTGGGAATAAAATATCATGTTGTTCTCTAAGCAAAAGAGCAATTAAATCTAGCATAAGACAAAAAAAATTGTATTAATATTGCTCTTAGAACAGAGTTGCGCAAGATTTTAAGTCTTGGCCTTCTCATGCTAATGTTGAAGCTCTGCACTGATAATCTAAACTCTAGTGACCAAGATGTGAGCTCTAAATAATGTTTCCTCTATCAAAACTTGCAAATTCAGTGAACAACAATATAGAGTTTTCGGCACAAATGTTCGCAAAGCATTAATCTGACTGTAAACCAGAATTAAATGCAACATATACCAGAACAGACACATGCAGCCTTATATGACAAATAGTAAAGGAAAGAATCTGATATGCAATTACAAACAGCTACTGCATGGTATACATTTGAAGTACATGTGAACAATTCAAATCAGCCGAAGGAATCAGCTCTGACCAGATAGTGAAAACAATCTAATAGAGCTCAAATCTAGTCCTGGTAGTTAGATCAATCTCAGCATTCAACTAGTTCATCATAGAGCACATGAATCAAGCCCACAAGCAAGCATATCATCTACCAGTTCTTGACCTTGAACAAAACTCAAAGAACAAGTACAACCGACAATGTTTGCAGAGAATCAAAAGAACTCGCAGTGCAAACGGTACTCAAAACCGTCCAGAAGAATACTAAGCCGATGAATAACAAAACTAGGCTCGGGTCAGGGAAGGCGGCACCGACGGGCTTGAGGAAGTAGGCGGCCGGCGATGGTCTCGGGGATGGCGACGGCGACGGGCTCAGGGGACGGAGGCGGTGACGACGGGCTCGGGGGATGGAGGCAGCGGCAATGGGCTGAGGGATGGCGGCGGCGGGCTCGGGGATGGCAGCGGCGACGAGCTCGGGGGACGGAGGCGGCGGCGACGGGCTCGGGGGACGGAGGCTGCGGTGATGGGCTCGATCGGGAGAGTGGCGATGTGCTCTGGTTGGTATAGCATTACAACTGCAGTGCACGTGCAAAACCCTAGCTTGAGGGTATATATAGGAAGGCTTATTACAGACGGTTCTAATTGAGAACCGTCTGTGATATAATTATCACAGACGGTTCTAGTTTAGAACCATCTGTGATAAGCCCCTTCCTTCCCATGCACTGGAGTTATTACCTACACCAACCAGCAGGCACTGTAATCAGACCTCACATATATTTCTTTACAACAGCCCAATGAACATAGAGATACATATGTATGACTCATTCTCAAAATTCACCTATATATCACACATTTTCATATATACATAAATACAAATTCACAAATACATCACACACATGCATTGTTATATACATAAATGCAAATTCACAAATACATCACACACATACATTGTTATATACATAAATGCAAATTCACATATACAGCACATACATGCATTGTTATATACATAAATGCAAATGCCCACATATATATCGCACATTCTCATTACACTTGCTTATTTCTTTTAAAAATTAGCTCTTCATGATGATCAATGCGTATGTAACTAGTTTCTTCATGTTGTTCGTCGTCGACCCTTATGCCATTTTCAAAAGGAGGAAACTCGTCAAATTGATTGTATTCGTCCTCGTCCACTATATTCTCTACTCCAATAATTCTCCTTTTTCCCTGAAGAACTACATGACGCTTCTTATTTTGCCGGATCGGTTACATAGAAAACTTGAACAACTTGGTTAGCGAGTACGAATGGTTCGTCTTTGTATCCGACACGTTGGAGGTCCACGGTAGTGGTACCGTACCTGTTAACCTTCACGTGTGGGAGATGCACCCAACGGCACCGAAATAAGGGGATCTTGAAAACCATGTAGTTGAGCTCCCAAATCTCTTCTATGAACACATAGTACGAGTTTCTCAACCCATCGGTACTGAGCGCATCTATGCGGACACCGCTGTTCTAGTTAGTGCTCTTTACATCCTGAGCATATGTATAGAATATGTACCCATTTATGTCATATCCTTGCCATGTCACAACTGTAAATGTTGGTCCTTTTGCCAACCATGTCAGCATCTCACTTGGCGAGCTCCTAACGATTTGCTACTTCAACCATTGGTTGAATCGACTGTTATGTTGCCTCATGATCCAAACATCCGACCGCTCCGGATTCTGTTGCAGAAACACATCCTTGTGCTGGTCGACATAAGGCGCCACTTCAGTCATGTGTTGCAAGATCGTGAAATGGGCTTGAGCATATGTGCCCATATCTGTAGTGATTGCTTTCCTTCTGATAGTTTCGATACCCTTGAGCCTCCCCCTCATGACGAGATTGAGACACACCTATCGGTTGAATCTGAGCCATATAATCGACATAAAACTCAATGACCTTTTCGCTTGCATAACCTTCGACGATGCTGCCCTCCGGCCGAGATCGATTCCGTACATAGGACTTGAGAATTCCCATGAACCTCTCAAATGGGTATATGCTACGTAGGAATACGGGCCCGCACATTTTTATCCACCACACAACGGAACAATGATATGGACTATGATATCGAAAAACGAAGGAGGGAAATACATCTCAAGATGACATAGTGTCATCACCACCTCGTTCTGCAGAGCATCTAGTCCTTCGGGATCGATGACCTTCTGAGCAATTATGTTAAAGAAATAACATAGCCTCATGATTGTCTCTCGGACTTTGATCGGCAAAAATATTTCTAATTGCAATAGGGAGCATCTATGTCATCAGCACATGACAATCATGAGACTTCATACTATTTAACTTCAAATCTTGCATCGAAACAAGTTTCTTCATGTTGCCGGAGTAACCAGACGGAACTTTTGACACCATGCAAGCACTGGCACAGTTTTGGTTTCTCGGCCTTGGACAGAGTGTAACACGCAGAGGGAAGGTACGTTTTTCTATTATCTGTTTTTTGTCGGTGCTAACTCAGGCCTGATGTCCATATCAGCCAAGTCAAGCCGTGCGTTAATGCCGTCTTTTGTTTTATCACAAATGTTCAGTAAGACACCAATCAAGCTGTCACATACATTCTTTTCTACGTGCATGATGTCGATGTACTGTCGAACATCTAGGTACTCCTAATAAGGTAAATCCCAAAATATTGATCTCTTCTTTCAGATGTTCTTCTCATGAGATCTCAATTTACGTCCCTTTCTAAGGACAACATCTAAATCCTTAACCATATTATAAACCTCTTTTCCGCTTAAATGCCTTGGAGCTGAACCGTCCTCTTTCTCTTCGTCAAATTGTTTCTTCATCTTGCAGTATGTGTGAGCCCTCCGAAGGAACCGGCGGTGACACATGTACACGGTTCTGCGTGAGTGTTTCAGCCACACACTCTCGGTACCATCTAAACAGTGAGTACAAGCTTTGTCACCTTTTGTACTCTGGCCCGACAGGTTAGCAAGGGCAGGATAATCATTTATGGTGCAGAACAATAAGGAGTGTAAAGTGAAGTTCTCTCGTTTGTCTGCAACCCATACCTATACCCCTTCGTTCCACAGTACTTTTAGATCTTGCACCAACGGTGCTAGGTAACATCAATATCATTCCCAGGTTGTTTTTGCCCTTGGATAAGTATTGATAGCAAAATATACTTTCGCTTCATACACAACTAATGGGGAAGGTATAGATGCAGAGAGTCACAGGCCAAGTGCTATGTCAGCTGCTCATGCTATTGAAAGGATTCATTCCATCTGTAATCAGTCCAAACCTTATATTCCTTGGTTCTGCACCGAAATCTACAAAACTCCTATCGATGTTTCTCCACTGGGTGGAATCAGTAAGGCGCCTTTGCATTCCATACTTCTTGCGCTCCTCCGAGTGCCAACACAGCAGTTTTGCCTCCTTTGAATTTGCAAAAAACTGTTTCAAACGGGGAATTATAGGAAAATACCATCCCACCTTAGCAAGAGGTCCTTTCTTCACCTCTGTTCCCTCGTTGTCATTTGATTGATTGTTACGTTTGTATCGGGATGCGTTGCACACCGGACATACATGCATGTTTGCATACTCTTTACGGTAGAGGATACAGTCGTTCAGACATGCATGTATTCTTTCTACTTCTATTCCCAATGGACAAAGAACCTTCTTGACTTTATATATAGTTTTAGGCAACTCATTTTCCCTCTGGAAGCATGTCCGCTAAAAGACCTAACAGCGCCGTGAAACTCTTCTCAGACCAACCGTTGCTTGCCTTCAATTTCAACAGTTCAAGCACGACCAACAACCTCGTGTACTTTGACCTGCAGCACGTGAACAAAGGTTTCTCCGAGTTATCCATCAAGCCTCGGAATTTAACATACTCTCTCTCTCTCATCATATTTCTCCTCTACATCGCGAAGCATCTGATCCAGATTGTCATCGTGCAACCTATCCGAATCCGAACAATAGTCGACGTCATCCGGCGGCATATCATTCACTTCACGGACGATGCCATCCGGTGGCATATCATTGACTTCACCATAATTGATCCAACACGTATAACCCTTTTTGAAACTCCTCCAAATCAAGTGCGCTTCAATCTGTTCTCGGTTCTTAAACATTTTTAAATTCTCACAGTCAGTGCATGGACAGTACATATATTCTATCCCCTTATTTAACATATCCTCCTCGATAGCTCTTTTAAAAGCAGACACCACTACTACAGAAAGCCTAATACTAGACGGCAAATCACAGACGGTTTGACCGTCTGTGATCGACACTAACACAGACGGTTTTAATTTGGACACCGTCTGTGTTGATGGCGTCGGAGAAAACGAGTATCACAGACGGTTCTTATTGATGAACCGTCTGTGCTATTCCAGTATCACAGACCGTTCGTATTAAAAACCGTTTGTGATATTCCAATATCACAGACGGTTCATCGGTAAGAACCGTCTGTGATACTCCTTTTTTCCGACACCAACAACACAGACAGTCTCCAAATTAAAACCATCTGTGATAGTGTACGTCACAGACAGTTTTGTCAAATCGTCTATAATTTGACATCTGCTAATACTATTTTTGTTGTAGTGACATCATGATCATCACATGCATATGTACGTTATAGGCTAGGTTTACCAAAATGTCATTTTTGCTTGATATTATATATAACAAGCTGTATGGAAGGTACCTCCTGTTGTTTTCACAATTGACAAAATAATATAGCTACCCCACGATCGTCTAATAATCTAAATTTCTATGTCGTAACAGTCTGCGATTGTATCTCTTTTCCTTCTAAGAAAGCATATCGTGTGGACATGCAGTGGCTGTTTTCAGCAAGCGAGCTGCTTACTACTATACTAGCTACTATTATGCATACACTGCACAGAGAATGTCCTGTGGCCGCAGGGAAGTCTGTGTAGTCGAACTTCCTTTTTTCTCCTATCTACTAGTCATAAATCATGTGCAATTATACGCTGTTAGATACAATACAATGATACCTACGTGGATTGCGTATATACATATAGTCGTACATTACGGTACTGTTCAAACACAACCGAGTTCTGCTTTTTCGCAATCACATTGGCCGGCCTCGCACGCGCGGACTCAACGCTAGCTAACGCACTTTTGACCGCACGGCTGGTGCGTGGTTGGTGCGCTTGTCTTTTCCCTTCTGCAGCCCGGCTCAAAAACCCCATATATACACGCGCACCACTTGACCTTCATCATCATCAACAGAGCTAGCAAGGCATAGATCCAGCAATGGCAGTGATGGTGGAGATCACACGGAGCGAGGTGCTGAGCCCGCCGGTGGAGACGGCGCGCGGCGGCGGCAAGAAGGCCCCGCTCACCGTCTTCGACCTCGCCTCCACCGACGGCTATATCCCGGCCGTCTTCGCGTGGAACGCGCCGGCGCCGGCCAACGACGCGATCAAGGACGGCCTCGTGGCCGCCGTCGCCAGGTTCCCGCACCTCGCGGGGAGGTTCGCCGTTGATGACCACGGCAGCAAGTGCTTCTACCTCAACGACGCCGGGGTGCTCGTCCTCGAGGCCACCGCCGCCGCGTACCTCGCCGACGCGCTCGCGCACGACGTGTCCGCCCACATCAACGAGCTCTACCCGAAGGCCGATAAGGTAACTACAGATGGAGGAGCCTTTCTTTCTACACGTACGTACGATCGATCGAACAAAGTTTCTAAAACGTAACAGATGAGAGTTTTCTACGTAAATTCTCTCTGTAAACACTGACACGTATGATATGAACACGTACAGTGACAGTCACTCGTAGATGGGTTAGGTGCATGCATCCGTCTGCAAGCGTACGTGGTATCACCTGTCGCGCGTGTTTGTCACCGTTAATTCGTCCAGAGTTTCCGAATCTTAACGCGCTGGATTTTGACACGCTCGCATGCATGTGATCTGTTTCAGAAACGTGCGGATGAGCCGCTCTTTCAGGTGCAACTCACGCGGTACGCCTGCGGCGGGCTGGTGATCGGCACCGCCTGCCACCACCAGGTCGCCGACGGCCAGTCCATGAGCGTCTTCTACACCGCCTGGGCCACCGCCGTGCGTACCGACTCGACCGTCCTCCCGTCGCCGTTCGTCGACCGCGCGGCCAACCCCGTGCCCCGCAGCCTGCCGGCGCCGGCGTTCGACCACGGGAACATCGAGTTCAAGGGCGAGCACAGCCGGAGCCACTCCTACGCCGTCGTTCCCACGGACAGGATCAAGAACCTCGCCGTGCACTTCCCGGAGGAGTTCGTCGCGGGCCTCAAGGCCCGCGTCGGCGTGCGCTGCAGCACGTTCCAGTGCCTCCTGGCGCACGCGTGGAAGAAGGTCACGGCGGCGCGGGACCTGGCGCCGGAGGATTTCACGCAGGTGAGGGTCGCCGTGAACTGCCGCGGCCGCGCCGTGCCGGCCGTGCCCATGAACTACTTCGGAAACATGGTGCTGTGGGCGTTCCCGAGGATGCAGGTCCGGGACCTCCTGTCCTCCAGCTTCTCCGCGGTAATCAGCACCATCCGCGACGCCGTAGCCCGAGTCAACGACGAGTACATCCAGTCATTCGTGGACTTTGGGGAGGCAGCGCGCGACGAGGGGCTGGTGTCGACGGCGGCGTCTCCGGGCACGGTGTTCAGCCCGGACCTGGAGGTGGACAGCTGGCTCGGATTCCGCTTCCACGACCTCGACTTTGGCGGCGGGGCGCCGTGCGCGTTCCTGCCGCCGGACCTGCCCATCGAGGGGCTGATGATCTTCGTGCCGTCGTGCTCGGCGAAGGGCGGCGTCGACCTGTTCATGGCCCTCGACGTCGACCACGTCGAGGCCTTCAAGCAGATCTGCTACTCCATGGACTGATCATTCGCACGTGTGTACGTGCAACAACACGTGCGTGCAACTAGCAGGCTTGCTTGCTTAATTGCATGCATGGCACACAACAATAATCTTAGCAGTGCATATGTTGGTTTGCATACGTATAGTACATCTGTACCTTTTTATTTTCTCTTTGTGCGAAGGAGTACATCTATACTACATGTACTACACGTACGATGTCTCCACGGAACAGTGGATATCGCATGCATGTATATGTACGACTAGTGTACATATATACATACACATATATATAGTATAAATAACAGCATTAAGACTTTCCATCTATGATTAAGACTTTCCATCCTGATATATTATATATCATTACACTTGCACGCATCTAAAAGCAATTCAAAGGCAAGGAGGCTTGATGCCCTGACACCATGGTGTCTTATTTCAGCGTTCTATATACACACACATGTGATTTGAGTATACTAATTAATGCATAATTTATGATCGGGCATAATTTATGAACAACAAAAGGAATTTTAGAGGGAAAAAATAAGAATTCAGTCCAAAGAAATTTTCATACACGAGGAGTTCTTAGAAAGATGTAGGTTTGCTTCAAAAGAAATCCACAGTACGCAAAAGACAAGTTCTCAACATTTTTTGAAGTGCAGTTAAAAAATCCGTTGAGGATTCCAAGGTATGTTCTCTCATTTATCTCTCTCTCTCTCTCACTAGCAGCCATTTTCATCCAAAATTACAATATTTTCATGTGAAGCTAGCACGCACCATTGCTTCCAAAAACCTACAGGAGCAATTCAAGCGTATTTTCTATTTCATTCTTACAGCATATACAATATATACACGTAAACTCACGTTCTTTTCATGTTCATATATTTTTTGGAAAAAAAAAACCCCTCAGTTTGCATGCACGATACATCATATTTTATTGCATGTCATGTGATGTGAAGTGATCATCTGTTCTTTTAGGCTACGGTGATAATTTTTGTCTATATTTTTTGAAAGGGTATTGATAATCATCATCCAGATGTTTTCTTTCCAACTATCATCCAGATTTGTGACCGTTGGATTAGAGATCCAACGGTTACGAATTCTCCCCGCCCCTTCCAAAAAAAATCTCCCCCTCCAAAAATAAGAGGCCGTTGGATCTCTAATCCAACGGTCCGAAAATTGGATGATTGTTACGAATAAAACATCCGGGCGATACCCATGTACACCCTTTTTGAAAACGACGAAGACAACAACGCTGCCAGCGTACACGGTTTGGTTTTTGAACTCGAGAAGTCGTAAAAGTGGCTTCGAGAAATCGTTTAAAAGAGTCATCCTATTTATTTTGATATCTAGAGATGCTGAAACGAAAAACCATAAAAAAAGAAAAAAGAACAGGGCAGCGCTTATCTCTCGATTTTGATTTCTTAGGTTGCGTAGCGAAACATTCCATTCAAGGTGGGTTGGTGAGGCGCGGGAAGCTATAGCTATAAAGTCAAGTTCCAACTCTTTTTACGAGCGTCCGCCGTTGGAAGAAGGCGCAGACCCGGGAGACTTTCGGCTCAACGAGATCGTCTATGATGTGTATGTGTCCATTGCTGGCACGTTGACAAGTGTGTAGAATCTATCCAGGGCCCGCGGCCAGCTGAAATTTACTGTTTACAAATAATATACAATCTCCGATCACAAAAGAATATCATTTTAGAGTCTAAAACGTAATTTAAACCACTAGCTTCTTTTTTAAAATATTTGTAAAACCAATAAATTATAATACTACTATGCAAATATTTTTGCGATAAATCTATCCATATTGTTTTTATATGTTCAATCTGAATATTTAAAAAAATTAATAATTAAAGTTTTAAAATTTTGGCAGCACAATTATGATATACTTTAGCCATTTCGTTTTAGCCACGTTATGCATTCAGTCGGGCCATTAATAAGTCTTCTTTTGGCCCTTAATTATGATATGATACTGCATCAATGATAGGAAACGCCGACGGTCACGTCTAAGTAGGGGTGGAAAAAAAGCTTGTTAGTGAGGCTCGTTGGCTCAGTTCAAAATTGTTTTAATTACACTTGTTAATTGGTTAAATATTAAAATGAGTTGATTTCAAATGAATTTGAATTTTGCTCTAGCTCGGCTCGGCTCGTTAGCTCATTTCTAAAAATACTTTTAAATTACACGTAAAATGATATTAAATCAAACTATGTCAATTTTAGAAAAAGCTCGATAAGACGAGGAGTTGGCTCGATATCCACCCCTACGTCTAAGCCCCGATCGTTTCGGCTTCGGCTTCTGGTTTATTTTTCACTATTTCTAAATTTCGTTTTTTTCTGATTTGTTTTTTATTTTTTGAGCTTTTTTACCGGTTCTTTTTTTCCCGTATTCGTTTGCATTACACGTGATGGGCTAACCCGTTTTTTTCTATTTTTAAAATTTTTTAAATTTAATTATGCCAAATAAGCCACCTTCAACTACAGTGTAATTTCAGCCAGCTACAGTGAAATAAGCCATAAGCCACAGCCCAACCGATCACCACCTTAGGCTCGGCTCGTAGCTGGGAACATCGGCGACCCACCTCTCGACGCGTCAGCGAACAGCACAGTGAGCTTATACGGGCTCAAAAGAAATCCTAGCTCCCAATGATGGAAGGACGTACCTGGGAACATCGGCGAGCCACCTCCCGACTTGTCAGCGAACAGCACAGTGAGCTTATCCGGGCTCCAAGAAAATCCTAGCTCCACTAATAACGAAAGAACGTACCTATACTATTATTTATACTACTACAAAAAAAATTATTATAAACCGCTCAAAAATATTATTAGAGAAGGTTTCATAAGTCGTCTGAGTTTATGGATCAGTAATGATATGAGATCATTACAGAAGGCTTTCGAACCGTCTATGATACAAACTATCACAAACGATTTCAACAACAAATCGTCTGTTATAGTTGACTATCGTAGACGTTTTTTAGAAGAAACCGTATGCGATATCTGATGTATCACAGACGGTTTCAACTACAAACTGTCTGTGATAGTTTAACGGTTACGAGTTAATAACTGTCAGTGATATTCTTTTCTATTCCTAAATGTATTTCTGTTTGCTAGCTAGCCTCGGGAAATGCTATCTTTGCCCTCTGAAACAAGCAGATCAACATAGTATACATCCAATTCACATTCATTCATTTTACAAACAAGAACATCCATTTCACAAATCTATTAACTGAAATAAAATAAATTATCCATTCATGACCAACATACCAATGTGTACTGTTGTGGCTACAGACCAAACAGAGAGAGATGGTAGTGGAGAGTTGGGAGACAATAACCGTAATGGCTTGGGTCTTTCCCCATGGCCTGTATTCCATATATACATACATGGGGAGTGCTTTTACAATTATACCCTTACATCTGAATATCCCCTTCAGGGGCACTTATGTCATTACACATGGCCTATTCTGGGCCTTATAACCTTCTACCAGGCCTGCCGGGATTAGGTGGGGGCCACCCCTACAACATGTACAATTAAGCTTAATCTTATCCCAATCAAATTCATTTTACATTGTGTAACTCCCCATCTTCTTTTATGACTTTATACATTAAGAAGTACGTACACTGTCCTCGAATTTGTTTGAGGTCAGCCTTTTCCAACGCTGTTATACCATGTGGCTAGGTCTAGGATATTTTGGTGATGAATAATTGACAACGGTTAATTTGTGATGATGAATAATTGGTAATTTTGTTTAGCGTTGTTATGCGAGTTGTGTCGTGTGTGTGCGGATTGATGTTGGTTAAGTTGGAGAGAACTTGTGCCGGAAGAATGTTCTTTGGTCTTTGCATGTGCAGGTTGGACGTGGACACGGTCATGGTCAGTGACGAGGAAGACCGGACTAGGAAGGGAAAATCTGAGGTCCAGGCGGTCGAGGATGTCACGAGGTAGTCAGGCTCATGCTGGAGCACATGGAGATCAAAGGTGGATGATGTGTGGAGAAAATACAGGAGGTGCAGTTCTGGAGGTTTCGACACGTGATGAGTTGGAAAAGTTGTAGTTGGAATTTTAGAAAACCCGTGTTAGGAAGGGTTTCGGGTCCCTTATTTGTTGGAATTGGAATAGAACTCGTGGGCTTAGGATAAGCCCAGGTTTTGGGCCCTAGACTATAAATAGAGGTGGGGTTGGAGGCTAACCCCGTGGCTTCTAGGAGAGACTAATTTTGGTGCTAGGGTTTAGGGGTGCCAGGAGGGCACTTTGTAGGCACCATGATTCAAAAATAAATAACAGATTTATTCCAAAAATTTGTGGCGGCTCGCGTCGTCGAATTTGTCCTGAGACTGTTCTCGGAATTGTAGACGACGTTTTCTTTCCTCGGCCAGCGTACCGAAGTCATCCACGCCTGGAGACGCAAGATTTGTGGACAGCAATACTCCAGCGAGCGTCTTCTGCCTCCGACCAAGTGATGTGTCATCCGTCATCTCCTCTTCACAATTGGTGCAACAAAAGCCATCACGTGATGTTTTCAAGTCAACACATCTAACATCAAGCCATCAGGTGGTACTTCAAGGCATCACATCTAGAATAAAGTAGTAGCACCTAATTGCTTTAGGCCAAGTAAAGCACAGTAGCACACTGTAAAGGAGAAGCCAAGTCACAAGCTGGGTTTCATATATTCGATCCAACGAGTTTTCATGCGAGGTAAAAATTAACATTTCTTTTCTTATTTTATTGTTGTTTTTATGTGCTCTTAGTGATTAGCATATAGGAAAAAATAGCTTCCGCTACGCACTGCAATCATTCACCCCCCTCTGATTGCCGTCGACGATTCTACAAGTGGTATCAGAGCAGGTTGCTATGGCGTCAAAGAGGTATGTGAATCGTCCCCCCATGCTAGATGGTACTGATTTTGCTTTTTGGAAGTGTCGGATGCAAGCTTATATTGAGGCTCAAGGTAGTGATGTTTGAAATAAAGTTTCTACACCATATGAGGTTCCTGCTACTGTTACTAATTTAAATAAAGCATATGTTGATTTAAATGCTCAAGCTCGTAACTTGTTATTTCAAGGGAATTCTCGCAAAGAATTTGATCATGTAGCTCATATTAATTCTGCCCATTTAATTTGGAAAACTCTTTGAGATTATCATGAAGGAACCATTAAATCAAGAAGGTGCGTAAAAATCTTTATCAAAAAGAATATTCTGATTTTGCTATGAAACCTGGTGAATCCATTGATGATCTCTTTGCTCGGTTTGAGAAAATATTGAGTGATCTGCGCGGTGTTGGTGTTATTTCTGCTGATGAAGATAATGCAACTAAAATTTTGAGATCTTTAGGTTCTGAGTGGTTGATGGTTGTCACAACTATTAATCAAACTATCGATCTAGATACTTTAACCATGGATGATCTTTATTCTAGATTGAAAACCTATGAGATGTAAGCTTTGCCATCTAAGATTAATAAATCTTCATCTGTAGCACTTGTGACTAACCCCGTGCAGGCTGCTTCGTTGAGTGCTTTGTCTTGTGTTTCTTTGTCTGCCGTGTCTTCTTTTTCAGAGGAACAGTTTGAGCAACTTCCAGAAGAGGACTTGGTATTGATCTCCTCACGAGCATATAAGTTACTCAACAATATGAGGATGAGGAAGCGAGGTGGCATGTCAGGTCCGATCAGATGCTTTGAGTGTGGCGAGCCAGGCCACATTAAGATGGATTGTCCCAAGCTCAAGGGAAAGGTGGTGAAGGAAGAGAAGAATTATCGTCGTCGGCCATCCAAGAACAACAACACCAAGGGTAGCAATTTCCGTCGCACGCTTGCTGAAAAGATCATACCGGCTATTGAGCGTCTTTATTTAAGCGATATGGAATATGAGAGATGCGACGACGATGACCACAACGATGATGATGCTAAAGGCAAGAAGAAGAACAACGATGACTTCACGGGTATGTGCTTCATGACAGGAAACAACAATGATGATGGCGATGTGATCTTGATAAGGTAAGACCATCATATGATGAGCTTGAAGATGGTTTGATTAAACTTGCTATTGAATTAAAAAAAGATAAAACAGAAATTGAAAGAAAATAATTGTGTTGTTGAAAGCCTAAATTCTGAAATTAATAGACTTAGAGCTTTAATTCCTGATGATGAATCATGTAAGTCTTGCTAAGTTTTACATTCTGAGTTGGATGCTATTAGGTCTATTAATGCATCAACATCAAACCTGGTTCAATTTAGATATGTAACTGATAAATTTGATGAATTAAAATTGACATATGAATATTGTGATGAAAAATTAAAACTTGCAAATGATGAAATTGAAAAGCTCAAATCTAATTCTTCTACATGTTTAGAGTCAAGTATTTCAAATGCTCATTCCAAAACTTGCTCTAATTGTGAATTGCTAGAAGCAAGACTTAATTCATCTCAGGAATCTATTCAACAAATGCTTTATCATGAGAACATGTCCTGCTCAAATTGTCCTATGTTAAATATTGAAATTGATGCTTTAACTAGGCAATTGAATGATTTTGCTGGAAAAGGAAAGATTGGCTCAATCTAGTGCTTCCAATAATTTTGTGAATGAACTTGTTAAATGCACTTTTTGTTCCACTTTGGCTAAGAAAAATGAGTATCTTCAGGACACTTTAGAGATATTCTCTTTTGGCAAGAAAAATCTGAATATGATTCTAGACAAGTCAAAAATAAGTGTGAAAAATCGTGGTCTAGGATTTAATTTTGTTGAGCATGCCAAGAATAATCCTCCTAAGGTTGTTAAGATTCTTGAATCTGAAAAAATTGAAGTAAAATCTGAAGCAAAATAAACTGTGTTAAAATCTACTAGCTTTGTGTAAAGTTTATCGAATAATAATGTAGGTGCTAGCTCATCATCTCAAAATAATTATGGTTTTGTTAAATTCCATTGCACTTACTGTGGAAGAGATGGACACTTACATGAATTTTGCTTTAGGCATGCTAAGAAAGAGAAGAAGGAAAGATTGAATGCTTTAAGATAAAAATGTGCAATCTCTTTTATTCCTAGAACTAATGTGAAAGCTAAGTTTTTAGAGAACTTTTATGATGATTTTAAATCTACTTCACATGCTAGTTTGGGATATAATTCAAATAAGTCACGTTCTTTTTGGCATTTTAATCACCCACATGCTCATGATTTTGGTTCTAAATTTGTTGCTGTCTCTCCACATCGTGTGTCACAGTACTGGATTCCTTGATCTTATTTCACTAACCCAGTACTGTGAGACCGATGTTTCCTGTGATGTAAGAATAACTAACAAGGATGGAGAACATGAGCTAGATTGGGTTTCGGTCTTTTTCATCATCGCTTGATTGGAACACTTAATGGTTCTTTACTCGTTTGATAACTCGCAAGAGATTTCACTTTTTGAGAGACCATGTGGAAAAGGTGATGTAGTCTTACACCCTATTGAGTTGGATTCTTATGTTGATGATATTTTTTCAAAACCACTTGATTCCTCTTATTTTGCTCTTTTGCGAAGTGGGTTGGGCATGTTGCATCCTATGGGATTATTCTGAGGGGGAGCTTGATGTTTAAGAATTTAGGAAGTTTTGTCTATTATACTTGTCAATTAAATTAACAAGTCCAAACCATCAAATTTAAATGAGTTGTGAAGCTCTCTTTATCATATTTATTCATATGCTGTGTAGCTTTGATCATGACTAGTTATAATTAATTTGTTACACTTGAACTGAAATATGACATGGCGGAATATTTTGACTAGATTGATTATAAACAGTACTTTGTGATGTTCATAAAAAAGGATTAGCTTGATTGTGAGTCTTATTTTAAATCTCGGCTATGAGGCTCACATGTTTCATATTGCAATCTTTTTATGATCATTCAATTTGGCATGTTATAAAAAAATAGAAAGAGACATGTGAAAAGATGTATGCTCCAAGCATGCCATGGTAAACAAAAAAAGGCACAAAAAGTGTACAAGATGAAAAGAAGTATGCTTCAAGCATGCCACCATTTACAAGAAGTAAGCTATCATGAAAAGAAGTATGCTACAAGCATGCCACATGCATAAGAATTGAATGTGGAGCAATAGGTTGTTATATGAGACTGTTAGCTCGTCTAGATTAAAATTTTGCTTCATTTTTAGGCTTTGACTTTTTGGTGTGATATCTCATTGTGCTCTCTATAATTGGTTTGGTCATTGTTGAGATGCCTGTCATTGATATAAATTGCTTAATCATATTGAAAATTTTTTTTTGATATTGATGTATGATATATGACTTTATATGATCTAGATAGCTCTACTAAAAAAATATGGCCTGGTTAAATTATTAAATCAATTCAAAGTAACTTGGATAATCTACAAAGTTTCTAGATTTTTATTCTCATTGCTCCTTCTTATAATTATATTTTTTCTGAATTTTCTTGATGATTACATTGCCAAATGGGGAGAAAATGGAGAGAATGTGAGATATTGGAGAAATTTGCTAAAAGTACATCTCTTGTGTTGAGGGGGAGAGATTTGAGACTTGTGGCTTAAAATATTTTTTCGGCTTCAGTTCTTCGCTTATATTTAATTGAAGCTAATTCATCATTCTATCTTGAGGTGTTGTCAATGTATTTATTAAAGGGGAAATTATTAGACCATGTGGCTAGGTCTAGGATATTTTGGTGATGAATAATTGACAACGGTTAATTTGTGATGATGAATAATTGGTAATTTTGTTTAGCGTTGTTATGCGAGTTGTGTCGTGTGTGTGCGGATTGATGTTGGTCAAGTTGGAGAGAACTTGTGCTGGAAGAATGTTCTTTGGTCTTTGCATGTGCAGGTTGGGTGTGGAGGTGCGGTTTTGGAGGCTTCGACACGTGATGAGTTGGAGAAGTTGTAATTGGAATTTTGGAATACCCGTGTTAGGAAGGGTTTCGGGTCCCTTATTTGTTGGAATTGGAATAGAACTTGTGGGCTTAGGATAAGCCCAGGTTTTGGGCCCTAGACTATAAATAGAGGTGAAGTTGGAGGCTAACTCCGTGGCTTTTAGGAGGGACTAATTTTGGTGCTAGGGTTTAGGGGTGCCAGGAGGGGACTTTGCAGGCACCATGATTCAGAAATAAATAACATATTTATTCCAAAAATTTGTGGCGGTTCGCATCGTCGAATTTGTCCTGAGACTGTTCTCGGAATTGTAGATGATGTTTTCTTTCCTCGGCCAGCGTACCGAAGTCATCCACATCTGGAGACGCAAGATTTGTGGACAGCAATACTCCAGCGAGCGTCTTCTGCATCCGACCAAGTGTTGTGCCGTCCGTCATCTGCTCTTCACAATTGGTGCAACAAAAGCCATCACGTGATGTTTTCAAGTCAACACATCTAACATCAAGCCATCAGGTGGTACTTCAAGGCATCACATCCAGAATAAAGTAGTAGCACCTAATTGCTTTAGGCCAACTAAAGCATAGTAGCACATTGTCCAGGAGAAGCCAAGTCACAAGCTGGGTTTCGTATATTCGGTCCAGCAAGTTTTCATGCGAGGTAAAAATTAATATTTCTCTTCTTATTTTCTTGCTGTTTTTTATGTGTTCATAGTGATTAGCATATAGGAAAAAATAGCTTCCGCTACGCACTGCAATCATTCACCCCCCCTCTGATTGCCGTCGACGATCCTACAAACGCAGTTGTAACGATGGACGCAACCTGTCGGTAGGAAGTCAATGTTGTGCATACATATATAAATTGATAAGTATGAAATAATTATTGCAAGATTGACAAATCTGAGGATCATTAGTCTTCACGGAATCGATAAATAGTTGCATGTTGTAGCAAACATAGAATTCATAGGTGTTGCCCGACAGCTGCGGGTGGCACTATAAAAATAGAATTTGTTAGTTCAAGAGACATTACTATGAATTGTTATATAGGATTAATGTGTACTAGCGAATACCAGGAAATTTAGATCGTATCGTAGGGTATTGATCCCTCTCCTGGATTTCCATACCTCTGCAACGTACGTGATGAACAACCTATGTAATTCCAAAATGTTAGCCTTAGTCATTAGAAAGGAAGGAAAGAATACAATAGGGTTAGCTTTGAAGGAAATGTGTTTACATGTCGATTAATTGTTGGACAACTGTATAGTCAGTTTTGTTTTTCTTTAGAGAAGCAAGGTATATTACCATATTTTATTTTGGTATTTTTACAATTAGAATCTAGTAGAACATACACAGGTATGTCGTCATGGTTATTAAACCTAAGTTCGTATTGCTTATAAAGTACAAATCAACAAATATAACCACTAGTGCATCACTTACCCTGGTTGTAGGACATAAGTATGAATTTCTTGTTGCGGTGAGCCACCAATCATCATCTAATTCTCGACGAAGAATGCATCCTCCTTGATGATATCTATGGAAACCAAGCGTGGGTCGAGAAAACTAACCGGTGATTTCATTAATATGGCTTCAGTCACCATGTATACACACACACACACACACAAAAGCAATGAGTTATATATGATATTTATTGGAATTACATAAACATAGACCATGATTCTACACACTTATAATGTCCACAATCGAATGAGTGGGGCATTGAGGGTGTCAAGTGTGAAGAGAAAGAATGAGCCCTCGAAGGTCACTGTGAAGACATAGTTATGAATATCATGCTACAAATGATGCAGCCTAAACTTGACAGTGACACCCAAGTGCCATTGACCCTCCAGCTTGTTGGCCTGTTTCATGTACCATGCATGCAATCTTTGGCAATCCAGTCCTAGGGTTAGGAGGCACTCCATTAGGATGATCAACGGCTCGCCTAGCATGAATTTTCAGACCAACGGCAAGTAGGGGATATCATCATCGGTCTTCTTCAGTTTGCCCTTGCCACCTCGGTTATAGGTCGACTTCACGGTAATCGACCAGGCACAAGATGTAGATGCACCGTGTCTTTGCTGCGTCAGTGCAAGTAGCTCTGGTGCGGACAGCCCCCGTGGACTTGGCACCGGTGCAGGTAGCTCTGGTGCAGATAGCCCCTGTGGACTTGGCACTAGTGCAAATAGCTCTCATGGAATTGGCACTGGTGCAAGAGCCTCTAGGCAGGTGTCCTTTTTGGGCCACTCGATGAATGTTCCAATGGCTTACCCTAAAGTCATGACCTCATCATTTGGGGGCATCTGCAATGGGACGATCTCAAAATTGGCATGAACACCGTCAATATTCACTTTTACGAAACCTGGCGCTTGAGTTACACCGTGCACCAAGGCCCTAGGACCGAATGGATATGCCTAATCCTAAGCAGCGCACATGACAATGGAGGCATATCTCACTTGAAGCTTGCACTTTGTAATCACCTATATAACAATACAAAATTCACTACTCCAACAGGCCTATCAATGGATCGAGCATTCTAGAAATAATAATTATTACCAGGATGTCATCGACAGGAAATTTGTGGTCGCTTTTTGAGGTAGGCTTGGACATGTAGCTACTTCGATGGTTGGGGAGCTGGCTAAAATAGGAGAGACAGCAGCTTCCGATTGATTTTTCTATACCTTTGCATCTCATCTCTGACGGCATTAGCAATCTCCTCTCTAAGGGATACCTTAATCTCCTCAATCCGTCGTGCCCCGCACTCAGCTTTGGCTCTCTTCCTACTCTGGTACGCTTCGGAGTCCTCTGAGAAACCATAGTTTTAAGGAACATAAAAACCAAGGCCTCTCATGCAACCTAGGTGCTCCTTATTTCTCAGGGCCACGGAGAGTATATCTCTCTCCATGACTGCCTAGAATGATCCTTGGGAAGATTCTACACTCAGCGCTTCCTGCAAGAGCCTGACATGTTATTTCACTTCCTATGAAGTTATGGAGTTATTACAAACTAGGTAGTTTGATGTCTTACCAGGCTATGGGACACTTCCTCGTCTTCGGGGTTTCAAAAGGAGATGGCCCTTGATGACACGGTAGATGACCTCGCTCTTATCTAGTTTGGGTGCGCTCATTAGGGATCCCAGCAAATGGCGGGGAGGTGTCCCGCAAGATTGACCGCTCGTCCTCCTTCCTCCATTGCTGGATTTTACCTGCATACCCAGCTGTGCCGATATTGTGGGCACGTGTTTTTTGCCTGAAGGGCCCTATGTGCTGCACTTTCACTCCTGCTATTATGGTTCTAGGAATGGATAATTGTGGAAGGGCTTCAGATACTTCTCCACATATTGCTTGACATGCAGTCTCTTGAAGTTTTTCCACGCGTTGCACACCGCTAGCAACACATATCATTGCATGAAGGCCATGTGTTCTTCCGGGATCTCGACCGATAGAAAACGTTCCGTCACCAGCTCATTTTTTTGAACTTTGGTTACGGTTTTCCACGAACCGAACGTGATCTCAATCCATTCTCTACAACTATTCCGACCATTCTCCAAAATGCAGACACTGTTCGATGAGGATTGAGAGGGGTCCCGGACGCATCAACATCTGTGATGGTAAATCAGCCCTCAGCCTTTCTGATAGTCCTCTACCATGGCGTTTGGATTTTCCAAACAACGATGCATCAAACACATCCGCGATGATGATGAAGAATGAGCGGACAACATCTTCAAAAGATTATAGAAGTGATGAAGCCTAATTTAATGCTAAATCAAGACTATGCAAGGCCAATTCTTGAGCATTTTGAAATAACAATTAATTAATATGTAAGCAGATCCATCATAGCTATTCATGGTTAAATTACATCAATTTCATCTCATTAGCACATTTTATGTTCGTCTTGAGGTTTAGATATTCAGTTATACAAATCTACTCTAATCTTACACATTTTGGTCTATGTTTCTAGTATATTATCACTTGAGTTTCTCTGGATTGTTGGAAATTAAGCGATTTTACCGAGTTGTAATATTAATTCCAAATTTGAGCATGAACAGTAAAGCAATTAGCCTAAGACATGAAAATGATATGAATTCTAAGCAATTATCTCTCAACAAGGATAATAAATTCAACTCATTTGACCAGAACCAAGGCAGTAGCAAAACAAGTAACGAGTATGTGCTACAACAGAGACAGTTGAATCTACCAATATTTAGTGCAAAACTGAAATAAAGAGCACTAAGCCGATGTACAAAATCAGCAATTGGCAACTTAAACTAGCAGAATATATCTGGATTGTCATCTAGATCTCACATATGAATAGTTTTCCTCATCGAGCAATCACAAATGCCATATTCTACCATGCAAGAGTCCTCCCAGTGCTAGAATTTCTTACCAATTTCAGAGATATAAACAGATATCAAACTAGCACGGCCAACTAATGCACAATACAAGTCAAGAACATAAAGTAAAGCTTACTGTGCGGCTCAGGGGAGACGACATGCTCGGAGGTGACACCAGGCTCAGGGGAGGCAGCGTGCTCAAGGGAGGAGGAGGGCGCCGAGTGCGGGGGAGGCAACGATGAGCTCGGGGGAGGCGGCGGCATTAAGTGTGGGCTGGGGTGTAGTGTTAGTACAGTAGGAACAAACCCTAGAGTGCAATATATATAGGGAAATAACCTCTGTGATATTAATCCCCACAGACGGTTCTAAAGAAAAATCGTCTCTAATAATCAAACATCACAAAGATTTTACTTTAGAACCGTATGTGAAAATTAAACATCATAGACCATTTTACTTTAGAACCATCTATAATAATACATATCACAAACAGTTTTACTTTAAAACAGTCTTGATGTTCCCTACTCAAATTCACATATATATATCACACATTTTCGTATACATAAATGCAAATTGACATATATATCACACGTTTTCATATACATAAATGCAAATTCACACATATATATCACATATTCTTATATATATAAATGCACATTCACAACACACACACACACACACACACACACACACACACACACACACACACACACACACACACACACACATATATATATATATATATATATATATATATATATATATATATATATATATATATATATATATATATATATATATATATATATATATATATATATATATATATGCAAATACATAACATATTACATATAAATATTTCATTCATCATCCCACTTGCTTATTTCCTTTAAAAATTAGCTATTCATGATGATCGACGCGTATGTAGCTAGTTTCATCATGTTATTCTTCCTTGACCCTTTTGCCATATCTGAAAGGAGACAACTTATCAAATCGATTGTATTCTTTCTAATCCACTACATTCTCAATTACGACAACTCTCCTTTTTCCATAAAGAACTATGTGGCGCTTCTTATTTGTCTAATCAATTACATAGAAAACTTAAAGAACTTTGTTAGCGAGTACGAATGGTTTGTCTTTGTATCCTTCATGTTTGAGGTCCATAGTAGTGACACCGTACTTGTCGACCTTCACCTGTGGGAAATGGACCCAACGACACTGAAATAAGAGAATCTTGAAAAGCATGTAGTCGAGCTCTCAAATCTCCTCTATGAACTCATATTAGGAGTTTCTTAAGTCATCGGTACTAAACGTATCTATGCAGACACCACTATTTTAGTTAGTGCTCTTTACATATTGAACCTACGTATAGAATATATACCCATTTATGTCATATCCTTGCCATGTCACAACTATAAATGTTAGCCTTTTGCCAACCAAGTCAGCATATCACTTGACGAGTTCATAGAGAGTCGCTCCTTCAACTATTGGTTGAACCGACTATTGTGTAGTCTCGTGATCTAAACATCCGGCCGCTTTGGATTCTATTGCCCAAAGCACGTTCTTGTGCTGGTTGATATATGGGGACACTTCAGTCATGTGTTGTAAGACCGTAAAATGGGCTTCAGCATACGCATCTATATCTGGAGTGATTGCTTTCCTTTCAATGGTCTCGATACCCTTGAGCCTCCTCTCATAGTGAGATCAAGGCACACCTATCGTTCGACCTGAGCCATGTAATCGACACAAAATTCAATGACATCTATGGTTGCATAACCTTCGACGATGCTGCCATTTGGCCAAAATCAATTTCGTACATAGGACTTGAGAATTCCCGTGAACCTCTCGAACGGGTACATGCTATGTAGGAACACGGGCCTGCATATTTTTATCTCCCACATAGTGTAAACAATAAGATAGGCCATGATATCGGAAAATGACAGAGGGAAATACATCTTAAGATGATGTAGATTCGTCACCAGCTCGTCCTGCAGAGCATCTAGTCCTTCGGAATCGATGACCTTCTGAGCAATTGTGTTAAAGAAATAAAACAACCTCATGATTATCTCTCGGAGCTTGATCGGCAAAATACTTCTAATTACAATAGGAAGTGAAGGATCAGAAACGACAACAGAGGGGGTGAATGGTGCCTTCAAAAATCGCCCCGAAGCATCCACATTTCTTTCTGCGATAGCTATAGCAACTATGAAGCAAGAGAATGAAGCTTATCGAAAATTGAAACTTTAATCAAAGAGAAAACCAACATCAGCTGACACAAAACCAAACTCTGCACAAAATCTGAGAAGACAAAAACTGAAAAATGGACAGCACAGTAAACACTAATATTGCTGCTGAAAACAAAGAGTAGATGACCCAAAAAGAAACATTCTGAAAACTGCATGCACTAAGAGCTGAGGAAGCTGAAATACTGCTGTCAACCGACAACTGAACTTGCAGGGAAATGCAGTTTTCTGCAGCTGAAAACAGATTGAAGGAAGAGAATAAATCAGTGAGCAGCTAGCAAAGTTCAGACCGCAGGAGAGTATCCATCTAGCTGCTGTGATTTGGGCGAGTTAGCTGCTGCCGAAACACAGAAAACAGAGAACAATTGACTGAGAAAAGATTGAACAGTGTTTGCTGATTTTTGCTTCCGAAAACAGGAAACAGATGCTGCTGAAAAACAGATTTTCATGCTTATTTCTACCAGCCGAATAGCAGGGAACAAAACTGAAAACAACGGACTGAACAAGACACAAAAACTGCAGCCAAAGCAAAACAAAAATAGCACAACCGAGAGACAAAAGCAGTGAGTACTAAAGTTGCAGCCGAAACACTAAATACATTGTCGGCACAGTAATTTTTGAAAAAGAAGCTGAATTTGTTTAGTGAATGCTGCCAGCTAGCTGTTCTTTTTTGATCAAAAGAAAAGAACTTCAAACTAAATAGCAGGGGGACCTTAGAAATCAAGGCAAACAACCAAAAGGAGCAATGGACTAAGATCTGGGCAGAAATCTAAAAATGACCCGAAAATGAGAGTGATTTCCAAATTCTTTATCATTCTCTGGTCTTTTGGTTAAGAGATTTTGAATCTCAGTCGGGAGTGATCTCAGGTTGCTAAGAGACACAAGTCAGAAGCCAACCATCACCCAAACTAAAGAGGACAAGCCTCCCCTGACATGAAACCCTAGACTTTGCCAAAATAGGGGAATGAGTCGTAAGAGAGAAAATGGGAATATGCATTGAATTTGAGTTTTGCTCTCGGGAATGGCTAGCCAAATGGCTTTGGAGTATCTCCCAGTTCAGAGCAATCTATTTTGCAAAAAATCAATCAAGAACTCATCTCTAAATCACAAGAACAGAAATACAAGCAAGGCACAGAAAGGCACAAAAGAGAGAGGCTCAAACTCAATCCTTCTCAAATTGATTCATAACCATAAATGCTTCATGAACAGAGGAATGATTACATGAGTTCATGCCATCTCTCATTACAGCCCCATACGTAATTGGGAATCAGGAAATGACTACCCACTCACTACATGCTTCTCTCCTAACACACTCATGCAGGAGAAAGCACACACTCCACTACTTGCTTACTCCCCTCTGCCTCCACCTCTCCATATGAAGGCAGGAGCTGCTCTCAAAGTAGCAAATCAAGAAAGGTCAGCCCCTTTCCACTCACAAGCCTCACACCCACATGAGGCAAAAGTCAAAGCTCAGGAAAATGGAGGGAAACAGCCATTTCACTCCAAACCTTAACAAATCTACTGACATCCACTAACGGGTCTCCAACCCGTTATCTTCAACCGAACCTGCTTCCATTTTTGCAGCCTCGCGCATTTTACCGAAATGCCCCTGCCGCAACTTCCTGGAAGCTTCCTGCTCGCATGACCGCACCCGGCCTCCGATCGTCCGGACCTCGACTCCTCCTTGAGTCTAGTCCCGGTCCGCTCTGCTGCACACAACTGCACCCGGCATCCTGACCATCTGGACCTCAGCTCCTCCCTGAGCCTAGTCCCGGTTTTCCTCGCCGTTGCCTGTCGTGTCCACCACCGATAGCTCCAGCTCCGGTTCCTCGTCTCCCGACTCGGAACCACCTCAGCAGCCTCGATCATCTTCGACGTCTCCGACCGTCTGAACCTCAACACCTCCTGTGCCTAGTCCCGGTCCTCCCACACATCACCATGACCTAGCTCCGAAGTCCTGCAGTCACACAGACAAGCAAACCGTCACATAGCACCGCTTGAAACAGCATAACCAACATTAGCATTAGAAGAAGGTACTCAAGCATGAAATACCCAAATCGACGATCGAGAAGGAAAACAAGCGTTCTAAGCACTCCCGACTGCGATCGACCAAGTCCAACCGAACCAGACCGCACCATTCACCGACTCGGCGCGAACCGAACAAACCGAACTCAAACTTTCCAGAAACCGAGTCAATTACTCACACAAACATGGGGACTCCTCCACATGGTTCATGCCTAGTGCAATGGCAAGCAGTCTCATTAGAGAGAATTGGTGAGATCAGTTCTTTCGCACAAAAGAGATCTTTTAGTTTTCTTAAAAGGTTGTACTAACTCATGCTTCATCAAGAAACTAGTATAGCTCAATCTAAAACTCAATATAGATTCAAGACTCAACTCAGCCTATTTGACATGGCATGAATCATAAAAGGATAACTAAAAGCTGACTAGTCTCAAGAGCTAACCTGACATGTCTCAATTCAAGTTTGTGCAATGTTAATCAACCTATCAATGGCAAAGGCTTGACGACACATATAAAGTCATGATAAATCTAGCAATTAAGCACAGATTATGGCAAGATGTAAAGTATTGTAAACATATCATAAAAGAATAATAATCAAAGCTCTATGTAGTTATATTACAATGCAGAATGCTGAAATGCAAGAAAATCCAGCTCCCCCTCAACATGTGATGCACTTTTAGTTCAAGTTGAGTTATGTCAGCATTAAGCTCTAGAAACTCCCAAATGAGCTCCCCCTGAACCAAAGCAATTAAAACGAAAAGCTGGCAAAGAAATCAGAAAAGGCAGTCCTTAAAGCATAGACAAGATATAGAGGATACTATGGCTCAGACTGACTCTCATCTACTCCATATGACACTAGGACTATCAACTACTCGTCTAACACACTAAGGAGCAAACACGTCCCCTGTCTACCCAAGAGTGGCCCAACCCTTGCTAAAACCTATAAGAAGTGAGTGAGATCAACCTAGTGAGAAGAGAGACAGCTAATAAGCAGCATCCTAGAACTACAAGAAGAGAGAAAGACGTCTAAGCAACTAGACAAGAGAACCACTCTAATCTATGCTAAAAAGACTAACCCAAATGCACTCACATGCAATGCAACAAAATGAGAACAAGAGCATATAAGCAAGATAAAATATAAAGTACAAAGCTCCCCCTCACAAGAGTCTATAAGGACAGACCACCCCAAGCTCCCCTCGCAAGGCTGAAAACCTAGAGCTATCCAAAGGCTTGGTGAAGATATCAGCCAACTGGAGGTCACTCTCCACAAACTGGAGCATTATGTCACCCTTCTCCACATGGTCTCTAAGGAAGTGACATATGATATCAATGTGTTTGGTTCGGGAATGCTGCACTGGGTTTTTAGAAATGTTAATGGCAGAAGTGTTATCACAAAAGAGTGGAACACTTTCTATAACTAACCCAAAGTCTCACAGAGTCGAAGCCATCCAAAGCACTTGGCTACAACAACTGGTAGCAGCAACGTACTCGACCTCTGCGGTGGATTGTGCAACACCGGACTGCTTCCTAGAAGACCAAGACACAAGAGAAGTGTCATTGAATTGGCAGGTGCCAGAAGTGCTCTTCCTATCTGTCCTACAGCCAGCAAAGTCTGCATCGGAGTAGGTTCTAAGGGAAAGACAAGAAGAGGAAGAGTACCAGATACCATAGTCAATGGTAGCTCGAAGGTACCGAAGGATGTGCTTCACCGCCTAGCGGTGAGATACGCGAGGAGAAGCCTGAAACCACATAGACACACAGAGAAGTGTATGTCCGATCTCGAGGCAGTGAGGTACAAGAGAGAGCCGATCATGCTTCTGTACTCTTTTTGATCAACTGGCTTGTCATCCTCATCTGGATCAAGTGAAGCTGATGATGTCATCGGAGTTGACACCGGCTTGCCATCACTCATATCAAAGCGTCTCAGGAGGTCGCGAGTGTACTTGCCCTGATGCAAGAAAGTACCCTCCCGAGTCTGCTTGATCTGGAAGCCAAGGAAGAAAGTCAACTCGCCCATCATGCTCATCTCAAACTCGCTGCTCGCGACATTCGAGAACTGTGAAACAAGAGCATGAGAACAGCCGCCAAAGATGATATCATCCACATAAACCTGGACGAGTAGAAGGTCATTGCCATACCTGCGAATGAATAAGGTCTTGTCTACCATACCCATCTCAAACCCATGACTCAACAGATAGGACTTAAGCCTCTCATACCAAGCTCTAGGGGTTTGCTTAAGTCCATACAAGGCTTTGGAAATCTTGTAGACATGGTTTGGGTATTTGGGGTTCTCGAAACCTAAAGGCTGCCTAACATAGATCTCTTCCTCAATAAACCCATTGAGGAATGCACTCTTGACATCCATTTCGTAAAGCTTGAAGCCCTTAGACGCTGCGAAAGCAAGCAAGATCCTAATGGCCTCTAGTCCAGCTACAAGGGCAAAGGTTTCCTCAAAATCTAGACCCTCAATCTGGGAGAAGCCCTGAGCTACCAATCTAGTCTTATTTCGAATGACTACCCCATCCTCACTCTTCTTTTTTTGAACACCCACTTGGTACCTATGACATTGTGACCTCTAGGGGCTCAACAAGCGAGCAGACCTTGTTTCTCTCAAAGTTTTCTAACTCCTCATGCATGGCATTAAACCAAGACTCGTC
The DNA here is from genome assembly GCA_017311315.1 of Dendrocalamus latiflorus. Classification (NCBI taxonomy): domain Eukaryota; kingdom Viridiplantae; phylum Streptophyta; class Magnoliopsida; order Poales; family Poaceae; genus Dendrocalamus; species Dendrocalamus latiflorus. The sequence goes on along the minus strand of CM029677.1, from coordinate 14,595,374 downwards.
AGAAACTGCATGATCAACATCCTTGGGCTCGAAAGAGGCAACGAAGGCAGAGTGGAGATAGAAGTGAGACATGCCAGACTTTGAGCGTGTGACACGCTCAAAGAGATCTCCAATCATCTGCTCTGAAGGATGATCTTTTTGGATATGATGGGGAGGTCCCGGATGAGAAGAAGTAGCATCTACCTCATGAGCTGACGAGGTAGGAACAAAGCCACTAACTCCAGAAGATGTGGAAGGCATAGGCTGATCTTCTCGAGGTACGGTGGTAGAAGCAGGCACCTCAAGGGCAGGAGGAACTGGATCGGGTAGACGACCCTCATCTCCATCCTCCTCAACATCTACAAAAATGGGCTCGGACTGCTCTACTGATCCTGAGAAATCGGGCCTAGTCTCCGGACTGGCCACATCGAAAGTCACCTCACAGGTCTCTACCATTTTACTAGACTCGCAGTTCCAAACCCTATACGCCCGCGAAGATGTAGAGTAACCTAGAAAGATCCCATCACAAGATCGTGACTTGAACTTATCTAGGTTCCCAGACATCAAAATAAAACACTTGCAACCGAACACACGAAAATGCGAGACACTTGGCTTTCGCCCATATCTTAACTCATAAGAAGTGCGATGCAAGTGTGCTCTCAGAAAAACTCTGTTTGAAACATGGCACGCGGTGGCTATCGCCTCAGCCCAAAACTTCCTCGGTGTAGAATACTCATCAAGCATCATCCTGGCCATCTCGACCAAGGTACGATTCTTCCTCTCCACGATGCCATTTTGCTGTGGGACGTGCGGAGAAGAGAACTGGTGCTCTACACCTGTCTCATCGCAAAACCTCTCAAAGTAGGAATTCTTAACTCCGTGCCATTGTCACTGCGGATCGCTCGTAAGGCACCCGGGAACTCAACAGAAAGCCTACTAAAGAGACCCCGAAAATAGGTAAATGTCTCATCTTTCGAGGCTAAGAAAAACACCCAAGAATATCTCGAGAAGTCATCAACCACAACAAGAACGTACCACTTCCCTCCTACTGACTGCACTCGAGCTGGACCAACTATGTCCATGTGGAGCAGCTGTCCTGGTGCATCGCTCATAGTCACTGTGACTGGAGGATGAGAAGCGGCAACCATCTTGCCGTGCCGGTAAGGAGCGCAAACAAGATATTTAACCATCTTGAGTTTAGGCAGACTACGAATGAGATCGTAGCCGCTAACTCAAGTCAAATGGTCAAATCCAAAATGACCAAGTCTCTTATGCCAGAAAGTGAGGTCACGGGACTCAGAAGCAACTAAACACCTGAGAGGATCACCAGAATACTCAACAAAATCAGCACGAAAGATCCTCTCATATCTAAAAATCCTGTAAACCATACTCTCCGAAGAATCAAAAATTTTGCAAGTATTTTTCTTGAAGCTCACCTCGAAACCGTCATCGGTAAGTTGGAAAATAGAAGACAAATTGTACTGCAACTTACTTACTAAGGCAACATCTTTTAAAACAAATGAATCATTAACCCGCATAGTATTTTTAGCGATGACGCGCCCAGAAGAGGCATCTCTGAAGGTGATCGTCTCATCACCTAGAGCTCAGGCTAGGGAAAAGAACCAACGAGAATCTCCGGCCATGTGTCGAGAACACCCAGAGTCCAAAAGCCAAAGCTCTCCCTTCACAGCCCGACGAACCTGAGTCAACAAGAGAGAGATGGCCCGACGAACTGGCTGCAGTAGCATCATCTAACCTAATCTCATGTAATCAGGGAGGGCAAATTAATATGATATGCATGTGACGCGACGAAATGAGATTTACTAAATTATTAACGAAGCATGCATACGCACGTACGCACTCAAGCTAGCTAGGTGCGGGCATTTTGGCACTACGTACGCAAAGGCGGTCGCATGCATACATGCATGCGGACTTTTAGTTACGCGCTGGAAGAATGCGATTTACATATAATATTATCCATCTCAATTTGACGCATCTATTGAGCTGCTGCGCCCGGTCTGCGGCAAACTAATCAAATCAAGTCCTCTGCTTGCGGCCGATATGTATGCTAGTTTGAGGATTTTCAGTTGACACCCAGCGAAAATCCATAAATAATAATCTACCTCATCTTGATTGTTGGTTTCCCTCTGCAAAGTCGTTTGTTTCGATAAATGATGACGAACCCGGGCTGTAACTAGAAAAAATTGGCTTTACAAATTAATTAGAGGTTCAACTGAGTTTGGGACCTGGCATGGAACTGAACTGAACTGAACTGAACTGAAGCCTTGTATTCTCTCTCTGTTGAGCCACTCAATTCCTCTCCCTTATGTTCTTGAGTTTTTTTGGGTTCTACTCATTCCTCTCCTTATGTTCTTGCCTTTTGTGCTCCTTGTACCCTCTTCTTCCCTTAAATCCCACCCAAAATTATCCTCAGTTCCTCCTATTCTTCCAAATTACTTCTGCAATTTGTATCCAGTTGACAATGAACGTAATGTACTCCGGCCCACTCAATTCCTGAACGTAGCACTCCCATTTATTTCAGAAGTGGATAAAGCCTGGCAATATATATATATATATATATATATATATATATATATATATATATATATATATATATATATATATATATATATATATATATATATATATATATATATATATATATATATATATATATATATATATATATATATATATATATATATATATATATATATATGAGCTTTCGTTAGGTGTTTAGGAGGTAATTGAGTGTTATTTTGTTAATAATGACAGCCGTTTGATCCAACACGCAATTCGAATCAGGCCTGGTTAGGCTAATGCTCCGGCCGGGCCAGTCAAACTGTGATCCATCTGCGGCCCAGTTTGAGTGGGCCGTGATTGGGCGGATCGAGCCCACCCAAACAGAAGATAAACCGGGCCTCGACCCACCCTATTCGAACCAGAGTCCTCCGTGTTCAAATACAAAGCTCTGTTCTTTTCGGTTTTTTTAGTTGATTTTTAATTTAGATTTCTATCAATATTATTTATGAGATCTGTCAGTTATATTCAAAAGTTATTAGCTCGCAATCTAAAACAACGGGTTATCTTTCTTTGCGCGTGATTGTATCTCCTCCTTTGGTTATGGGATCAAGCGTAGTAGCGTAGAGATCGAATCATCGGGCGTCGGGCCTGTATCGTCTGCTTGATCCCTCTCGGAAATCTCGTTTTCACGAGCACCCAAATTGTTAACCTGCCCTTCTCCGTTTTGAGGGTACTAGAACTAGACGGAGGAGCATTGCTTCTTTGCTAGCAGAAACATTCTTTCTTCTTTTCTAGCAGAAACATTCTTTCTTTCACCTCTAAGGTGCTGTTTGGCAAAATTTTTGCTTGTCAATTTTGCGAGTAAATCGAAACCAGCAGGATAACCTATGTTGCCCCTGTTTTGGATGGTATCCATGGCAACACTTTTGCTTGTTAATTGAATCCTGAACTTTTTTTTTTTGGAGAGCCTTTCTGGATTGAACCGTACGCCTCTTCTTTTGAACTAGGTTGACGTCGCAGGCTAGTCGGAGACTCGGAGTTCTAGGTCCGTTCCAAATAATTTTGGTTTCTAACTTTTTTTTAGCTTTCGGTTTATTTAAGTTAAAAACTACTTCAAATATATTGGCTTCTAATTTTGATTTATTTTGGTTTCTTAGTTTTTCGACTTTTTGCCTTTTCTTTTTCCCCTTATTCCTTTCGAATGTCCATGACCATATAACAAGTTTTATTTATTTATTTATTTATTTTTAATTAAATAACTCAGAAAAAGCTAGCAATCACTACAGTGCAATTTCAGTTAAAAGTCAACAGCCAAAAGTTTAAGCTCTTTGGAGCGGGCCACTGGTTGCAGGATCTTGGAACTGATCCATTGTAGTTCTAGCTATCAACTGATCCTTGAAATTCTATTTGTTTGACTGCGATTTATTTGGGTACAATGAACTGGAGACTTCTTTTCGGGTATGTTGTGTTAGGATACAGGTAGACTACACTAGCACAGATTAAAGTTTTCTACTGTGTAAACCACGAAGCCATACGAGTAAGACATCATATATCATGAAATTTTCTACATTGCATAGACACATAGTGCAGCGGAAGTAGAGTTGAAGCGGCTGATTCAACGAAGAGCCTGTCAGTGTAGTGGAAATAATCGATAATCCTCTAGCCAACCGTCTCCTCGTGGTTGTCTCAATCAGCGCCGCAGTCGCAGCAGCACCTCTACTAAGGTCCACATGTTCAGAGACAGAATACTGTGCATCGACGTGCTAACACCAGCACGCACAACAGGGGTTATAAGAGGTGGCGGCTAGGGTTTCAATGGATGTGTTTTAAGATGCCTCCCTTAGCCCTACGCCTCTTTTTATATAGCTGTAAGATCAATATAACCGACTAGAGAGGGATGAATAGGAGGTTCTCACAATTTATAGCTAGGCAATATTTCAAAGCAATTCAAACCTACACAATTTTAGTATAGCTAAGGCACACAAGTACAAGTCTCTACAAATATATTTCTTGCACAAGTAAATATGACAATCTTAACAATCACAAAGCTAGAAATATAAGTACAGAAAGTAGAGGCAAAGAAATAACCACAAAATGACTTGAGAAGTTTTTCTGTGGTATCGAAGACTTGCCAGTCTTCACTAATCCACATTGAGGAAAGCCCAAGAGACTTGGACCAGCTCCACGAATTAAGCCTCACTTCCCAATCCACTAGTGGTTGTTCTACCTCTGCTCTGGAGATGGTGAGCATTGAACCACTCACAAGTTTGTGTCAGGCTTCTTCACAATCTTCTTGAAGAGGTCACCTCACAATCTTCCATCAAGCTATCTAGGTGCGGACAAGCACTAAGAGTAACAAACTAAAACTTCGCTTGATGACGATCAAGTGTCAAAGGATCAACCTGAATGGGGGCAAAGCTCTGCTAGTTTGGACTTGAACAGAGCCGACCAGGTGTAGACTTCCAGTTTAGCACAAAGGGTAAGCCCTTCAAGGTCTAATATTCCTTGATTATGCCAAATTTGATTTCTCTCTTTTCAGATCATCCAGACTAGAAGAATTACTAGGGAGTCTACACCTTTACACCTGGAGGTGGGCGCCAGGTCTCTCATGGCTATCCATTGGTCCTGCAGCGCTTGTTGAGTGAAGGAGTAGGAGCTGCATATTGATAGCCAACAGAATATACTATGCCATAGCTGCTTGGCGACCAGGCAACTGACAACAAGGTTGTAATAGCCCAGGTTTTTATAAAAATAAAAAAATAAAAAAATAAAAATATTAAAATAAAAAATAAATTAAATAATCATTTTTGTTGCCTAAATTTTATTTTTGAATTTGCCCTGAATTTCTGTTTTTGAAAAAGCTGGATTTCAAAAGTATTTTAAATGAAAACCTAAAAGAATATTATTAAATAAAATGATATTTTGATTTTATATAAAAATCCTAAGTCAAAATAATTATTTGGGTTTTCTGAGTTTTCTGGAGTTTTAAAATCTATTTTGAAACTAAAAAGTATTTTAAGTATGAAAATTAAATACCAACATTAGTTGGAAATATTTTTTATCAAGTCCAAAATATCTCCAAGAGCTTCTGTGAATTTTTCTGGAATTTTTGGAGTTAATTTCATATTTTTCTGAGGCTTAATGAATATTCTAGGCTTTTCTGAAAATTTAAAATCAGAAAATAAAAATCTGAAAGCCCAGCCTCCCCTCCGGCCGACGCGTGGACGGCCCAGTTGGAGCCACGTCCCACGCGCCAGGCCCATCCCCGCCGCTAACTCCATCCCGCCTTCCCCTCCTCTTTGGGCGACACGTGGCCGCCCGATCTGCCGTCCACCCCTCCCCTTCGCCCCGGCCGTCCGATACTCATCTGACCGCCCCCTTCCTCTCCTCTCCCGACCACCCGATCCCCATCCGGCCGGCCGCGTCCCCCTCCCCTCCATCTCCCGTTGACAGCCCAGGCCCGCCCGTCAGGGCTGCCTTCTTCCCCGTGTGCCCGCCCCTTCTTCCCAGTCGCGCCGCCGCCAGGCCGTTGCGCCACCTCTGCCTTTCCCGACGCCCCTTCTCTCTCCCGCGCGTGCCGCCCCTCCCTATCGTGCGCCCAACCTCCCCCGCAAGTGCCGCACCCATCTCCCCCACTCCCCACGCCCCCACTCGACCTCTCTGCCCGTAACCGCCGCAGCCCCCGCGCTCGCTCCGGCGAGAAATTCCCGGCCACTCTCCCCTCCCCGACCTCTATAAAAGGCACCCCCGAGCTCCGCCTCTCCTTGCTCATCCTCCCTCGCCACTCCTCTCTCTCTCTCTCTCTCCCGACCTCTCCACTGCCGCCGCACTGGAGCCCCCGAGCCGCTGGTCGCCTCCCGTGTCCGCCGAAGTCCGCGCCAAGGTGAAAAGGGTTCCCCTTCTCCTCCTCTCCCTCCTCCGCACTTCGCCGCTCGCCGCCGGTCACCGGAGCGCCGCCACCGCTGCCGTCCCCGTGCGCCTCCGGCCGGTCTGCCCACGCCGGCCATCGGGCTAACGTGGCAGCCGAGTTAGCTGCCGACGTGGTCGCCACGCAGGCGCCACACGGGCACCCGGCTGCCACGCCACCCCCCATTCCACCTCAGCCCCGCCCGAGTCCATGGACTCGGTCCACATGGACCCGGGCCCACCTGGCAGTCGGCCCAACCCCAGGGCTGACGCCATAAAGCCCATTTTTCAGTAGAAAAACAATTCGGCCGAAAATAAATTCTCTGCTGACGTCATAAATCCCTTTTTCCTTTAGAAAAATAATTCCAGAAAATTTCTTTTTCCTTTTTCTCTGAATTTAAATTTCCCAGAGCCCGTTTTTCTTCGTCCTAACTCCGATTGAGCCCATTCAAATTTCTAAATTTATCAAAAATTCCCCTCTATGTATTTCTGGCCTCAATTCAAATATTTGAAGTCAATTTAAATTTATTTGAATTTGGTGGGTTATTTTCACGTGTAGACTTCGACGATTCGGGAGAATTCAAAGACAGAGATTTGCACCAATTTGAAGAGCAAAGCAAGTCACACTCCTTGATCATGTTGATCCCAGATTTCAAAATAAAATTATGTTATTTTAAATTATTCTGCATGCATATTTTTATTCAACGTATTTCAATTCAGTTTTGAATATAGTTAATGCCTACTTGTTAAATTCCTCCATTGATATTGAATTCCTTACCTTGTCACGCTAGATCAAACTCTAGCTAGTGCACTAGTGTTGGCTAGAGAAATTTTGAATCAAATGCTTAGCCCTACTTAGTCATATTATTTGTTTTGAGATATCTTTCACATAAAATGATGAGATTTTCACATGAAATGATAAGTTTCCTAGATGTACTCTTGACCTAGGTAAGTCAAGGAGGTTTACAAAATTATTTCAAAACAAAATATAAACACTGGTTTAGACTTAGACTATTGGTTAGATTGGGGGGTGCAGGCATGCTCTGTTGGTTGTAGCCGTAGGGTTGATTGTCGTGTACAGGGGTATGTGGTTGGGCCTAAGTCAGATTAAGGACCGGTCTGTGAGCTACTATTGCAAAGCCATATCGTACTACCACATGGCTGGTATGGGACAGCCCTGGCTGAATAATTTGCGAAGTCCCAATCTGAATCAAGTTGTAGGTTGAAAGTGAGCGTGATTGGTGCTATGAGAAGTCTCACTTGAGCGAGCATGGTTAAGCCATGTGAAGTCTTGCTCAGACTCAAGAGGGGGTCCCGGTCTGGTGGATTCCTTACTGGGGTGAAACCTTAGAGTTCGTTTGGCCAGGTTGAAGGCTTTGCATTGTAAAGGCCTTGTCACGACTCCTCCCCGCACACCTAAGGAAGTGTGTAAACCAGTGGCAAAAAGGGATGATCGTGTCTTGTGGGTAAAGCTGTACAACCTCTGCAGAGTGTATAATCTATCTTGGATAGCCATGCCCACGGTCATGGGCGTGCTGAGTAAAAGTTTTTCATGGATTAGACTTTGTTTTTTTAAAAAAATATTTTTGAAAACCTTGCGGATGGATGGAATTCGTGAGAGATTGAAACCTGGTGGATGGATGGAATCCATCAGAGTTGCGCAGTGAAAACATGTGGATGGATGGAATCCATACGTGATCTTCTGGAAAATATGGTCCGGGTGGGATGCCCGAGGATAGGTTGGTGTTTGGTCGGAGCCGGCACTGATGGTATTATTTTCAATTACAAGTATTGTTTTTATCTACTATACTAAATTCAACAATTTCAATCTATTTACCGTATTTCCTTAAATGCTGTTTTATGCAAACTAACCCTATAAGTAGGGCTGTAAACGAGCCGAGCTCGAGCGAGCCTGAGATCGACATCGAACTTGAAGCTGGGCTCGAGCTAGGCTCGTGTAGATTCTGTGGGGGAGTAGGGAGGGTCGGAGGGAGTACCTGAGGAGCCGTGGCTGAGGCGCCGAGCTGCAGGGACGGCCGGACAGGTGGCCATCTGGCCGGATCCGAGTCGAGGAGGGGCGGCGGCGGCGGGGGAGAGGAGGGGCGCCGGGCCGCCGGGGGGACGAGGGGCGGCGGCGGGGCGAGGAGAGGCGGCGGCGGGCGAGAAGGGGGACGGGGGGCGGTGACGGGGGAGAGGAAGGGGACGGGAGGCAGCGGCGGGGGGCGCGAGGAGGGGCGCCTGCGGGGGAAGGAGGGGCGGCGGCGGAGAAGGAAGGGGACGGGGGGGCGGGAGAGGGGGTCGGCGGCGGGCGGGGCCGAGGGGCGGAGAGGAAGGGGACGGGGGGCGGGAGAGGGGGGCGGCGGCGGGGGGCGAGGAGGGGCGCCGGCGGGGGGAGGAGGGGCGGCGGAGAGGAAGGGGATGGGGGCGGGAGAGGGGGCGGCGGCGGAGAGGAAGGGTACGGGGGGGCGGGAGAGGGGGTTGGCGGCGGGGGGGGCGGGAGAGGTGGTCGGCGCCGGGGGGCGGGAGAGGGGGTCGGCGGCGGGGGGGCGAGGAGGGGGACGGGAGTGGGGGGTCGGCCGGCGGCAGGGGCGAGAGGGGCGGTGGCGGCGGAGGGCGGCGAGGAGGGGCGGGGGGGCAGGCGGAGGGCCGGAGGCGGGTGGGGGAGACGGGAGAGGAGGGAGGGGGTGTGGCGTGTGGGGCCGTGGGGGCTGGCCGGGGGGATGGATTTGAGAGGAGAGGCAGGAGGAGTGTGGGACTGTGGGGAATTGGGCGGAGGGGGTAAAAAATTGTAAGCTCGCGAGCTATTCGAGTTCGGCTCGTTAAAGCTCGCGAGCTTAGGATGAAGCTCGAATTCGGTTCGTTTGGAGCTCGAGTCAAGCTCGAATCGAGTCTAAAACGAGTCAAACTCGAGTAGCTCGCGAGCCTCGAGCTTTTTTTACAGCCCTACCTATAAGCCTTCCATTGAAGCCTTTATCATTATGTTGCATTTCTCCGTGTGATTTGCGGAGTACAAGTTTGTACTCACCTTGCAATCTCCATACAGAGTAAGATGTCGTCGACAACGGTGAAGATCAGGACGAGTAGGCCGCGTCTTACTGTCGTTTGCCTGTGGACAGACTTGGGCTTCGCTTCTTATCAGTTTGCTTCCGCAGTTATTTGTTTTATTTATCTTTGCCAATGGGCGTTGATGTAAGACTTGGCCATAAGGCCGTACTCTTTTATTTAATATAAGAAGTCATTTTGTGCTTGGTATTTATCTTTGTTGTCACTGTGTGCACTAGCTGATCCTGAACTAGTGCGATTTACACAGAGGATCCAGGAGTCGTTACTCCGGGTTCCGACAAAGGTGATCAATTGTCTTGTCTTGCTGCTCACAAAGGATGCAAAGTGTCGGCGCTGGAATATTGTGTTTTCTCATTCGTGAGAAGGTCCAAACTCAGCATTTGAGGGCCAACCAATTAAACACCTTAGCTTTCAAAGACGATGCACTTTTCCACAACACCTTAGCACACGGGAAATGGGTCGAGCACTAACACAGAGTGGCATAGGTAGATTTGGGAGAGTATTTGCCGTCCACTGACTAGCACCACTGGAAAACATCTCTGACACCCTCTTGAAGTTACACTTGGCTTAGCAAAGAGCAAAGTCTGATGAAGTCAGAAATGGCCTGAATGGAGAAGGGGTCGCGTAGATCAAAGATCCATCTACAGTTTTGCAATGCTTCCCTCATCAAGATTCTTTTCTTGCAAGAATTCTTCACTTTTGCCCAGATGATCGGAACTAGGTCACAGAGACTTTTTCCTTGCATCCATTTGTCAATCCAAAAGAGGGTGGAGGGTCTATCTCCTATCTGAATCAACGTTGATGTGTGGAACAAGCTTTCGGCTGCAACATCTTCCATGACTTGAACGTTGTGCCACAGCCAACTTGGTTTAGCGCGAGCAAGCCATTCCCAACAAACTCGGAATGCTATGCCGGCAAGTCTGAGGTCCGTAATGGCTAGTCCTCCAAACACGTAAAGACAACAGGTCTATTGCCAACTTACCAGGCATTTCCCTGGCTTGATCAAACTTTCCCCAGTCTAAAGGAATGCCTGACATTTGTTGTCAATTTCTTTGATCGCCCAATCTGGGAATACCAGGGTGAGGAGCAGGTAGATCACCATTGATGTTAAAACCGCCTTGATGACAATAAGCCTCCTAGCTCTTGATAGCAGCCGGCCTTCCATGTGGGTAGTGTAGCCTAAATTTTGTCAATGTACAATTCAAATTCCCTTCTTCTCAACCTACTAGGTGCAGGTGGTATGATGAGGTAGGATATGGGGAAGGAAGTAGTGTGACAAGCAAGGACCTCTTTAGCAAAGACGAGGTCGTCTTGGGTGCAGCCAATCGAGATTAAGGGGATTTCTGCAAGTTTGGACGGAGGCCTGAAGCTTCTCCAAATAACACCATAATTTCTCTAGTAGTAATCACATCCTAGGGGTTTGGATTTATGAACATCACATCATCTGAGTAAAAGTTGGTGTCGACTTTAAGATTTGAGCTTGCGAAGCAGCTACAAATAGCTTATTGAGAACCTCCATGGCGACGACAAATAGCAGAGGCGACAAGGGGCCTCCTTGTCGTAGTCCTCCATATTGCTGTAAAGATTTGCCCGATATGTCATTGAGTAGAACTTTGGAGGTAGCCGTGGAGAATAGTATTGAGAGCCAATCCCCGCACCGGTAGCCAAAACCCCAACTATGCAACACCTTGAACAAGAACGACCAAGACAAGGTATCAAAGGCTTTAGCGATGTAGAGCTTGAGAAGAAGTTCATTTTCTCCTTTTTCCCTTTAGAGTCCTGATGGCGTCTCGGACAAATTTGAAATTATCTTGTATAAGGCATCCCTTGATAAATGCATTTTGATTGACATTGACCAATTGGTCCATAATCGGCTATACCCGAAGAGCCAACAGGTTGGAGATGAGCTTTCAAAAGCTATGTATTAAACTGATGGGTCCAAAATCGGCTGGCTGGAAGGCTCCTTTCTTTTTCAGCAACAGGAGAATCAAAGTCGAGTTGAGCCAGTGGAATCCCAGATCAAAGGAAAAGGCACAATTCTCATGCAGTGCAAGGATGGAGGACAAAGACTGCTGTCAGATGTGTACTATATACCGAGTCTTCGCAGCAATATCATGGGTTTAGGATAACTAACTGAAGAAGGGTGCCGAATTGAATTGAAAGGCAATCATCTGAGAGTATTCGACAGCAGTGAGCAGCTGTTAATGAAGGTGCAAAAGTTAGAAAATCGTCTGTACAAGATTCCAATTGAAACTTACAAACCGAAGTGCCTTAAGATTTCAACAGAAGAGTCAGCTTGGTTGTGGCATGCAAGATTTGGTCACATGAATTTCCAAAGCCTCAAACTCATGGCAGAAAAGGAGATGTGGTCGACCTACCAAAAACTAATCACCTAGAGCATGTTTGTGAAGGTTGTCTAGTGGCAAAACAGGCTCGCAGTTCTTTTCCATCCCAGGCCCAGTTTAATGTATCTCACCCATTGGAGCTAGTGCATGTTGATTTGTGTGGTCCAATTACACCACAAACAAACGCCAGAAATCAGAATTTCATGCTGATCGTTGATGACCACTCCAGAGCTATGTGGGTATACATGCTAAAAAGCAAGGATGAGGCAAAATTTAGTTTTCAGAAGTTCATAGCACTAGCTGAAAATGAAGTCGATCACAAGGTCAAAGCTATCAGATCAGATCGAGGGGAAATTTTCTATCAAAAGAATTCAACTCAGTCTGTGAGAAGAAAGGTATAGCAAGATACTTTACAGCTCCGTACTCACCTCAACAAAATGGAGTTGTGGAGAGAAGGAATAGAACCGTGATGGCCACAGCATGGAGTCTACCGAAGAGCAAATTTTTGCCCAGGAGATTTTGGGCAGAGGCAGTGAGGCATTCGGTGTATCTCTTCAACCGTGCCACCACAAAAGCGCTTGGTGGAATCACTCCATATGAACTATGGTCAGGAAGAAAACCAAATGTCATGCATCTAAGAGTATTTGGTTGTTTAACGCATGTGAAACCAAACAAACACTTGAAGAAGTTGGATGACAAGAGCAAAAGGATGATCTATCTTGGCTCTGAACCGAGCAGCAAGGCGTACAGGTGTTATGATCCAGTTGAAAAGAAGCTTCACATGAGTAGAGATGCTGTGTTGCAAGAAGACAAATACTGGGAGTGGGAAGAACATCAAGACATGGAAAGAGATATGCAAAATTGGGTTACGTTTGATGTTGAACCGGAAGGTGCCGACCACACAGACTGGGAGGATGTTGGTCCGGGTTCACCTCAGAACACAAGTTCATCAGGTGCTGAGAATTAGGAGGCGTCACCTGAAACGGAAATATCTGATGAGGAAGGATCAAACGATAGAATACCAAAGATGAGAAGCATTTGTGAGAATTACGCACACACAGAGCCGGTGCAGACTGAGGAGATGTTGCTTTACACAACAGCCGAAGAACCTGAGAGCTATGAAGAAGCTAAGGATGATGAACATTGGAGGACTACTATGCAAAAATAATTGAAGTCAATTGAAGACAATAACACACGAAAACTCGCTGACTTACCTAAAGGTCATCGAGCCATTGGTTTGAAATGGGTTTGTAAAGTAAAAAAGAATTCTCAGGGAGAGGTGGTAAAGCATAAAGCATGTTTTGTGGCTAAAGGCTATGTTCAAAAACATGGAGTAGACTATGAAGAAGTATTTGCGCCGGTGGCTCGTATGGAGACAATTCGTGTTCTTATCGCTATGGCAGCCCATGATGGATGGGAGATTCACCATATGGATGTGAAAACGGCATTCTTGAATGGAGACATTGAGGAAGTATATGTAGCTCAACCACCAGGTCTTCAGATTAAAGCGCAAGCTGAAAAGGTGTTGAAACTAAACAAAGCATTGTATGGGCTTAAACAAGCTCCACAGGCTTGGAACATGAAGCTTGACAAAAGTCTCACATCACTCAAATTCAAGCAGAGCAAGTCTAAACACACCGTGTACACAAGAGGGGATGTGAATACAAGGTTGATTGTGGGTGTCTATGTGGATGACTTGATAATCACTGGATCAAATCCAAGAGAAATTGTGAAAGTTAAAGAAGAGATGATGAAGCTATTCAAATTGACGGATTTAGGGCTCCTAAGCTACTATCTCGGTATTGAGGTGAAATAGTCTGAAAGTGGCATCTCACTTTGTCAATCTGCTTATGCTCTGAAAATATTGGAGAAGTGTGGTATGGGAGAGTGCAACACGTGTCAAGTTCCAATGGAAAACCACTTAAAGCTAAGCAGATCATGCCTGGGATCTCCAGTCGATGCCACACAGTACAGGAGTATAGTAGGGAGCTTGCGTTATCTGGTTCACACCTGTCCAGACATTGCTTTGGTGGTCGGGTATGTGAGTCGGTTCATGGAGAAGCCAACTCATGAACATTTGATGGCCATTAAACACATCCTGAGATATATAAAGGGCACTCTGTGTTTTGGTGTGCAATACAAGAGAGGAGGTGAAGAGAAATTGCAGCTGACCGGCTACAGTGACAGTGATATGGCAGGAGACGTCGATGATCGAAAAAGCACAACAGGGGTGATGTATGTTCTGGGAGATAGTCCGGTAAGTTGGCAATCTCAGAAGCAAAGAATAGTGGCATTGTCATCTGCGAAGCAGAGTACATCGCAGCAAGCGCAACATCTTGCCAGGGAGTCTGGCTTGCTCGACTGTTAGGAGAGTTATCGAAAAAAGAAGCCATGAAGGTTATACTCGCGGTAGACAACAAATCAGCTATATCATTGAGCAAAAATCCGGTTCTTCATGATAGAAGCAAATATATAGACACAAGATGTCACTTTATTAGAGATTGTATTGAAGAAGGAAGAATCCTATCGAGTACACCAATACAAACGAACAGAAGGCCGACATACTGACGAAGCCGCTTGGTCAGATAAAGTTCTTGGAGATGAGGAGAAAAATCGGCATGGTCGAAGTCACTAAACAAGATTAGGGAGAGAATGTTGGAAGTAATCTTGTTTTAGAGGTCATATACAAGTTTTTGTCATGATCGGATACGAGTTCGTATCATAGTCGAGCTCGAGTACGAGTTGTAATCGTAGTCGTAACCGAGTTGTAATCGTAGTCGTAACCCGAGTAGAAGTCATAGAGTTGAGTATAAAAGGGTGGAGTCATGTGACCAGGAAGTACCGAGAAAAACAGGAGAAAAAATAATAGAGAAGAGAAGGAAAAGCTATCAAGTACATTATGTGCTCACAGACGTGGTCGTAAATAATTTACGACCATGGCAAAGTACTCGCAGACGTGGTCGTAATCGACTTACGACCACGGCAAAAGAAGATCGCAGACGTGATCATAAAGCATTACGATCACGACTATACAGCAAGAAGGCGTCATCGTAAGGTGCTATGAGCACGGCAAAGAAAGACTGAGCATGGTCGTAGGGTGTTACGACCACGTTGTGAAGAGGTGAACGTGGTCATAGGGTGTCATGACCACGTTGTGAAGAAGTGAACGTGGTCGTAAAGGTGTTACGACCACAATAAACAGTGATCGGTAGAATCACTGCATTGTCGTAGGGAGCTATGACTACGATGATTGAACGTGGTCAACGGAAGGCCAGCGCAGCAGCATTGAATATGGCCGTAACTTCGGCTGAAGTTTACGACTACGTAGTCGGAGCAGCGAAGGAGTGATCGGATGGGCTACAACATGGTCGTAACGACTGTCAGCGTGGTCGTAAACCCAGCAGAGTGGTCGTAGCAACGTGTGAGGTGATCGTAGCCTCTTGTACGTAATTGTACAACTACGGGAGATGGTCATAGTGGCCGTAAAGATCCTGAGAAGTCATAAAGATTATAACAATGGTGACCAGCTGAGTAGGCTTGCCAGGCCTAAGCTATGCAGCATTCATTGCGCCAACCTCGATCCAAGCACCGCGGGAATCCTGCACAGCCCTGCAACTGCGAGCCGCAAGGCTCGACGGTCCGTGGGACGCGCCTCCACGGGGAGCCAGGTCCCCGCCGATAGCGTATAGATGACCATGCGGACCATGGTTTGGGCTTCGACCATGACCCTTCGACTTCAACCACTGTCCCCTTCGACCACGGCCCTTCGATTTTAACTACGGTCTGACTTTGACCATAGCCCTTTGACTTCGACCACCGCCCCTTCGACCACGGCGTCGACTTCGACCACGGATATTTGACTTCGGCCATGGCCCCCTTCAACCATGGCTTTGACTTCGACCACGGCCCCTCGACTTCGGCCATGGCCCCTTGACCGCGACCCCATTCGACTACGGCACTGACTTCGACAACCAGCTTGTGAGACCAAAATCGCTAGACAACGCGACAGGCTCCGAGCGAAGAGCAGGAGAAGGTAGAGAGGCTCACCAGGCGAGCGACCGTTGGGCGGCGGCGAGGAGGGAGAGCCATGTGGGCGGGCATAGTAAGAGGAAGCTGCCGCTATCGCCGAGTGTCCTTCTCTCTGATCCACCGGCTGCTATCGCCGAGCGCCATTCTCTCCTATCCACCGGTCGTTGTCGCTGAGCGTCGTGCCGCTGGTTGGAGGGGCAATAAGAGATTGAATTGGTGGCAGCGCCCTAGGAAAAATTAGGGGACTGCGACCAGACAGTGCCGTGCGGGGAAAGAATTGGTGGCGGCGCCAAGGACGAGGAGGCGCGGCATGAGAGTTCAGGGGAGAAGGAGGTGGCGGCTGCGGGAGGTGGATGTGGGGAGGCGACGGCAGGCAGATGGGGAGAGGAGACAGCGGGCAAATGCGTTGGGGAGGCGGCGACGAGGGGATGCGAAGCTGCTGGGGCAAGTTGGGGGACTGCGACCAGATGCTGCCGTACGGAGAAGGAATTGGTGGCGGCGCTGAGAAGGAGGCGCGGCACGAGGGTTCGTGGAGAGAAGGAGGCGGCGGTTGCGGGAGATGGAGTGGTTGCGGGAGGCGGAGGATGTGGGGGAAGAGGAGGAAGAGTATGGCCCACGCGTCGGCTTGACCTTTTCTACGAGGAGCGGAAGAACTATCTACATGCGAATCTGGACAGTTGATCTTTGATCGGATGGCTGAGAAGAGAGGGGAGAGAACGGACCGACAACCACCAACTCACATTTTTATAATAGTAAAGATGATTGAAATTGTATTATGATTGGTTAAAATTACACTGTACCTGAAGGTGATTTACTTACTGTAATTAAATTTAAAAATAGAAAAAACAGGTTAGTCCATCACGAACAATGCAAACGAATACGAAAAAACGACAAATAGCTCAAAACAAGTCAAAAAGCCAGAAAAAAAACAAAATTTATAAATAGTGAAAAATAAGGCAAAAGCTAGAGACTCATGCCGAAATGAGCAGGGACACTATTGAGTTATTGGCCCAGTTCTTTATGGCTTATGGGCCTGTTCTTTTCCTCCGAAGCTGGTGGCTTTTGGCTTTTGCTACAGTACCTAACTTTCAAACGGAGTATTTTCTTAAGATGGGGTCTACAAGTTAAACGATGTACACGTTAAAAGCCCAACATCTGAACCATCCAAAATCGCAAGTGAGTATCTATCTCTCCGTAATCTGTACCGTAAACAGCCAAAATTCAAAAATTTCAGCCAAAAGCCATAAGCCGCAGCCGTTGCCAAACAGGCCCTATAGCTTATGAGTTTCCTCGAACAAACAAATGAGACGACTTCTCTATCGCCGTTTTAAAGCAACTTATAGGGGCAATCTTCTTAAAATGGCTTATCGGCTTATCGACATTCAGTTCATTCACACAAACGCTCGCGTTAGAGCTAAAAACCATAAGTCACAGCCATAAACTGTGGCCGAAAAGAACCCGCCCATTGTGCGCCCTGTAGCAAGGACTCCAAAAGTATTTTATTTTTTTGAAAACACTTGACTTCCTAAAAATAAAAAGTTTTTATTTTCGAAACTAGGTTCCCTAGGAATAAAGAAGTGTTAAAAAATTATTACCAAAACAAATTAAACAAGAAAAATTCCGATTTAGGTCTCTAAACTACGTCCAAAGTTTAATTTTCACCCACAACTTTTAATTCATGTTCTGGAATTGTCAATACAACGCGCTTAACCCCCTGCACCCACTCTAACAAGATTTTTTCCTACGTGACGGCCAGGGGCGAAGGGAGAGGCTGCTGGCACAGGCCAGGTTCCCTTATGGTTGGATAAATTTGCACTATAATTCTCTATATTTTCAAATATTTTTTATCGTTAGTGTTATTTGACTCTCATCATCAAATACTAGCTGAATGCCCGTGCGTTCCTACGGATTTAAAAAAATAGAACAATTTGTATGCATGTTCCAACAAATTTTACCACCCGTTAGTTTTAGAACATATAGTATGATAAAATTTTAAAATCCGTAGCAATGCACGGGCATTCAGCTAGTATTACGGTGCAGAGAGAGTAGCATTGGAATTGACATGTCATCATTTTTGTGCTCACTTAACAAACCAGAAGAAAAACACACGCCATTAATGAAATTATAACTTCACTAATCTGAATAACCATCCTCCCATCTCACTATCTTTTACAAACGAAAACCAGGGCCGAGCCGGCCTGGTGCCAACTCCCCCGGGTCCACACCAGCGCACGCACCGCACCAACTTTGGCCAACTCCAACGCCAAAGCGCCGGAGCAAGCCAGCCGCCCACCGCACCCGCTTGCCGTTTCGCTGTTTTCATCCCACCGACCCCCTTCCGCTTCGCTCCCCCCACCCTGCCGAACCCCACCAACCCACCACGTGACGCCCCCCTCTCTGCTTCTCGCTTCCGCTCCACGCCACGCCGCTCGATCGCCTGCCCACCTAACCTCCTCCTGCGATCTCGTCCCCCCTAGCGAGGCCCAGATCTGGTGACCCCTTGCTCGCGCGCGAGGCTGGCCAGTCGATGGTGTCCGCCGAGGCGCAGGCGGGCGTGCTCGCGGCCTGCGTGGTGCTGTTCGTCCCCACGGGGCTCGCGAGTTGGCACCTCAGCCGCAACAAGGTGATTTTCTTCTCTGGCGCGCTCTTCGTCTCCCTCGCCATCGGCATCCACCTCTCCCCGTACCTCCCCTCCCTGCCCCACCTCCTCGCCTCCTCCTTCCTTCCCCACCCCGCGCCGTCATCCTCGTCATGCATCTCGTTCCTGCACCGCGTGTCATGGGCGGACGCCGGCGCCAGGGGAGCAGAAGGCAGCGGCGCGACAGGAGGGGCAGGGGGCGTGGGGAGGTGAAGCGGAGAGGGAGCGGAAGCAAGCAGAGTAGGAGGGGAGGGAGACGAGAGAGGCCGAGTAGAAGAGGAAGTGAAGAGGGATGTTAGATAGATAGTCAACATTTTAGTATTCAGATCGGACGATTGAGAAGGAAGGAAGGAGAATGCACCAACCACCAATTCAAACTTATTAAATAGTAATGATAATTATATTATGTAGATTATTTGGTCCCCCTTATTTTTGCATCTTGGCTCTGCCTCTGGTGGCGGCTAAGAGCATCCGTAGTGTTTGAAAAAAACTGCTTCTAAGAAGAGAGAGAAGAAGCTTGGAATATGTCGGTTTCTAATTTCAATTTATTTTGATTTTTTTGGTTTTCTTCAGCTTTTGTTTGCCTTTTTTCTCCTTATTCCTTTGTATTGTCCATAACGATATAATGATTTTTTTAATTTTTAATTGAATGGCTAAAAAAACCAACAATTATTACAGTGCAACTTTAATTAAAAGCCAATCATCAAAGCTATAAGTCAGAAGTTTAAGTTATTTGGAGTGGGCTCTAAATGGCTTCAGAGATAAGGGTGAAAATTAGACCTGAGATAGTACTTGACGTAAAGTGGATTTTTTCCTATTAAATATACTAGAGGAACAAAGCAAAATATACAGAGGAGCAAAGTAAAATTACTAGCAAAACAAAACAAAAGCATCAATGGACAAATCAAAGATACTAGTTGTTCAAGTATTGAATAATAAATGAAACATACTCCCGAAATAAATCAAACATACACCTGGAACAAATCGAATATACTGCAACAAAATCAACAATATCACCGAAGTAAATCATGCAGTGTTGATCTTGTGTTAACTTGCTATCATGCAGTGTTCTATGCAAACAACACGAAGATTCTAATGCAACGAAATGGATAATTTAACGGAACAAAGTGAACAAAAAAAAACATAGCAACAATTGGCGCATTGCCCTTTCTTTTTTGAGAAAACACAATTAGAGCATATTATTACCGAAAGATATGTAATATAAGATTCGTAAAGCAAAAAAATTGACACATACCGGTTTAAAAGTTACAGATAAAAAGCCGAGCAAAAAAAATTGACACATACCGGTTTAAAAGTTACAGATAAAAAGCCGAGAAGACAGTATTAGAGGAAGTTCGTATAAGCTTTTGTAGATGATTTTTGGCTATGACTTATAGCTAAAAATAAATAAGTAGTGGCTAAAAAAGAGAACGAGTGGTATAAAAAAAATAAGGAAGATATATGTGCATGACAGGAATAAGAGATAGGCAATACATCCATAACCAGGTCTTATCTCTAGAATAAGACAATAGTACAAATAATAAAGAAGGCATTCGCGAAGCCGAATGTTCATAACCTTTTGGCTTTTCTGTACCTAGGAAAAAGAAGGCAACGCGAAGCGAGCCTTAATACTTTTGGGTGAAAAGCAAACATGCCTGATTATGGCAACCGCGCGCTGGGTTGCTCCGCGGCGTCCGCTCAATATAATCAGGATGATCAACCCTTCCTATCATGATACCATTCATCAAACCAAACAGGCATTAGATGGGGCATTTGATAATCAAGTGCTCTATCAGCGAATAATAGGCCACATGGCACATCCAATCTGCAACAGATGCAATACGAAGATGCAGCACCAAACCGAATAAACGATAAAATGAAGCAATCCACAGCTGCACGTAATGTTAACACGATACTAGTAAACATAGCATACTTGCACGAGCAAGAACATTGACATGAACATGACAAAGCTAATAGAACTAGTGCATCTTAATTTAGTGCTCAAAATTCAACATTTTTGGCGTTCATTGCCATCTCCAAGTAGCAAATGCCTAAACACCAGGTTTAGCATAACTATGATTTTGATTTTCCGGAATACATAATCAGAGAGCTCAAGCAAGACATCCCAAATTCAAGAAATGAAAACTGGGAGCCGAGATATCCATCAGATGCATCTTCAAGCAGTCTCGGTCACAGGGTACTCATAGACCACATCTTTGCCACAAAGCCTGCGGTACACTGCAGTGAAGGTCTCCAGCTTGTACTCAGTGTTGTTGCGCTCCTTTGGGTCCAAGAAGATCTGCAAGGACATCATTGAAATAGTCCAGGGTTCAATACTTGGTTAAGCCTGAGAGATAAGGGAGGCATCTGAGGCAGAATGAAAAAATAAAAACTATTTTGATGTTTCTGTTGTTACTATTTTGGTTAAGCTTATAAGAATGATATATATGTAAGAGTTTAGTGGTCAATGTACAAGTACAGTACGTGGCGGTAATCTTCAGAATGAGCATGCTGACAGAAAATTACCTAAAAATGAGGAAGTGCAAAACAATGGACACATCTTACCTTGATGATCTTCGAGCCATCTAGGCGATATCTGACACGCTTCCCCACAATCTCAGCTGGGTAGACAACATCCTCCAAGATACCATCATGAACAGCAGTCAGAGTCCTGGTACGAGGGCGAACAACAGCTGACCCCTTCTTGGGTGGCCTCACGATCCGCCTTGTCG
The DNA here is from genome assembly GCA_017311315.1 of Dendrocalamus latiflorus. NCBI lineage: Eukaryota > Viridiplantae > Streptophyta > Magnoliopsida > Poales > Poaceae > Dendrocalamus > Dendrocalamus latiflorus. The sequence goes on along the minus strand of CM029677.1, from coordinate 14,574,159 downwards.
CAACAACAACAACATCCTACATTCAGTCAAAGTCAACCAATAGTTTATATCAATTCCTTGAGGATTTATTAACACAGTTGACAAGCTCAGCGGGCACAAATGAAACAATGACTTTAACTAACATTTGCTTGAGCGAAGTATAAAGAGGACAAATTTTGGCCTATTTGATAGGCTTATAGAAAAATGATGGGAAATGGCTAAACAGACTGTTTCTTGTTTATTAACAGTAGACCACCAAACAACTTCAAAGCTCAAACTGTCTCATCACAGTGAATGCCAATTGCCAACTATTACCAATGGGTCATTACCAAACATGATACTCCAGCCATTTTCCAGACCAGCAACCGGATATATACAACCTATTCCAGAATGAAAACTAGTGCCTACAGTGTGCATCCAAGCATATTCAGTGGTCAACTGCGATCATACAAGTACAACAGAATTGCATTATAATTCATACGACTTCGTAGCAGAACAGAACAGACCGAAAAATAAACCTACGGAAACAACAGCTACCAATCCTTCTAACCTACAAACTAACTACGATTCAAAGCACCCGCTGGATCACACTGTTCTTCCTCCTACCGCATTGGATTATTCTCTCTTTTTTTACAATTGAAAACCAACCGCTTTTCAGATCCCATTTGATGTAATTGCTTAACGTTGAAAACTGTATATAACCATCCATTTTCGCTCGCGCATTGACAAGCAAGGCGCGTCCTTGCTCAAATCACCAAACCAAAACGCGACAAAACGAGAGAAGGATGGCGACAAGGCAGCCGGCGATTCACCAACCTTGCCGCTGAACTTCTTCTCAAGCTCCCTGACGAGCCTGACGTGTATCTTCCTGAACGCCTTACGGAGCCTGTACGGCACGTGGATCACCACCGCCTTCTTGCTCCCGGCCACATCCATCTGGCTGCAAAACACACCATCCACACAAAGAACACATCGCACCTCGTCAGGCCACCACTACTCCACTAAACGAAATCAAGGATGAGACGAGCTGGTCGCATACAAGGCGGAGTTGATGTAGAGGTCCTTGAGGTCGCTCTTGAGCTCCTGGTTGCCATTCTCCAGGTCGAAGAACGCCTGCAAAACACAAACACGCCGAGATGACGAGGTTTTCAAGGCTCAGGCCGATCCAAGTAACGTTCCCCGCGACGGCGGCGAGGCGGAGAGAGAGAGAGAGAGAGAGAGAGAGAGAGAGAGAGAGAGAGAGAGAGAGAGAGAGAGAGAGAGAGGTGCGGATACCTGCGCGACGGAGTCCTCGAACTCCGAGGGCTCGAGGCCCTTGTCCTTCTGGATCTTCCTCCTCGCCGTGAACATGGTGCCTTCTTCCTTCCTTCCTTCGCCGGATATGAGCGCGAGGGCGCGGGCGGTGAATGGAGCGGTGGCGGCGCCGGCGCTAGGGTTTGGAGGCGGCTTGGAGCTAGCCCCCGGAGTAGTGGGATGAGCTTTTATAGTTAAGGGGATTCCAACCTGTGGTGGGCTGGGCCTAGCCACGTACAGTAAGTGTCGTATTGGAGCAAATTTGAATTCTTGGTCATGAGTAAATTACAGCAGTCTCGTGTATTTCTACCCGAGTTTTTTTAAAGGTATTTCTACCCGAGTGTTGAAAAAATAATATGTTTAGCAAATAATTTTACTTAACCTCAATTTTAAAAATATTATGATTTATTAAAATAATTAAATTAAAATGTGATAGCCGAATCCTAAGTATGGTTATTCAATGTTACTTCTGTAGTTCAACTTAAATATTTTGTGCATTCTTTTTTATTACGGCTAATGACTTATGACTGCAGCAGATGGCTTTTGGCCCTAGTGCGGGTGCTTAGACGAATAAACCAAATGCCGATAAGCCGCTTCAAAAAGATTATTCATATTGTGGTTACACGCTAAAAAATGGATAATGGGGCTACGGGAAGGTCACAAAGGTCCATCCAGAGCCTAAGACTTACAGTGGAAAGAAGTGTAGAGTGTATATACCATGCTTGGTTATTGTTTAGACTTTTCTTAGAGAAATGTTGTCTCTCTCCTCCATGGTGCCTAAGGGGCTATATCTACAGCCATAGGGAGGTTATTTACACAAATACTCTTGGAGTTTGTAATAGTGAGAGCAAACATATTCTTTCCTTGGCATAGATATATTGGGCTTGCCATATAATCACACACATAATGGGCTTTTGCCCTAGTGGGCCAAAGTGGGGCCACTCCCCAATAGTATAGCCTCTCATGGTCGAGGGCTTTGTGATAGAGAGGTCAAGGATAGCACATATTGGTTGGGTGTGTAGGGATTGCACGCTTTATTTTTAGACTGGGCGTGTAGAGATTGCACGTGTTATTGTTGGATTGGCCATGTAAGGATTGCTTGTGTCATTTTTGGATAGGCTATGCAGGGATTGTATGTGTGCTTTCTTGAATAGTTATGCAGGGATTGCATAAGCTTGGGTTTATGTCTGGTCTCGTCTGAGGTGTTTAAAGATTGGTATGAATCCTATGCAAATATTGGTTCGTGGATTTATAGATTTCTGTGATTGGTGGGAATGACCCGGATGGGCACTAGTCTTATGGATTTTTCGAGAAGGGCCATAGACTCCCTAACAAAAAGGTCACTCATTGAAAACGTAGCCTGCAAATGGGAACGTTCTAGGGGGTGAGGTGTAACTCAGGTAGGGAGCAATCACTATTGCCAGTGTTGAGGACTCTACTCTGGAGTACGAGTAAACATCATAGCTAATTATTGTAAAAGCCTTGTTATGATTTTCTCAGTCGCACGCCTATAGAAGCGTATAGTAGCTGACATTATGAGTTAATCATATCTTATGGGTAAAGGTGTATAACCTTTGTAGAGTGTCAACATCTGTTTGAATAGCCATGCCCTCAGACATGGGCAATGGTGTAGAAATGTTACAATTGCGTAGTTTTCAAAAATAAATAATAAACCGGTAATGGTTATGATGACCAACTTAAAATGGAAATGAAAGCACAGGGATTTCTCTCTCACCTTAATGGAAGTGAAAGCAGACGTTTCAAAAAAAATAAATAATAAACTAGTAATGGTTATGATGACCAACTTAAAATGGAAGTGAAAACGCAGGGATTTCTCTCTCACCTTAATGGAATTGGAAGCGGAGGGATTTCGCTCTCACCTTAATGGAAGTGGAAGCAGAGGGATTTTGCTCCCATAGTAATGAAAGTGAAAGTGGAGGGATTTCGCTCTCACATTAATGGACATGAAAGCGAGTGATTTCGCTCTGATGATAAAAATTTGACTCAAAAATGAATATACGTTTAATGTCAAAATGGCTAAGTCACAGGTTTGAAATCTAATTAAACTAGTATATTTTGACAAATTGGCTTTATGCAAAAAAGAAACATAAGACATTTACTTGGATAAGCCTTGCATATAGGTATACATAGTTGTATCCTTCTATAGAGACTTGTTGAGTATCTTTGTACTCATTGTTGCTTAATATATGGTTTTAGATGACGAAAGTGATAATCTGGTGTATGGGTTCACCCATGCCTTTAGATTTGACATGGAAGATGAAGGCCAGGATTAGGTTTAGCCTTAGTTGATTGCTTGTGATAGGATATGGATTCCCCTTTTGATTTGAAAACTTAGTCCAATGAGCCTCCTGACACAACCACTTCATGCCATCCTATCAAAACTCTTCTTACTACTCAAACAAAATATTTTCACCATTTCTGGCTTCCCCTTGATATATGTCTCAAGTCCATTCCACATGAAACCCTAAAACCATAATCTTGCCCCGACATTGTGCAACCTCTATTTTCTTATAAACATTCTAGGGAGTTTTACTTTTAGGTTATTGTCTACTCACATTTCTTAGGCGAGAGTGTTTTATTGGATATTTATTGCTTTCAGTTATTTTGCATTAGAATACGACGCGGTCGATTTTGGAGTAGGAGGGTAGGATGAGGCAGCTAGGATGAAGACTTTCAAGACGTAGATCTCGAGGATTGGTACGATGACCCTGAGCTAGACGGCGTTGTACAAGATGAAGGATATTATAATAAAAGTTGAGTAGATAGATCGACTACACCAAGCAAGAGGCAAATCACATCCTTGATCATGGTGATCCTATATATTATATGTACACTATTTTTGTAGTTAATAGGTTGCATAATTAATTTGGTAAAACTATTTTTACAATAAATTGGATTTTAGTTATAATAATACAATTACTATTGGTAAAATCCTCCTTGATTGCCATACCATATCCACCACAACAAAAACTCTAGGTTAGATGATAGGTTATTACTATATTACTCACACCGTAGCAGTAGGTGACATATTATTTCTACTATTAGTAAAACCTAGTGACCATCATCGTTCATCGTAGTGTTGGTATGTCTTTGGAAAAATAGAGCCTAAGGTTGGTCTTAATCCTCGTTTGAAGAATATAAGGACTAGAACGTTATGCTATGAGAAGAACATAGTTAACGTGCATTCATAGGACTGAGTTATCGGACTTTGGCATGTATAATGTGCCTATTGAACGGATGTCTGCACATGACTCACTAGGCACGTTTTGGAACCCTACATGAATCCATAACCTAACATCATGAGATGGATGTGGACTGGAGAGCCACTTGTTGGGCGTCACAAATAGTAGGGCCCATGTAGCATCGAAGGTGTATAGTCACTAGCTATCCAACAATTACCCTTTTTGGGTAGACATTTGCAAAGCATAGCAGATGTACTATGTTATTGTCCCAACTTGCATGTATCATGTGGGTAAAGCTGGACAACCTCTACGGAGTTAATAAAGTGTTGATACGTCATGCTCCTGGTATATGGAGCTATGTTTCTGGGTGATTTCAACCTCGAAGCATAAGTAGTTGTTTTGTATTGATGAATTAGTACTAGTGGACATTATTGATATCCAATGACAACACTATGTTAAGTGCAGCATGTTAAAATTGTTTTCTTTAAAAATAAAAAACCTTCTTTTAAATATATGCTAAGTAACACAACCTAGAGCCCAAATTCCTGTGTGTGTGTGTGAATGCACGAATTCAACCCAAATTTGAGTACATTTTTTGAAAATTTTAGTTTTAGGGTATATATCCATCTATCATTTCAAATGAAATGAATACATTTGAAAAATATACTTGAATTCAGAGATTTTGGATGAATTTAGATCACACGATTTGTTGATTTTTATGTAAAAGTAGCACACACCTACAATCAAACTATAATTAAAAAAGACAACTGTAATTCGAATTTTAGTTCAAACTTATTTGAACTAGTCAGTAAATTAGTTAAACTTGACACCCAGAAAATCAAATTTTTTTCGCACATGATGTGTGTGTGTGTACTGGGAGTAAGTACTCCTGTTGGTTCTAGACACCTTCTGATTGTAAGATGCAAGCGGTTTCAGCGGACTGGGGCGGTCACGCTAATATGTTCTCTCCTCTCTTTACAACCCAATCCAATCCTTGTGAAAACCCTTTCCCACACCACCTGCAACCAATCCCTAATTTTTTCACATGTGGTGGTTGATAGAAGCTTTTTGCAGGCGGCAGTCGAAGGGAGCACAAGCTCGACTGCAAAACTTGACCTTCGTTGTAGCCGCTAGCCGAGTGATTGGAGCACGAGTAGAGGTGGCAACGGGGTGGGGGATCCCGAGGGAGGCCCCCACGGCCTCGCCCCGACCTTCACCAGCATGCCCCCTGCCCTGCCCTGCTAAGCCTACCGTGGGGAGATGTCCCCCGTCCTCGGTCCCCGCGGGGGATAAAAACAGGTTAAATATTTTTAGAAAATAATGATATTACTTTATTTATAATTATTTAGGCATACTTTTTTTTTATAAAATATACCTTCAAAATATTATTTTACCATATAGATTCAAGTTTTAGTTAAATATATAAAAAATAATACAATCTCTCATATTAAAAAACTATAATGTGCTATTTTAAATGCACTTTTATATTTTACCAGGTACCCGTGGGGCTCCACGAGGGAAGGGCCACCCCCGTCCCTGCCCCACTAGCATAGCGGGGCCCCGCCTCGTTTCCCATGGGGGGAGATCGCCCCTCGCCCTCGCCCCCGCCCCCCATGAGGATATTCTCCACGGGCCCCCACCTCCATAGAGGGAATTGCCACCCCTAAGCACGACAACAATGAACAACCAAACAGGCCTCTATCGCTACAGGTCGAGTTCGAAATCACAAGTTCAACAATTAGCGTGCATCCTTTCTATTCATACTGGTTTTGTGGCTAGATGAGTAGCACGCATTTTTCAATTCTATGATTGCCTTAAATCTTTTGCATGAATGGGATCTGAGACCCAATACTATTTTTGAGAATACATTTCGATCTAATTTGTCTTTTACGGAAGGATTAATCCCCAATTTTGGATCTAGTGCTGATTATAATTGGATATAGTGTTGATCGGTTCTTTTCTCTATAGAGAAGGTGCTTGTTTGTCATGCGAAGACCCCTGACGGCCAACGGAGGAATGTCTCGCAGAGCCATGTTGAGTTCGGTGAATCCTCCTCAGATCCTCCCAAAGACTACGCCGCAGAGTCTGTTGCCTCCGGCAACTCCTCATGTCAGCTCCTCCCGATGGTAGCCACATCAGTTACCTCCCCCACGGCCCAGGCCCGAGCGATATCAGGTGAATGGTAGCTCCCATGCAGTATTTTTTCCGTTTCATTGTGGTCCTTCGAGTGTTTTTGATTGGATTAGGCAACATGAAATTGGGCATATGACGCTAAATTTTGTGTATTCCTTCTTGAATGCATGTAGCTTTGAGGTCCACTGCATGATGATGATCAGATTAGGCAATACAAAATTGGGTATATGATGCCACCTCCTCTAGTACAAGTTAATTGGGTTTATGTCCATCGTACCTTTTTTTTCACAGATTGTGAAAGGGTAAGCTTAGATGAAGCTATTTCACGAAGTGTACCTTCGTCGAGAAGCTCTAATTACAAGCTACATTCCTTCGACGAGCCATGGGCTAAAGCTTGGGAAATATGCTTCTTTTTGGTTTGTCAGTATACCCCTTTTTGTATTGAACTATGTAACGCCCCTATTTTAAGGAATAGGGTCGTCGTACGTTTCGCAATAGCCCAGGAGTTCTGTTGTGGACAAAAGAAGTATCATACCTGCTCACGAACATTTAAAAAAGGTTAATTTCACTAAAATAAGACCTACCGGCCAACTTTAGAAATTTTAATGGGCATCCAAGCCCTAAACTTATCTTACAATCAGAAAAACCGAAGAAAACTCCCACAGGAACGCTTGAGTGCGGTCGTAATTCTAGCACGAAAACTTGTAACATACTTTCTTCTTCTGATCTCTGTGTTGGTAGAAAAATAAAGCAAGACTGAGTACAACCAATCATACTCAATAAGTCATATGGGGAAATGCTTTATAACTACTTGTCAGGATCTCAAAAGGATGGGAATATATGGGTTTGATTAAGTAGTTGTGGATACAGTTTTATTTGTAAATATTTTTAAACACAAAAGAACAATGACTTCTTAAGGAATTGGGGTTTCAAAACTTGATTACCAAACTTCAACATTTCCAAATCTACTTATGCTTTACTATTGGAATCACCCACTAAACACAACTTCATTTACCAGAAGCATGGCGTATTTGAATACCATTAATAAATAACTCTGCAGAGCTACCCAGCTTTACCCACAAGATCTCTTAACTCCTAATGGAGGCGAGGTGCTCGATCTTCCGATGAGATGGATAACTATCGATTTTATTTTTTTTTGTACTGTAGGTAAGGAAAAGTAATCGAATCTATGGTAAACTGGAAATTCTCACCGAGTAACCTTGGGCACTGATACCACTTGATGGAGGCGAGATGCCCAATTTTTCGATGAGATTGATAACTATCAATTTTGGTGGAGGTGGCTCTCATGATCCGACTACAACCGTACGACAATGCTTGTGTTTTAGGAATCGTTGAACCAACTCCGAAATATTATTGACCTAGCTGGAAGCGCGATCAACCTGAACACGAAATTCAATCCCTGTGAGCAATCGAAGAACTAGCAAGAATAAGACGTAGGCAATCTGATATTGCGAATAAGATTGAAGTGTAGATGGTACTAAAAACAAAGTTGGGATCCCGAAAGTTGTCTTAACAGGTGGTCGTCCGACACAACTGAAGAAAAGAAGTTTGTACAATGGCTAAACCTAAATTCAACGAAATCTAAGTCCTAGTATAGGGAAGCGATGGCTCCTATATAGGGAGATGACTAGGGGTGGTGGCTAGGAAAGTGGGCACACGCCCCTAGGGTTACAAGGCCTATGGGCCCAAGTGGAGGTAGCGCACCACCCTTTTGACTCGAACTTATAAACTAACGCGGCCTGTTTTGATGATTGTGACTAGCTCAGAGAGAATTTGAAGATCAGATTGGATCCATTAGAAAGTAAACTTGATAAGCTTTCCATAAAGTCCAAGAACGTCCCAAACGGGGTTCGTATGAGGAAGTTATGTCCGTTTAAACTTGATACCATCGTAGCAGTCCGAATCCGATTCCAGAACGAGCCTAACCCGAATTCTTGCTTGACTTGGTCCCAAGTGATGGGGTGACCTCTATTATTCCTTCCATGCATGTCCATGACTCCACATACCTTTCCTTCGTCCTTTCCATGTTACTAAGCACAATTAAATTACTTGCATTAAGTAGCAGTCTATTCTCAGTAGTATATAAACTTAGGAACGAATTCACCTGGTAATTAAGTTGGTGAGCACGAGCTCGAGTAAGTGGTCTTTGTAACACTTGCGGTGAATGAGTTGTGTATGTAGGCATGGTTGTATCCATGGGAGGGATGTCATCATCAACTCCTGCGACAGAATTAAGAAAACAAGGTTTTTCATTGCTCAATTCTTTATATAGCCTCCACCCAGTAGGTTTTTGATCTCATCAAACTCGAGTGGCCCACACGGCTTCGCCCGATTTGTCGCAGCCCTATCGTTGTATGGTTAACCACCTCCCATACGGACTCAGCCTCGGTCTCCCCCACCAGTTGTAGAGATTCAATCGAACTTGAGCAGTTACTAGACCAGGTTTGATGAATCAACGCTTGTGGTTGAGCGATCGCTATGTTCTTTACTCAACATAAGGGTCTAGTTCTTATGTTTTTACTGAGGCAACTCTTATCCACAAACCCATATTTCAGTGTCCATTGCACTGCCACCATTCCATTCCAAGCCTTCATCCTAGGATAAGGTCATGGGATCCGGCCGTCTCATGGTCTCCTGTGATCCTTTCTTATTTTAGAACCACAGTTAAAATTATATCAAAATGCCAAGTCTATTTGTAGTGGAAATTTGCTGAGTTTCTAAATAGCCATGATTACATTATTAATACATTTAATATTACTAAGTCTTGTCAAGGTGAATATGGCCATCAAATGAAACATAGCTTTTTCGGGCGGTAGGACATTAGCTAATATTATGTCATTCTAAACATTTATTATACAAGAAATAATAGTACGTAAATAACATAATGAAAGTACTGATAAATAATAATTAACGAAATGTAGATTCAATATGATCAAAGACATGTGACTTGCCTCTTTGTCCATAGTCTTTGATTATCTTACTGTAGTCTGCAGACTAGATACTGATTTCTCTAATTTTCTTGTAGCTTTTCTATTGACCAACTCATGTAGTTCGAGTACTAGCATGGAAGACAAAAACAAATGAATTCCTGCTTTGCATAAAGCAAGCTAGGAACAAAACACGATAAAATAATCAAAAGACAAAGATAATAGGTTTCAGTGGTCAGGGTCTAGACAATGTTTGGTTTGGATGATCGGAGTTAGGAATTGACTTGGAATGGTCAAGATAATCGAAATGGCTATATAGGTGGATATGGGTTTTGGCGAATGGTTGCAGGCATGGACAATATTGGATTGTTGAGGTCAAAATATTATTTGGGTGGTTTAGAGCTTTATCAGAGTTTAAATGACATAATAGAGATGGGAATGGTGTAGATAGGTTCAAGACGATCAAAATGGGTGCATAAAAATTTGTAGGGTTCGGTGAATAGAGATGGTTTGAAGAGTATTTGAATTTTGGATTTGGAATAGTATTTGTGCTAATTAGAATTTTATTGGTGTCTAATTTGACCAAAGGGAGTAGAAATTAGACTTCATAGGGACAAAACAGTCAAAATGACTATAAATATGTGTTTTCAAAATTTTGGATGAACAGTAACAGGTGTCTACTATTCATCGCAGGTCTGCACTGTTCACAGTGGGTTCTGGTACTATTCACTACGGGTTTTTGCTATTCACTACCAGGTCTGTATTGTTCATACTGGGTCGGTTGCTGCAGTATTGGATTGCTATAGTACTGGGTTGGGTTCGGATGAACAGTAACCGACGGCACTGTTCATCGTCTTCCTCCTCGTGCTACTACAGTCGCCGAAAAACAGAGCTCCCTCTTCTCGGCAATTCCCGATGCTACGGTGACTTCCAATGAAAACTGATAGCATGGATGGGTTGCTGGGGTTGAGGGGGTTCCATTTTTGGCCTTGGGTGCGAATGGGGATGGTTGAAACTTCACCGATGGCGAGGTGTCTTCGCAGCGGTTTTTAGTGGCAACAGTGGGCTTTAAGTGTTAAGGGGACAAGAGCACTAGTGTTTGAGCATCCTTGGGGTGAGGGGGTGTCGATGATATGGTTGGTACGAGCTGGGGTAGCTTGTGGTGGTGCACCCAGGCAGGGTGATTTCGACTGGCGAAAGAAAAGGCGGCCGAGGAGCTGTAGGGCTTGGCTGGCCATGACGATTCTTCAGTGGGGTTCCTGGGGTCATGTAGATGCTACCGGTGCGAGCAATTGAAAAGTTATAGACTATGCAAGGAGAATTGGAAATTGGCTTTCTTGGAGATTTTTCCAGTGTTGAGGGCTATGCGACGGCCATCAGGAGAGTTTAAGAGGTCTGTGGCTCACTTGGGCGTTGATGAGGTTCACCGATGAGGGCTCGGGGTTTACATATGGGCTCTAAGGCGGTTGGATACTGGGGAGGATCCACTCGGGTCTTGGCACGTGGCCCAGGCAAGAAGGCGCGAGAAAACTCAAGTGGCAGCAGCGTGGCCTCGGACTTCGCATTGCGACGGTCAAATGGCAGTTGGGTGCAGCTTGTCGATGACGAAAATATCAAAGGCGACGGCAAATTGCGGCCGTTGGTGCTTTGCAGGTCAAGGGGAGCTGGCAAAGGTTGCCAGAGGAGGGGTACGGTAGCTTGCCAAGTTGTGGTAGCGAGGAAGCACCGAGAAGGCATGACAGGGTGAAAAAGAAAATTGGGCGGCGAGGGGAAACGACGGAGCGATTGACTATTTTGTTGGACGAAAATAGTACCAACAATTTGAGTTTCAATCGTGGTGCAAAAATGGGTGGTTAGATCAATGATTCAGGCTATCAAAGGCTAAGATGAGTAAGGATTAAGGTTGAGTATCAAACGAAATCAAAGCTCAAAACAATTCAAATCATTTTGAAAATTTTAGTTTGTTTCAAACTACATCCTTGCATTATGTTGATCTAGGTTCCTTAGTTCCTCATGGGATCATGTTTCAATTAGTTGGCATACTGTCTTCCTGTTTCTAACTAATATATACCCTATGGATTTATCGATCGATACACTAGTAATCAAGTGGTAGTCACTAGACTTTGGAGTTACTGCTTCAATTTTCTATGGGACATTTCTCTTTAGGAAAAGAATAAGTGCAGGAGAAGAAAAAGGATTCTTGTGACTAGCGATGAGGGTCTTATTAGCTTTTTTTTAGTCAAGATTGCGCTATATCGTTAATCTCAAGCTGTCTGCGCACAACATTGAGTAGAACATACAACAAGAAATTTCTGGAAGGAATGGACTCTCTACATTGCTCTTTGCTATTTGCAGCATCCTTTGCATAAGTCTTGTGCCACTTCTGCTTAGCATGTAGGGATGCATAGACTTTTTAGCGGATTTGACATAGTTAGCGATGGTATTTATAAAAGTAGCAGTATACGCATCGTATTGCAAAAATATCACTTTTCCCGTCCGAGTGGGCAGGCGGCAGTGCCGGCGAGGCAACGCGGGAGGAGGGGGGCGCCAGCGGCAGGTGCTTGCTGCTCCACAATAGACAACAGGTAGTCTGCGCCCGGTGAGGAGACGATAGGTGATTAGGCCGACTGATTAGCCGGCTTAATTACCGACCCTAATTTTTTACTTAGTGTTTGTTTAAATTTTTAAATATACCAATAAGCTCAAAAAAATTACAAAAATTTATTTATAGCCTTCTGACATAACGTACTTAACAGTACAATTTTTTGGTTATTTTATCTATTGTGAATATTGCTCAAAAAGTTATATAATTTTAATATTTGTATAAGTTTTTTCATATAGCAGACAAGCTTCAAAAATTATGAAATTTTATGTGAAACTTCTCAACATAGTCATAGTTACTGTGTAATTTTTTTAGAAATTTTATATAGTTCAAATTTATCACGTTTATTCAGATTAATTTACCTCGAGTTTTTGCCATATATAGCGCCTTTTCAACGCATATTTACAGAAATAACGCTTCTGCCATCCGGTCATTAGACGGCAGTGCCCAACAGTCAATATGTGGCACCTGCTGTCTGACTAGCAGACAGTAGGCGTGGGCTAATTAGCCATCTTACTTACTTGCCTAAATTCATAATTTTATGTTATAATTTTTAAAATTTGTAAATATAGCAAATAAGCTCAAAAAATTACAATATTTTTTGTAGAGCTTCCCAAGGCATTGTGATACATGTGTAATTTTGTCACAATTTTTTGAGGTCATTTGCTACCTCCAAAAATTATTAGAATGATTTTTAGAGGTAGCAAATGATTATAAAAAATTACGAAATTTTTTATGGAGCTTCTTGATGTAGTGTGCTACATTATGTAATTTTGTGCACTACTTTACTACCTCTGAAAATAATTTGAGTGGCATGTAATTAAATGGGTGATTAAGAACTAATGGCTGTGGGCTAATGGCAGCCCACAGCCCAGCCATTGTGCGGCAGGCCTGGTGCCACATAGTGGCCAGATGGCATGCCATTAGTCCTCAACCATTAGTGCTTAATCACTTGTTTTATTAGGTGCTACTTAAATAATTTTTAGAGGTATCAAAGTGGTACAAAAAATTACATGAAAATTACATAACATATCACACTACATCAAGAAGCTCCATAAAAGATTCATATTTTTCACAATCATTTGCTACCTCTAAAAATTCTTAGAGCGACGTATAACTGCTTAATCGTCTAGTTAATTATTTGTTGTTGTAAGAATTTTTAGAGGTAAAAAATTATCAAAAAATTAAACAATATACCATGATGCCTCGGGAAGTTCCACCAAAAATATCGTAATTTTTTTAAGCTCATTTGCTATATTTATAAATTCAAAAATTTATAACATAAAATTACAAAATTAGGCAGATAATTATGCAAGCTAATTAGCCAACTTAATAACCTACCATTTTATGGGTAGACGGCAGGCCACCTGCCATCTGCTGGCCAGGCAGCAAGCGCCTGCCATCTATTGGCCGGACGGCAGGCGCCACATGTCGACTGTTGGGCGTTGCCATCTGGTGACCGGACGGCAGAAGCGCTATTTTTGTCAATACTGCTCACATATGTCTATTTTTGCAAATACGCGTTGAAAAGACGCTATATATGGCAAAAATTTGGGATGCATGTACACATGTATTTTCTTGAATGATACCATCTATTTGTATTGTAGTAATTGATTTTGTTAGTGAGAGATGCTTCATTTTTCCATAGTGATACCCTTTTCTGAATCTTTTATACCCAAACTGATGTGTAGGGTTGTTTGTATATATTTTCTACATGGCTTAGTCTTGCTTAATTATTCAGATCCGCGACGATAGGAGAAATCTTGTGGTTAGGGTCACATCTACGGCTACGCTCAAGTGTTGTCTTTGAAGTTACTTTTTGGCTCTTCTGTACCGTATCATATTTGGCATAATGGTCCCTTCCATGTAAACTTCGGCTAATATGCCATACTTTCGCCAGTAAGTAAAATATATTCTAAACGAAGCTTTTCCAATGTACAGCTCTATGTACAACTGAAATTCCGGACAGTTGAATCAATACAGTGACACATGGAATGTCAGGGTGCCCCACATATAAGTTGCTACTATTTTGATTCTTAGCTAGGTAGGTTTGTCATTCTGGGAGTTAAGAAAACAGTTGATTTCTTTAGGTTCCCCGAAAGAGGACCATAAGTGGCGTGGTTCTATGGTTTTAGATGCTCTTTCAATGAAAAATCACAAAAAGGCAAGAAACCATTTTTTTTTGTAAAATTTAAATTTAATGACACAACCTCAATCTTTGTTTACATTGTTATCTAAAAGCTCAACCGCAATCGAAAAGCTAGCACTTGTTGCAACTTGCTGCAAGCTACAAGGCTCAAGGCTCATTTGCAACGCAGCAATTTCGTGGGAAAAGAAATATACACCCTTAGCGGAGCATGCCATCTCTCGCTAAAAGTAACTTGATCACACCTACTTCACGACGATTATCACCATAAGCATCCTTCCAAACCATACGCGCCGTGTATAGTCCAAAAGGAAAAAAAAGAGAGATTAATACGCACAAGATTGGTCAAAAAAAAAAAGGTAAAAATGAACCAGAAAGAACACGAGCCCAAGCATTCCCCGTTCATACAAATGATATTGTAGTTTTTTTAATTTAGTCTTGTCCGTTTTTCGAATCTAGCCCTCTCATTGTGCTCAGTAGAGCTCGACAGGACATTGACAGGCCGTGTAGTAATTAAATAGTGTTAATCATGCTTAATTAGTACTAATTATATAATATAATAATTAATTAGTGCTAATCTTGCCCCTGATCATGTGCCGCTGTGTGGCTGCTCGGCAGGAGTCCTATCGAGCCACGGTTGCTCGAGCTACGGTTGCTCGGCAGGTGCTGCCGAGGTTTAGTGGCTCTGTAGGACTAGTCGAGCTGCTATAGTCTGCTGAGTTCTGGTGGCTCGGCGGAAGTAGGTGACATGTATCTCCTATAGCTACCGTTGAGCTTAGAGAGGGCTGGATTGATAGAAACGATTCTATAGTTGTTGTTAAGCTCAGAGAAAAGACTAGATATATGTAAACGAACAATCAAAACTAAATTTAAGAAAAAAATAGTTATTACAGCATTTATAGTAACATTCTTCCTCAGTTACCCTTCGTCCACTGCGCCTGTCTGTGAAGCTCGCAACCAGCTGGCTAGCAGCCTCGCACCAGCCAGTCGAGCCCGGCAGCGTCCAGCGGGATGCTGACCGTCGCATCCAAAATCCGCAACAAATCCGGCCTCGCCACCACGACCCTTGCTATGCCATTCTTCCTCTCCGCCTTCCCCACCACCACTCCCCCTGTTCCTCCTCTCCGCCCTTCTCCCTCCCAGAACCCTAGCTCCCACCTGCGCCTCCCTCCCCCGCCCCACCTCGGCCTCGCCTTCCTCGCCGCCGCCCCGTTCCTCCCGCCGAAGCGGGCCATGGCGTCGCTGGCGGCGTCCGCGGCCGCCGCGGAGGTGACGCACCTCTCGCAACGCGACGCGGCGGAGATCGACGAGCAGCTCATGGGGCCCCTCGGCTTCAGCGTCGACCAGCTCATGGTCAGTGCCGGGGAACCACCCCCTCTCCTCTCCTTTCAGTTGTTACTACCAACCATGCGGTTGTAGAGATTCTAGTGCTGACTGTTCGATTTGATTGGGGTGTGTGCGCGCGTGCGTGCAGGAGCTCGCTGGGTTGAGCGTTGCGGCGGCCGTTGCGGAGGTAAGGCATCGGGCTTTGCGTGCTGCTCTTGAACTGTATTGGTAATTCTTAGCGTGACCGGGTTTCAGCAGCTCTGGTTATTTGGCGGCTTGATCAAATAACTCTTGTTTTTTATGGTGGTGATCATGAATTCATGATGGTGGTCTCATCTCATACTAGACAAGTTGTCCTGCTGTCTGCGAAATTAGGATTCCGTAGCCTTGGCAATTGCATGACTGCGTTGTTAAATTTAGTTGTTAATACTAAGTTGTTACCTTCTCTTTAAGATGCTGAAGCTTCACAAGTAAGTTAACTTAGTGAGTATTGAGACTTGGAGCTATCGTGGAACTTGTTGTCATTGTTGGTGTGCTACTTGGCAGGTTTGTTGTCTGAATAAATTTTCTAGCATGAGACCATCTGGGCTGGAGCGTAGCAGTAACTTGCTGTTGTTGTGGAATGTTTTTTTACCACTTTCCCATGAATCGATTCGAGATGAGGTTGCTACTAAGAAATTATGGGGCAATATAGTACAACAGTGGCTTAATAGTTGTGCACTCCCACTTATAGTTGAAAAATCCCGATCTAACCATACAAACTAGTATTCATGTTTTATATAAACTGGCATTTATGTGCTTGCACATGTTTGCTTTTCTGACCCCTTTTTACACCAATTCTTGGTTAGTGATGCTGGTTTGTGAAAAATTTTATGATCATCACAGGTGTACAAGTTGAGTGAACATACAAGGGTGCTTATCGTCTGTGGTCCAGGAAATAATGGTGGTGATGGTCTGGTAGCGGCTCGTCATCTTTATCATTTCGGATATAAGCTCTCTGTTTGTTATCCAAAACGTACACCCAAGCCTTTGTATTCTGGCCTTGTTACTCAGGTAAACTATAGTGTCTTTCCCCATTTTCTTGGTATGCCATATGGTACCTTTTTCCAATTTAATTTGAATAATCTTTGTGTTCTAGCTTGAATCACTGGCAATCCCATTCGTGCCTGTTGAAGACTTACCTCAGGACTTATCAGGAGAGTTCGACATCATTGTTGATGCGATGTTTGGTTTCTCATTTCATGGTATGTGGCCTTTTTATAACCTATTAACCTTTCATGCTGGTGTAAATGTGTAATCTGTGATCACTGATTCCAATAATCCAATGTAAAGCTTGTGCTACCTTTGTTTTTGTTACATGTTAATATTCTATGTGAAATGATTTGTAAAGTAGGTCATTGATTCACAGTTAAATAACAGTGTTGTCATCCCTGTATTGTCAGGAGTTGAATAATTGAATAATGTATTGGTAGTGTGGACAAGTCTGAAATAATTTGTGCATAATCTAATCGAAAGTTCCAAACAACAGTTGAGCTCTCATCTTAAACAAGAATGATTTTCAAGATGGAAAACACTGCTAGTTTTTGGAGTAAATTGAATGTGATCAAATTCATACCTAACGTGATTATTGAGTAAATATATGGTTTCTGTCACTGTATCAGGAGGTATTTTGGAATTGATGTGTATAGAAATAGAATGGTGCTGGGAGCAAGTGTGGCCTTGTTTAATGCAGAACCTTATGAAGGAAAGATTTATCTGTTAATAAAAAACACCGCTACCATTTAGAGAAATCGAATCAGATTGAACTCACAGAATATGTGACTGTGTTCCTGACTTAGACCAAGTACATTTGCCATTATTTTTACTTAAGATTTCGTTTTTGGAAACTATTTATTCAGGAACACCAAGACCACCCTTTGATGATCTTATCCAAAGGCTTGTCTCATTGAGTGTCATTGACGATTCAGCTAAAAGACCAGCAATTGTTTCTGTTGACATCCCTTCTGGGTGGCATGTTGAAGAGGGAGATGTCAATGGAGGAGGGATTAAACCTGATATGCTGGTTAGCATCCTATTTAGAAGCTTTCTGGATTGGAATTCATGTATCAACATAAGAGCTTGCTGTTTGACGTTGCCAAATTTCATTTATTAAGTTACTGTGGTATGTCTAGGTATCATTGACTGCGCCAAAGCTCTGTGCGAACAAATTTTCCGGTCCACACCATTTTCTTGGGGGTAGGTTTGTCCCCCCACCTATTTTGAGCAAATATGGACTTCAGCTTCCTCCGTATCCTGGCACCTCAATGTGTGTGAGAGTTGGAAAAGCTCCATCAGTTGACATTTCATCTCTGAGGGAAAATTATATTTCCCCTGAACTTCTTGAGAATCAAGTCATGCCTGATCCATTTGATCAGGTATGATCAACTAGAAGCAATTCTGGAAACAGTCATTCTTTTCTTTCAACAATATTTCCTTGTTCTGATGGATGTGTCTTTATATGCAGTTCCATATGTGGTTTGATGAAGCAGTTACTGCCGGTCTGCGTGAGCCAAATGCTATGGCTTTAACAACTGTCAATAAGGAGGGGAAACCGTATGACTCTTTTTCTTTAAATTTTTCTTTCAACTTAGTTAACTGGTTAGCTCTTGTTGTATTAGAATGATAGTTGTTTCTGGCTTTCTGCTGTTAATTTATTTGCAGTTCTTCAAGAATGGTTCTTTTAAAAGGTGTTGATAAGCATGGATTCGTTTGGTAAGTGACAAACTGTATTGAACGGATCTTCCTTCCAGCAAAGTTGCTTAGAAATTATTGAGTCATGCTTTCATGGGGTCTTGTGCAGGTACACAAATTATGGTAGCCAGAAGGCACATGATTTATCGGAAAATCCTAATGCAGCACTCCTTTTCTACTGGAATGAGATGAACCGGCAGGTGATTGTACCATCCTGTATGGTTGTATTAAATGATAGTTTCTAATTTCTGCAGTATTGCATAGCAAGATGGTAAATCTCCTTTTCAATTGTTAAGGAGATAGAGTTGTATTAGGATATAGAGTTTGTATTCTATTCCATATATGCCTTATCTCTATATGGCATATCCTCTTGTACTCTCCTATATATATGGCCCTTTGGGTCTCATATCAATACACACAATATTCATAACATGGTATCAGAGTTTAGGTTGAAACCCTAACCTCGATCTACATCGATCTACTTCCGCTGCTGCTGCCCCCGGGAGGATCGATCTGCTCTCCCGGGGGCGGCCATCTTGATGGGCTGCTCGACCCATCGTCTTCTCCGCTCGCAAAGCCGACTGCTGGGAGCCGGCCGTCACCTCCACGCTCGCCGGGAGAAGACTCGGATCAGAACCCAAGACCGCCGCTGCCGCCCGTCCTTTGGGTCGCCGTCTCCCCGGATCTGAAGCCGCACCGCCCAATCCGGCCTCCTCCATGCCAGATCCGGCCGTCTCCGGCCCGTCTCGGCCGGCGGCGCCACGGTCTTCCCCGCTGGCAACCGCTCCTCCTCGGGTTTCTTCGACGACGGGACGCCGCTGTCCTGTCCGGATCCGGTGTCTACGCTCCTCTTCCGGATCCGGCAGGTCTCATTGGCTTGTCGCCGCCTGGAGACTCTCCACGCCGGGGTGTTCCGCCGCCGCCACTCTCGGGTCGCCGCCCAGATCCGGCCGACGCCGCCTCGGATCCACGCCGCTGTCGCCTCGACCGCCGTCGCCAGGCCGACTCCCGCCCGGATCCGGCCGGCGCCGCCTCGGATCCGGGCTCTCCACCGCCGGATTCAGAGCTCTCCGCGCCGTCGCCGCGTCTCGCTGCCTCGGATCAGGTCTCTCCGCCGCCGGATTCAGAGCTCTCCGCGCCGTCGCCGCGTCTCGCCGCCTCGGATCAGGGCTCTCCGCCGCCGGATTTCATAACATCAATAACTAACACAAAACAAATTCTCTTAACAGTTAACACGCAGTCACGCATGATGAAGCTTCTGTAATTAACAGAATGTTATTCCTTTTCAAAACTGTTAATTATGCATGTCGTCAGTAATGTCAAATAGCCTCGATGTACCATTTCTTCATAATCTGGTTTTACTGCTCTTCTTTGTAAGCTGACCCATTTAGGAATCTCCATGTGATGTACTTCATGCCTTTCTGGGCTCTTCTCATATCATACACAGCCGTTCATTATTCTATCCTGTAATTAATAATTATTGACTAGGTCCTTGTTCCATCTGAATTGCGGTTGCAATTATTGAGCATTGATGCATCCAGTGTATTCATTTGTTAAGGAATATGGATTGAGCTGTGTTTCAAAACAGAGACAACAAAAATAGCGTATATTGCAGGCTCTAATTTTCTGTTGTCTGGGTTTTATTGTTGTGCAGGTAAGAGTGGAAGGGTCTGTTCAGAAGGTTCCAGAAGAAGAATCTGAGAAGTATTTCCACAGCCGTCCACGAGGAAGTCAGCTCGGTGCCATAGTTAGCAAACAGGTATTGTTGTTGTCGTTTTATGGTGATAAACATATTGTTGCCACATCTTTTACTTGAAAGATGAAATGGAAGTCTCAGCAGTCAGCACGCCTAAAAAAAATTAATATTAATTATGCTATTCCCCAGAGCACTGTCATTGCTGGAAGGGACGTTCTTCGGGAGGCATACAAGCAATTGGAACAAAAATATTCTGAGGGGTGAGAGTTTGAAATGCCAGCTGTATCCATGTGTGGTATCCATTGCAGTATTTTTTACTTTTATTGGCATGAATAAGGGCCTTTTTTTTGCTGGAGCTTATGGCTTTTGGCTGCGGTTTATGCCTTTTAAGCTGTTCGTGTGAGAGATTATAGAGTAACAGAAACTCACGTGCGGTTTTTGCCAATATAAATAAAGTCGGTATAGTATGTACTGCAATTAACTAGTAGACCCTATCTTTAAAAGATACTCCGTTTAAAAGTTAGTTACTGTAAAAAAAGTCGAAAAGCAGCTTTTAGAAGCTGAAAAGAACATGCCCTAATTCACTTTAAGCTGCTTTATTATGTGGCAGTTTGTTTGCTATCTTATTGCATTAATCTAGAATTTAGATCATATGTTAATGGTAACACAAAAATTGGATTAGCTTTAAAAAATTCAGAAGAAATGAGCAACCCAGCCTTCATAAACCCAATTTCACGAACAGGAGCCATCAAACTCGAGTGCTGATAATTATTTGTGACCATGAATTGACCAAGCATCATACCCTGATCAATTCGGCTTAAGTTTCTGGCTTCCGGCTTATTTTTTACTATTCACAAATTTTGTCTTTTTCTGAATTTTTGCCTTTTTTGTGCTTTTTTGCCGGTTCTTTTTTTCCCGTATTTGCTTGTATTATACGTAATAGGCTAACATATTTTATATTTTTAAATTTTTTTTTAAATTTAATTATGCTAAATAAGCCTCTGTCAACTATAGTGTTTTTTCAGCCAGCTACAGTGCTTTCAGCCATAAGCCACCAAAAAAAGCCCAACTGATCACCACCATAAGCTAGCGCACCTGTAAAATATCTGCACCTTCCGAGCCATATCCTTTGTCAATACAACAGTATGCAAGTTGCTGGTATGCAGAATCTTGATATGTGGAATACATCTCAAAGTCCCCAGAACCACTTGTTGGTATTAGTGGGACATAATTGCTATGAATTACCTATCTGCAATCAGATGCCTACCAACAGCTCTTGGTGCCTAAGTTTATGCTGCTAAATTATAACAATCTTTAATTAGCTGCCACATGTTAGTTACCAAATCCTGAATTTTATTATTCTATTCAGTCTCAAGTCTTAACCTCCTTGCTGTGTTCTGAATCTGCAGTAGTTTGATCCCGAAGCCTGATTACTGGGGTGGCTACAGATTGACACCAACACTTTTTGAGTTCTGGCAAGGCCAACAGTCTCGTCTGCATGACCGGTATGTTTTGTATGTCCATTATTTCGCTATCCATTTTGATCTTCAAAACTCTTTTGTGTGTCTGAACACGACAGCATGGAGTTTATCAACGCATAACACTTTCACATAAACAGGCTACAATATTCATTGAGAGAAGTTGATGGGAGTGCAGTTTGGCACATCGAAAGGTTGTCCCCTTGACTAAAAATCCCCTCCCAGATCTTTGGTAATAAAGGATCATCTTACTACTGCCATTCACCTTCTCCAGCAGCAAGGCATCCCAATTACTGCATGATGTTAGCGATGTGATTAGGTCCCGTGTTTGAGTCCCCGAAGCTCCATCTCTACCATACTGTGCACATCCTATTTTCTTATGGATCGTTCATTAAAGCGCGGAGTGAATGAGTGAATGTTATCAGATTTTGTTCTAAATGGCATTCGTTGAACCCGTCCAGCAGAATCTTGATGTGTAAATCTTATCATCATGTGTCGGTATACTAGTCTGTTGATCTGTGCGTCTCTAAAGAATAATACACTCGGAAGACAGGTTTTTTATCAGCAAAAAGGCCATAAATAAATATCTGTGCAGCAGTTTGATTTCGATGCTTACCTATGCGGCTATGCGTTACCTGTGTTTGACATTTGGGCTTGTGTTGACGCCAGCTGTGATGTATTTGCTTTTTATGGCAATAAGTAAAGATTG
Source organism: Dendrocalamus latiflorus (assembly GCA_017311315.1). Classification (NCBI taxonomy): domain Eukaryota; kingdom Viridiplantae; phylum Streptophyta; class Magnoliopsida; order Poales; family Poaceae; genus Dendrocalamus; species Dendrocalamus latiflorus. The sequence goes on along the minus strand of CM029677.1, from coordinate 14,551,916 downwards.
TGCAGCTGCGATTTCAAAAAAGAAAAAAGAGGAAGATTGTGCAGCTGCAGAAGCAGTTCGAGTTGTCATTCTTACCAGATTTCATAATAAAAATGGTTCTTACTTTCGATGCTCATTGCATAGGCAGATGCATCATAATTATGTGTTGTTAGGTTATAAGCTCAGTCCCACAATATACTCACTCTTTCAAAGTTTATAATATATATTTTCTTTTGGTATATAGACAAAAAAATAGTAAAATGGTTAGATTACTTCTAATTATTATGTGTAAGCACTATATTCAATGCATACATGTAGAAAATAGAAAATAAAGCTGTATATTTATTGTGGGTATAAAGAAAACATCACACTAATCTTGCATGTAAACATAAAATATGTTCTATATTTATGGGTAAGGTTATTCAAAAATATGTTCTACAAACTTGAACAGATGAAGTACATGTTTATAGGCATAAAAATGATACCGTTAGATTTGAATTTGAAGGTCCGTTTCATTTGATCATCATGATTTTTTTGTTAATTACAGTTCAATTTTAGTGCCTGTGCAATGTTTAACGGCATATTACATTTTGCAATGGAGAGTAATACGCAACCCTCTCGCGGAAATGTTAACCATTCCATAGCTATTCTCTGTAGCTACATTGGAAGGTTGCAAATAGGATGTCACTGAAGTGGTCTATGGTCGCTATGCTGAATGATGTTCTATAACGTGGAATCTTGTTGTTACAGAAATACTTTACAAATTCTATTAAGATAGCAAAAATGCTCAATCAAATAGTTAATTAGTAAAACAAAATCGTGGATTATATGCCATCGCAATGCCAAACTAAGCTAAGTTGAAGCCACGCTTCTAGTGGAAAAAAAGTCAAGACCACTCCCAATTTTCCCGAGACGACGGCTTGTAATGCTCCGTGGAGAAGTTAAATGGAACGCACACTTGTCTAAACACCTCTAGGTCGTAAGTACTGTAGCGTTGTTTTCCGTATCGTTAGCAGTTTGGCACTAAGCATTTGAGTATTGAGAAACAGCTTAGTGATCAAAGTTGTGTCTGGAGATCATGTATCTATGCCATTCTCAATTAGCCAGCTAGTTTTGACATTACCGACGAAGACGGCGAACGACAGAAGTCAATATACCCTCCAAAGCTGCCAACGCTCGGCTTGAGCTGTTTGAGTTTCTAACTTATCTTTACTATTTCTAATATTTGTTTTTTCTGAATTTTTTTATTTTTTTTGTCAGTTCTTTTTTCCTGTATTTCGAATTTTAATTTATTAAATTTAGTTATACCAAATAAACTACTATTAACTATAGTATAATTTTAATCAACTACAGTATAATTTTAACTATAAATTAATTTTTTCAGCTCAACGGCACTTAATTTTGCCATTACCGACGAAGACGGCGGCCGATCGAAGTCAAAATACCCCAGTCAATAGTTTAGAAAAAAACCATTTTCAAATAGTGGAATATCTCGGGACCGGAAATTTTCTCCGGTTTTCCCTGGAAGAACGCAGTTTCGCGTCGGCGCACGCGGCATGTGGGCCCCACGTTAGGGTACCTCCGTCATTCCACGGCAGTTAGAAATATCAACAAGCCTGCTCTGTCAAAACAGATGTGCTTGGCAGAGGTGTTTGGGACTGCAAACGGCTCTGTTTTTTCTGGGCTACTCAAAACTTTGGTTTTTTTTAGACTTTTTTATTTTTTTCTTTTATTCTTATTCATTTATATTATGATGATATAGCTTTTGTTTTCATTTTTTAAATTTAACTAGCCGAATGCCCGTGCGTTGCTATGGATTTTTAAAATTTATCATACTACATGTTTTAGAACTCACAGGTGATAAAAATTTTTGGAATATGCATACTGTTGTAGGGGTGGCCCCCACCTAAACTCAGCAGGCCTGGTAGAAGGTTATAAAGCCCAGAATAGGCCATGTGTAATGACATAAGTGCCCCTGAAGGGGATACTCAGATGTAAGGGTATAATTGTAAAAGCACTCCCCATGTGTGTATATATATGGAATACAGGCCATGGGGGAGAATCCAAGCTATTACTGTCACTATCTCCCAACTCTCCACTACCATCTCTCTCTGTTTGGTCTGTAGCCACAACAGTTGGCGCCGTCCGTGGGGAGGACAGGAGCAAGCCTGAAGTCCGAAGAAGGATGGCACCGGAAAAAGCTTCGTCGGCGGCGGCGAAGGGAAAGAAGGCGGCTGGGTCGGAGCGTCGCATGGGCACCAGGGCTTCGGCATCGGCTGTTGCGGGCGCGGGCGACGACGCAGGCGCGGTGGTCGAGGACGTCGACGCCCGTGCAGCGGCGACCAACCCCATCATCGGCGCGGCGACGACCGACCCCGCCACTGGCGCTGTGACGGCCGACCCCACCGACGCGACAGCGACCAACCTCGCCGCTCTCGCCGCAACGCTCGGCGGTAGCGCGGACCGGGCGGTTGGAGATAGCCACAACAGAGTGCCGACGGTCGAGAACACCCTACTGGCGGCCCTCAAAGCGTTCCAGCAGGAGCTGGAGGATCTCCGCGGGGCCGTCCGAGACGTACAAGAGGCTCGGAGCCAACAGGCCGCGCCAGTGATCGCCCCAGAGCCCGCGCCGGAAAGGGCAGACAGCCGCGACGCTCCCACGTCCGGCCGCGTGCCGCTGCGACGCGTCGATTCAGGGTCTCCGCTATCGGCAGGATTACAGCAGGCGGCGTGGCCCGAAGACTTCAAGTTCCCCAATGTCGTCAAGCCATATAAAGGCGATACGGACCCCCGCGAGTTCGTGCGTGTCTACGAAACCGCAATCGAAGCCGCGGGTGGCGACGACACCACAAAGGCGAAGGGACTCCCCCTCGCGTTGTAAGGAGTGGCGCTTTCCTGGTTTTTCACTATAAAGCCAAACTCCATCTACGCATGGGAGCAGATCCGCGACTGTCTTCACAACAACTTTCAAGGGAACTATGCTGAGCAAGTCGACGCGGACCAACTCTTCGCCGTGAAGCAGAAACCTTCGGAAAGGCTCCGGGACTATTTCAAGCGCTTCGCGAAGGTGCGATGCCAGGTCAAGGACGTTAACGAGACAACCGTCATCAACGCGGCCATACAGGGCCTCCGCCCGGGCCCCCTGGCCGAATACAACGCGCGCAAGCCTATCAAGACAGTCGCCAAGCTCTTCGACAAAATGGAAGGGTATGCGCGGGCCGAGGAAGATGCGCGAAGACGCAACGCCCCCGCTCCCGACCTCGCCCACGCGAAGCGCTTGCCATGCAAGGAGGAGGTAGGCGATGGTTCCCCGAGGCAGGGCCGGAGTCGACAACCCCGGGAGGACACTCCCGGAAGCGACGGCCCCGGGGAGCTGGAAGGCTCGTCAAGGAGCACGCGCAAGCCCCGGCGTCACCGGCGCAGACCACAAAAGGCTCGCCATGTCCTCGGCATTGGAAACGCCCTTCGGGAGCCTGCCCCCATATCGTGGAAAGAGGGCCGGGGATGTGAAGGCTGACCCGGTCATGACGAGCGGCCCCGGGCGGAGCAAGTGGTGCGAGGTGCATGGTTACGGCGATCACTATACGAAGGCGTGCACCGCGGTCACGGAACTGCGACGGGTGGTGGCCGAAGCTCGGGCCTCACCCCCCAGGCCCTGGGCAGAAGTCCAGGAGCAGCAGCCAAGGGGTGACCCCCTGCGAGCCTCCGCCAAAGAAGGCGTGTGGCACCGCACCATCAGCGTCATTACCGGAGGCTCCTTATCAGAGGCCCCCTTGGAGCAGTCACAGCCGTGGGTGCCGCCCCGCAACATCACCTTTACCCTGGATGACGCCAGGGGTGTGGAGTTCCCTCACCAAGACCCTTTAGTCATCCAGGCTCACATCACAGGCCATGATGTCAGGCGCATCCTCGTCGACGGGGGGAGCTCTGCAAATATTCTGTTCGCAGGGGCCCTCGAACGAATGGGAATCCCCCGAAGCCGCCTAGAGCAATCAGGAGCGCCACTTCAAGGCTTCGGAGGCCAACCGCTGGAGGCCATAGGGCACGTGTCCCTTCCAGTTACATTCCGCCAGGGGAGTAACACCCGAAGCGCGCACGTCATCTTCGACGTCGTGGACATCTCGCACCCCTACAACGTCATATTGGGACGGCCCACCATCAATTCCCTCAAGGCGGTCCCGCACCACGCCTTCTTATGCATGAAGCTCCCAGGCCCAGAGGGCGTGATCACTGTCTTCGGCGACCAGGACCTCGCCAGACGCGTCGAAGTCAGCAGCCGGAACTTACACCGCCCGGTGCACACCCTCTCGGGCATGCTTGGCGACACGCCCTCCGCTCTGGGATGGACGCCTAAGCCTCGACCCGAAGGTGGAGTCAAAAAGGTGCCGCTCCAGGCGGAGGGGCAGTTTGTGTCCATTGGCGAGGGGCTCCCTGCGGAGGTCGAGCGAGATCTACTCCAAGTGCTTTGGGACAACGCCGACATTTTTGCGTGGTCACCGGAGGACATCAAGGGCGTAGACCGCACAGTAATCGAGCACCGCTTGGCGGTTTGCCCTGACGCCAAGCCGATCAAACAGAAGCTTCGCCGTATGTCCATGGATCGGCAGCAAGCGGCCAAGCTGGAGGTGGCGAAGCTTCTCCGGGCCGGGGTCATCCGCGAGGTCCATCACCCAGAGTGGCTCGCCAACCCCGTATTGGTCAAAAAAGCCAGCGGGGCCTGGCATATGTGCATCGACTTCACGGCACTCAACAAGGCGTGCCCAAAGGACAATTACCCCCTGCCACGCATTGACCAATTGGTCGATGCTACCGCCGGGTGCGAGTTAATGAGTTTGCTGGATGCTTACTCTGGTTATCATCAGGTATACATGGCCGAAGACGACGAGGACAAGACCAGTTTCATCACACCAATTGGGACCTTCTGCTTCGTCAGAATGCCCTTCGGCCTAAAGAACGCAGGCGCTACCTTTGCCCGCCTCGTTGCACTTGCCCTCGCCGCCCAGCTCAGGAGGAACGTGGAAGCCTACGTCGACGACGTAGTAGTCAAAACCCGGCAGCTCGCTTTGCACGGCCGGGACCTCCAGGAGACCTTCGACAACCTCAGGAAGGCCGGCATCAAGCTCAACCCTGACAAACGCGTCTTCGGCGTCCAGGCGGGCAAATTGCTGGGCTTCCTTGTGTTCGGACGGGGCATCCAGGCGAATCCCGACAAGGTTGAGGCCATCATGGGCATGGAGCCGCCCAAGACGACGAGGGAGGTCCAGAGGCTGGCGGGCCGCATGGCAGCCCTGAGCCGCTTCCTATCCAGGGTGGCAGAGCGGGGTTTGCCATTCTTCAAGACACTTCGCGGGTGCGACGGATTTCGCTGGGATAGCGACTGTGCGGAGGCCTTCAACGAGCTCAAGAAACACCTAGCGAGCCTCCCCACTCTGGTCGCCCCAGCACCAGAGGCTCCCCTCTTGCTCTATCTGGCCGCGTCGGTCACAGCGGTCAGTGCTGTCCTCGTTCTAGAGGAAGGCTCCATACAACGGCCCGTATACTTCGTCTCCGAAGCCCTCCAAGGTGCCAAGACGAGATATACGGAGCTAGAAAAGCTAGCCTACGCGTTGGTCATGGCCTCCAGGAAACTTCGACATTATTTTTTGGCCCACCCGATCACAGTGCCTTCCTCATTTCCCCTAGCAGAGATGTTACACAATAAGGAGTCCACGGGGCGCATCGGCAAGTGGGCTGCCGAGCTCGCCCCGTTCTCCCTGACATACGCCTCGCGGACTGCAATCAAATCTCAAGTCCTCGCCGACTTCCTCGTAGAATGGACTCCGCCGGCTCAGCCCGCCCAGAAGCCCGACGACCCGGTCTGGACTCTCACCAACGACGAAGCTTACGGCGTCGCGGGCGCGGGCATAGGCGCAGTAATTGTTACGCCCGAGGGGCAGCGCCTGCTATACTCAGCGCGCCTCGCGTTCCCGGCCACCAACAACACAGCTGAGTATGAAGCGCTGCTCTTCGGCCTGACGAAGCTCAAGGCAGTTGGTGCGCGGCGAGTGCTCGTCCGCACGGACTCACGTTTGGTGGCAGGCCATGTAGACAAGTCATACCAAGCCAAGGACCCTGAGTTAGCTAAATACCTCACGGCTGTAAGAGCGAGGGAAAGGCATTTCTTGGGCGTCACGGTCAAGGGCATCCCTCGCGCGGAAAATGAGCAGGCCGACGCTCTCGCGAAGGCGGCCAGCCAACAGCTGCCACCCCCTGACGGGGCGTTTTACGAAGTGTTGCCGCAGGCGGCCATCGCGCAGGACAACCGGGACACGGCCCTCGTTCACCACATCGCCCAGCAGGGCGACTGGCGAGAGCCTATCTTCAATTTCCTGCAGGGCATCGCCGAGCCAGAGGACCACGCCGAGCTCCGGCGTCTGCAGCACCGTGCCAGATCCTTCCAGGTGTTTGAAGGGACGCTCTACAAACAGGGCGTCTGCGCACCGCTCCTACGCTGCCTCTCCCGCGAAGAAGGGAAGAAGCTCCTTGCGGAGATCCACGCGGGGGCGTGCGGGTCTCATCTCGCGCCAAGGTAATTGGTCGGCAAGGCATTCAGGCAAGGCTTTTACTAGCCGACTGCCATCACGGACGCCCAGGACCTCGTGCGTCGGTGCCAGGGGTGCCAGTGGATGGGACGCATCATCCGCAGGCCCCCGACGAACCTCAACCCTATTCCCCCGGTATGGCCGTTGGCACGCTGGGGCGTCGACATAGTGGGACCACTCCCCCGAGCCCCAGGGGACCTGCGGTTCGTGGTAGTCGCGCTGGAATACTTTTCCAGGTGGCCGGAGGCGGTAGCCCTAGCCAAGATAACCTCGGCTGCCATGCAGCGTTTCCTCTGGCAGAACATCATATGTCACTTCGGCGTGCCCAGGGAACTCACCGTCGACAACGGCCTGCAATTTGATGCCACCCCATTCAAGGAGTTCTGCGACGACATGGGCATCACGCTTCGGTTCGCCTCGGTTGGGCACCCCCAGTCCAACGGAGCAGTCAAAAGGGCGAACGGCGCCATCTCCATCGCCATCAAAAAACGCCTAGTCGGGCTGTCGAAGGGCAGGTGGCCGAGCGAGCTTCACAGCGTCCTCTGGTCTCTTCGCACAACCGTAACGCGCCCGACGGGGTTCACGCCTTTCAAACTCCTTTTTGGGGATGAGGCAGTGATGACTGAAGAAATTAAGGCTATATCGTGGAGGGTCCTCGTCCAAGCGCCCGACGAGAGCGTCGCGTATCCTTGGACCTCCTCGATGGGGCGTGGGCGAGCGCGGCCCAACATGTCGAAAAGTACGCACGCCAGACAGTACGTACTCGAGACCGGTCTGTATATCCGTGAAGGTTCAACCCTGGGGACCTCGTCCTCAGAACGACGCTCCATGCGGAGACCGTCGGCAAGCTGGAGTCCAAGTGGGAAGGTCCATACATCGTGGCGGAAGCGTTACAGAAGGGAGCATACCGCCTCGCCACACTCGAGGGACAAACTCTCCGCCACACATGGAACGCGGACAAGTTACGGCGATATTACGCCTAGAAGCAGGATGAAAATTATAATGGCATCAGCCCCTCCTTGTACGATGCTCGCCCGCGCAAACGAGAGTTCAATAAAGCTCGCTGTTCCCCAAGATAACAGTGTCTGGCCGCAATGTGCAGAGCACCACCCCCGCGCGCAGGTACGCTAGTCTACGGACTCTAAATGAAGTCGTAGCGTCGAGGTCCACCTCCGCACGCGCCAGTCTACGGACTCTAACTGAAGTCGTAGCGTCGAGGCCCGCCTCCGCACGCGCCAGTCTGCGGACTCTAAATGAAGTCGTAGCGTCGAGGTCCGCCTCCGCACGCGCCAGTCTACGGACTCTAAATGAAGTCATAGCGTCGAGGTCCGCCTCCGCACGTGCCAGTCTACGGACTCTCAATAAGACGCGAATCCCGCGCACGCACAAGCGCTGCACCTGCGTGTACTCGGAGTATAAAAACAGCATACAACATTAAGAACGGGTGCTACTTCGATTCACCACAAAAGATGTCAGGGTTACATGGCCATAAGCAGGAGCGCACATTACACCGCTCCCCTAACCAGCCGTCCATCCCTCGCGTGGTGGCGGTGCCGGTGGGCCTGCGTTGCCACCTTGGCGCCGGGGAACTCCTTCAAGCCAGTGGAGGAGGTCCCCGCCCCCGTGCAGCGTTTGTCGCACTGCGACCCTGGCTGCGTCCTCCCCGACATGGCCCCAGATCCGTCGGTGGAAGTTTCGGAGGTCGGGTTCGGTAAAGCGAATGGCGTTCGACATCGCCTCCGGCTGGGCAGGAAGGTCCAGCTGAGGGTTCGCCAGCTCATGGACATGTCTACACCCATGAGTGTGAAGCATGGCGAGGGCAAGGCAGGCGCCGAGGAAGCCGCAATGCTCGCCGAAGGTCATGGCACTGCGGAGAGCAACGCCGGCCCCTTCCTCGACCAGCCCGAGCGTCTCCGCCAAGTCCTCTGGCCCGTGGGTAGCGTCCGGGACGTCGACGCACAGGCCCTGGAGGGCCCGGTTCAGGGACTCCATCGCCCTCCACGCCGACATGGATGCATTATCCAGGGCGTGGTCCTTCTCTGCAAGAGACTCCACCAGTTGGGCCTTCTCCTCCTCTAGCGTGGCGATCTGCTGTAAAAAGGAGGTACGTTCCTCCGTCGCGACGCGCCGGACCTCCTCAGTCTCCTGTTGCGCGGCCACCAGGGCGCCCTCCAGCGCGTGAAGCTGTTCGTCCTTCGTGGCGTGGGCGTCATCCGCAGCACGAAGATCGACCTCCAGGGCTCTCCGCTCCGGGATGCGGGCCTCATCTAGCGCGTGGCCCAGGACAAGTGTTTGGAAATAGCAGAAAAGAGTCAGCAGGAGCCCGACAGTACTCTAGCACCCGCGAGCGCACATACTTACCCTTATCTCCGAGCCCCGCAGCGCGAGCGCCAGAAGGTCTCCCTCGCACGACGACAACAGCTGTTGGTCAAAGCCGCCGCGGGCGCGCTCCGCGGCTTCATGAAAAGCGCGAAGCGTCTCCAGGCGTGGGAGGAAGTCGGAGAGGACAAGCCCCGCCCCCGCCACGTCAGGGGCTGCGGAGACTTCGGCCACATCGACGGCGGCAGCCGCCTGCAGGACACCCTGTACAGGGTCCAGCACGCCGTGCACACCCCCGTTGCTCGATCCTTCACCACGTCCGGGAGACTTTGTCTCGCCTGATGTCGATGGAATGAGCGAGCAAATCGGGGAGAGTTTCGCGAAGTCGTGCGAGGAAAGCGAACTGCGCCTACCTTCTGCACCCCCTGCCATGGCAGGAGGGGGTGCTTGTTCAACCGCCAGTTGGGGGGCGAGTACCTCGGTAGGCGGTCGAGAAGACCCTTCGACCGCGCCGGCCGCGTCGGGCACTGCAACTCCAAGCACAGGGCCGACAACGCCGTACCGACCCCTTGGAGGCGCAGGGGACCGGACTCGAGGGTGTTTCGCCTGTGGTTCCACGGGCGATTCTTCCGCAACGTCGGTAGCCGTAGCTCCTGTCGCGCCTTCGGTCCCTACCACCCTGGGCGCGTCCTCGGCAGCCGCCGGAGGTGGCAAAGCACTGCCAGGAGCGACGTCGTCCCCCGGGTTGGCAGGTTCCGGCACTACGAGGGGCGTACTCATGGGCTCAACGGCACCGGCGGAGGGTGCCACCAGTGGGCTCGAGGCGACGCGCCCTCCCGAGCTGGTCCGGCCGGACCTATCACCGGCCGCACGTCCCGTCCCACCGGTGCCAGCCGCCGAGGCGGCTGGCGGGCTGGAGGCGGCAACCTCGGCGCAGGTTCCCGCTTGGCTACCGTCACCACGACGACTCGAAGCCCTTGCAGGAGCCTCCGCCGGCACCGCGCGCTCGGGCACAGCAATGCGCAGAACCTCGCACGTGCGGTTTATCCGCCCCTGCTTTGCCGTCTTGGTCGCAGCCTCACGCAGCTTGTGCTCCTTGAGTGTGTACGGGCCCAGGAACGTCGCAACCACGCACTCCGCATCTTCCAGCCGAGCCACTGCACAAAAGGGAACAAGTCGGTCAGCCACAGGCTACGCAGACATAAAGGGATGCGCACCAACGCACCGCGCGACTTACAAGGAGCGGAGGGCGGAGGCAGGCAAGACAACGACGGGCGCACCCCGTCCTCTCGGTCGTCGCCCCGTCGCCCGTACTTCCATCGGGCGGAGAGTGGCGCCACCCCGTACATCGTAAACTCTTCAGCCAAGTCGCGCATACTTAGCCGACGTGCAACGCCAGCAAGCCTCCATAACCTCCGTGCGTCATCAGCTTCCGGCTTCACACTTGGTGAGCTATTGAACGAGATTGGCCCACTTCGGCACAGCAGGCCACTCCTGCTAGTCACGATGTAATAAAACCACCGGCGCGTCCAGCCGGATTCCCACATCTCCAAGCGGGCCGGCGCAGGGAATAGCGTCGTGCAGCACTCTCGTAGCACGAAATCCACGCTGCCAAAATTGGATACAGCCCCCTCAACCTTCCTGGGTCGGCAGCACGCGTCGTGCAGGGTGGCGAACAGGCTTGCGCTGGGACGCCGACCCTCCGTCCGCATGGCCCATGTGAAGACGGCTAGGCGGACTATGGCGTTTGGCGTCAGCTGCGCTAGCTCCAACCCGTAGGTCCGCAGGACTTCGCCCACAAACGTCGTTGAGGGCATTCGAAGGCCGGTGTCGAAGAACGCGACAAAAACGATCGCCTCTGTTTCCTGGGGCTTCGGTTCCGTCTCGTCGCGGCGGGGTAGGCGAGCCCCATCACGCTCCTCGATCCTCCCTTCCCGTACAAGCCGCTGCAGCGTCTCCTCGGTCACGCGGCTCTTCCCCAGCACACGGGAGTAGCGACCTCCCGAGTATTCCATGGCGTCCCACCGCTCGTCACCACACGAGCGCCCCCGCAGCACCAGCTCGCAATCCTCAGAAGGGAAGGACGACTCGTCCCGGCTAGACATGGAGCCGCCGCCGGGATGGCGGGGGGCACCGTCCTGACCGGCCATTGTTATGAGATTAGGGCAAAAGAGCTATCAACACGAAGTAAGCAGAGATAGGCGGCAGGCGGGATAGAGCGCCCCCACCACAGCGAATGGCACCTTATAAAGCCCGCTCGCCTCCCCCACGACCAGAAGCGCAGCCAGATTAAAACCCTCAGCGGTTCGACTACCCACGACTGGAAAGAAGAACCGCCGGCATCTAGAGAGGCGTGCCTGGTAGGTGGCCAGGCAGCGTGCAACGCCAGACCGCGCCCGACACGCGTCCCGCTTGCCTAGGGAAGAGGCGAACGGCCGCGCTCACGCAACCGCTCACATCCCACGATGCACCAGGCATAAACCGCCGCGTGCCCCACCCACGGAAGGCAAACTGCACGACGCGACAGCCTTCCCCTTGACAGGCCAGGCGTCGGCACGATTCCAGCCGCCATTAAAAGCGCACTACCAGACCGCGGGGTCACAATGGTTCTGTGGCATAGCGACATCGGTGGCGCAAGGCCCGTTCTCACTATTTCGTCAGCCGCGACTCCGACTCGGTCCCCAACACCGGCCTCGGAGCCTAGAGGTCTGACCTCGCTGCGGCAACTCTCCACCATCACATCCCCGGCGTCTACTTCGGCTAGGCGCCAGCCCCGCTGCCACCCGTTCGAAGGGTAGGGGACGGAGCGCGCGCGCGTCTACTTCGACTAGGCGCCAGCCCCGCTGCCACCCGTTCGAAGGGTAGGGGACGGAGCGCGCGCGCGTCTACGTCGACTAGGCGCCAGCCCCGCTGCCACCCGTTCGAAGGGTAGGGGACGGAGCGCGCGCGCGCGTCTACCTCGACTAGGCGCCAGCTGTGCTGCCACCTGTTCAAAGGGTAGGGGACGGAGCGCGCGCGCGTCTACCTCGACTAGGCGCCAGCTCCGCTGCCACCGGTTCGAAGGGTAGGGGACGGAGCACGCGCGCGTCTACCTCGACTGGGCGTCAGCTCCGCTGCCACCCGTTCGAAGGGTAGGGGACGGAGCGCGCGCGCGTCTACCTCGACTGGGCGCCAGCTCCGCTGCCACCCGTTCGAAGGGTAGGGGACGGAGCGCGCGCGCGTCTACGTTGGCTGGGCGCCAGCTCCGCTGCCACCCGTTTGAGGGGTAGGGGACGGAGCGCGCGCGCGTCTACTTCGGCTGGGCGCCAGCTCCGCTACCACCAGTTCGAAGGGTAGGGGACGGAGCGCGCGCACGTGCTTACTTCGATTAGGCGCCACCTCGGAACGGAGCGCCCGCGCGTCTACCTCAACCACCAATCAAGGCGTCAGGTTCAGCTACGGCCTCAGCCTTCGGTCAAGTTCGGAAAAGTTCACAGGTTGCAGGGACGGAGGGGGCCAAAGGACTCGGCAACATGGCTTCGGCCCTGTGAAGCCCTTCACCATGAGAGGCTCCTGTTGTAGGGGTGGCCCCAACCTAAACCCAGCAGGCCTGGTAGAAGGTTATAAAGCCCAGAATAGGCCATGTGTAATGACATAAGTGCCCCTGAAGGGGATACTCAGATGTAAGGGTATAATTGTAAAAGCACTCCCCATGTGTATATATATATGGAATACAGGCCATGGGGGAGAACCCAAGCCATTACTGTCACTATCTCCCAACTCTCCATTACCATCTCTCTCTCTCTGTTTGGTCTGTAGCCACAACACATACAAACATGTTCTAAAAGTTTTTAAATTCGTCAAATAAGTTGGAAGCCATCGATCACACCTCGTGGTCATAAACCAAAAGACATCGACCACACCTCGTGGTCGTAGGTCGAGAGCCCTCGAGCACACCTTGTCGTCGTAAGTCAGAAGTCGTCGGCCATCACACGTGATGGTAGATCGGGAGCGGTTGACGATCGATCGTGGTCCTAAATCGAGACCTTCGACAATGGCTCATGGTCGTACATCGGAAGCCGACGACCATCGTTCGTGGTTGTAAGTCAGAAGCCATCGAGGATACCTCGTGATTGTAAGTCGGAACATATCGACCAGCGCTTGTGGTTGTAAGTCGGAAGACATTGACCACACCTCGTGGTCGTAAGTCAAAACACATTGACAAGCGCTTATGGTCGTAAATTAGAAGCCGTTGATCACACCTCATGGTCGTAAGTTAGAAGCCGTTGACCATCACGCGTGATCGTAGGTCGGGAGTGGTCGACCATCGTGGGTAAATGCATTGGGGAGGCAGCGACGGGGGGATGCAACGCTGTTGGGGGAAGTTAGGAGACTGCGACCAGATGCCACCGCACGGGGAAGAAATTGGTGGCGACGCTGAGGAGGAGGAGGTGCGGCACGAGGGTTTGGGGAAGAGAAGGAGGCGGTGGTTGTAGGAGGTGGAGTGGTTGCGGGAGGCGGAGGATGCGGGGGGAGAGAAGAGGAGGAGCGTGGCCCACGCATCGGCCCGACTTTTTCTACGAGGAGCAAAAGAACTACCTACATACGGATCTGGATGGCTGATTTTTGATCAGATGGCTGAGAAGAAAGAAGGGAGAACGGATCGACAACCACCAACTCATATTTTTATAATAGTAAAGATTACTCAGAAAAAGCTAACAGTCACTATAGTGTATTTTTCAGCCGCAAAAAGCTAGAAGCTTATAAGCCACATTGATATGTTCAATTTAGCTTTTTTATCACCTTTTGACTGTGGGTTTTTGCTTAAAATTATACTATAATGGTTGTTAACTTTCCCGAGCCATTTAATTAAAGAAAAAAAGGAAAAATACCTTTATATCTTTATAGACAATATAAAGAAAAAAGGAGAAAAAAGCAAAAGCAAAAGGGACAAAACTAAAAAAACTAAAATTAAAAAGTCAACATGTTCAGCTAAAGCCAAAATAAACGGGCTTAGACAGATCACTATATTTTGTCTCACCAAATCCCGTGTGCTGTTGTGCTTTAAGAGTATCTACAATAGTCTATATCACTTGTTACTAAAAGTATGGACACATCAGCATTTAGGTGATGAGAAGAGATAGTGAGGAGAGAAGGTGGGCTTGTTATTAGATAAAGAAACAAGCAAGTTGTTTCATACCAAGACACAAGAAATAACAAAATACTTTGTTGGAGACTTGCTGTTACCTAAAAACTCATTTTATGGGTCCCACTGTCTCCAAGCAAAATCAACCCAGATCACTTGTGTAGCCCACCATCTTATTGGCTTCCCTGTAGACCCTACTGCCCTCCTCTATTTTCCCCCAAGTTCTCGCCGTTCTTCCCATAGCTTCCACCTTTCTTCCCCCAAATACTACTGCCCGTCATCTGCCCCATCCCGCCGCTGTTTCTTTCCCACTCCCAACTGCCAGACGCTGTTGGAAGAAGGATGCTGCGTTGCTCGAGGAAAGACGTTGGCGTAGGAGGAAGAAAGCGGCAAGGGAAAAAGTGCTGCCTCCTCCTCCACTGTTGGCCACCGGCACAGGAGAAAGCACCACCGCTGCCTTCATCGTTGGGTGGGCTTCCTCTCACACCGATTTGTCTCTCACAACTAGGGTAAGTATTTGGAAATTTTGGATTTGTTTTGTGTAGCTGAATCTTTATTCCCTATTGACTGTGATCCAATTAGTACTTTGGCTAGTGGATGCAATGAAGTGTGGTATGATATAAGTAGCTACATGTAATTTCAAAATTGTTTATCTTGATTTAGTAGATGCAATCTCATAGGTACCATGATTTAGTTTAATTGGCATAACAACTGATGCATAAAAACATCATCTGTCCCAAATTTGGCACTAATTAATCTCTTTCTTACTAATGATGTTATCTGACGTAAGTTAACTGCAATATACTATGTCCTTTCTCTTGTGCTACAGACCTAGATTTACATCTTTCCTCATATTTTCATTTTTTTTTGCAAAAAACAGAGCCTTGCTACCACTACAATTTTTACGTGTTCATTTTTCCAGGGGAATGAATCCTCGTCCGCCTAGTGGTTTCACAAATTTTATTCAATTTCTGCCATTCCCACAACACTCGCATCCAAAAAATTTCCATTTTGTCGGTGTTTCTATGCACTATGCTCCATTGTCATCACCACCGGCCAAGGGAGTCCATAGATGGCATGATATGATAAATGAGCCAAAATATATAGCCTTATACTTTATTGTTGATTATTAAGAATCATACACATTTGTAGCAATTGAAGTCTTAGAAGCTCAAGATGCAATCTATTAGAAGGCATATTTCTTTTTATTAGATTGATTACTCTCCCCCTCTCGATAAGAAACTAAGAAACAAATAATTGTAGGTGCTCTAACGTACAGAAGCAGCAGCACACAGCCACAGCACCAACGTGCACGAACTCTCAGAAGAAAACACGAAAGCGGCAGGGGCAATATGGTCATTTACACGCCCCACGCCAAAGCAGACGAGATTACCCCGCACCGCCCACCAACCCAGCCCGCCCGACCCGACCGTCTGTCTCCTTTACACTACCCCGCTTCCTTCGACTCGACTCAAAACCCCAACCTCCCACTCCGCCCACGCCTCGCCCCTTCCCTTCCGCGATCCACGCTTCACTCGCTCCTCCGGCCACCGCCGCCGCCACACACGAGCTAGCAACCGCCGCTTCTGCTCCGGCCGGGTGAGGCGATGGCGGGCGGGGAGAAGGTGGACTACGTGTTCAAGGTGGTGCTGATCGGGGACTCGGCCGTCGGCAAGTCGCAGATCCTGGCGCGGTTCGCGCGCAACGAGTTCAGCCTTGACTCCAAGGCCACCATCGGGGTCGAGTTCCAGACGCGCACCCTCCTCATCGACCACAAGTCCGTCAAGGCCCAGATCTGGGACACCGCCGGCCAGGAGAGGCAAGCACTATCCTTCTGCCCGCCCGCTCTGTCCGATTCGACCTCGCCTGCCTCGATCTGCTCGATCCCGTGAATCTCTGATGATTTGTGGGTTTTTTTGTTGGGGGGGGGGGGGGGGGGTTGTGAGCGCATGCTGTGTAGTACGCGCATTAGTTAGTTTAATTAATGCCTTGTTAATTTGTGCTGGTGGCGTATGTCAGACTCTCCGGTAGATGGTACGTGTACAGCGGATGGTTGGTAGAGTGGTAGATCTCTGCTCCCTGGTGGTTGAAATGGCCGATTTAGCTTGCCTTGCACCCTACTGAATGGACAGTGGTAGATCTCTCTGCATGAGCGTGGATCCAGGCTGCTTAAGTTATGTGTGTTTTGTTTGCTGGACATACGGAGCAGAGCGAATTTAGCTGATGGAAATCATGGTGGTGGCCTCATGGGATTTACTAAATATAAACGCTTTTGTTTCATGTGGTGTCAAAGTTAGTAAGCCTTGGAGGCTACTCCGGTACATCGAACGGTGGCTGTGCGGGTACATGGTGCATGGGGATTTTACTAAATATATCGCAGTTCCGGTGCATGTGTTGTAGGTGGTAATGGGTGGAACATGATTCGCTATGTCAGTAGGGTTGGTAAATGTTAATGGGAATGTTGTGGTCAGAGTTCTGAGCTGTTTTTTGTTGAGCACTACATACTTCCAATCCTTCTGTTTACGCCAAGATCCACAGGATGTAAATGCATGCCGTGAGATCACCTTTAAATGCTATTAGATTTAGTACTTTGCCTATAAGAATGTGAGTGCAGTACTGCAGTACTTTTCAAAAGAGATTAATGTGACAATGACCTGAGGCCATAAATTCATCCTGTAACGCAATATGTTCATTCCTTGAAAAAAAATTCAATATGTTCAGTGTGTTGATTAATGTTCTATTCCCTACCAAGTGCGCTATAACGAGGCAAGTTTGTGCTAATGATGCCATTACATGCATTTAAATGTTCAGTTATGCCCTTTTGGGGGATGACCATAGTTGGCAAGTTTTGAGTTATTGCAAGAGTAAACATGGAAAAGGCGTGATAGGCTGCCTTATCAACTGTATTGATGCATTGTACAGGGGTAGCAACTAGCAAGCATTTGTTTCCCTTTTGATTGTCTTGGTTTCAAGTTCATTCAAACTAATAGAATATTTTGACTGTTGATATGCATGTGCGTGTTGCTGTTAGGGTATGACTTACTAGTTATTACAGTCTTTGGTATACCCGCTTGTTTAAGGTTGTTGGTGGCATTTCATACATTCTTATAGCATGTGAATATCCTATGTAGATCCTTGCTATTCAGATCCAGGGTTTGAGAAATAAGTTCTAGCCTAGTTTTCACTGAGCTACCAGTCCTCACCCAGTTACTAGCTTTGACTAGTCTGGAGCCAGCAAAGTTCACTTGCAAATCAAAATTTTGAACATTTGATGCCTGAAATTACCCTATAATTATTCAAAATTGTTGTGACTTGTTCGTAACTCATCTGAAGTAGGTTCATTAATGACAAGCATAAAAGGTCACCACTGGAGATTCAAATAAGCTGGCTCATTTGCTAGCATGATCTTCATGGGAAAGGGGTGGCTGGGGTGCTTGTACTTCTTGAAGAACAATCTTTGAAAAAACTGTGGAATGTGGATTGAGTTAAAAAACTTTGATATGAGTTTGTTTACAGATTGTATTGCTGAGCTAGTCATGTGTGTCACTGTGCAACCAATTGACTATTGTAGGCCATACCCTAGCTGAACTTAGCTATACCCTTAATGTATGCATTGCATGAAGTTTGATAATTTCGGATTCATGTGCTTTAAAAGTGAATGAACTTATGGAAGAGTTTAATGGAGCCAAACTAAGACATAATTTAATCTTGAAATAGACATGTCAGTAGTTTGCCAGTTTGTCCTCTTTGAATTCCAAATAGGGATACCATTCTCTTGGGGTACAACTATTTATTTGATAACTTTGGTGCTTGTTTTCTTGTCTAGAGATCTATTTTTTTACTGTTTCCAGCAAGTTAAAGAATTCATTGGTTCCTTCAGTTGTGTTTATACTTAGCTTCCAATTATGGCCGTTAAGTTCCACTTTATCATCCAAATTTTATTTCCCACTGACCTCTTAAAATGTGCATGCACACAATTACCTGCAAAATTTCTATATGTTGAATCAATTTTTCAGAGAGTAGATAACTACCTGCAACAATTTGTTCAAATGTTCTCCTAAGCTTTCCTGCTGTAGCTATTCTCTAACAACATGTCGTCTGCTGCTTGTAATTTTTAATGATACGGTATGTATTGCAACCACAGCCATTATTCGTTCAGGCTGCTGCTATTTTTTTTTCTGTCATTTGAATTGTAGTCTGTTTTGCACTTATGCATGTGGCGCACAATAGGTTGTCCTGTAAGTCAGTGAATTGGATTTGGTGTATCTTTGGAGAACTGCCCTATCTTTATTCTCAACTGTCACCCTGTGGGCAGAAAAATGTAACACTCCTAGCTCAATGAACATGGGTGGTTTCTGTAATTGAAGTGTGAAGCTTATGTGTCATACTATTTGTAATGTCTGCTGAACTTAGTTGCAGTGGTGACATTCATTTTGTACTTACTCTATCCTGAACATCATGTCTTTGCATTACCGCTTACCAAATTCACATGCTGCTTGTTTCAACTACTGCAGGTACAGAGCTGTCACGAGTGCATACTACAGAGGCGCGTTGGGAGCTCTGCTGGTATATGATATCACCAAGCGCCAGAGCTTCGACCACATACCTCGCTGGCTGGAGGAGCTCCGTGGCCACGCAGACAAGAACATTGTCATCATGCTGGTCGGCAACAAGAGTGACCTCGAAGACGAGCGGGCCGTGAGCACCGAGGATGCCAAGGAGTTCGCGGAGAAGGAGAACCTCTTCTTCCTGGAGACCTCCGCTCTGCAGGCCACCAATGTCGAGAACGCTTTCCAGACCGTCCTGACAGAGATCTTCAAAATCCACAGCAAGAAGAACATTGCGGCGGACCAGAAGGCCAACGGGGCTGTTCCGACTCTGGCGGGCAAGCAGGTCCTTGTGCCAGGCCCCGCGCAGGAGATCCCAAAGAGCAAGTGCTGCAGTTCCATGTAACCTCTTCGCCTGATTCGGTTGGGTTTGTGTGCGTTTTGAGAATATTCACGCGATCTTTCTGGATATACATCCTTACCAAGTCCTAGGTTTCAAGTATTGGCTGTTTTGGTGAGCAGGAGGATGGGATCGGTGCCATAGCTTTAGATTTGTCACTTGACGGTGAGGGTAGGGCGAGCAGAGGAGCTCTATTTTCGTAGGAGTGAATTGTGGGATCAATTACCAATAGCCATGTATGCCGATTGTTTTACGATACCTTGAAGCTGTTATGTACTGAATATTATCAACTAGTTACTATGATACTGTACCAAGTAGCGGATATCGGGTACCTGTATATGGCTTAGCTGTGGTGTACTGGATATCGGATATTGTGAGGAATTTTTATACTGGGTGTTGCTGAACATTGTTAAGTCATTTTGGGTATTCATGGTTCATCCAGTTTTGGAACGTAGTACTGACCTGTTGTGTCCTCTCACCAGGGCAAACAATTTGGTCGGCCGTGTCGCTTACTGTTCCATCAATAGCTAGCCTGGCCTTGTTTTATACAGCTTCTGCCTTTAGAAATTAAAAATCGTTTAGAACGCTTAGGCTTTTTAACACCATTTTTTTTATTTTTTTCTTTGTATTATCTATGGGGATATGATGAATCTTTTTTAATTTTATTTATTTCTATTTAATTGAATAGCCTAGAAAAAAATAATTAAAAGTCATTGTAGTCTCATTTTAACTAAAAGTCATATCACTTTTAAATAGGTATTAGACCGCTTAAGCTTTATCCTTCTATTAATTAACTAATTAACATAATCCTGCATAATACTTATCATTTAGGACGCAAGAGAAGATCGACCCGTGTATGTATGTCCAATTAATTCTTTCTGCCTCATCAGATGACCTACTGCACAAAATCGTGACCGCTCAAAATAATTTGACCGGTAATGAGCTCCATCCCAAATGTTCCAAATAATAACTCTCTATTCAACAAATAAGTTTTCAGATGTACGCAGACTGCAGTCAAACTTTTCTCTCTTTGTGTGAGAGCTTTGACTACAATACACAATAAAAAAAAATTCGGATTGATCACGTGAAAAATGATACTATTAGATTTATCGTAAAATGCAGTAGTATAATTTTGGGAAAAAAAGTCAATTTTACAGTCTTTAACTATGGTCCGAGTTGAAAAAAAAAATGTAACTTTAAAATCGTGTGAAACACAGCCCACAACTAACACTACCAACTTACATGACCCTTTTGGTCCAATCCAGTCTGTTTTTGTGCTGACATGGCTGCCACGTGATCTTAGGCTGTTGGGCTAAAAAGCTGTAGCTTATGGCTAAAATTGCACTGTAGCGGTTGAAATTTCACTGTAGCTGAAGGTGGCTTATTTGGCATAATTAAATTTAAAAAATAGAAAAATATGCTAGCTCATCACGAACAACGCAAACAAATACGGGAAAAAAAGAACTGGCAAAAAAGCTCAAAAAAGCCAAAAGTTCAGAAAATACGAAATTTATAAATAGTGAAAAATAAGTTAAAAGCCAGAAGCTGAAACTGAAACGAGCGATGTAGTTCGGCCTAACTCTAGTTTGGCTTGAGAAAAGTGGCGAGAGAGAGAGAGAGAGAGAGGAGGGCCGGTGCTGACGTTAGCTTCAAATCGAGACCTGAAGGAGACGGCAACACCTCAAGGAGATGGGTGGAGCTGAGCCCCGTGTGAGGCTATGGACGACGTAACAGCCGCGGGAGTGGAGCCCGATGTAACCGAAGAGGAGCAGCTCCTCCCTATCCCTCTACCCCTCGACGCTGCCAGCGACGGTAACGGAGACAAGCTCCTCTTTGGCGCTGCAGCAGAAGACAGGGGAGGCAGAGGGGTAAGGTGGTGGTGGTTGTTCTTGTCGCCGTTAGGAGCTTCTTGAGGAAGAGGAGGACTTGGACGAAGTAGTGGACGAGGACGACGAGCGCAACACGGCAGGCTCGACGAACTCCGGTGCCAGTGCGGGAGAGTGATTGAGTCTTCCGATGTACGGACCGGCTCTGTATGCGGCCACGTGCACCCGCCTCAGCGCCGGCGTCCGTGGGCGTATCCCCTCCGGGGCTTGCGCAGGTGAAATGCCACACACACACACACCAGCGGTGGCGTCCTCAATTCCTCATGTGTCTCACGATGTCGCCGCTAAGCGCAAATGCAGGACGGGTTGCCTCACGCACTTGGGCCTCCAACACGTGCTGATCGATTTCGTCCTCTTTTCCCAACTGTTTTCTTTGCTCCTAGTACTAAGTTGTCTTCCACTTCCACATCATTGCTACTGAAATGCCCTAAAAATTTCAAAACTATGAAGTTTTCATGAATTTTGCTTGAATTTGGAAAATTGCCAAAGTGGAAAGTTTTTCTTCCATTCCCGGCTTCCTTTTGGGGAAAGCTGCCATCGCCTCTGCCTTTTCATCATTTTGCTTGGCACCATCTCCCCTGTTTCCCTTGCCTATGCGTTGGCCTGTGCGCTCCACACTACTCGCCACTGCAATTTCATCAAACCTTGCACAATACCACACCAACTCGTCGACCGGACCATCAATGGCTGTCACACCACTCCCAGCCACGTGCCTTCTCCACATTGTCACCGACCTCGCCATTGCCACCACAACGACCATCTGCTCGACGTGTGCCCAACGCTTTAACTCACCTCGCCAGCATGCGTGCCTGCACCAGAGAGACACTGCATGCCTTGGCAAAAAGGACACCTGGCTGAAGTTCCTCGACGAACCACGCCGTCTTTAAAGCTAAGTCGAGCTACTTGCTAGCTTGCATTCACACCCAATTGCAATCTCATGACCTTTCCCTCCCAACTCCGACCAAGGAGCGCCGTCGTCACCAATCCCACATCGGTGAGCTCCAAAATGCGATTATTCTCTTATCCTCGATCCCAATTCAATTAACCATAGCCATAGCACTTCTTGGACACCACAAAGCCATCTCCAACCTCATTGATCTCTCTCGTCGCTCCTAAGCTATCGACGCCATGTGCCACCGCCGGCCATGCATGACCACCATGGACAGTCTCGCACAAGCCAAACTAACCTAAGCCATCACCACTACCAGCCTTCCTATGCAGCATAAAAGCTTGAACCACACCCGAACTAGGCGGAACCCTACCAGAGCACTGCCATGCCGTGGCCCTGCTCCATGAGCCACCACCACCGCTAGTCATCTCTAGTGCTCCTCTGACCTTGCGCATACCCAAAATGGGTTGCTCAGGTGTCACTTGTCCTCATAGCACCACCACTCGCTACTAGTATGTAACATTCCAAAATTTTGAAATTTGAAAATGTGAAGCTTTTGAATTATTTTACAATATGTTTTATTGGAATTTGGATTTTATGGTGTTTTCCTGAATCTGGTTGAGGTTTCAAAATTTAAGAAACTCATAAAAGACAAAAACAAATATTAGCAATGCCATAAAAAGGAATATACAAATAATGGAAATTTGAAACTTTAAATACGAATCTGACAAGATGATCCAGTATAAGAAGGGAGAAATCTAAGTTAAGAATATAAAATCTCATTTTGAAAATAATGGCATAAGTAGCAATAAAAAGTGAATGAATAAAATACAAACACATGTATATATATATATGTATATATATAGGTGTGCATATACAAATTGTGCAAGAAAGAGTTTAGCAACAGGAAGTAAAAATGTGCAAAATTAAATAAGCTAGAAAATACCAATATATGAAATTATATGTGTTTACATTCATGGGCACCCATAAATAAATAATAATAATAAAAGAAAAAAAATGCAACCGACTGGCCACCACCCCCGGCCCAGCCCAACTCTCCTGACCAAGCGCCCACCTCTCTCTGGCCCCGCTGGCCCGCGCCCGCGCCCTCTCCTTTCTCCCCTTTCGCCCGTGCGCCAGCGCCTCCTTCTCCCTCCTCCTTTCCTTCTCTCTTCTGCGCCGCGCTCTGCCTCGCCTCCCCGTGGCGCTCATGCACCCCACAGCCAGCGCTTTACCCCTGCCCCGCTCCATCACTTCACGCAGTGCATGCGCGAAAGGCTGCCTCACTGCACTGAGTAGTCCACCGGGAATCCTGCGCAGCAGCTGCTCTGTTACCTCCGCCTGACGCCGATGCGACCACACGCTCGCCCCACTCGATGCCGGCCCCCTTCCCGCCGCCTATAAGGTCCATGCGGTCCTTCCCCCACTTCGCCACCCTCCTCTCCGCCTCCCACCGCGAGCAATTGCATCTCTGTGCACCGTGGCTCGCCGGTGAACTACGCCTTCCCCAATTTCGGCGCCGAAGCTTTACGGTGAATCGCCGCACCCCGAGTCGATTACTCACGCATGAGCACCGCACGACCACCACGAAGTCACCCCCACCTTCGGCCGAGCTCCTCCTCAGCTCATCTTCGCCGGCGCCGAGCGCCACCGCCGCCCAACCCCGTCTCACGCCGCCAGCCGGCCTCGGGCCATCTCCGGTTCATTAGGCAGCACGGTAAGCCTCCCAATACCTTCCACGTACTCGTGCGCACGCCAAATTGTCCCCTCCTCCACGCCGGCGCTGCCGCCCCGCTCCATCCTCGCCGCCGGCCGCTTCGCGTTGCCGCCTGGCCGCCTCGCGTTGCCGCCCGGCCGCCTCGTCGACGCTCCGGCCAATTAGTCACTACCCTAGCCTCTCCATCCCCCATGCATCCCATTTTAGTGGTCGCCGCAGCCTCCCCGGTCACCGTCCGCCGCCGGCGATACCAACACCAAGCGCCGGCCAGCTCCTCTGTTTAGACCCTGCCCAATCCTTAGCTTTTCTGTTTTCCTGCCCTTGTAGCGTCAGCCCAGGCCTTCGGCCCACTTGGCTCACTCAGCGCGTTTAAGAATCACAGCCCTCAGGTCCCCTGATCGAACTCAGCCGGCCGCACCCTTTTCTCCCATTTGTGATTTAAATTTTTGTAGTCCCTTCCAATTAAGATAAATCAAAAAAATTAGGGAATAATAAAGGGAATGTAATAAATTCAATTAGGAGGTAAAATAAGGTTATTTAGCATTTGATATCTGATTATTTGCTACATGAACAACTAACATAGCTTAAATAGTTAATTGATTAGGATTACTGTGTATATTTAGGCTCTCATGAAACGATGATGTAGTAAACACATATTATTCTTAATTATAATATATATGCATGTATGCTATAACGTTTATCATGCCACCATGAAATAAATATTAGTGGTAAAAATTTAGCTAAATAGCAAATACTGAAATGAGACCTTGAAAAGTAAGCTTTGCCCAGGTAGTTAGGTTAAAACTAAGATTTGAAATGAAGCTAAGCCTAGCGGTAGCTAAAGTATAAGAAGGATAAAAATAGTGCCATCAATTGAATCTTAACACTAGTTTTAGTACCTATTTATATGGGTATAATTGTATATATATATAGCAAGCGGAGACCCGTATCAATAAACCTTAATTCAAATTAAGCTCAGCCTAGTGGTAAATGGAGGTACATAAAATGTCGTACTACAAAATGCTATATGCCCTAAACATTACTACTCGACAAAATACACCAATTCATAAGAATACCCTAACTCATGGAACTTCCTTGATATATATATATATATATATATATATATATATATATATATATATATATATATATATATATAAAGATATTATTAATAAAAAGGTAAGGTTATCATGTTCTACCACCGGCCTTGCCTCAAATCACTCGAAACACCCACTAACTCATAATAAAACTAAATTGAGTTTACTCGGATTTATTTGGATCGTTTGAGTTATTTGCTTTTATTTGGATTCAGTTGCTTGTCGCGTAATTAGAAATTGGAAGTCCTGAAGATTCTATAGATCAAGCGAGACCAAGGTTGATGAAGACCAGGAATTAAAGATCATCACATGGGACAACATTGCGTGAACTCAAGACTGCGGTAAACCGCGCCAGGCGAGTCAACACTTTGATCATATTGAACCCAGCATTTCAAAGCTATTTCCTTTTAAATTATCAACTTGCATGCTACTATTTCATGAAATATGATATGTTTGATTTCCGCAAGTTAGATATATCCTGTTATTGCTATTGTGAATTATTCTCCTTGCCATACTTGGAAATGTGAACCTTGTCACCATAGTAAGAATTAACATATGATTTCACAAATTAAGTCCTTATTTATATGGCATGCTTAGGAATGCTAGCTACTTGGGGTGACACTAATGCCCCAAGGAATACCCTTTCAAACTATTTTGAACATGATGGGAAGTTTATGGTGTGATGCCATAAGCCACATATGGTGCGATGCCATATGTATTGTTGGTGCGATGCCGACAATTAGCGTATGATGCGATGTCATACGCCGCCCTTGGTGCGATGCCAAGAGGCAGCTTATGGTGCGATGCCATAAGGTTAGTTAGTGTGATGCCAACAATAAGCATATGGTGCGATGTCATATGCCGCCCTTGGTGCGATGCCAAGAGGCAACTTATGGTGCGATGTCATAAGGTTAGTTGATGTGATGCCAACAATAAGCATATGGTGCGATGTCATATGCCGCCCTTGGTGAGATGCCAAGAGGCAACTTATGGTGCGATGCCATAAGGTTAGTTGGTGTGATGCCAACAATAAGCATATGGTGCGATGTCATATGCCGCCCTTGGTGCGATGCCAAGAGGCAACTTATGGTGTGATGCCATAAGGTTAGTTGGTGTGATGCCAACTATAAGCATATGGTGCGATGTCATATGCCGCCCTTGGTGCGATGCCAAGAGGTAACTTATGGTGCGATGCCATAAGGTTAGTTGGTGTGATGCCAACATGATTACATGGATTATTTCAACTAATGGTTTAAAAATGTGGTTTCAAACCTGCTAGGTCATAGGAAATTTTTAAGTAATTGTATTCAAAAGCACTCTTTGGCAAACAAAATAGCCCTATGCCTTTCCATTGACAAGCCATGCATGTTATATATTTGCATTCTGTGTATTGGCTTGCGGAGCACGGGGTTGAAGTGCTCACACTCGCTTTTGCGACAGAATTCAGAATTAGGAATCAAATCACCTCGCCTTAGCAACAAGATTGGACAAGCTGGCCGAGAAGATGAAGATGTCAAGGGCTAGGTCGCGAACCTCCAGTTGGCTGCCCGTGGGCATGTTCTGAAGGTCCCACCTGTGTGCTTCGTTCTTCCGCTGCTGCAATTTCTTGATTTCGGCCTAATCGGCCCATGTGTAAGTTTACTATTATATTTACGCTTCCGCATGATATGTATTTTGATATTCAGAACTGTAAACTGTGAGCACTATCTACTGATCCAGGGAATAGTGCAGTGAATCACAGTGGATTTGGATTGAAAAATCCGGGTCCGACATAGTATCCCTATTCGACGTGCAATTATCGTTGCCATCTTCCTCCTCTGCTGGATGGGCCACGCACCTTGCAGACCAAGCAGTTGGGCAAATACGGTAATTAAGTAATTTAAATTTCATGGGCGACGAGCGGATAGCACGGATGACCCCGATGCATCACATGCGAGCGACCTGGATCAAACAGCAGCGGCGCGTGAGCGGTCACGATAGTGCCACGTCGCGTCCCTGGGTCGTTTTCAACTTCCGGCTTCACTTCTCTAGCAGAAAAACAGAGCATGGTGACGCACCGCAATTCTGCTTCAGCAGTGCTCATTGGCGGAAAGGGGGACACGGTTGGGTTCTTGGGAGTATGGTGAGTCTATTTTAGGGCTTTGGGAGGCGCGGAGATGGATGGTGGTGGTTGGCGACCGGAGAGAAGGTGGCGGCCTCTACGGTGGCTTAGAGATACTCCGGCGAGTCTCAAGCGAAATGGGATGCGGTTTGACCATCTATGAGGCATAGGCTTTATGGTGGTGGTGGTTTGGGTCGGAAAAAGCTCAGTTAGGCTGTCCACGTGAGTGGCCTTTCGACCGGCGGTAGCTTCAGCTGCCAGAGCTTCCAGCGAATGCTCGCGTCCAAGCGAGCATGTCAGCGTGTTCAAGGAGCAAAGGAGGCCATGTCAGCGAATGCAATTGAAAAATAATCGATGAGAGAGCGAGATTGCTGTTTGAGATCACAGGGCACAGGGGAAGATGGTAGGGAGGCTATGGTGAAAGAGAACTCGATTCAGCGGTTTTGCTGGATAATTGAGAGTGGCATGGAGCTTTCTGGAGAAGCAATCGGGTTTTAAAGACATCATAAAGTAGTGGGAGCAGTAGGTCGGTTTCGGGCGCTCTCACGCGCGTGGGTGAGGAGATAGGGGCAGGGCTCTGCGATAGAAGTGATAGCAGGGTGAGGTGGCTCTGCAAGTTCCGTGGGAGCTGGTGAGAGTTGACGCTACAAGTACAGAGCAGGGCACGCATCAGCCGGGAGCTACAGTCTGCGGCGAGAGAGGGGAAGTGTGAGCCGAGCTGCGCGCGAAGCGAGGTAGAGGTTGGGAGCTAAGTGACTAGAAGGTGGGGCCACGGAGCAGAGCAGGTGTGAACGCATGGGAGCGGGCGGCGTCGGTGCGGCGCGTGGACGGCGCTACAGGGAGGTGGTGGAGGAGGCAAAACACAGGGAGGCACCAGCGGGAGGGGAAGGCGGAAAGACAAAAGGGGAAAGCGGAGTCTCCGGAAGAATTGCCAAATTAGGAAGGTTTAGGAATTCAAGCAAAATTCAAACAAAATTTCAAAAGTTTTGAAAATTTTGGAGCATTTCAATTCCGTTTGCTAATCCTCCGCATGTTCGACGAGAGCCCCAGGCCAATCCGCTGCAAAGGTACGTACACTTCGGTTTAGCTCATTTCTTTCAATATTGATCTTTACCTTCTTGGCTGCCAGGCGGTGGCGGCGACGACGATCGAGCAGAGGCGGTGTGCCGAGGCGCCGGCGAGCCGCTCGGCGTGGAGGACGTGACAATGGAGCTGCCGACGGCGCACGAGGTCCTCGTCAAGGTCGTCTGCAACTCCCTCAGCCACAACGATGTCGCCTACTGTCGAATGAAGGTATGTGTACTTACCGTACCGTCTGATCTCCATCGGTCGAACGGAGCTTCCCTGTGCCCACTTCCCTGTCCCCCTCCCTGTTCCCTTCAATCTGGAGCGTCCAAAGTTGATCCAACGGCTAAGCTTTTATATTTTCACTATTTGTCCATTTTCATCTCAAAATTAAAAATAAAAATATGTTAAACCATGATAAATAATAAAAAATACAGAAAAAATAAATTTTATTTTTTCTGTAAATAAAATTTATTGCTTTTATATTTTCACTATTTGTCCATTTTCATTTCAAAATTAAAAATAAAAATATGTTAAACCATAATAAATAATAAAAAAATACAGAAAAAATAAATTTTATTTACAGAAAAATAAAATTTATTTTTTCTGTATTTTTTATTTTTTATTATGGTTTAACATATTTTTATTTTTAATTTTGAGATGAAAATGGACAAATAGTGAAAATATAAAAGCTTAGCCGTTGGATCAACTTTGGACGCTCCAGATTGAAGGGAACAGGGAGGGGGACAGGGAAGTGGGCACAGGGAAGCTCCGTTCCCATCGGTCACGGCGGCAGTGTCTCCTCCTTGAATTAGCTGCTCCCTCCGTACTATTTTAGTTGATTTTTTTATTTTTTATGGTCTTTAAGATACGACTTTGATCATTATTTTTATAATTTTACAATAAGATATATTAATAAGTTATAATACTATAAAATTATTTTAACAATAAATTTAATGATATAATTAGCGTATAGCTAATCTAGATAATTTTAACTCTATGAATAATTAAACTTTAAAAATTTTAACAGCATATATTCTTAGAAGTCAAGTAAAAAAAATGGAGGAAGTAATAAATACAATGTGTTGCTGTGTCCGATTTGTTCCATTGCGCGCGCACAGGATTTTCCCGGGGTGTTGCCAAGAATACTCGGCCACGAGGCTTATGGGTTGGCGATGAAATCTCCTCTTTTGCTATGTTTACAAATGAGCTGATTTCTCCGCGTGTTTACAAGTTGCTAACCATTGGTTAGTCCCACTATCTACGAGTTATATATACTGGTCCTTAACCCGTGCATCTGCACAGATTTTAAGTGATGCACATTTCATTTTTTAATTTAATATATACTAATTTGTGGTGGAAATATTGTTTTGATTGCAAAAACCTATATTTGCTAACTCAAATTATTTCGGTGTTCACATTTTTCATTTGCAGTATGTTTTTTCTTTTGTAAGATCATGTTTATATACCAGAGGGCAAACACTAAAAAACGATTGATTTGCATGCAAGAATGAAAAATATAGGGACAGGAAACATATGGGAATAGAAAATGAGTACATATGTGAATTTTCAGTTTTACATATTATGAATTTAATTTTAAGTCTCGTACTTACACAACATTTCAAACATGTAGTCCCTCTGTTTTTTATTTAACTTTTTATACGAAAAATATATCGTTAGATTTATTATTAAAAATATTTTCGTAATATTATAAAATTATTAGCATAATTTAGTGTAAAGTTATAAAACGTAGTGATTAAAATCGTATCTTGAAGACCATAAAAAATCAATCTTTAAATTAAAAGAATGGAGGGAGTATAATCCAATTTGTACTTGAAATTCTAGAATTTTGGACACTATTGGACCCCTGTGCATCAAGAATTCCGTTTTTGGCCCCCTGTGCAAAAAAATTCCAAAACTGGACCCCTCTCCACCGCGCGTTCGCCACCGGCCGCCACCTGTCCCGGTCGTGCGGTCTGGAACCGCACGACCGCACTGTTCACCCGGTCGTGCGGTTCCAGACCGCACGACCCGGCCGGCCCCGCTCGCCACCGCGCGTCCCCGCTCGCGACCGCGCGTCTCCAGTCGCCAGCGCGCGTCGAACGCTCCGACCGCGCGTTCCACCTCCTGAGCGCGCGACTGCAGTGGCGAGCGCGCGACCCAGCGCCCGAGCGCGCGTTCAACCCGGCCGACCGCGCGTCTTGTGTCCGAAGAATTGTCCACCAAAAAATATGTATTTACTGTGTATATATATTTATCCATATATGAAGTAATTATTAAAAAAAATTCATGTGTGTATATAAAATGAGTGGAAAAATATGAATTTGAAGTGGAGTCCACTGTAATACTTGTGTAATTTTTTGTGCAATTTTGAAAATTTAAAATATTGTTTGGTACAGTACGAAGGAAATTTGTGTGAAGTAACGATTAGTGTATTTATGATTTTCATATATTGCTGACCGTGAAAAATGTGTTGAAGTGACAATAACAAATTTCGATCATGGTATGTTGTTTTATTAGAAGAATTTAATGAAAATTTTTTTGAGCACAAATGTGATATAAACAATTGGACGAAATGAATGAAAGTGATATTGAACACGTGGGAATGAGTGCAGGAACTGTAATGATTATAAGTTTTGTTAATTTTGTAGTTGTGAAACAGAAAAAATTCTGCTAAAATTGTAAAACAAGTTTATGTTGATTGGCTCGTTGTAGATGCATAAAAAATTATGGTAATTTTTTTAGGAACGATTGTGCGTAGAACGATCGATATATAAAGTGGTAAGTGACTTTTAGGGTTTGGGCTGTTTTTAGGGTTTGCAATCTCCGTGATTGTTTTAAGTTTTGGCAATTTTGTAGTTATAAACTGGGTAAAAATCAGATAAAATTTTAATAAAAGATTATGTTCATTGTAAGTTGTAGATGCATAAAAAAATTTGGTAAATTTTTTTTAGGACAGATTGACTGTAGAACGGTCGATACATAAAGTGGTAAGTGATATTTCGAAGGTTAGTGAGAATTCGTGTACGTGAATCATGGAATGATAAAATACGAGATAATAAACTTCATAATACAGTTGGGAGTAACATGCCGCGTAGATTTTTATTACATGCATAACATATAGCATGATATGCGACTAACCGACCCAACTGCTCGTACCACCTACTGTGTGGACCGGGGCCACTTTCCCTTCCTTGCCCGCTCGGCGTTGAACTCCTTCGCGGCCTCTTTTGCCTTAGCCGCAATTTCCCTCTTTCTCTCGTGCTCCATCTCGCGAGCCTCCCGCTCCCTACGCGTGCACGCTTCAAGATGAGCTTGCGTCTCGCGCTGTATACGCAGGGTGTGCTCGTGCTTGCGGCGCTCCTCCTCCAGCAACTCCTTCTCCTTTGTGACATTCCACTCCTCGAAGTCGAGGGTCCATTGGTCCTCAGGGTGGATCTCAAGATCGATCCATTTGCGGTAGCCACACAGGGGCTCCGGAGACTGTAAATACATGGGAGATATTGTTAGTGCGTGGTGTGAAGGAGAAAAGGTAGGGGAAAAGGAGAAAAGATATTGTTACCGGCTGCCGATAGGTTGCGGTGTCAAAACGGCGGTTGGGGTAGTCACTGGAGTAGTTTGCGCAACCCCAGTAACGCATACCTAGACTGATGCTGTGCTTAGACTTGAAGAACTTGCACACGTCCCCGCACCAACAAAGGGGAGGTGTCTCCCCCTCAGGTGGTAGTTGTGGCGAACGCTCGGTGGGGACGTCCGGGATGGGGTTTTTGCTACGCGGGCGCTCTGGGGGGACCTTTCATCGTAGCACGATGGGCTTGTTCTACCCGGGCCTGTATCGCCCTTATTTTCTCATCGCGTGCGGCATCGCGGGCCGCAGCTGACCGTGCTATGTCACGGGTCTCCTCCCAATCCTTCACCATCTTGTCCCATTGCTTCTTCTTGCCTTTGTCCATCCCGGTTGGGTAAGGGAAGCGCGATGTAGTATGGGGTTTGGATGTGCAATGTTCGCTGGGAAATGGAATGCATGCCAATTTATAGGGGCCGTTTTGTCTCTACTCGTACGTCTAAAGCTGGTCTGCGTGGTGGTAGCAGTGAGTAAAGATGGGAGTGCTGCGATATCACTGAAAAAAGGCCCCGTTTTGTACTGTCTCTGAGCAAAGCTGCCCTGATTTGTCATCTCACTGAGCAAAGCTGACATCTTGTTGTCATGTCACTGAGAACAGCTGCCCTCTTTAGTACTGTCACTGCCCAAAGCTGGCGTGTTTTGTCATCCCACTGAGCAAAGCTGCGCCGTTTCGTCATGTCACTGCGCAAAGCTGGCATGTTTTGTTATGTCACTGAGCAAAGCTGCCCCGTTTTGTCATGTCTCTGAGCAAAGCTGCCCCGTTTTATCATGTCACTGCGCAAAGCTGGCATCTTTTGTCATCTCACTGAGCAAAGCTGCCCCGTTTTATCATGTCACTGCGCAAAGCTGACATCTTTTGTCATCTCACTGAGCAAAGCTCCCCCGTTATGTCATGTCTCTGAGCACAGCTGCCATGTTTTGTCATCTCACTGAGCAAAGCTGACCTCTTTTTGTCATTTGACTGAGCACAGCTGCTCTCTTTAGTAATGTCACTGCCCAAAGCTGGCATGTTTTGGCATCCCAATGAGCAAAGCTGCCCCGTTTTGTCATGTCACTGCCCAAAGCTGTCATCTTTTGTCATCTCACTGAGCAAAGCCGGCATATTTTGTCATTTCACTGCGAAAAGCTGTCCTCTGTCATCTCTTTGAGCAAAGCTGCCCCGTGTTGTCATGTCACTGAGCAAAGCTGGCCTCTTTTGTCATTTCACTGCGAAAGCAGACCTGTTCTGTCATCTCTCAGAGCAAAGATGCCCCGTTATGTCACGTCTGTGCGAAGAACTGTCCTTTTATTCGTTTGAGGTGAATGCAGCAAGTTGTCTCGTTTGGTATAAGTAGCACGGTTGGGGTCCCAGCACATTGTTCAGTCGAACAAAGAAGTACCCTGTCTTTCGTGCTTGAACAAACCATGTCGGAAGCCGAGGGGCCAGTGGGATTTGGGTCACCGAAGGACGACATTCCCTTAGAAAGGAGGGATATGTTCGGTCCACAGTACCGATTGATGCCAAGTCGGCGTGCTCAACCAGCGTGGCCGAAATGCAGGCACAATGAGTACGCGGTCGTCCAGATCTTGGATTCCCCGAACGATGGCGGGCGACGTTTCTTCCGATGCTCACGCTCCGGGGTACAATTTAGTAATATTACATTTTTGTATTGCTTATGGACCCGCGAAGTTAACCGTCCTTTTTTTGCAGATGGCAAAATGCGACTTCTCCCGCTGGATCGACCCTCCTCATGAACGGTATGTTGATCGTTATGTGGATACATTATGGGCTCGAATATGGGACTTGGAGTACCGAATGGAGAGCCTCACTGAGGAGAACAACGACCTCCGCGAACAGATGCAACGCGAGAGGGGCAACGAGGAGGTCGTGAATATAGGAAGCTCTTATGATCCCACATGTTGCTGCGCGAACCCGAGCTGCATATGTGCATGCCATTCCCACGAGGCCAGCCACGTCCGAGGCGGCCCCCTCAGCAATTCTCCATGTGGGTGCCACGAGGCTCGTTTGGCATGTAGGTAACGAGGGTTATTGTTGTTCGTATTGTAGTTCATGTATGCGTTGAATTAAAATGTTGGGTGTACTACTTTCCATAAATTCTGTATGTGCAATGTATGTGTTGTTTCGTGTTGTAAGTGCGTGACGCCTTCATTTTCTGCGACCTTCAGGTTCTGTGGCCTCTTTCCGTAACGATGTAATGTGTAACGTTGTTAAGCATGTGATGGATTGGTTGTTATCTTCGTGGAGTTGTTATGACAAGCCAAAAAAAATGCACTGCGCAAAGCTGGCCTCTTTTGTCATGTCACTGCGGAAAGCTGGCCTCTTTTGTCATGTCACTGCGGAAAGCTGCCCCGTTTTGTCAAGTCACTGGGCAAAGCTGCCCCGTTTTGTCAAGTCACTGGGCAAAGCTGCCCCGTTTTGTCATGTCACTATGCAAAGCTGGCCCGTTTTGTCGTGTAACCCAGCAAAGCTGCCCTCTTTTGTCATGTCACTGAGCAAAGCTGCCCCTTTTTCTGAGGTCACTGCGCAAAGCTGGCATGTTCTGTGTCCGCACTGAGCATGCTGTCATTGCCTGATGCCTTCTTCTTCTGTGGTCTTTGTGCGTGAGGCTGCCCCCCACAGGCTATAAAAGGGGGCCATTCCTCACCTAGTCCCGTGCCTTGTTATCACACAGCCTATAAAACGGAGCCATCCCTCACATGTTATCAGTCATCTCCTGAGTTAGTTGTTCGCAATCTTTGTAGTTTTCTTTCGTGCTCACTCCCCCGGAGTAGGCAATGAGTCAGCTCAGCACGTCTTCATGGGCACCCACGGTGATGTGCCCAAATTGCAACACGGTGGTTATACGTAGGACATCACAGACGACCGCGAATCCTAGCCGACACTACTACAAGTGCCCCCAACACTCGGTAAGTCTGATTGTTTCGGGTTCATTCAAATCGTGGTGGTATGTTTAATAATCGTCTTGTCATGGAATTGCAGGAAGCTGCTGGTGGTTGCCGATTCTGGGTGTGGGAGGATGAAATGGGAAATAGGACAGACACTGTTCGCCGTGAGAGAGCTGTCGTGGGGGGTTGCGACCCCGTCGGGATGCGGCATCGTTTCGACAGACTAGAGTGGAAGATAAATGTAATGTTGTGTGCTATTTTGTTTCTTGTGTTTATTGTTATCCTAAAGTTGTAGTGCTGGAGGTTCTCCTCGTGTATGTTGTCAATGTTTTATGCTATGTTATCGTCAAGCTCTTTTGGTAATGTTTTATGTACGGTTGTGTTGTATTTTAGTTGTTGTGTTCGTTGGTGTGTTGGTGGTTGTACTACTTGCTACATTTCAGGTACGTGCAATGTATGTGTTGTTTCGTGTTGTCATTGCCTGATGCCTTCTTATTATGTGGGTTATCCCGTGTTGTCATCTCTCTGTTGGATGTATGCCCTAGTAAATCAAAGAACTTAGAGCAACCCTTTTATACTGGAAACCATCTTTGAACATCAAACCATCAAGCACTTGAAAAACATCACAAAAATTACAAAAGCACAATTAAAAAAATTCATTCATCATCTCCTTCTCGCCGCCTCGTACGGCGCAAATGATCCTCTGAGAAGGTGAACCTACTAGGGGAGCGTGGTGCATCGTGAAGATCGTAGCGCGAGGGCTGTGGCCGAGGCGGTGGTGGGTACAACTGTGTGGACAGTTCGGACGGCTGGCCAAAAATCATAGAGCCCAGCCATTCGGAGGAGGTGTCTACGTCCTGCTTAGATGGTACAACTGAATTAGGCAATGGAAAGTACAAAAATTGTTATTATGTATAGCTTAGAACGTTAGTGCATACCGGGGTATGTGGCTGCTGAAATGACGATGTCGACGGGTAGTCCTGCATGTACTCCTGCGATGACATGCCTTCATAGGTCTGCCCAAACCACCTGTCCCGATCATTTAGGTTGGTCTGCACGGTCGGGAGATACGAGGGCATGGGCCCCTCTGGTTCGTCCGCAGAGTCAGGATCGCCCTCTGGAGTGGGCCCACGTCGCCTGGAGAGCGCGGTCGCTCGTCCGTCGCCCTCCGTGATGATGATGCCCGTTGCGACGTGCTATCCCGTCGCAATTGCTGCAGGACGAACATGTGGTTAGACATAATTGGTAAACGAGTGCATGAACAAATAGTTGGCAATTGTCAAACCGCCGGGCCGAAGCGCGTGAAGGCCGAGCGAGCGTCCGGAGTGGGCCCCCCTCGTCCTGGAGAGCGCGGTAGTTCCTCCGTTGCCCTCCGTGATGACGTCGCCCTCCGTAGCAGCGTGCTATCCTGTCGCAATTGCTGCAAGACGCACATGTTGTTAGACATAAATGGTAAATAAGCCGATCAAAAATAGTTGGCAATTGTCGAACCGCCGGTCCGAAGCGCGTGGAGGCCGAGCCACCGTAGCTGGCCCGACTCTCGGACTGGGATGGACGCGACGTCGATGGCCGTGCTGATGGTGGTGCTGACGGCGGCGCGGAGGGAGGTGGTGGTCCCTGGCCACGTCCGCCACCGCGTGTAGCAATAACGTCATCTCGGTGGCGACCACAACTCAAGCCCCGTATCGCACCCCTTGCAGTTTCGCTGATGCTGCGCATATAACCTACCCACCGAGATTCCGTATTCGACTTCCTACGTCGTATAGCCTCATTAGCCTCGTTGTCGATATGATGTAATCGGTCCACCTGCAGTGAAACAAACAGTCAGTTCAAACGTAATCCTGCACTGCGTAACGACATAGTAATCTCGTACCGCCTGGTCGACCCGTGTCGCTAGATGACGGTCTGGACCTTCCTGTATAGCGGCCTCGTGAACAGCCTGAAGTGTAGGATGTGGCACCTCCCCTGTAGTAAGCCTAATGCGGGTCCGTGGAGTGTACCAGTCAAGGTATGCCCTATACGTCGAGGGGTCGTCGGGGTCGTCCGGCCGTGTCTCATCCACAACCATCGTATCCGCATGCTCAGACCACATGTCTGTCCACACCCGCTGTGTGGCTCTCCAATCTTCTGTCGCTCGCCCTCTCCTGGATTGTCTGCAAGTGCATTGAGACATTACAACAATTAGTAGGGTAGTGACATTGACACTATTGCAGTAATTAAATTTGGGGTGTAGTGACATACCGGTGGGTGATATCCGCAAGAGGGCGTCCTGCCATGGGAGGGACATGCTGGTACAGGCCGAACTGTCTCATGACTCGGTGTGGGCTGTACGGCTCGACGCAGTGTGCGAACACCAAGTGGCAGGTCGTCATCCAATACCTGTGATCCTGCTCGCACTGAGATGACAACCCGTGGGGGGCCGTGTCCGCAATGAACCGTGGAGACCATGGCCACCAGACTACTTTGCCAAACGGCAGAAGCTCGAACCTCTGGTGGAAATCCGTGTACGCACGTCTCGGTCTATCGCTGGCCCACCTCAACTGACCATGCGTCCAACGTGTACCCATTGTGGGCGCATCAACGAGATCGTCGCCATGATCGGGGCCGTACAACTGCGGGATGAGGGCATAAGGGTGCACAACAACACGACCAAAGGAAGGCCTGCCAACGGGGAAGTGTTCCCATGACCACAACTGAAGGAGAAGGTAGCAGGCGGCTAGGACCGGCTCGCTGGCCCCGGTACGCTGCGAGGCGTCACACAAGCCTCGGTATGTGGAGCTAAGAACTGTTGATCCCCAGCTGTACTATGGCTGCTGACCAGGCCAGCCATCCGCCAAGGACTCCGCTAGCTGTATGTAGCTAGGCTGCACGGAGTCTCCAGTCGTGCTAGGGAACAAGACGTACCCGAACAAATATAGCAGGTATGCAACGAAGTGCGTCCGCACCGCGTCCTCATCTGCGTCTGCAGGACAGGTCATGTAGCGACGAAGCCATCCATGTGGCACCCCAGCTGCGTTGTCTCGGATCTGATGACCGAACCGGTGACCCAGACGGACCTTCCAATCTGCTGCCTTTGGGGGTGGCACCACAGCAGCACCACGGACGGGTAGACCTGTAATCATCGTGACGTCCTGCAGAGTAACCGTCATCTCCCCCCACCGGAAGTGGAAGGTGTGAGTCTCCGGCCTCCATCGATCAACGAGAGCGGACAGCAGTGGCGCATCATACTGGAACCCATGCGGTAGATCCAACATGCGGGCAATGAGTAGCAGACCGGTGTCCCGCAGTAGTGGGATGTACCGCTGGTCGAGACGCCAGTTCTCTCGGGGGCCCCTAAGGACGAAGCAAGGAGGCCCGTGTGCGGGTGCCGACAACCACACATGGCATCGGTGGTGCTCGTCCCAACGGGGCTCTAGCAGCTCGAACGCCATGTCCTGCCAAAGAAGGATAACAAGTTAGTGTACATTGTAACAAAATGTGCAACAAATAACAACATAATTAACAACAAATGTAATGACAGGGAAACGTACGGAATGTACAAAAACATACATAAAATGTGCACACGAATATGACCCACACAACAAGGAAACATATGGAATGTGCGAAAAGATACATAACATGGTAATGTGGAACACATAGCTACACCGAGCCAACAATTCATCGTACACCTCCTGAATAATACATTACATATGGATTTTGGTTGGTACTACGGAGCGTTGCTTGATGCCGGCCTGTTTGGGCACTGACTGAGGGAGTGGCCAATCGTCTTGCATAGCCTACACTTCGGGCGCCGAACACGATCCCCTCGCTGGCTCTCATCCATGTCGTTGCGGATGCGACGGCTTTGTCGTCTTCCACGACCGACATGCTTCAGTGCATCGTTGGGCACCCACTTTATCTCCCCTGGCCATAATTCCCTGTAGTGCATGTCTACCCCGTAGGAATGGAACTCTGCACTCCGGGTTGCATACAAGTGCTACATGTCGTAGTACTTGGAGATGTACTGTGTCGACGCCTGGTTCCATATAGCGCAGGCCGCGTACACATGGGAGCATGGCTTGTGCAGAAGCTGGGGCTTGTTGCAGGTGCAAGATGCTTCATCACCAATCGTGCATACCTGCTTGCGCTCCCCTCTACTGTGACCCATGACGTACTTCTGCCTTAGGCGGACCTCAAACTTCCTCCTTAAGCCATCAATGGGCTGAGCAATGTGGCATCGAGCCTTCTCCATCTTCCTGTCCATGAAGGCCTGCATGACCTCAGAGTATTGCTTGTTTTCCTCAAGGTGCTTCTGCGCCATCATGGCTCTATTCACAAAGTACCCGACGGTACGGTTCCAAGTCTCAGCCACGATTGCCGTGATCAGCAGGGATCTGACGCCCTTCAAGACACCATTGTAAACCTCGGACATGTTGGTTGTCATGATCCCATACCTTGCCCCTCCGGTGTCGTGCAACAAAGACCACATTTCCAAGTCAGGTGCATTGGCCTGAACCCATTGTGAGAATGCTCCGACTCTTGTGGATCCCCCCTCCACGGCCCCTGCTTCTGTATGCATATGCTTCGTAGCCTCCTGATCGAGCTACCTCCGCAAGGTGTCGAACTTCCGCGTTTGGTTCTGCATGCATAGCTTCTTGAACATCTTCATTAGGTCCTTGCTACGGAACCTTCTGTGGAAGTTCGCAGCAATATGCCTCATGCACCAGCGGTTCTTCACATCAGTCCACTGGAAGGGGGGCTGCGTCCCATTCTGCAACGTCCGCAACGCAGACAGCAAGCCTGCATTGCGGTCGGAGATAAGGCACACTTCAGGGCATTCTTGCACTACGGCATGCTTCAAATTGCAAAGGAACCACAGCCAGCTATCTGTATTCTCGTTCTCCACAATTGCAAATGCCACTGGGAGTAACTGGTCATTTGCATCGGCTGCAACTGCGGTCAGAATAGTACCCTTGTACTTGCCGGATAGGAACGTCCCATCTACGGTTAGCACTGGACGGCACCACCTGAACCCTTGTATCGCCTGATGGAAGGCCCAGAACACCCTGTCAAGAATGAAACAGTTCGGGCCCTCCGTAGGATGAGCCCTCTGCTGCCTGTTTATGTACGTGCCTGGGTTTGATTGTGAAATTTGATGCAGCATTCTTGGGACCAGGTCGTACGCCTCCTCGTACGTCCCATACATTTATTGCAGCACCTTTCGCTTTGCCCGCCAAACCTTCTTGTAGCTCACTTCGTAGCCCGCCGTGTTCGCTACTTCTGCCATTAGAACCTTCAGGGTAATTGACACATCTGCCTGGACAAGGTGCGCGACCACCTCCGCAAGATACGATGATGTCATGTTGCGGTGTCTATGTACTGGGCCCGCAAGCTCGCAACTGTGATCTTCGAGCACCGTTATCCGGAACTCCGTGCCAACGCCCTTGTACCGTTGTGCACGGACTTTGCCACCACAGGACCCGTCGACACACTTCACGACGTACGTGTCCGGCTTTGACTTGTGGACCCGATACGTCCGGCTTATGTTGACGGCATGTCTAGCAATAGCCTGCTGGACAGCACTCTTATTACGGAAGCACTGTCCCAAAAAGAGTGCACCCTCGCTGAACCCCCATTCTCCCTCCTCCCCCTGTGGCAGAACTAGGGCTGCCGCTGCGATGTCGTCCAGTCTGGACGACACGTACGCACCTTCCGTCGTCACAACACGACCTACCACCCCTCCAGTTGCACTTTCGCCATCCTCGTCCTCTCCAGAGCTGCCTGTTTCCACCTCCTCCTCCTCCTCGCTGCCCTCTTCTTCCACCTGGTCCCCCAGATACTCATGACAGTCAATACGGGCGGCCCACCACCTCTCGTGCACACCTTCGTTGGGCTGGAAATTCTCCGCACGCCTCCTGTCGTCTTCATCACCCACTTCCTCGCCCACATGTTCTCCCGCAGAAGGGTCTTCATGACCGCCGGCCACTACATCTCCACCAGCGGCATCTGAACCAACCATGCCTGATGATTCTGCCCTCTCCACGAACTCGACATACACCATTGGCCTCCCATATATCGCAGCATCAGGGTTGCACACGACCTCCATGTAGTTCGCCCATGACGCGTCATTGGTCACCTTCAGAAGTTGCCATATGCTCTGCCTTTCATCATCCACCATTGTGGCATAGAATGCCTCGATCCGTAACTTCTTCCTTGCGGTATGTCGATCGAACGCCGAACGGACACACCTCCGTAGCTCAGACAAGCTCATGGCGCTCAGACCGGGTGCCCGGATCACGGTCCGCTCGCAATTTGACAGGTCCGCCCCATACGGCCCATCACGTACGAGACCACTCCCATAAAACACGAACAATTGTTCAATGCCAGCCATTGCGTACCTAACATAAGTGCATAATCAACCATTTTAGTATACAGCATGCCAAATTTAATTTCCCATTACATTAACAGTACCTACCCATTTTAGTACCTAACATTACTAGTATATGTTTTGTATGTGTAAATCTAAAGTTTATTTCTAACTATTTTTCTTATAAATCGATTAATGCCAAATTCCCATTACATATTTTTCTTCCATTCTTTTCTATATTTCACTTAATGCGGCTTTCACTTCCGAAATTATACATAAATCAAAAAATTCTACTTTGTAATTTCATGTCCTAACTTTATTTCATTTTACAGTACCTTCGTACTAATTTCCAGGTAATTTGATTTTACTATACCTTCATACTATGGTCATTCACTAAGCCTACTAATTATACAAATTGTTTATAATCTAACTGCTGTTGCTATCACCTACAAATGCTCCAACATAAATATTTACTTCTTCAACAACTACACATGTAAGCACAAATGTTCAACAAAACCTCACTACATTACAATACGTAACTTCAACAAAAAATACGACATTTTTTACACTACAACAAAAAATACGACATCATGTTTACGTACACATACACACCGTATCAAAGATTGGCATATAACAACATTAATGATACACGGTTTTGCTAATTACGGGCTAATGACATTCGTAGAAAATTACTTGCACGGGGGCAAAAATTACCTCTTCTTGAAGCTCGCGAGACGATCTACAACTTTTGTATTTGCAAAATCCGTTGATTCCAAACAAAACCAACTCAAAATCCTGAGTTTCCACTCTCTTTTTTTCCTCTCTTCACTCGCTCTCTCGCTCTGTCTTCACTTCAACTCCACCGCGAACTGCAAATGAGTTTCTTTGCGCTGCTATTGAACCACTTTAAGCCTGCTGAATGAGAATACGAAGAGGGGCCATGCAAAGCTCCTACAGACGCGTGTCCATGTAGAGGTAAAAAAAGAG
The DNA here is from genome assembly GCA_017311315.1 of Dendrocalamus latiflorus. Taxonomy (NCBI): domain Eukaryota; kingdom Viridiplantae; phylum Streptophyta; class Magnoliopsida; order Poales; family Poaceae; genus Dendrocalamus; species Dendrocalamus latiflorus. The sequence goes on along the minus strand of CM029677.1, from coordinate 14,510,366 downwards.
CAGCTCGTGAATGCATCCTCTGCTTTTGGCGCTGCTGACGCGACGTGCGGCCCCGGCTTTGATTCCTGCGGTCGGAAGGACAAACGCGCGCTCGGGGAAAGGCATCGCGCGGTCGAGCGAGGAGACGCGCGGTGGGAGCGGGATTCGCGCGCTCGGCGGCTGAAACGCGCGCTCGGGGGCCTCACTCGCGCGGTCGGCGACGGAGCGAGCGGGTCGTGCGGTCTGGTACCGCACGACCCGGTGAACAGTCCGGTCGTGCGGTTCCAGACCGCACGACCGGGACAGGTGGCGGCCGGTGGCGAACGCGCGGTGGAGAGGGGTCCAGTTTTGGAATTTTTTTGCACAGGGGGCCAAAAACGGAATTCTTGATGCACAGGGGTCCAATAGTGTCCAAAATTCGAAATTCTAAACAAACTGTGAATGCAGTAAGGAATTCTAAACAATTCGTCGGTGAAGACTTGAGCCAAGCCAACACGGACTTGTTTTAAATCAGACCGAAGTGAACTATTTAAGGAATAGGTGCTCATGTGATTGCATTTTCTGACGGAGCGTCCGGTGGTGGGAGCGAGAGTGCTTATTCCTATTTAGTGAGATTCAATCACTACGATAGATACGATGTACGTTATTTACTACATAAGGCCGAGAAACTATGTACTTACGCTAGCTCCGTGAGGCCGAGTGAAGTCCACACCAAAGCTTGGTCCGAGTGAAGTCGACTTCACGCCAGCCTGGCCCAACATTCAGAACCAGCTGGGACTCGCCTTGCTAACGAGTTCACCCAGAGAACTGAACAGGGGCCGGGCCGCCTGAGCTGTTAAACAGATTTCGTAGCGTGGTGTGTTGTCGTTAGACGTGAGTTTTTCTTTTGTTTCAATTTTGGTTGTTCTTTCTGCATCTTCAAATGCTCTCTCTGAAAAAAAAAATTTGGCCTTTGGCTTTCACATCGTCTCATCGCCTATACCATTTGCTAGGATCGTGGAGCGTGTTGGCGAGCATCTGACGGCCGGAGATTTCCAGGTCGGGGACACAGTAGTCAACCCCTTCCTACCACAATGCGGGCGACTGCACGTCGGAGCACAGCAACATGTGTCCCAAGCTCGCGATGACGCCGGCCATGCCGAGGGACGGAACCACCCGCTTCAGGGACGGCTCCGGCGCGCCGCTCTAACACTTCGCCGGCATCTCCAGTTTCAGCCAGTACGCCGTGGTGGGCGTGAGCCAGGTGGTCCCGCGCTGCCGCCGGCGTGCCTTCTCAGCTGAGGTGCCACCACGGGTGAGCAAACTCGCGAGTTATTCTGTCAGAGATAGTTTTGTATACGTATCAAGGAGGTCAAGAAAATTGGGGGAATACAGGCACGAACATAAGTAATGCATTGATGTACAAATTTATGTCCCTAAGGTACGTATAGCAAACTTTGATGTATCAAAGAAAGTTGACCACGACTCAGCAAGTATGGATACAAAAAGATTTGTGGAATTTGAGAACTAGAATCAATAAAATAGGAGTAGGAATGCGTGTAGATGCCAGAATCAACACCAAGCTGGATATATGTGTTGTCTTTTAAGAATTTGACGGCCATTAGCATGATCATCTGGCATTATTCTGACTGCAGTCGTGGGAGCCGCATGGCAGTTGGCTAAGGTGAAACCTGGATCTTCGGCTGCTATCGTTGGGCTTGGCACCGTCCGATTGGCGGTAAATAAAACCCATTTTTTTTTGTTTTTCAGTTGATTTTTTATTTCGGCTTCTACTAGCCAGCAGTATTCATCAGAACTATCAACCAAAACTATCGATCACAGCCCAAAATAACTGCCTAAATGCTTGTCCCATACACAGGGAACAAAAATAATGCTCATCACGCACACAGGGAACAAAAATAGTCTGGTAGTACTAGCTCGTGAGTGGTGAGTCACATGTTTTATACTGTCGTATTTTTAAATAATTTTGTCTATAAATATATATGATGTATTCCATATTCTAATATAAAATTAGTGTGATGTTCTTTTATACCCGTAATAAATATACATCTTTACTTGATATTCTCTACATTCATGCAATGAATATAGTATTTAGAGATAATAATTAGAGGTAATTTACACTACTACAGAAAAGGTCATCACAGACGGTTCAAAAAAGCCATTACAGACGGTTTTCTGAACCGTCTGAATTTATGGGTCCGTGATAATCGAAGGTTATCACAGACAACCGTCTGTGATATTGATATATCAAATACGGTTTTTAGTTAAAAACTGTCTGTGATAGGTGATAATCACAGACGGTTTTAACTTACGAACCGTCTGTGATATATATATCAATATCACAGACGATTTTTAGTTAAAAACCGTCTGTGATATTCTTTTCTACCCCTAAATCTATTTCTGTTTATTGGCTAGCCTCAGGAAATGATAGCCATGCCCTCTGAAACAAACAGATAAAGATGTACATGTATACATACAATTCACATCTCAATTCATTTCAGAAACATAAAATATCCAATTCACATCTCAATTCATTTCACAAACATAAAACATCCAATTCACATCGCACTTCATTTCAGAAACATAAAACATCCATTTCGCAAATCAATTAATTGAAATAAAATAAAATATTCATTAAAAAATACACAATTACAAAGATCTACATTGCATTTGCACTTAGATGGTAACATTGCATTTTTTTATTGCTCTATCACTCCGGAATCGAGGTCTCGCGAAAGGAACAGATCCATAATCAACGAACTTGTCAGACTACATAAGCTATACTTGGATGGTGCATGATTGCCATTCAAGTATTGCTTATGCAGCCGACAAGTTCGTTGATTATGGATCCGTTCCTTTCGCGAGACCTCGATTCCGGAGTGATAAGAGCAATAAAAAATCATTATGCGCAGTGGAACTCTCCATCGGATCTTATGACTTTAGTCCACAAAAACCAAGCGAACTCTCCTCGAATTTGTGCAAAGTCCGGCTGTTTCAATGCAGATATAGAGATGGGCGCAGCCTATCGATAGGAATATCAACGCGCGTACATATATAACCTGACAAGTATGAAATAAATATGGGAAGATTGACAAACCTTAGAATTGGTGATTTTCGAGGAATCGAGGAGTAGTCTCATATGGTGGCACACGTAGAATCCACACGTGTTGCCCGGCTGCTGCTGGTGGCACTGCAAAAAATATAATGTGTTAAATCAAAAGGCATTACTGCTAAGTGTTGTATAGGATTAATTAATGTGTAGCTAGCGAATACCAGAAAATTGCGAACAAGTTTCAAGGGCTTGGCCCCTGTCGTCGAGCCACATGTTTGTACGTATGTGGCGAACGACCTTCGTTATTTGAAAAAATTAGATTAGTCATTCGGAAGGAAAGAAAGAGTACAATGTACAATGTACTTACCTATCGAGTATTTGGGTGATAGCTGTGTACTTAGATTTGTTCTTACTTAGAGAATCAATGTATATAGCCTTGTTCCATTTTGGTATAATTACAATTAAAATCCAATGGAAGTTCTCATTGTATGGCATAAGAACAAATTCCTTATCACGGTGAGCCAGCAGTGTTGATGTAATATAGCACTCGACGAAGGATGCATCCTCGTTAATGGTATCAATGGCGACCAAGCGTGGGTCCAGGAAACCAATTGGTGATTTCGATGATCTAACTTCGGCCAGCATGAATATATATATATATACACAGAAAAGTAACAAATTGTGACATATATCGGTATTACATGAACAGAGACTGTGATTGTACAGACTTACAGCGTCCAGCATCGAACGAGTGAGATGTCGAGAGCGTTGAGCGTGAAAAGACCAAATATATCGTTAAAGGTCACCGCGAAGACACATTCCTGAATTTCGTGCTGGAAATGATCCTGCCTGAATTTGACAGTGATACCTGAGCGCCGTTCTGCGTCTGGCCTATTGGACTGTTTCATATACCAAACATGTAATGTTTGGCAACCAAGTCCTAGGGTTACGAGGTGCTCTTCCGGGAATATCATCGGCTCGCTTAGCACGAATTTGCGGACCAATGGCAGATACGGGATATCATCATCATCCTTCATCTTTGATTTGCCCTGGCCACTGCCTCGACTGTAGGTCGACTTTATGGTAGTCGACTGTAATGGTAACACCGGTGCAAGTTGCTTTGGTGAGAATAGCACCCGTGGAGATAGCACCGGTGCAGGTAGATCTGCTTCGCACTGCCCTTGTGGAGATAGCACCAGTGCATTAGCTCTGGTTCGCGTTGCCCTTCTGGTCCGGCCACCGGTGAAGAAGCCTCCAGGGAGATGTTGCTTTTGGGCCACTGGATGAATATTCCAATGGCCTGCCCTAGAGTCATGATCATGCACCATCCACCAGGGAGATCTCAATATTGGCATGCACACCATCCACATTAACTTTTGCGTAACCTGGCGCTAAATCTTGACCATGCACCATGGCCCCGATAGCAGACGGATATGCCTGGCCCCAAGAAGCGTACAAGGGAACGGAGGCATATCTCACTTGGAGCCTGCACTTCGTAGGCCCCTACATAACGATACAAAATTAGCTACTCCAATAGACCTATCAATGGAACAAGCATTCGAGAGATAATAATTATTACCTGGATGTTGTCCACAGGAAATCTGGCCTCGCTTTCCGTCGGATTGGACGCGCAACTACTCGGACGATTTTGCGGGCTAGCTAGCACAGGAGCGGCGGTGGTGGCCTGCTGACTTTCTGTATGTTTCCGCACCTCATCTCTGACTACATCAGCCAGCTCATCCATTAGCTCCTCTCTAAGAGATGCCTTAATCTCTTCTCATAGCTGCTCCTCACGCTCGGATTTGGTTCTCTTCCTACGCCGATACATTTCGGAGTCATCTTGGAAACCATGTTTCCAAGGAACGTAAAGCCCAAGGCCTCTCGTACGGCCCGGGTGCTCCTTGTTTCCCAGGGCCACAGAGAGAATATCATTCTCCCTTGTTCCCTGGAATGATCCCAAGGTAGATTCAAAACTCAGCTCTTCCTGCAAGAGCACGACATGTCATTTCACTTTGTAGTGGAGTAATTACATGCTACGTAGTTCGATCGATATCTTACCAAGCGCTGGGACACTTGCTGGTCTGCAGGGTTTCGAAAGGAGACGTCCCCCGATGTCGTTGTAGATGACCTTGCTCTAATCCAATTTCGAGCGCGGTTATCCCGGATATTAGAAAATGGCGTGGCGATGTCCTATTGGGTTGCCAGTTCATCCTCCCTCCTCCACTATGGGATTTTACCCGCATATCCAGCTGTGCCAAGTCTGTGGGGGTGTGTGTTTTTTGCCTGGAGGGCCTTGTGCGCCGCACTTGTACTTTTGAAATCTTCAGTCGTCTTCATCGCCTTGAACTGTTCCCATTGTGGTTCCAGGAATGGGTATTTATGAAAGGGCGTTTTGTCCGTCTCCACGTATTTCTTGACAAGCGTGCTCTTGAAGTTCTTCCATGCTTTGCACGCGGCTAGCAAGGTTTGTCGTTGCACGGCGTCTTGGTGTTCTTTTGGGATCTCGAACGATGCCAAAATTTCGGTCAGCAGCTCACGTTTCCGAGTGTCAGGCACGCTCTTCCACGAATTGAATGTGATCTCAATTCGTTCTCGTGCAACTATTCTGACCATTCTTCGGAATGCGCTTACTGCTTTGGGAGGAAGGAGAGGGGTCCCAGAACCATCGACCGCTGTGATAGTAAATCGACCCTCAGGCTTCTTCGATAGCCCTCTTCCTCGGCGTTGTGATTTTGGAGGGGACGCATCCAGCGATGATGTTGAAGAATGCGCGGGTGACATGTTGCAAAAAGAGTGAAACATGATGCTCAATGTTAGGAAGAGAGGAGAGGAGTAGAGGGGAGGGGGAGAAGGGAGGGGGTGATGTGGACAGAGAGAGGGGGTGATGTGCCTATCTTAGCACCTACTTTAGTTGCTAACACTATATACTAATACTCACAACAACACACAATATATTCGAAATGTTAACACAATGTGCAGTAAATAAGATCATTTGACACAATATATTCGAAATGTTAACACAATGTGCAGTAAACAAGATCATTTGACACAATATATTCCAAATGTTAACACAATGTGCAGTAAACAAGATCATTTGACACAATATATTCGAAATATTAACACAATGTTCAGTAAACAAGATCATTTGACGCGCTCGGGGAGGCGGCGATGCGCTCGGGGAGGTGGCTCGGGGAGGCGGCGACGGGCTCGGGGGAGGCGACGGAGGAGCGAGGAGGTGGCGAGATTTAGATCTATAACTGCAGGATACGCGGAAAACCCTAGCCAGAGGGTATATATAGGGAGGTTTATTACAGACGGTTCTAAAGTAAGAACCGTCTGTGATATCAATATCACAGACGGTTCTACGTTTAGAACCGTCTGTGATAGTTATAGTATCACAGATGGTTCTAAACTTTGAACCGTTTGTGATATTTATATCACAGACGTGATAGTATAACTATCACAGACGGTTCTGAGTTTAGAACCGTCTGTGATAGTTATAGTATCGCAGACGGTTCTTACTTTAGAACCGTCTGTGATAAGCCTCTGCCCCCGACTGTAGTAATTAAGACAAAAACCAACCAGCTGCATTCATATACAACACCAACCAGCTGCATTCATATACAACACCAACCAGCTGCATTCATATACAACACCAACCAGCATAAATGCAAATTCACATATACACAATGTATTTCTTCACACATTTTCACATATACATAAATGTAAATTCACAAATACATCACACACATGCATTGTTGTATACATAAATATAATTCACAAATACATCACACACATGCATTGTTATATACATATATGTCGCACATTCTCATTCTACTTGCTTATTTCCTTTAAAAATTAGCCCTTCATGATGATCAATGCGTACATAACTAGTTTCATCACGTTGTTCGTCGTCGACCCTTATGCCATTTTCAAAAGGAGGTAACTCGTCAAATTGATTGTATTCTTCCTCGCCCACTACATTCTCTACTCCGACAATTCTCCTTTTTCCATGAAGAACTACATGGCGTTTCTAATTTGCCGGGTCGGTTGCATAGAAAACTTGAACAACTTGGTTGGCGAGTACGTATGATTCGTCTTTGTACCCGATACGTTGGAGGTCCATGGTAGTGACACCGTACTTGTCAACCTTCACCTATGGGAGATGCACCCAACGGCAGCGAAATAAGGGGATCTTGAAAACCACGTAGTCGAGCTCCCAAATTTCTTCTATGAACCCATAATATGAGTTTCTTGACCCATCGGTACTGAACGCATCTATGCGGACACCGCTGTTCTGGTTAGTGCTCTTTACATCCTGAGACTGTGTATAGAATGTGTACCCATTTATGTCATATCCTTGCCATATCACAACTGTAAATGTTGGCCCTTTTGCCAACCATGTTAGCATCTCACTTGGCGAGCTCCTAGCGATTTGCTCCTTCAACTATTGGTTGAACCGACTGTTGTGTTGCCTCATGATCCAAACATCCGGCCGCTCCGGATTCTGTTGCTGAAGCACATCCTTGTGCTGGTCGACATAAGGTGCCACTTCAGTCATGTGTTGCAAGACCGTGAAATGGGTTTGAGTATACATGTCAATATCTGCAGTGATTGCTTTCCTTCCGATAGTTCCGATACCCTTCAACCTCCCCTCATGACGAGATTGAGGCACACCTATCGGTTGAGTCTGAGCCATATAATCGACACAAAACTCAATGACCTCTTCGCTTGCATAACCTTCGACGATGCTGCCCTCCGACCGAGATCGATTCCGTACGTAGGACTTGAGAATTCCCATGAACCTCTCAAATGGGTACATGCTACGTAGGAATACAGGCCCGCACATTTTTATCTCCCACACAACGTGAACAATGAGATAGACCATGATATCAAAAAACGAATGAGAGAAATACATTTCAAGATGACATAGAGTCATCACCACCTCATCCTGTAGAGCATCTAGTCCTTCGGGATCGATGACCTTCTGAGCAATTGTGTTAAAGAAAAAACATAGCCTCATGATTGTCTCTCGGACTTTGATCGGCAAAATATTTCTAATTGCAATAGGGAGCATCTGTGTCATCAGCACATGACAATCATGAGACTTAATGCCATTTAACTTCAAATCTTGCATCGAAATAAGTTTCTTCACGTTGCCGGAGTAACCAGACGGAACTTTGACACCATGCAAGCACTGGCACAGTTCTGTTTTCTCAGCCTTGGACAGAGTGTAACACGCAGGGGGAAGGTACGTTCGTCCATTATTTGTTATTGTCGGTGCTAACTCATGCCTGATGTCCATATCAGCCAAGTCAAGCTGTGCGTTGACGCCGTCCTTTGTTTTGTCACGAATGTTCAGTAAGAGACCAATTAAGCTATCACATACATTCTTTTTTACGTGCATGACGTCGATGCAGTGTCGAACATTTAGGCACTCCCAATAAGGTAAGTCCCAAAATATTGATCTCTTCTTCCAGGTGCTCTTCTCATGAACCCTCAATTTACGTCCCTTTCCGAGGACAACATCTAAATCCTTAACCATATCATAAACCTCGTGTCCCCTTAAATGCCTTGGAGCTGAACCGTCTTCCTTCTCTCCGTCAAATTATTTTTTCATCTTGCGGTATGGGTGAGCCCTCCGAAGGAACCGACGGTGACGCATGTAGACCGTTTTGCGTGAGTGTCTCAGCCACACACTCTCGGTATCATCTAAACAGTGGGTACAAGCTTTGGCACCTTTTGTACTCTGGCCCGACAGGTTAGCAAGGGCAAGATAATCATTTATGGTGCAGAACAATAAGGAGCGCAAAGTGAAATTCTCTCGTTTGTATGCATCCCATACCTGTACCCCTTCGTTCCACAGTACTTTTAGATCTTCCATCAACGATGCTAGGTACACATCGATATCATTCCCTGGTTGCTTTGGCCCTATAATAAGTATCGACAGCAAAATATACTTTCGCTTCATACACAACCAAGGAGGAAGGTTATAGATGCAGAGAGCACGCGCCATGTGCTATGTCGGCTGCTCACGCTACTGAAAGGATTCATTCCATCTGTACTCAGTCCAAACCTTATATTCCTTGGTTCTGCACCGAAGTCTGCGAAACTCCTATCGATGTTTCTCCACTGGGCGGAATCAGCAAGGTGTCTTAACATTCCATCCTTCTTGCACTCCTTCGAGTGCCAACGCAGAAGTTTGCCTCCTTTGGATTTGCAAAAAACCATCTCAAATGGGGAATTATAGGAAAATACCATGCCACCTTAACAGGAGGTCCTTTCTTCGTCTCTGTTCCCTCGCCGTCATCTGATTGATTGTTACGTTTATATCAGGATGCGTTGCACACCAGACATACATGCAAATTTGCATACTCTTTACGGTACAGGATACAGTCGTTCGGACATGCATGTATTCTTTCTACTTCCATTCCCAACGGACAAAGAACCTTTTTGGCTTTATACGTGGTTTTAAGCAACTCATTTCCCTGCGGAAGCATGTCCGCTAAAAGACCTAGCAGCGCCGTGAAACTCTTGTCGGACCAACTGTTGCTTGCCTTCAATTTCAACAGTTCAAGCACGCCCGACAACCTCGTGTACTTTGACCTGCAGCACGTGAACAAAGGTTTCTCCGAGTCCTCCATCAAGCCCTGGAATTTAACATACTCTCTCTCATCATAGTTCTCTTCTACATCGTGAAGCATCTGGTCTAGATTGTCATCGTGCAACCTATCCGAATCCGAACCTCAATCGACATCATCCGGCGGCATGTCATTCACTTCACCGGCGATGTCATCTGGCGGCATATCATTCACTTCACCAGCAATGTCATCCGGCGGCAAATTATCATTGACTTCGCCATGACTGGTCCAACACGTATAACCCTTTTTAAAACCCCTCCTAATCAAGTGTGCTTCAATTTGCCCTCGGTTCTTAAACATCTTTAAATTCTTGCAGTCAGTGTATGGACAGTACATATATTCCACCCCCTTATTCAGCATATCCTCCTCGGTAGCTCTTGCAAAAGCAGACACACCATTAATATACTCTTCACTCACACGGCTCGCGGCATACATCCAGCTTCGGTCCTACGTTATGTATATATATAACAACTTAGTATTAAAAATTAAATTATTTAATTATTACTACATATATATATACCACATTCTTTCAGGCTTTGCTAGCTTAATTCATATTATAAACACAATAGGTATTATATAACCAACAATTTTACAAACCATCTTCAATAACACTCACCAATTACTTACATCTAAATTGTAAATGCAAAGAAAAATAAGTTTCATTACTAACCATATCTAGAGCAACCGTATGAATCTTCAAAACTCAATCTCTGCTTCAAAGCTCAATCTCTGCCTCCTGAAATCGCCTAGCTTGCCTCCTGAGCGAAAGAGTAAATCACCAGCTAGATCTGGATCGAAATGAAGACAGATGCGGTTCTGAGCAGCACAATAAATACGTAGCGTCATTATCATAGACAATTTTTTTTAAAAAAAAACCGTCTGTGATAATTCCATATTATCACAGACGGTTTTTAACACAAACCGTCTGTGATACTAAAGTAGCACAAACGGTTCATCGGTAAGAACCGTCTGTGATACTCGTTTTCTCCGACGCCACCAACACAGACGGTGTCCAAATTAAAATCGTCTGTGTTAGTGTCGATCACAGACGGTTTAACAAAATCGTCTGTGATTGGCCGTCTAGTATTAGGCTTTCTGTAGTAGTGTTAGTTGTTTTCACTATCTTCTTGTTTTATGTAGCAAGAGAAAATATGTCTTATAAACTTAGAGGGAGTAAGTATTATGCAACATTGTGGTCCTGGTGTCGGTTTGGTCGCAAGGGCCCGGATATGTGGAGCTGCAAGGATTATTGGTGTCAACTCAAACCCTGAAAAATATGGTGTTGGTAATCAATTTTGTTCCCATTTTCAGCTAAAAAAATTGGAGTTGAATATGGATGGCATACGAATGCTGTAGAAACAATTATATTTATTGCAGGGAAGAAGTTTGATGTCACAGGTTTTGTCAATCCGCAAGAACTCGGCGATAAATCTGTAAGCCAGGTGATAGTCGAGATGACAAATGGTGGCGCCGATTACTGCTTCGATTAAGTCGGGCTGCCGATACATTTCAATCGGAACACTGATACATTTAGTCACGAAAATTTCTGAAAAAGATAATTACAGGAGGACTTAGAAGAATAATATACGGCAAAGTCACTGACAAACTGATGGATGCTAAAACGATAATTGTATAAGTTGTGCATAGAGGAAGGTACACAGTTTGTTGACCATCTCAGTGTCTTCAACAAAATTATCATATAGCTGACTAGTGTTAGTGTGGATGAGAAAATTGAGTACAACGACAAGGTTGTCATGCTAGTACCATCTCAACCACCATCATAGGAGCAAGTAATAAATATTCTCATCGATAAAGCCACTCTCGACTTTAGTGAGATAGTTGTATATCTATTGAAGGCAAAATTCTTGAAAAATCCTTTGGAATCTTCATCCTCGGGTGATCAAGCATTAGCTGCAGTAGATATTAAGCAAAAGAAAAGTCATAGGAAGAAGAAGAGCAAGGCCAAAGGCATAAGTTATGTTATCTATGTGACAGGAAGATCACATAATAAAAAACTGTCTAAGTTTAAAGTAAATGAATAATGCATGCTCAATGGCGGTAACAAAGAATGATTTAGATGTACTAGTTGTCAATCAATCAGGTACGTCTCATGAATGGATATTAGATTCAGGTTGTTGCTTCTGTATATATGTTTAGTGAGGTAGATGTTTGACGAATAATCTCTACGTCCAGCGGATGAAACTGTTAACCTAGCATATTACAAGGAGTATGTAATTACTGAGGAGTATGCACATACACATTGACGGAAGTTCGGTATGTTCATGGCTTAAGGAAAGAATATAATATCTGTGAGGACACTTGAACTCGAAGGTTGTGAGGTATCACATCAAAGTGGAGTCATGCGAGTTACCTGCAAAGTGCAAATAATCATGAAATGTATCTAGAGTAATGGAGGATACCAATTGATAGGTACATCTAAAGGAAGAGCAACTAATAGGAGATCTAATAAAAATCTTGGTCATGAGAAGAAAACAATGTCATCAATGGTAGGTACTCAGATCTCATCTGCAGTTATGCGCGGAACTGCAAAGACGGATGCAAATTTAGTAGACGCAAGGCAAAATTGTGAGTTGTTGGAAGAAGGATGACGTGGTGAGAGCAAACACGTGGTACCAGGGAGTAGGTGTTCGGAGGCAGTAGAAACCTATGGCATAGAAGGCTGTAGGAACAGAAGGAGGTGTGGTTAACCAAACTACACAACGAAGGAGTTTTCAAGTGGAGAATTCAAGCAGGCTAGGCCGGACACTGATACACACACATTGTGGTAATGTGCATGAGCCTCTATGGTGGAGCACTCTCAAAGGTAGGAGGAAAAAAAAGTGGAACGATTTGAAACGAGTTCTTGGAGGAGCACAACGAGTTCAACAGATAAGAGTCAATATATAGATTGTTGAGTTAGGGTGACTCATAACTAGTCTTTTAGGATTTGGAAATATGTGTTATATAAATAGTTCTAGATAAATCATACTAGGATTAGGACTCCTACTACTATTTAGATTAGGATTGCTACTCTAAATTAGAGAAAGAGTAGGAGGGATATACTATATAAACCGTGGGGAGAAACCAAAAGCAACCAAGCAATCAAACCTACTCATCCAAAGCAGATGGAGAACGAGATATTTTTCAGTATTAGATTCTTATATAGGGTAAGAATCTAAGGGTCCTAAAAGATTCGAAAGGGTTGTGAGTGACAATTCTTTGTACTCTTTTGCGGTTGTACTTAAGAAATTTGTGGTTAACTTTGCCAAATCTTTTCTCTCTTATTTTGGTTGTTTCAACGTCGTTATTTTGGTTCTCTCTACGTGATTCATCTTCTTCATTCTTGATACTGTGTACATTCGTGTCATATCTTATAAATTTTGATCGGATTTAGGAGATTGCTGCGTATAAGAAGTAGTATCGACGTGTAGCAAATATATTATTAATGTTTGCATCCGTATATAGGAGTCCGAACTGGACGATTTCCTAACACATGAAGTTGGCTTAAACAACATAAACAAAGCTTTTGAGTTACGTTACTGATTGGGGGGAAGGGCCTGAGATGCACGATATGGATGGACAAGTGATCGATTCGATGCAGCTACCGTGAAGTTTGCAGATTTCACGAGTTTCTTCTTTAATCATGAATACTCTCTTGACAAAGATACATGCTGTTTTAATTTTCTATTATGACGTATAGGACATATAAGTTGTTTATTTTGTAGGATCGAAGTTTAAGTAGATACCGGTGCTTAATAAATGTTTATGCATACATACATATTAATTAATAGACAATACAACCATCTAAGTATCTACAAAGATATGTAAAAGCATCTTGTATTGTGCCTGCCCTTAATGTATCATTGCAAATTAACTGATATACGTGCACAGCTAGTAATTCTGCATATTTTCTAGTTTTGAGCATTTTTCATGTCCCTTTCCAAAGCCATATCTCTCAAACTGGTTTTTCAATTTCCAATAGTTACTTGCTTAGTTCCAGTCAAATTATTCCCCTATAATTAAAAAAACCATCAATCAACTCATGCGCATAGGAGCATGTTGACTCAAATTAATGAACAACAATGGCTTATATAAGGATCTCTAAATAGTACGTACGTAGAAGAAATTTGACACCCCCCAAAAAAAAGAAAGAATTTTTTTAGTAGTAGCTAGAACCCAAAATGACCAAATTAATTAACATATATAGGGACCGGTGTATAATTTCGCATTTGTAAAAGTGCAAGTTTTTGTTTGTTAAATTGTTTGTTTTACTAAAAAAACCACGTCCTCTCAAATATTACAAATGCTTAGCCTATGAAATTCAATCTAAATTACTTGCTATTAATTTTAGCTTCTAGATAGGATACAAACCAAACGAAATGATCAATTAATGGAGTACCAAGATGTGACATATCTTCTCTTATTAACTAAATGATCATCTATCTATAGCATCTAATTAATTCATGAGATAATTGAATGAGATAACACTTCTTGACTTCTAGATTTTGGGACGAAAATGTCAAAAGCTTCCACTATATTAATATTTGCACATCAAGTAATTTTCCTTGTTAATATAAGTAATTTTGATCGGCAATACTGTTTATTTTACTAAGAAGATGGCAATAGTAGTCCCGTTAAAAAGAAGAAGAAGAGGAAGATGGCTATAGCTACATTACAAACATACGAAATGTTTCTATACTTTTGCCTCCCCATGCATGTCTCCACCACTTACCCACTCTCACTTATAGAAGTGATTGATGGTGAAAAAAATACATAAAGTGCATGGCGTTTTTTGTTTTGTTTGTTTACATCCAATCACCCTTACATCGATGCGTATTTTTCCATCGATCCCCTGTTTGTGCGGTTGAAGGGGCACATAGAACATGCCACCCTACTACCTAGCTACCCTCACATGCCACGAATCTTCCAAAGCTTTATCATGATTAGATTAACAAAACCGTATATTGTTTCCTTAAGACATCTTGATCTTTTGAGATTATGCTCACTAAACCCCATGATAAACAAGAGGGGAATGTGCCCACTTACAACTCTGAAGGAATCTTTATTTGTTTTATATATCTTAGGCAAAGCTATATGATTAATTAGTCTGTAAAAAAATACTGAACTTGGGCTCCAAGCTTTAGTTTTGCTAATTTTGGTCTTTCATATTTAATTCATACATGTCATATTCTTGAAAAAAAGGGGACAACTCTTCGCAGACATTTCAATTTGTTTGTTTTTGCCCTTAGTCTACTTCTCAATTGTCTTTTGTCATCAATGCCAGCTTATATAACACACACAATACTACAAAAAAGATCATCACGGACAGTTCAAAAACGTCATCATAGATAGTTTCGTGAGCCGTCTGATTTTATGGGTCAGTAATGACATGAGGTCATCAACGACGGTTTTTGAACCGTCTATGATACATACTATCACAAACGGTCATTAACTCATAATCGTCTTTAATAGTATACTATTATAGACGCTTTGTAGTAGAAACCATATGATGCGGATACGCACATGATTAGCACTTTTCAATCAAATACATTATTTCACTGGAAAGAAGTATTGAGCCGCATTAAATATTGTCAGGTGAATTTGTTTCTTAATGAATTTCCTTCTATTCGTGGGAACGATATACTACCTTATGCCAAATTCTTGTTTATTATTAGGTTTGAATATTATGATGATTCCGGGGCCAAAGCAATGGAGAAGCATAAGGAGGGTGATCATATTGGCTACCAAGAACGAAAAGCTCAAAGCGTATGGGAATGGAAAGGAGGAAACCAAGCAGCCCATGTAGCTCATCAAGGAGGAAAGAAGCCCATGCAGTAGGAGAGCAAAAGGGAGGAGCCCAAGGACTTAAACTACAAGATTTGGATAAGATTTTCAAGCCAAATTCGGACTTTCCACGTGCTCAATCCAATTCTAACTCGGATTCAACTCAGGATTCAACTCGGATTCGGTTCGGGACAGCCTGACAGGCAGTTACTAAAAAGGCCATAACTTTCACAAACGGAGTCCGATTCAGGTGTTCTTGAACTCGTTGGAAAGATAATTTCAAGGGCTACGCAATGGATCTGGTCCCACCTTCAAATTCATCACGCATAAAAAGTTATGACCGAAACAATGTGACGGGTGAAAACTGTAGTTTCCTTTTTGTGAGAGTTCGTATCTAAAACCATATAGGGTTGAGTTGTAATTGGTTTGGGGACCATATGGACGTCCCAAGGGGCTATATAAGCCTTGTAATGGCAGCCTTTAGGGCTTAGACCACGTTTGATAATAAAATACTCTTGTTCTTTCTGTTGGCCGAACCAACATGAGGGAATTGGGAGTTCGCTGAGTTCATCAAAATCAAGATCGTTCAACCTTTCCGCTGGGAATTGGGAGCGCGATGGAACTTCATCGGTGGTCGTGAAGTTCAACACGTGTGGTTGGGCGAATTATAGAGTGCTAACTCTTGCATTGGCAACGGGAGATCACTACGATTCATCAAGTCCACGTGAGTATCTTGATCCTACGTCGAGAAGATCGGGCGACCCCGTATCATCTTGGTATCAGAGCGCGGTTTACTCGGTAGGATTATTTACCCTTAGTTTTAGATTGATTTACTTTTGTCCTATAGTCCATTAAAACCAAAAATTGCCACAAAAAAAAATATCCAAACCCTAGTTTTTGCATCTGTTAATTTTGTGAGTTTTGCTAAGTTTTGATCCATTAGAACTTTGGTTAGGTGCTGATCATTCGTGTTTATTTGCGTAGCTTAATCTTTGTATCCAATCCAAAATTCAAAAAAAAAATTGATCTGCTACAGTACACGATCGCTACAGTACCGTGTTGCTACAGTACGCGATCTGCTACAGTACCGCAAAAAAAATCCTGTTCATCTTTGAGACTAGCTGTTGAATATTGCATCTAGGGCTGCTCTTGAGTATTTTACACTTTGCTAAATATTTGAGACCTGCAAAAAAAAAATCAAAGGAACAATTAAAGCTAGTTCGGCCTTTAAAAAAAAAAAGACAGCTGAAAAAAAAAGAGAAGAAGAGAAAAAGAAAGAAAAAAAAACATTGGCCGAATTTGGGTGAGTTCTTAGTCCATAAATTCAGATTGTGTAATTTAATCTCTTGAGCAATCTCATGCCCTTACATTCATATCATTGCAATTGGCTAGCATCTCTCCTAGTACTTGGTGCAAAACGAGCTATCTAATCTTTAATTTCAGATTGCCTCTAGTTAGCTCATTCCCTTGTTTGCATCGAGTCACATTGATCTTTGCGTGTGCGTTCATATACTTCACTTAAATCTTTTGGATCAGCACTTAGGCAAAGTATTCTAGCTTGGATTATTACTTAACTTTACAACATCAAGAATTTCAGATTGCTAGGATATACACTTTCATACCAAGCTCCACCATATAACCGTTGTTGTGCAAGTAGTGAACACTCTTGAATTCGCTTAATCATCACGTTGCTGTTGTCACTTCTACCAGGTGTAAGTTTTTATTGGCCTTAATTCACTTCGGAAGGGTAAGAACTTTACTTGGGAGAGAAAATAGTGAGATTGAGTGATTTCCACATATATATATGTTGCATAACTAACCATGACAGGATATTCAACAATTCGATCCTCTTGGTGTGAACAAAATAGGAATGAATCTTCAGTATTTCGTTCCTCATGGTGTGATTCCAAACCCAACAATTTGTCTCTTCCGTTCTATGGAAGTGAAGATCCAGAGGAGTATATTGAGTGGGAATGGCAATTGGAGAAAGAGTTTAGATTTCAGAAGCTTCCCAAAGACCAAGAAGTGATGCGAGCCACTATGCAGTTTAAAGACTATGCTTATAGTTGGTGGCAACAATTATCTGGAAAACGATTCATTAGATCTTGGTCAAATTTGAAGGTGATCATGAGAAATGAATTTGTGCCAACCTATTATGAGCGGGAATTGCTTCACCATGTGGAGAGCATCACACAAGGGAGTAACGCTGTTCAAGATTACTATTATGAGTTGAAGCATGCATTCCGTCGTGCCGGTGTCACCAGCGAATTAAGAGAGAAGGCATATTTCAAACAAGGCTTGAATTATAAGATCGCTGCTGCACTTCAACATAAATATTTTAGTAGCATGCATGATCTTGTGAATTGTGCTATTAAGGAGGAGAAGAGACTTATGGAGAGACGTACATCACGGTTCAATCCATGTCCATACTTCAGCTCTTATGGTTCTACTATTGTGACACATGAGAAAATGACCGAGCATGGGACTTTCCCTTCGGTCAAAAAGATATGTACTGCTGCCCCATTGCTACAAACAACACTTGAGATGCATCAAAACCCATGTGAGAATGAGAGCCACATAGCCAAATTGAGTGAGAGTGTTAAAAAGAGCGAGCTGTGTGATTCCACCATATGTGAGTTTGAGAGCATCCAAATTGAGAGTGTGAGAGATACACAAAAAGAAAAGAGAGGAAGAGATGATAGGAAAAGTGAGACTACTTCTTATACTAATGACTTACTCTCTACTTCTAGTGTTGCTTCTCTTATTATGCAGGTTGCCATTAAAGATGAGGAGTCGATTGTTCCACAACCGGTACTATTGAAGTCAAAGATGAGAAGTTAACCACAGTTGAAGATGAAGTACTTGCTGCTCCGTTGTTACATCATGATGATTTAATACCTACAACACCTACATCAACTGAGGAGAACAACAAAGGTAACAACATTGGTGCTGAAATTAATTGTGAAACAGTGAGTACTTGTGAGAACTCATATGTGCGAATGAAAATTCCATGTTCTGAAATTTCTTTGCTCAATTTACATAATGTGGAATTGATTACTCATAAGGAAGTTCTTACTCGAATATCTCCTAGTGATTCTTTATACTATATCATGTTTGATGATCCTAGAGAACTATCTAGTGTGATTGAGGATGTTGCTGAAATTTCATGTTTAAAATCACTAGTTAGTACCCATGCCTACACTTTCAAGTTCATGTTGATTGGAGATTATGGTGTAGATGATAAGTTTTATGTTTACCGAATATGCATTACATGTGATAAGCTTGCTGAATTGAAATTGCATATTTTGGATAAACAACCTTTTATACCATGTCATGATCACAATGAGATAAGCTTCAACAATAGTGCTTCATGTTTAGAAAGATTTTATAATCCTACTTGTTCACCCTTTCATGTACGATCATGTACAATTAATCAGAGTAGCGCAGTTGAAGCATGGAAGGCATTAAAGATTTTCTCCTCCATATTTGAACCATTTGATCTAGTTTTGCCCATTAATGACATGTCCATGTACTTCACAAAGTCGAGGACGACTTTTTCTTATGGGAGGGAGAAAGATGTCAATGAAAACATTGCAATGCATGCATTTGATAGCTGTTGTAGTATCAATTGGTTTGTGCAAAACAG
This sequence comes from Dendrocalamus latiflorus, assembly GCA_017311315.1. NCBI lineage: Eukaryota > Viridiplantae > Streptophyta > Magnoliopsida > Poales > Poaceae > Dendrocalamus > Dendrocalamus latiflorus. Next base: position 14,491,264 of record CM029677.1, on the reverse strand, counting down.
TGAGAATGAGAATAACACAATAATTGATTCATACATATACCACGCATATGTGTTGTTCTTTTTGCTTACTACACCTCCAGGTAATAATAATCTGAAAGACGGAAGGGGTGTAACTGACCAATACATATACCATGCATACACATTGTATTCTTTGTTTAGTACAATTTCAGGCTATCAAAAGCCGAGGACGGCTTTTCTTGAAGAAGGGGAGGATGATGCGGATACGCACATGATTAGCACTTTTCAATCAAATACATTATTTCACTGGAAAGAAGTATTGAGCCGCATTAAATATTGTCAGGTGAATTTGTTTCTTAATGAATTTCCTTCTATTCGTGGGAACGATATACTACCTTATGCCAAATTCTTGTTTATTATTAGGTTTGAATATTATGATGATTCCGGGGCCAAAGCAATGGAGAAGCATAAGGAGGGTGATCATATTGGCTACCAAGAACGAAAAGCTCAAAGCGTATGGGAATGGAAAGGAGGAAACCAAGCAGCCCATGTAGCTCATCAAGGAGGAAAGAAGCCCATGCAGTAGGAGAGCAAAAGGGAGGAGCCCAAGGACTTAAACTACAAGATTTGGATAAGATTTTCAAGCCAAATTCGGACTTTCCACGTGCTCAATCCAATTCTAACTCGGATTCAACTCAGGATTCAACTCGGATTCGGTTCGGGACAGCCTGACAGGCAGTTACTAAAAAGGCCATAACTTTCACAAACGGAGTCCGATTCAGGTGTTCTTGAACTCGTTGGAAAGATAATTTCAAGGGCTACGCAATGGATCTGGTCCCACCTTCAAATTCATCACGCATAAAAAGTTATGACCGAAACAATGTGACGGGTGAAAACTGTAGTTTCCTTTTTGTGAGAGTTCGTATCTAAAACCATATAGGGTTGAGTTGTAATTGGTTTGGGGACCATATGGACGTCCCAAGGGGCTATATAAGCCTTGTAATGGCAGCCTTTAGGGCTTAGACCACGTTTGATAATAAAATACTCTTGTTCTTTCTGTTGGCCGAACCAACATGAGGGAATTGGGAGTTCGCTGAGTTCATCAAAATCAAGATCGTTCAACCTTTCCGCTGGGAATTGGGAGCGCGATGGAACTTCATCGGTGGTCGTGAAGTTCAACACGTGTGGTTGGGCGAATTATAGAGTGCTAACTCTTGCATTGGCAACGGGAGATCACTACGATTCATCAAGTCCACGTGAGTATCTTGATCCTACGTCGAGAAGATCGGGCGACCCCGTATCATCACCATATGTGATAACTGAGATATCACAGATGGTTTCTACTACAGGCCGTTTGTGATAGTATAAGTTATGAGTTAATAACCATATGTTATAATCTACTACAAACCTAAATCTATTTTTGTTTATTGGCTAGCCTCAAGAAATGCTAGCCATGCCCTCTGAAATAAGTAGAAATATAATAAGTATATGTATACATCCAATTCACATTCATTTCAGAAATAAAAACATCCATTTCATAATTCAATTAACTCAAATGAAATGAATTAAACATATTCAAGAACAAATACACATATGTACAATTAAGTTCAATCTTATCCCAATCAAATTCATTCTACATTGTGGAACTCTCCATCTTTATTTATATCATGAGATATCAAGAAGTGCGCATACTGTCCTCGAATTTTTTTGGAGCTTGGCCTGTTCCAATGCAGTTGTAGCGATGGTCATAAACTATCGGTAGGAAGATTAGTGTTGTGCATACATATAAATTGATAAGTATGGAATAATTATTGCAAGATTGACAATCCTAAGGATGATTGGTCTTTGCGGAATCGAGGAGTAGTTTTATGTTGTGCCAAATATAGTATCCATAGGTGTTGCCCAGCGACTGCTAGTGGCACTACAAAAATAGACTTTGTGAGTTCGAGACACATTACTATGAAGTGTTATATACGATTAATGTGTACTAGCGAATACCGAGAAATCTAGATCGTGTCGTAGGGCACTGATCCCTCCCTTGGATTTATGTACAGTAGCAACGTACTTGGCGAACAACCTATGTGATTCCAAAAAGTTAGTCTTAGTCATTATGAAGGAAGGAAAGACTACAATAGAGTCATCTATTGAAGAAATTTGTTTACTTATAGATTAATCATTGGATAATTATGAAGTTGGTTTTGGCCCTCTTTAGGGAATCAAGGCATATTGCTTTGTTCCATTTTGGTATAATTACAATTAGAATTCAGTGGAACCTTCATAGGTATGTCGTTATGGTCATTAAATCTAAGTTCGTGTTGCTTATAAATTACAAATCAATAAGTATAGCCATTAGTGTAGCACTTACCCATGGCTGTAGGGCATAAGTATGAATTTCTTGTTGCAGTGAGCTACAATGCCATCGTCAAGTACTCCCCGACGAAGGATGCATTCTCCTTGATTATATCCATGGAGACCAAGTGTGGGTCTAGGAAACCTACCGGTAATTTCTTTAATCTGGCTACAGCCACCATGTATCTATCTATCTATATACACACACAAAAGCAAGGAGTTATATATAATATTTATCGATATTACATGAACATAGACCATGATTGTACACACTTATAGTGTCTATTATCGAATGAGTGAGGCTCGAGGGCATCGAGGTTGAAGAAAAAGAACAACTCCTCGAAGGTCACCGTGAAGACAATAATGAATATCATGCTGAAGATGATACAGTCTGAACTTGACGTTGACACCCAAGTGTTGTTGTCCATTGGCTTGTTGGTTTGTTCCATATACCATGAATGCAATCTCTAGCAAGTGAATCCTACGGTTAGGAAGTGCTCTTCCGGGACGACGAATGGCGCACCTCTCTCAAATTTCTAGGCCAACGCAAGTAGGAGATATCATCGGTCTTCTTCAGTTTGCCCTTGCCGCCTCGTTGTTTAGATATCGACTTCATGGTACTTGACTGGGCATGAGATGTAGATGCATGTGATTCACCACTCGCCACGTCGGTACAGGTAACTCAAGTGCAGGTGGCTCCAATGCAGATAGCTCCTGTGGACTTAGTACTAGTGTAGGACATTCATGTGAAGTTGGCACCGGTGCAGGACTTTCCCGTGAAGTTAACACCGGTGCAGGATCCTTCAGACATATGTCCCTCTTAGGCCACTGGATGAATGTTCCGTGGCTTGCCCTAGAGTCACGACCTCATCATTTAGGGGCATCTACAGCGGGACGACCTCGAAGTTGGCATAAACGTCGTCCACATTCACTTTTGCAAAACCCGACGCTACAGTTACATGGTGCACCAAGGCCCAGGCACCAGATGGATACGCTTAGCCCTAAACAGCGTACATGGCAAAGGAGGCATATCTCACTTAGATCTTGCACTTCATAGCCACCTACATAACAATACAAAATTAGCTACTCTACTAGGCCTATTAATGGATCAAGCATTCCAGAGATAATAATTATTACCAAGATGTCATCGACAAAATCTGTGGTCGCTTTCTGAGTTATGGTTGGATGCGCAATTACTCCAATGGTTGGGGGCTGGCTAGCACAAGAGCGGCAAAGGCTTCCAACCGATTTCCCCTAAATCCCTATCTGCTCTCAATCTGCTGTTGCATCTCATCTCTGATGGCATCAGTGATCTCCTCTCTAATGGTGCCTTAAGCTCCTCTCATAGCCATGTATCACGCTCGACTTTGGCTCTCTTCCTACTTCGGTACACTTCTGAGTCCTCTGAGAAACCATGTTTCCATGGAACATAAATTGGCCCTAAGGCCTTTTCGATAGTCATCTTCCATGGTGCTTAGATTTTCCAGAGAATGGTGCATCACATGCATGAGGCGACGATGATGAAGAATGAGCGGATGACATCTTCACAAGGTAATAGAAGTGACAAAGAAATAGAGAGTACTAGTGAACTAGCTGCCATTAAGCTAAATGACAATAAGAATTAATTTGAGTCTTGCCCCTACTGCCTTCTCGGTGGCTTGGATTGTTGGAAATTAGGCAGTTTTAGCAATAATTTCAAGTTAATTCCAAATCCAAGTATTAACAGTAAAACATATATCCAATATGATGTGAACTGCATATTACACAGATTAAAGTTGTGAATTTGCTCTCAGTTGTAGAGTTGCACAACATTAAATCTTGGTCTTTTTCCACTCTTGTTAATATATCAATAATTAAAGTGGCTATCTCTTTACTATTCTGCTAGTCTGGTAATGTATAAATTATCTCAGATAAGAGACAAAAGTCAATTGCATGCTATAAGCACAAATAGAAATAGAGAACTGCTACTGCAGTGCCGACAAAGTTTCGGCAATTACAAGAAATTTCAAAGATAATGAACCCAACTACTAGAATGGCAAACTTTATGTAGGATAGAAATTTTAGAAAGTAAAAGCTCACTGGGCAATGGCAATCCAAGCCACTGAGAAGGCAGTAGGGGCAAGGCTCATCGCAAGAATGATGTACACCATGGTTGCGAATGATGTACCCCATGAGGCCATGAGCCATGAGGACAGAGCAAAGCACTGAGGTCATGACTGGGGTCACTACCTTGCTCGGGAAGGAGGTGCACTGGGGAGGAGGGTGGTGTGCTCGGGGAGAAGGTGGCGCGCTTGAGGGAGGTGGCAGCATATGTGCTTGGGGAGAAGACGCGCTGGCAAGGAGGTGGTGGGCTCGAGGGAGGAGGTGGTGGCTTGTGCTTAGGGAGGATGCGGCGGGCTTGGGGGAGTGCCAGCGACTCGGGGGAAGAGGCACGCCGATGAGAAGGTGGCAGCAGCTCATGCTCAGGGCGGAGGCGGCGGGCTCGGGGGAGGCGGCAGCGGGAGTCTAAGTGCGTGGGAGCACAGGCAAACCCTAGAGTGCGAATATAAATAGTTTAGACATCACAGACGGTTCTAAACTACAACTGTCTGTGATAAAACACATCACAGATGGTTCTACTTTAGAACCGTTTGTGGTAAATTCACATCACAGATAGTTCTACTTTAGAACTGTTTGTGATATATGACTCATTCTCATATACATAAATGCAAATTCACACACACACACACACATCACATATTCTCATATACATAAATGCAAATACATAACATATGACACATAAACATTTCATTCATCATTCCACTTGCATATTTCCTTTAAAAATTAGCCCTTCGTGATGATCAACGTGTATGTAGCTAGTTTCATCACGTTATTCTTCCTCGACCCTTATGTTGTTTCTGAAAGGAGGCAGCTTGTCAAATTGATTATATTCTTCCTCGTCCACTACATTCTTAACTCTAACAATCTTTCTTTTTTCATGAAGAATTATGTGATGGTTCTTCTTTGCCTGGTCAGTTACATAGAAAACTTGAACAACTTGGTTAGCAAGTACGAATGGTTCATTTTTGTATCCGATACGTTTGAGGTCTACAGTATTGACATCGTACTTGTTGACCTTCACCTATGAGAGATGGACCCAATGACATTGAAACAGAGGGATCTTGAAAAGCATGTAGTTGAGCTCCCAAATATCCTCTATGAACCAATAGTAGGAGCTCCTCAGCCTATTGGTACTGAATACATCTATGTAGACACCATTGTTCTAGTTAGTGCTCTTAACATCCTGAGCTTGTGTATAGAATGTATACCTATTTATGATATATCCTTGCTAGGTCACAATTGTAAATGTTGACCTTTTTGCCAACCATGTCAGCATATCACTTAACGAGGTCCTAGCGAGTCGCTCCTTCAACCATTGGTTGAATCGACTGTTGTATTGTCTCGTGATCTAAACATCCGACCGCCCTAGATTCTGTTGCCAAAGCACATCCTTGTGCTGGTCGATATATGGGGATACTTCAGTCATGTGTTGCAAAACCGTGAAATGGGCTTAATCATACGTATTCATATCTAGAGTGATTGCTTTCCTTCCGATGGTCCCGATACCCTTGAGCCTCCCCTCATGGTGAGATCAAGGCACACCTATCGGTTCAACCTGAGCCATGTAATCGACACATAACTCACCGACCTCTTTGGTTATATAACCTTCGACGATGCTGCCCTCCGGCCGAGATCAATTCGACTTGAGAATTCCCATGAACCACATGAATAGGTACATGATACGTAGGAACACGGGCCCACACATCTTTATGTCCCATATAATGTGAACAATGAGATTGACCATGATATCGAAAAATGACAGAGGGAAATACATCTCAAGATAACACAAAGTCGTCACCACCTTGTCCTGCAGAGCATCTAGTCCTTCAGGATTGATGACTTTCTGAGAAATTGTGTCAAAGAAATAGCATAGCCTCATGATTGTCTCTCGGATCTTATTTGACAAAATACTTCTAATTTTAATAGGGAGTATTTGTGTCATCAACACATAACAATCATGATACTTCATACTAATTAACTTCAAATCTTCTATTGAAACAAGTTTGTTTATGTTGGCGTTGTAACCAGATAGTACTTTCACACCGTGCAAGCGTTGACACAGTTTAGTTCTCTTGGCCTTGAACAGAGTGTAACAAGCAGGAGAAGATACATTTGTCCTTTATCGGTGCTAACTTAGGTCTGATGTCCATATCAATCAAGTCAAACTATGTGTTGACACCATCCTTTGTTTTATCATGAATGTTTAGTAAGAGACCAATCAAGTTGTCACATACATTCCTCCTGTGGTATGGGTGAGGCCTCCGAAGAAACTTACAGTGAGACATGTACATGGTTTTGCATGAGTGCTTCAGCCACACACTCTCGGTATCATCTATGCAGTGAGTATAGGCTTTGATCCCTTTTGTACTCTAGCCCAACAGGTTAGTAAGGGCAGAATAATCATTTATGGTGTAGAACAATAAGGAGCGTAAAGTAAATTTCTCTCGTTTATATGCATCCATACATGTACTCCTTCGATCCATAGTATTTTTAGGCCCTCCACCAATGGTGCTAGGTACACATCAATATCATCATTCTCTGGTTATTTCAGCCCTTGGATAAGTATCGATAGCAAAATATACTTCTACTTCATATACAACCAAGGGGGAAGGTTGTAGATACAGAGAGTTATGGGCCAAGTGCTATGTTGGATGCTCATGTTAGTGAAAGGATTCATTTCTTCTGTACTCAATCCAAACCTTATATTCCTCAATTTTGCACCGAAGTCTGCAAACTTGGTATCGATGTTTCTCCACTGGGTAGAACCAGCAAGGTATCTTAGCATTCCATCCTTCTTACGCTCCTCCGAGTGCCACGCAGCAGTTTTGCCTCTTTGGGTTCACAAAAAACTACTTCAAACGGGGAATTACAAGAAGATACCATGCTATCTTAGCAGAGATCATTTCTTCACCTCTACTCCCTCGCTGTCATCTGATTGATTCTTACGCTTGTATCGGGATGCGTTGCATACTGGACATACATGCATGTTTGCATACTCTTTAGGTAGAGGATACAATCGTTCGAATATACATGTATTCTTTCTACTTCCATTCCCAATGGACAAAGAATCTTCTTGGTTTTGTGGGTGGTTTTGGGCAACTTGTTTCCCTCTGGAAGCATGTCCACTAAAACACCTAACAACGCCGTAAAACACTTATTAGACTAACCGTTGCTCACCTTCAATTTCAGTAGTTTAAGAACGGCTGACAACCTCGTGTACTTTGAATTGCAGCATATGAACAAAGCTTTCTCTGAGTCCTCCACCAAGCCCCAAAATTTAACAAACTCTCTCTCATCACAGTTCTCTTCTGCATCGTGAAGCATTTGATCTAGATTGTTATCATACAGCCTATCTGAATCGGAATCACAATTGACATCATCCAACGGCATATCGATAATTTCATCGGCATGTCATTATTACTACCTTCATGTGTAATCTGCTCTTCAATATGACTGGTCCAACGTGCATACCCCTTTTTGAAACCCCTTTGAATCAAGTGTCCTTCAATCTGTGCTCAGTTCTTAAACATCTTTAGATTCTCGAGTAGATGAATGGATAGTACATATATTCTACCCCCTCATTCAACATATCCTCCTCGGTAGCTCTTATAAAAGTAGATATGCCATTAATGTACTCTTTACCCATACGGTTCCTAGTGTACATCCAACTTCTATCCTACGTTATGCATATAATAATTTAGTAATAAACATTGAAGTAATTAATTGGTATACTAGATATATATGATCTAAAGTAGCTGTATGTACCAAGAATAATTAATTAAATTGAATTAAGTAGAAATAGACTATGAATTGGCTAAACCATAAACAATGCTAGATGTAAATAATCTTCTCTCTACATCAAGCTAGATCTAAATGGCCATCTTCAATTCTCCTTTCATGAAAAGCTAAATCTAAAATATAATACAATTATTAGGAATAAATTAGTAACCATAGATAGTCAAGAACTTAATGGATCTACAATCACTCTTTCTAAATCCGCGGTCTCCTTTCACCAAATGGCCTCAAAGCCTCACCTCCTTAAAGTGCAGCCTGTGAGAACAGATTTAGAATTTAAGACAAATCCGTGAGGGTCGACTGGTCTGCAATTAATAAGTGAAATTATCATAGATGATTTTTAATACAAACCATCTGTGATAAATTAATTATCACGGACATTTTTTAATACTAACCGTCCGTGAAGTATCATATACGATTTAAAGAAAAATCCGTCTGTGATATTTAGTAATATCATAGATAGTTCTTGTTAATATTCGTCTGTGATACTTCACAGACAATGTTCACTGTGAATTGTCTGTGATATTACCTCTTCACATATGGTTTTTAGCATTGGCAGTAACACAGACGGTCTCTAAACCAAAACTATCTGTGATTGTATTTAGTATTGACGGTTTTGGTTAATTGTCTGTGATGAGGCGTCTAGTATTAGCCTTTTTGTAGTAGTGGCATACACACACGCACATATATGGCTGTGCTATTCTACGCCTATGCACTCTGTGCGCGCCAAAAAGTTACTGTCATGCTTGAGTGATGTTAATGCGAAACACATGTAGAGTTACTGTCAGTTCTAACACTACACAATTAGTAGTAACTCTACATATGTTTAGCAGTAACTTCACTCTCGCATGGCAGTAACTTTCCAACGCGCATTCTACACCTGCGAAGAATAGTAATTCTATATATACATATACATACACACACGCACATATATATATATATACATATATATATATATATATATATATATATATATATATATATATATATATATATATATATATATATATATATATATATGTGTGTGTGTGTGTGTGTGTGTGTGTGTGTGTGTGTGTGTGTGTGTGTGTGTGTGTGCAAAGTACTATTCAGTAGCTACATGTAGAATAAGCACATGACCCTGACCGACCCAATCATCTCACCATCCCACCCTATAGACGGTTACTAGCATTTATTAATTATGGTAAAGTTACTATCGTATGCACACCAAGTTATCATCTATAATTCATGAAGTTACTTACAGGTAGCAAAGTTACTATCTTTTGCACAACAGTTATCATCTATAATTCATGAAATATCTCATGCACCAAGAAGCCAAGTAGTAAAAATGACACAAATTTCACAACATCGAAACATATTCAACATGGATCTTTTTTGTTAAGCTCATAATTTTAAACACATTGGTGCAAACGGATCGCAGATTAGACTTTTGAGAAAAGAGTTATTGATACGGGGTGCCCAATCTTCATGACATAGGATCGATAATGATAAATTAGATCCGTACAACCTGACGAACCGATGGTGCCAACCACTATCAGAATAGCATCCTATGACAAAAGAATTTGCCCAACCACATGCTCGAGATCTCGTCTACCCGACCATAAAGCAGACACATCAAAACTCCTGAGAATCATAAGGAATCACAAGAACAACGATGTAGAGAAATACCCAATTCTCCTCTAGGTTGCAATCGGATGGCAAACTTTAGGAAGAACAAGCGTATAGCTCTCTCCTAAAAATAATAGATTCAATCATAGTCTGCCAAAAAGTTGCGTATTACAAGGATTACATAACTCTTGGGAGGTCGCAAGGTCTCCTACACAATTCCTAAGTGTTTTAGATGACTCTCACAAAAAGAAAATAAAAATAATAATCCATGATGCTTTTGAAGATAAATCCTCCTCCATTACGTAGCCCTTGAAATAAGCTTTCAAACGAATCCAAGATCACCTCAATCGGACCTCGTATGTGAAAGTTATTGCCTTTATACGCCAGGTATACGGTCAGATATACAGTCATACTGTTCCGAACACTTCCAAGTCAATTGAATGGCTGCAAACATCTTCAGCCAATCCAACGGTGGGATCGTTCGGTCTGGTTTGAATGTTACCATCCATATCGACCGTCCAAAATTGATCAAACAATGTGGAAGGACGAACGTTTGGAGCGGTCCGAATGTCACCGTCACTATTGACCATCCAAAACCGATCGAACATCGCGGAATGAATGAACATTTGGAGCGGTCTGAACATCTCCAAGGCGATCGGGCTATCCGTTGAAGATCAGACAGTATGACTCATTGGAGTGGCCCAAATGTTTCCAAGGCGATTGGG